>CM067545.1:0-1250000 GCA_034509755.1 Anisodus tanguticus | reverse complement strand
TTTGGGATTGCTGGAACTAGAAGATCTTGCATCTATGGGTGAAATGGGGCTGCTAGCTGCATCACTTGACTGAAAAAACAGAAATTTGTGAATACATTACCAGAAAGAACAATACAGTAAAGAGAGGTATTTCAGCTTCTAAGATCAGTGGTTCAAGGAAAGCTATGACTCCAAATACTAGTTTTGTTAGTTTACTATCACTTTGACAAAAAATAATTCAATTTTATAATGAATTAGCTTCTGCACAGTTTTTCTAACCAGACTATAAAGAACAATCGAAAGTCGAGTTGTGCTCAATTTTTTGAACGAAAATTATTGGTATACATAAAAAGTCATGAGCGCAACTTACACATATTTCTTTTGCCTCTTTTACATATGATCCATCTTGTTTCATGTGTGTAGCAAGATGGAGTTGTACTCGTCCAGGCCTTATCCCCTTCTCAGCAATTTATGTACGAAAAAAATATAAGTAGAAATAACTTAATTAAAATAGAAGGAATAGATACATAATAAGTAAGTTCAATTAATAAAGTAAGATAAACGAGGTGACGTTGTTTACCATTTCGGCCTTCTTCTAGAGTTTGGCTTTGAGCCACCTGCGTGGAACTATTTGCTTCTTCCGATTTTCAGCATTTCTTTTACACATTTTGTAACAACAAGATACATTAAAGTAAATTATAAGCGAATAATCATATATTTATGCTTTCAATGTAAATTTTTAGAAAATCTGAGTATCATTTCTCAAACGGTAGTTCGAAAAAGAAGTCCACTGATCCCGAGCAATACCTTACGGAACATTATCCATGATCTCATCTTTGATCTTAAGTGGATTATTGAACTCATGCCACAATGTCTGCCTATTTCCAGATCATTTTTTTGAAATAGAGTGATGGATATATAACCGTGCTGCCTTGTGGCATGAAATGAAGGAGTTCGTCGTCTTGTTGCTGGAAATGAATGAACTAGTCGTGATGTCGCTTCTGGTGTAGCATCAACAGGTGAAAGCGATGATTCAGTTGTTGGTACAGGTTGTACTACATGTTGTGACTGAACAGACTTTTGCGAGTTCTTGAAACACTTGGTCTTCGGCATAGCTCTACCTGTTATGACAATATACAAAAGTCAGGAGAATGCTTCTAATTCTGAAAATTTGATTGGGTAATTAGAAGGTACTGGTCTAAATCTATTGTAGGAGCATTTAAGAAGCAAAAAAAAAACAAATTTCAGTAGCTATCAACAATAGAGCTTAATCTATTTCCGGCAAATCTATAACAATCTCATTTAACTTTCATAAAGAAATAATTTATATCATTTCCCTGGACATATAATGTACCCTCTAGTCTAATAATAGAATAGTTTAAGAGTATATCTTTTACTTTTCCTCCTATTCTATCAGGAGAAAGGTGCTATGAATTTAACCATCTCAAGTATAAAATATTATAATCCACTAAACCTAGAACATTCTTTCTAAATAAAGTCTTGAGATGGAATATAGTATTCCTATAAAAGAAATGAAATAGTCTCTTTATTATTTGCAGGGGAAAAAAAGGTGTACTAATGAACATTAAGTAAATTCAGTGCTCCAATCCAACATTTGAGATGCACAGAAAAGATTTGTACTTACTGGATCAAACACCAAAGATACATTTAAATGCTTTTCAACATGGCATTTGACTCAATCACTAAATGAAAAAGATAGTTAAGAGAAGTGCAGATAATAACTAAATTAATGGAGAGCTAAAAAACATACGGAAGAAAAAAAACAACTCAAGACCTAAAATCAAAATCATAAGCTTGTAGAAGGCAAAGATTTCTGTAAATTCTATAATCTGGAGTGCTCTACAAGAGGTGTATTCATCCTCTTAGACACGTCATTGTTTGAGGTGAGTATATTCCACTTTTAAAATGACCAGAAGTTTGGACTGACACGTGAATTTTTATGAGCAGTTGGGTGTTTTTATGCGCCTACAAGAGGTGTATTCATCCTCTTAGACACGTCATTGTTTGAGGCGAGTATATTCCACTTTTAAAATGACCAGAAGTTTGGACTGACACGTGAATTTTTATGAGCAGTTGGGTGTTTTTATGCGCCTACAAGAGGTGTATTCATCCTCTTAGACACGTCATTGTTTGAGGTGAGTATATTCCACTTTTAAAATGACCAGAAGATAATAGGATTCCCGCAAAAATTTGGTGTCTAGTTGTGATTTTGATCAACCGTTGGGAGCTCATTTGACTATTTTCTTAAAATCAAACATGCAAGATGAATAAAAGACCAACAACGCCTTAAAACATGAAATTGAACAATACCTATGGGAAAAAATGAAGTAAATCGAAGAGATCATCTGAACATAACGCCTCGTTCTAAATTTCGAAGTAAATTGAAGTAGAAAACTAAAATCGAAGTAAAATGGAGAAAATTAAAATCGAAGTAAAATCGAAGCAGAACACTAAAAATTGAAGCAAATAACGTAAAGCAACGTTCTAAAGTCGAAGTAAATGGAAGCAGAACAAGTAAATACGAACATAAAGTTTCGTTCTAAAATTGAAGTAAATCGAAGCAGAAAACTAAAATCGAAGTAAATACGAACATGCTTCTTCTAAAATTGAAGTAAGTGTTAAGAGTCCCACATCGGAAATGAAATGGGAACATGGACTCCACTTGGATTCCTCACCCTACAAGTTGTATCAGAGTCAGGCTCATTCAAATTCTTTGTTCACCGATGTTGGGCTCCCAAATTATATTGTTCACGCTCCAGTTAACGAGGTCTGGGCGTGCGGGGGACTGTTAAGAGTCCTACATCGGAAATGGAATGGGAACACGGACTCCGTATATGGACTTGCACAATCCTCACCCTACAAGCTAGCTTTTGAGGTTGAGTTAGACCCAAGATCCATTCTTTACATTGTGCAAGTCCATATAAGGAATTCATGTTCACATTCCATTTTCGATGTGAGACTCTTAACACTCCCCCGCATGCCCAGACCTCGTTAACTGGAGCGTGGATAATATAATTTGGGGGTCCTACATCGGTGAACAAAGAATTGGAATGGATCTGACTCTAATACCATGTAAAGAATGGATTTTAGGCCTAACTCAACCCCAAAATCTAGCTTGTATGGTGAGGATTGTCCAAGTCTATATAAGGAGTTCATGTTCCCATTCTATTTCCGATGTGAGACTCTTAACGATAATAACTAGACTTTCAATGTGTCCGGATATAAGATTCACATCATTGGAGTTACAACCTGACAAATTAAAAGTATTACTGGTGAGATGAACTTGGTACGTATCTGTTTAGATTTTAGACAGATCCTGACAATATGTAAAGGATCCTCACTATCACATTATTCACATTTTCGTGATGAATATAAGCTCATTTAATATAATTTTATTATGTCTTGGAAGTCATATGAAGTATTTTATGTTCTCAGGAACTAGAAGTTTCGGTATAGTAATTCAGTTGCCGATGGTAGCATTATCACAAGCAATGTTATATACTGATCTGGTACTAAATTTGTCATTAACTATTCTATTTGATGTGATTTCATACGCGAAAACAACATAATCAGAAATACAATGAGATAAAATGGAATTTCTTTTAGATGGTCAAGAAAAGGAGCTATAGACGTGATATTTCATTTTTCAGGCAATAACACGTCAGATATTATAAATAGAATTTCTTTCTACTATCGTTCCTTTCCTCCTCCTCCTCCTTCTTTACATGGATTATCGACAAATATATTGTGATAAAGGCAAAACCGCCCACATTAATTCATGAATTATGATTTTCTTTTAATACTTTTTTTGTTGTTGTGTGTCAATTGTCCTTCATTAATTTTAAAATATATTAATGAATTTATGTATAGGTTGTGTCGGCTCTCCTAATTAGTAGATTAGTCTTTTGGACACTCTTATTTAGTCTATAAAAACAATTGGTATCCGTGACTCGAAGTGATGGCCTGGACCTAGCAAGGGATGCCCATGACCAACTAGTCTGACGTTAAGAGTGGTGGCCTGAATCCAAGAAGGTGTCGGCGGTGACCAATTGCGCCCAAAAAAAGAAAAGAATGAAATATCAACCATGAAACTGGGCAGATGATCAGTGCCAGACGTGGTGGCCTGAAGAATAAAAATGGTACCACCTGCGATCAACGAGGTCATTAGCTCATTAGTTTTCTTTAGCCAAAACAAGAGCGCTCATCACCCTCCTTTTTATTCTAGCAAATTCACTTATATTTACTTACCGAATTCGTCGATTGATAAACATTACAAAATTTGAATCTCCGATAGTACGAGACCTCTCCCAAGAAGCTAATGGTTCACGTTAATCTCTTCCATTTTTGTTTTCTTCTTTTACTTACTGTTAAGAGTCTCACATCGGAAATGAAATGAGAACATGGTATCAGGGCCAGACTCATTCCAATTCTTTATTCACCGATGTTGGGCCCCCAAATTATATTGTCCATGCTCCAGTTAACGAGGTTTGGGCGTGCGGTGAGTGTTACCACATAGGAAATGGAATGGAAACTATTAACGTGCATAATGTCCATATATTTAGCCATATTTAGTATTGTATAATTATGGTAGATATAGAATCCTTATTATATTAGGATTCCACATTGTACACATTATATATATATTTGTATAAATGAGAAAGGCTCCCCAAGGGAGATTAATACAATTCTACATGGTATCAAAAGCCAAAATTTCATTCCCACCCTAAACCCCTAAATCGGTCGCCCTTCCCCTTACTTTTTCCGGCGCCAAACCGGCTATCTACCACTGGTATATCGCCGATATACGATGATGTACACCCGTATATAGTGACCTAGACCTCCACGGCCTTGTATACCTCTGATATATCACTTATATACGGTCATCTCCCCTCTAATCATTCTCCAACAGGCTGTACAGTACTAGTAAACAGCCTCGCAAAGCCGATATACACCTCATATACGGCTGAAACTGGCCGTATACAGCCTCCCTAAGCCGATACACACATCGTATAAGGCCAATTCTGCCTCTCATCTATCTAGGCTATGCCCCGAACCCCCCTTCCCCCAATTTCTTTTTCCGGCAGAACTATGGCGGAGACCACCCTTGGTGGACGTACTGGTAACAGTGGGTGCAAACAGGGGGCCTGGGCCTCCAGCAGCCACCTAGAGCCTGTAGCCCAAATAAAATATTGGTTGTTTCAGAGGCCCAGCAGCCTGGGCACCATACCGCTGGGCCTCAGTTATCAGGCCCAAAGGCCTGCGGCCCAACATTCTGGGCGCACCACCAACAGGCCACAACCTTCCAGCCCACTATCCTGAAGCCCACCGCAGTAAGGCCCAATTTTCTTGGGCTAGGTTTTCGGCACATTGACTCCTCGAAAGCCCGATAATGCGTGGTATATGGATACGGGCGCCACGTCTCACCTCACCAACAATTCTAGTAATCTTCATCAAATGCAAAATTTAAATACTCCACAATCTATTCTGGTTGGAAACAATCATCGCATTCCGATTCAAGGTTTTGGCCACACTCTAACCCCACCACCACATCCCCACTTCTCCCTTAATAACGTCCTCTATGCCCCACATATTATCAAGAACCTAATCTTTGTTAGAAAATTTGCCACAACTAATTCCGTATCAATTAATTTTGACCCATTTGAGTTTTCTATAACGGAATTCCGTACTGGGAAACTCCTTACAAGATGCAATAGTGAGGGCGACCTTTATCTTTTCTTATCCACGTCCGCTACCAGGGTCACCCCTCCCACATCTCTAACTGCCCAAGTCTCTACTCCCACTGTTTTAACAACAATCTCTCCGTCAACCTGACACAATAGACTTGGAATCCCCGGAGCTCCTGCTTTTAATTTTCTTCGAAACAATAATTTAATTTGTTGTTCAAGTGGGACACCTGCCCAACAATGTTTTTCTTGCCCTTTAGGCAAACATGACCGCATCCCTTTCCAGTCTTCTTTAAGTGTTACGTTTTCCCCGTTTGATATTGTTCATGCAGATTTATGGACATCTTCACTTATTACTTCCATATGTCATAAATTCTATCTTGTGTTATTAGACTACTTTTCTCACTTTATCTGGATTTACCCTCTAAAATTCAAGTATGAGGTTTTTACCAAATTTCTTGAGTTTCGTAACTATATCAAAACACAATTTGAAAAATCCATCATATCATTTCAATGTGACAACGGTCGTGAGTTTAATAATTCCGCGTTTCATAATTTTTGCACCTAGAATGGCATGGTTTTCCGTTTCTCGTGTCCCCATACATCACCCTAAAATGGAAAAGCCGAACGAATTATCCGTACTATCAACAACATGGTTCGTACCATTCTTTTTCATGCCTCTCTCCCCCCGTCGTTTTGGGTCTATGCAGTCAAAATGGTAGAATAAATCTTTAATATTCTACCTACCAGTACTCTTCACAATAAAACCCCCACCGAAATTCTCTACCGTCGGATCCTGTCCTATGACCACCTTAGAATTTTCGATTGTCTGTGCTACCCAAATCTTGCCTCCACTGCTCCTCATAAATTACCACATCGTACCACCCCGTGTGTCTTCTTAGGATTTTCACCCAATCATAGGGGGTATTTGTGTTATGACCTACCTTCTTGTAAGATCATCGTATTCCGTCATGTCACATTTAACGAGGCGATCTTCCTATTCGCCAATCTCTAAAAATTCTAGACTACTGATTACACGTTCCTCGAGGAGTCTAAACCCTTCCCCGTTGTCCGCCACCTGCTCAGTAATTCATCTAATGTACCATCGTCGCCACCTCTGACAGTTATAAACTAGTCGACATCAATGCCACTCATCGCTGACAACACCAGCAGCCTCAGTGAACTGTGTCGGTCCACCACCACACCTCCATCTCTGACACCCACCACTGACAGATCCGGCAGCATCTCTGTTGCCTTGTCACCTCCACAAACATCATCGATTGACATTACCTCCGGTAATCGGCCCATCATCCCAGTTCCACCACCAGTCACCGTACATCCCACAGTGTTGCCACCACAAGGAATATTCGATTTGCACTCCAAACCCATTCCCGATATCCCACCAGCTACCGAAAATCAAAGTCGTACCTCCATAAGCACAACCCCAAACCTCCCATCCAGCCCTAATCCACCACCGTCACCATACCTTACCACTACCCGTATCGACCTACCTAGATCGATGCCACCACCAAACCCACTGCTGAACCCAAAAACTTGTCGTACCCAGCCAACTACCCAACAAACAAAACCAAAACCCGATTCAAACACCACACCAAATCACGAATATTAACCCAAACTGTGAACTCGACCCAACAATCGGCACACAGACCCAGACTGCCCCGGTCCCCTCACACCGTATGGAAATTCACGTCCAATACGGGATTTTCAAACCCAAAGTCCACTTTAACCTATCCACAGAAATCATATCCCCAATTCCTAAAAACCCAAAATTAGCCAAACTAGACACAAATTAGAATGCGGCTATGCGTGAGGAATTTAATACTTTAACGAAACAACACACTTGGGATTTGGTTCCGTGACCGGAGGGGTGAATGTGATCCTACGCATGTTCTTTTTCGTCACAAATACAGAGACGGCGGTGAGTTAGAGAGATATAAGGCGAGACTAGTGGTTAATATCACTAATCAACATAAGGGTATTGATTGTGGGGAGACATTCAGTCCGGTTGTTAAACCAGATACTATTCGAACAGTTCTGAGCATTGCCATGGGTAAGCATTGGCCTATTCATCAGCTTGATGTGAAGAATGTGTTTCTACATGGAGATCTGAAAGAAACTATTTATATGCATCATCCGCCTGCTTTTGTACATCCAGCAGCCCTTCAATATGTATGTCGTCTTCGTAAGTCACTTTATGGTTTGAAATAGGCCCCTCGAGCGTGGTATGATCACTTTGCACAGTACATTATGCAGATTGGGTTCGTATGCAGCAAGTGTGATATATATCTATTTATTTTTCATTGAGGTAGTAGCATTGCCTATTTATTGTTATATATGGATGACATTGTGCTTATTGCCTCCTCTGATTTGTTGAAAAATGAGATCATTACATTGCTTAAAACCGAATTTTCTATGACTGACTTGGGGAAGTTGAGCTATTTCTTAGGGATATCAGTGACTTATTCTGCAAATAATATATTTGTGTGTTAGCATAAGTATGTAGAGGAAATAGTATACAGGGCTAAAATGGCAAACTACAAGATCATGTCCACTCCGGTTGACTCTAAGTCTAAGCTTAGTGTTGTTGATGGTGATCCAGTGTTCGATCCCACGCTTTACAGGAGTCTTGCAGGTGCACTACAATATCTTAACTTCATCAGACCTGACATTGCTTATGTCATTCAGCATGTGTGCTTATTCATGCATGGCCCCAGTGAGCCTCATTTAACTGCCCTTAAGTGTATCATTCGATACGTTAAGGGCACACTTGATTATGGATTGCACTTATACCCCTCAACACCGACCAGATTGTTATCATATACGGATGTTAATTGGGCAGGATATCCGAACACGCGACGCTCCACCTCCGGCTACTGTGTGTTCTAAGGGGATAACCTCATTTCATGGTCTGCCAAGAGGCAAGCCACCTTATCTCATTCGAGTACAGAAACAGAGTATAGAGGCGTTGCAGATGCTATTGCTGAGATTTGTTGGCTTCAAAATATTTTTTTGGAGCTTCAATGTCCCTTGCGTAAGGCGTCTTTGGTTTATTGTGATAATATATCCGCCATATATTTATCTCATAATCCAGTTCAGCATCAGCGAACCAAGCACATTGAGATGGATATACCATTTGTTCGTGAGAAGGTTGTTCTCAGTCATGTTAAGGTGTTGCATGTGCCTCCCTCGTTTCAGTATGCGTATATATTCACGAAAGACCTTCCCAGACAACTCTTTCTTGACTTCAGATCCAGTCTTAGCATCAGGCCTCCTTCCGCTCCGACTGAGGGGTGTATTAACGTGTATAATGTCCATATATTTAGCCATATTTAGTGTTGTATAATTATGGTAGATATAAGATTCTTATTGTATTAGAATTTCACATTGTACACTATATATATATTTGTATTAATGAGAAAGGTTCCTCAAGGGTGATTAATAAAATTCTACAGGAACATGGACTCCTTATATGAACTTGAACAATCCTCACCCTACAAACTAGCTTTTGTGGTTGAGATAGGCTTAAGATCAATTCTTTACCGTTATAACCCCACATAAATTGGTAGGGAGAGAGTACCGTTACAGCGTTCTTGCATGTAAGCACAGATTTCACGTTTTAATAAACACCAAAACCAAATTTTACTTTTTGTCGTACGTGGAGGCCATGTGAAAGGAAAACGAAGGTAGCAATTGAAACATAAGGACAAATAAGAACCATTCAATTGGAAGCACGTTAAATGTTGTATGTACTTATTTAGGTGAGCCTGAAAATCGATTGATGGTCTTGTCTTTTTGACTCTCGTGTAGTGAACATATGACAAATGTTTTGGTAGGATGAAGTAATAAATATATATATATATATATATATATATATATATTCTCCTTGCCTTCTGGCTTTTTTCACAATCAAATAGTGTTTACAAGACCATGAAATTAAAAGTAAGCAACGAGATGCAGTTTCATCACTTGCTCAGAAGGTTTGATTTTAAAGATCCCAATATTCATACGTACAATTGCTTTCTCAAATCTTGTTTCTTCTGCAATAAGCCTCTTAGACTTGACAAGGAAGTGTACATGTACAAGTAAGTTAAAGCATTATGCTACATTATTACTCTTTTGTCTCAATTTATGTATCATATTTTTTATATCTATTTATTAAACTTTTGAACACCCTTAATGAAATTTGTGAAGTCACCACTGGTGAAGGGTGATACATAAATAGGAAAGGAGGGGAATATTTATTTTTCCAAAATATCAAAAAATCAAGAATTAGCGACATACGAATTATGTAGCTAAATAGCAATATTCATTGCTAATTTAAATTAACGATGGATTATCAAAAAATTATGTTAGCTACGAAAAATTTAACGACTAAATTCATAACTCCAATTTTCTATTAGTGGTAAGAGTTAATATTGCTAAAGTTTGATAGTCATCATTATTTGTTGGAGCACTTTTATGGTTGAATTGATTAATCAATGCAGGGGTGAGCTAGGCTTCTGCAGTATGGACTGCAGGAATAGGCAGATATACCTGGATGAAATGAAAAAAATTGTGACTTCTACTAAGAAATTTCTAGCATCGTCCTTAATACACCAACGTCGACAGGATGGCCGGTGTAATAAAAAGACCGTTCTATCGGAGGATTACCGGCAGTTTGGCAAGCCATCGAGTACTAAGAATCAAGTTACGTTCACATTTTCATAGTCCATAATATATAGGAGTAAGTATTTCATTTTGAATATGTATTGTATAAATGAAGGCGTAGATTCAAGATTTAAATTTAACGGATTCAATTTTTAAGATTTTCCACATTAAATTCATTATCTTGAAAAAATTATGGGTTTAGATCTAATAATTGTTGAGATTTTACTAGGTTTTGACATATATATTTATACCTCGTATAAGAAAATTATGGGTTCAGATGAACTCGTAGCTAAAAGGTTGCATTATGTATAATCAGAGATTGATTCAGAATTTTAAATTTATTATAATTTCTTTACATTATTTGGTTTAGTTATTATGTAAAAAAATTGAAAACATAAGTTTAAGCTAAAATTATTGAGTTCTTTTTTAAAAAAAAAATTGTAACTTCAATACTAAGCTACAACTCTTGGAGTGTCAAATTATATTGTCGGCAGGTAAAACTTATTTTTAGTTAATTGTATCAAAGTTGAATGACTTTGATATGACAACAAATAAAAATGTAATTTTTATGTGATAAATTCTACAATTGAAAGCCTTTTATGTAATAAAACATTAAAAAAGATTACGTAATAATTTCAAAGTTGAATTACCATCCGTAACATGAGTTAATTGCGTGAATGTCCTCTACCTTGCCGTTGGACTAAATTTATTGTTGATACGGTACATTATTTTAATCCTTTTATTTTTGGATATTTGAAACTTAGCTGATTTTTTTTTCAAAGGAAAAAGCAAAGAAGCTGGAAAACATATAAAAGAAATGCGATAAAAATTGACTCGCATTGTATTTATACCAAATTAATACAAACATATTATGTATTTGAATATAAAGTTCTTTTATTTAACTATGATTTATTACTCTATACTTCCCTCCGGATCATTGTCCACTTAACCTTTTTTTTCTTGGGTAAAAAAGAGTGTTCACTTATTAAATCAAGAAATAATTAACCTCATTTTTTCAGATTTGCCCCTATTAAGTGTTATGTGATCAAATTCCAATGTCTATTTAATTAAGGATAATTTAATCAAATTATCTATTTTTATCTAGAAGTTAGTATTTTCTTAATAATACTCTTTCGAATCCGAAGGGAGTAATAAATAAACTAAACAAAAAAGAAGAAGTGAAACCTTAATATTAAGGAAGCCGAGAAAGACAAGGAAACGGAAAAAGAGACACGAGAACAACTATATATAATCTCCTAATCACATCAAATTATAACTGACGAAAAATTAACGTTTTGCTTTTTGCATTTTGCGTTTTCTACACCACCAGAAAGATGGCTCTCAGACGTCGCCGCCGCCGCAATCGAAACCTAACGAACAACAAAGCTGAAGGGGATCAAAGTAAAGAGAAATCAACAGGGTGTTGATAGAAAAAAAGAAATTGATAAACTTTTCCAAAACATTGATATTTTCTATGAAGAAGACAGCCAATCAGAAGGTTATAAAAAAGAAGAAACTGAAAATCAGTTCTGTGAGTCGTTAGATTTCAATAAAGACGACGACAACAACAATAATAACAACGGTTATGATGATGATAGCGATATGCAGTTACAAGAAGCACTGTTACTCTCAGTACAATTTTACAATTTGGAATTCGATTTTGCTTCCAAGACAAAACTTGACGACGTTAAGAAGAAAGGTGTTGACACGTCGTGTTTGTTAGTTTTTAACTAACAAAAGGATCAACAATTGGAATAACATGCGTGAAAAAAGGTGAATCTTCATGCGTATATTGTACAATTTGCGACGAACCTAGACCTATAGTCAACGACACAATGAAACGTGGACCCTGCGGGCATATGTACTGCGAAGATTGCTTAATTAACTATGTACACGAAAGGATCAAAGACAACATTATAGAGGTAAATTGCCCAGTATCGAACTGCAAAGAAAATTTAAGGATAGAAGAGTATTTTGTGCCACATGATTTGATGGATCAATGGCGTGAAGCGGTTCGTGAAGCTAGGGTTTTGGCTTTGTGTGACATAATTGAGTGTCCATTTTGGGATTGTTCAGGTATATTAGTTGATGATAAAAAGAATTTTTTGATTAGGGCATGTCCAAAGTGTTGGAGAATTTTTTGTGTTAGGTGTAGAGTTGATTGGCATATGGGAATGCAGTGTGATACTTACCAATCGCAGAGGAAAAGTAGACCATTGACAATTTTGATTTGGCGAAAATAAGATGACGAAGGAACTGATGATCAACAAGGCAATGTGGTCCACTAACTTGACCAACTTTTGAGACTATTCTAGGTTTTTGTTTTTTTTATTTGCGTACCAAACATTATTTCTGTTCACAGTATACTAGTAAGATTTTCTGGAATCCGGGGACATGTGTTATTGTCATTAGTATTACCATTGTTCAAACATAGGAGGCACTAGCCGAGACATACTTATCCAAGGGGTATCAATTAACGTCAGCCAAAAAAAACTTAGTCTAAAAAGATAAGTTCAGCAAAATTATATTTGTGTGTATTATGTGTTCAATTACCTTAAGCTTATTATTCATATGTTATTTCTTTATATTTTGACTCTTAATGAAAATTCAGGCTTAATTGTCATTCTTTTATTGCCGGTCATTTTAAACCTATTACTGGTAAATTTTGTAAGTATTTTCACTTTTTCAATATTTTTTTAGATTATAAATAAGGAAAATAGAAGCAATTTTGACTACCCAAATTTGTTTAGGATTATTTATGACACTGTTTACCAAAATTACCAAGGATCCACCATCTCTTCTTCGTTTTCACCATCGATATTTTTATGGTTTCTTGTTTTTTCAATACCATTGAAACAAGCACCAGGATGGCGCGGGGCCGCAAGGTCACGAGTTCGATCCCCTGCATAAACCTTTTTGGTTGAGCCTGTCACACATGGCTTGCCAAATGTAGTTAATCGGCTGACGTGGTTTGCAGGCTATTGCGTCAGTCCGGGGTTTCCCCTGTGCGCACTCGAGAGGGTAGCGACTGCGGGTTCCTTCGTCAACAAAAAAAGGATATGCCGTTAATTAGAAATCACAAGCACCCTAGTATTTGCTTAAATCTTCTATTGTGTAAGTTTTTTTTTCAATTTTGAACAACAATAAAAAAATGGAAAAGGTAGTGATGACTTTGAAGGAAGTATACTTTTTCTTTTCCAGTTTAAATCATCTAATAATATTTGAAGCTCACTAATCCGACTAATTCAAAATCGTGTCGTATAGGTGCACTAAGACTCCTCGAGAAGTGATACTAGGGCAAGTGCACAAATAGCTGATTTTAGGACCCCTAATTAAGGCATAGGCGAAGTTCATAAATTATTGCAAGTATAGCCACTTCAAAATTAACTTCAACAAACTTGAGATATACTTGTTTTGCTTGCATTTAAAAGAATTCTGGCTTTAATTTATCAATTTTATCCTTAATGACAAGCTTTATAATCACAAAATTATTATGACATGTTTAAGATCTTAACTTTCAAAAGTTTATAATCACATAAATATCTTGACATATTTAAGATTATAAGTTTCAAACAAATTTTAACACAAATCTTTGACAAGGGATATAATTATACTAACAAATATGACTAAAAAGTTGGACTTCTTGTTCATGTAAAATACGGTATGTGTATATACTAGTGATGCTAGCCTTGTATTTACTGTTGGAAATTTGCCTTTGGCGGGAGTTGCGTCCAACCAACTTTAATGGCTTAAACACTAATGTTCCGCATGTTGGAGAATCCGGTTCTTCACACGTGCATAATCTACTAAGTAAGTAGATGACTGTAGGGCCAAAGATTGTCAAATTTCGTTGAGAAATGAAAGAGATATTGTTCCACGAAGTAAGATGTTTGAAGCGTAGAAAAGTGTGGTATTTAGACCAATTCTCCCTCATCAGTGGGGGAAGAAAGATTTGTTTAGTTAATAAGTCTCAAAGTTGGCTTGGGGTTTAGGACCCCAAGGGGTATCTCATGTGTTTAAAGGAGGGAGGACCTAGATGTGCTTCGGTTCGAGGATACCGCCGCCGCCCGTCCCGTCTGGTCGGGCCGTGGGCTGTGCTGATATTATCTTTTTGGACCAGAATTATTTCATATTTACAGTTTGGTCCCTGAAGTTTCAAGTAAGTCAAGATTGGGCAGATAACTTTGCTGTTGGTTTCTGGAACGTCAACCAGCCTTATTTTACACTCAATTCAGTCATTTATTTTTGAGTCATTTATTTTGGCTGAATTACTCTCCCTAAATGTCAATCCGTTGCACATCAATTCACCATTTACTTTGGTGAATTACTACCTCCATAATTGTCATTACTTGGCCAGTAACAGCAATTATGTGGGCAGTTGGTAAGCCTCTCCTTCAACTATATAAAGGAGCCTTTGCACAATTGTTGAGACACGCAAAAACTTACAAACGAAATCAGTCTTTCTACTACCTTTCAGCATCATTTCATTACTCAAAATTCTTCAAGGTAACACTTGAGTTTCCTTTGCTCATTTGTTCATTTGTTCGTTTGTTGTTTTATCTTGAGAGACAATTGTCCAGGACGTAGAAATGATACATACGGGGCAATCTTGTATTAAAGACAGAGTGTCATCACTCGACTCATCATATCAAAAACTATTCCAGTTTCTTGTTCAAGTTTATTGTAATTTCAGTTTGTTGTAATACTTAGCAGTTACTTATTTCCGTTTCCTGCACCATTGTAACCAACATTTACATAGATGTATGTATCATCAAGGACACTGTTACACATAAACACTTAACACACGACTGTGGAAGAAGTCTATGCAATAAAGAACAATGATATATTACAGTCTATTATCAAAATTCGAAGTCATCAGTTAAGAAATTAATCTAATTTTCAAGCGGAATCAAATTTGTAAATGTTGTGTCCAAATTGGCTATATTCCTCATAAGTTAGGTTAGATTCACCTTGATAGTATTTTTCAAAAATAAATATTAATAGGTGTTAGAAGGATATCAATGGAAAGCTTCTAGTGTGTCCATATTCTTATCCAACACTTATATTTTTATTATGATGCCATGTGAATTGCTAGTAACATATGAAGTGTATGGCTAATCCAATAATAAAAGTTTTATAGGGAAAAAGTAAGATAAAATAAATTGTCTTTATCTTTAAATCCTATAAAAATGAATTTCTTTTCATTCCAATACTCACTCCAATATCAAAAATACAACTTATATCCACAATTATTGGGCTACAAAGCCATCGTATAGTAGGTAATGGACCAACAGAAAGTTAAATCTTAGAAGTTGGGCCTATGTCTATAGAAGGTCCAATATTGTTGGTATAATGATGAGTCCCTACGACTTGGAGCTTCTTTTTTTTTGCGCGGATTGGCCTTCAAAGGCACTGGTCTTTAAGTTTTTCCCCTTAAATTTAGAATCTTAATTTTTGCCCTTCGCTTAAAAATATCTCAAGGATCCGGATACGAACCACCGCTCAGTCAAAAATAAAAAAATTGCAACGTAGAGTTTGGATTCGCAAGGCAGAGTTTGCATGCAGACTCTGTCTTGCTTAAGGTAGAGTTTGCTACCTTAAGGCAAACTCTGCTGGATAAGTCAAGCAAACACTGCCTTAAGGGAGAGTTTGAAACTCTAACTCTACCTTAAGGCAGAGTTTACCTGCCTTCAGGCATAGTTTGTAGGCAAACCCTACTTTGTGAATCCAAATTATGTCTTGCGATTTTTTTAAAATTTTTGACTGAGTGGAGGTTCGAACCTGAAACCCAAATTTTTTTAAGCAAAGAACAAAATTTTAAAAAATCAATTTAAAAGGCAAAAATTAAAGACCGCCCAAGGGTAGTTCCCGGCTTGGAGTCACTGCAAAGTAAAACCCAAAGGCCCATATTGGTCTCCAGCCTAGTCCATTTTCCAGTAGAAGATTAGAGACATGACATCACGGAAAAAGACCTTAAGTTTCATATGACACATTTTATAAGAGGAAATGAGATATCTTGCCTCTTATCATTCGAATAGAAGAAAATGCTATTTTCAGACTTTATATGTGTTATTTTTGAGATCTCTCTTTGTGTAAAAATGAAATAAAAATCTCTTGTAAAAATAACATAAAACTAAAAATATTTTCTTCTTGAGTCAATGATTGGCTTAAGTGGGTATTAAAATGAGTTTAACTTATAAAGTATACACAAATATAGTGTAAAAGAAAATTTACTATATCAGGTGGCTCAAAACATATTTATAATTAACTCGATTAAAAAACTTTATAATTTTAAATTACCGGCTACAACATGTAAAAGTAAACCGTTAGTGTAAATTATTCTTACACTATCAATATATACGTAGAAATTAAACGCATTCAAAATTAGTGTCTGTATTTTCTGGATCGTGGGGCCTCATGTTTTTTATTTAGTTAAACCATTCACCCAGACTTTTACCTCTTAGAGGTGTTGGTGCGACTTCGTGTAGAGCATAGATTATGCAAGAAGTGACTACTCTTCTTGTAGATATTAAATATTAATCCGTCCACCTAAGAATGACTTGTGCCATTATACCTGGGCGTTTTTTTCAGCTGCTACATTTATGAGTTTCAAGTTATTATATGTTGCAATTAGGCAAGTAGTAGTCAACTTGATGGGCTATTCTTGTTTTCCTTTTCAAGTGCTAGAGGAGCCAACGAAAAGCTGAGAAAGGTCACAAAATGATATAATAAACATATAGTAGTACAATTTGGTAACACTAACTAGGACAAGGCATAGTCATGATATCATCAAAATTATAATGATAAACTTCCTAGCAATTGCAATTATTTACTCACACGTGTTGTTTACACCCTCCTCTTTTATTTAATTTAAGGTGTCAGTTCTAGAGTTGAACTATTCTCTATTTTGTCTATGGATTCTGGAGCCCAAAAATTTAAAATATGTGGATTAGACCATGTCCAGTACTCCCCTCGTCCCATTAATTATTATTTTATATTTTTCACGCCTATTAAAAATTATAAAAGTTTATTTAGTTACATCTATAGTGTAAACGGTGATAGTACTCCAATAGTTGTCACATTTCCAATATTTCACTATTAAATGTGTTTTGAGAATCATGCCGTACTAATATTTTTTGGGTAAAATTGAAAATAATTTTTCTATATTAATCTTGAGTTCCTAAAGCGATAATACTTTGAAATAATTCTTTTAAGCTAAAGTGATTGTTAATTTACAACGGAGAGAAGAATACAATACTCTATAACATAATAAAAACAATAATTTTATAATAGTCGAATTGAATCCACGTAGCAGATGCAGATCTACACTATATTTTATGAGTTTGAATGAATTTAGTAGTATACATATATTTTAAAAAATTATTAAATATCTAAAAATATTTAATTGTAAATTCATTTATTGTTTTATTTTAATTTGAAATTGCTATGAGAATCCATAAACATCAAATTTTGAATTCGCATAAAAAAAGTTTTGAATTCTACTTATAGTTCTTTTTTTTATTCGAGAAAAAAATAACTATTAGGACTTCATAATTTTTTTATTCTTCCCTCTTTTTTCACTTCCTTCCTTCTTTCCTCTTTTTTTTTTCTTTCTCAAAGGGCCTTATAACAAGTCAGAGACGCAATTTCTCCCAATCCTACTACTCTTCTTTATTTCCTCTCACCGATTAACTTGTGACGAAATGGCAAGACCAAAATCTGCTCAAGAGAGCATACTATTGAGTATTGATTAGAGATCCACCAATTGAGGGTCAAACATATACAAGTTGCTTCTCCAAACACCTATCATATCTGATGAGTTTTATATATGATTCTTTTAATTAAGTTATTGATACAAATTCATTTCAGCTTCTGTGATGTCTATACTTTGACTAGATAACTTATTTATACTATCTTAATATTTCCTTATGCTCTTTACCAATGCAGTATACAAGTTTAATACATTGGTAAGATACTAAGATCTAGCACATAAGGAATATTAAGATAGTATAAGTTGTATATCTGATAATAAGGACATGTCAATTGCTAAGATTTGACTTATTTGAAAGAATTCAAATAATAATTAAGAAAGTGGAAGCCACGTGAATAGTATACTTCTACTTAGAGATGAAATTTGCTATAATATGAAAAGAGCATAATTGGATAAATGGAACACTAACTTTGCCCGTTAGCTATTCGTTTCAAATGGCTTTAATAAATTCAATAATTTCGTTTCTATGTTTGATTAAAAAAAAAAGTTATGGGCTGATATTGCGCTACGTATGCCGCTCAAGTAGCGTTTGATCTTTTCAATAGACTTACTTGAATTATGCCCCAAACTAACCAGTAACTTGCAAATTAACATATACTTAGTTTAATTCGCCCGAATATGAATGAGTTACGTCTTACGTCCTCACATTTTTATGAGTTAAATTTGACACACAGTCTATAAAGAGAACTTCAGAAAATGGAAAGAGTGGAGTGTGTCAGCCCCATGAGTAGCTTTCTCCATCCTCTTTTGTAGTAGTGGATAAGCTTTTTGACAATTATTAAATGGCAATCAGTAATAAACAAAGGGGGAAATGCTCAACGCTTCTTCCTAATACATGGCACATGCAACTTGTTCTTTGGCTCTTTGTGATGATATAATTAATATATCACTTGAAAAAAACGTGACGGGAATTTTGGGACCTATCGCCCTCATACGCGGCCAAATAGTTCCTGTTGCCGATCACCACTAAAATATTCTTTTCCAATCAAAAAGACTTATCTATTTGCACACCCTTTAAAAATATTATCTTCTGAATAAAAATAGATAATTTAATTAAAATATCTCTAATTAAATGGATATTGAAATTTGGTCACCTAACGCTTAATAAGAGAAAATATGAAAAAGTAAGATTAATTTTTTCTTAATTTGATAAGTGGACACTTTTTTTTACTCAGAAAATAAAGGCTAAGTAAACACTTTTTTTTTTCGGAGAGAGTAACAAATTAAATTTGTTGGGATACAATTGTTGTAGGGAACGAAAAGTAAGTAACTATTGCAATAGTAGAAAGGATAAACAAACTATTACAATAAAACTGGAAATCAAAACCTTAACAAACCGCTTGTGTGATTCGCTGAGTCGAGTGATGACACTCTTTCTTTAAGACAAGATTGCCCTGTATGTCTCCTTTTACGGTGTTGACCAATAGTCTCCCAAGATACAACATCAACTTTAACAAGTGAGCAAAGGAAACTCAAGTGTTACTCTTGAAGAATTTTGAGTATAGTGACTTTGCTAGAGAGGAAGAATATGAACTCTGAAAATCTGTAAAATTCTCTAAGTGTTGAGTGTTTTTTTCAATTGAGCCAAAGGCCTCAATTTATAGTGTAAGTAGAAGACCCCTCACCTAGTCAACTAATGGCCTTCAATAGCCATGTAATTGCACTTGAATGGGGGGGTGGGGGGGGGGGGGTTACATTCAACCAAATAATGGCTGAATTCATGTGGCAAGTAATGGAGAATCAATGCTCCAAAACCAGCCCAAACGTCAGATTTTTCCAACTTCCCGTCGCAACAATCCCTCGAAGCGCGCGCGCCGACCTCGAGAGCGTCGCGGCCCTTCACGGCTTCGCGGGGATTTCCGACTCGTTCCATCTTACACTTCGTATACTTCTTCCTTCCTTTACCAACGTGGAATACTTTGTCATTTGGCCAATAACCGTCCATAATTCTATGTCTCAAACGTATTACATACGTACCAATATCTCTTTCACTAATGAAATTTGCGATACTTGGTACTACGTGTGCACGTGTGTGAAAACGACGTTTCCGACGTGCGGGCCCAATTGTTCGAGTTATAAATTAATGGAATATACTTAATTCCACATTTAGTAAATTTCCAACAAAATTGACATCCACATTTATGGTTATTACGTGTAAAATACACTTGCAAGGTCTAGCTAGTCAAAACAACTACATTTACCTAAAATACTCCTATTATATTGTTTAAGAGTTAAAAAAAGATAACCATGTGGAATAATTAATAAGTCCCTAGATGCATTGAACAATTAGCACACTAATTAAGTGGTTGGATTACAATTTTTATCCTCACCGAATATGACTTTTGCCCTTTTAAAATTGTATATTAGTACTATTGCCCTTCAGCAGTACTGAAGGATGCACTATATGTGTAATTAAATAATTTTAATTATATTTTGTTTTAGTTGAACACGCCGATAGATTATGGGGTGTAATGTCATTTTGCATCTATTAGATTAAAATACTAAACTCTAAATTATTTTTTTCTTTGTCAAATACAAGTAATTAAAACTAATTAAAACATTCCTTACTTTGCATTTTCCTGTTTTATAAAAATAAATGAGTAAAACTTCACCAGATATTTATTATTTCAGTTATATGCTCGCATCATTTCTTAAAATGCAAACCAAATTTGGGCTTTAAACCTTAAATTGTATACTTTAGTGTACTTTAGTCGATGCACTGTACCTTGCTAGCTAATATTAGTAACTAGTAGATAGAGAGCTAAGGGACCAGGTGGTAGAGGTTAGGAGGGTCAACGATAGGATGATGGCGATTAAGTTGGTAGTTGGACGGTTGTGGATTTGGAGATCAAGATAGAGAAGAAGAGAAGGGTTGTGGATGACAGATTGAGAATCAAACGAGGGAGTTTGACCATGGCTAGTGCAAAGGAGATGGGAGAGAGGTTGATGACCAAGGGGACTTGGGGGAGTAGTGGGGACGCGACCGGTATCTGGGATAAAACGATCAGTTGCATCCAGGAGGTGGCTAGAGAAGTGTTAGGGGTCTTGCGGGGTAGCCGTGGTGGGCATCGAGGGGACTGGTGGAGGAATGGTAAAGTTGAAGAGAAGGTGAATGCGAAGAAAGTGGCGTATGCGAAATTGGTAGAAAGCAATGATGAGGTGGAGAAGTGGACGAATAGGGAACTGTATAAGATGGCGAGGAAGGAGGCAAAGCTAGCAGTCATAGCGGCGAAAATGATGGCTTTTGAACGCCTATACGTGGAATTAGAGGAAAAAGACGGGGATAAGAAGTTGTACAGACTAGCCAAGGCGAGGGAGAAGAGGGCCCGTGACTTAGATCACGTGAGGTGCATCAAGGAAGAGGACGACAAAGTATTGATGGAGGAAGCGCATATTAGGCAGAGGTAGCAGTTTTACTTCCATAAACTCTTGAGCGAAAAAGGAGATAGAGACATTGTGATGGGAGATCTGGAGCAATCTGGTAGGTATCAGGATTTTGGGTATTGTAGAAGCATTAAGATTGAGGAGGTCAAGGGTGTTGTTCGCAGGATGCGTGGGGGACGAGTGACCGAGCCCGATGAAATCCTAGTTGAATTTTGGAAGAGCAGAGGCAGGGCACGCTTGGAGTGGCTAATTGAGTTGTTGAACGTCATTTTTAAGACGGCGAGAATTACCGAAGAATGGAGGTGGAGTACAATGGTTCCTTTGTACAAGAACAAAGGTGATATCTAGAGTTGCAACAACAATAGGGGTATCAAGTTGGTGAGCCCCACTATAAAAGTTTGGGAAAGACTCGTGGAGATGAGGGTGAGAAGAGACGTGCCTATTTCCGAGAACCAGTTTGAAATCATGACGGGACGTTCGACTACATAAGTCATTCATCTTATTAGGAGGTTGGTGAAGCAATATAGAGAGAGAAAGAGAGACTTACATATGATTTTCATCGATCTCGATAAGACGTACGATAAAGTCACTAGGGAGGTTTCTATGGAGATGTTTGGAGGATAAATGTGTATTTGTGGCGTACACTAGGGCGATCAAGAATATGTATGATGGAATCAAGACTAGGGTACGGATAGTGGGAGGAGACTCGAAGCACTTTTTGTGATGATAGGGCTGCAATAGGGATTAGCTCTTAGCCTATTCTTATTTGTCTTGGTGATGGATGGACTGACGCGACAAATCAGAGGTGCTATGGTGTATGTTATTTGCAGATGACATAATCCTGATTGATGAGACTCACAGCGGGGTGAACGCTAACCTGGAGGTTTGGAGACAGTCATTGGAGTCTAAAGGGTTCAGGCTGAGTAGGACCAAGATAGAATACTTGGAGTGCAAGTTCAGCAATGGGAGCGACCGTGAGACATGCGTGGAGGTGAGACTTGAGACTCAGGTCATTCCAAAGAAAGGAAGCTTCAAGTACCTCGGGTCTATTATCCAAGGGAATTGAGAGATTGATGACGATGTCACACATCGTATTGGGGCAGGGTGGATGAAATTGAGAGAGTCTTGTGCGACAAAAAGGTGCCACCAAAACTAAAAGGTAAGTTTTATAGGGTGGTGGTTAGACCGACTATGTTGTATGGGGAGGAGTGTTGGCTAGTCAAGACGTCGCACACCCAAAGGATGAGAGTGGCGGAGATGAGGATGTTGAGATGGATGTGTGGGCATACAAGGAGGGATAGGATTAGAAATTATGATATCCGGGGCAGAGGGGGAGTGGTCTTAGTGGAGGATAAGATGCGGGAAGCGAGGCTGAGATGGTTTGGACATGTGCGGAGGAGAGACACAAATGGCCCAGTGCGGAGGTGTGAGAGGTTGGCTATGGACGGGTTCAGGAGGGGTAGAGGTAGGCCGAAGAAATATTAGGGAGAGATGATTAGACGGGATATGGAGCAGGTGCAACTTACTAAGTACATGACCTTAGATAGGGGGTTGTGGAGGACACATATTAGGGTAGAGTGGTAGTAGGTAGTCGAGCGTAGTCCTACTTACGCCTACAAACTGGTAGTTGTAGTGTTATTATTGTATGCTCGTTTAGCATATCATACGAATAGGCGTAGTATTGCTTTATAGTCTTTTGTAGTTTTATTTCTTCTGATATGCGTTCTTTAATGTACTTGGTTTATCCCATTTATCTGCGTTAGGTAATGTACTTGGTTTATCCCCTTTAATGAAAAAAATAATTTACTTAAACAAACAAATTGTAACATTACACTTGAAATAATATTACACTTATATAATGTGGGTTAACTCATATCATAACCAACCCACCAATTTATCACCCAACCCATATTTACCCACATAAAATATGGGCAGGTTGAAACTCAACCCATTTTTGTTCAAATCAAATTCAACCAAACTCACCCATTTGCCACCCCTAATCAAGTCATATTGACTTTAAAGAAAGGATTATGCATAGTAGTGTTAATTTGTGATCTTACTTCTACGTGCATAATAACATGAATATTAAAGTTCATGCATTGACATAACTGTCTCTCGATACCATAGATAGGCCATGCTTTCGACTGCTGATTGTTGGGCCTGAAAGTGGACTGGCCCAAGAATTCCAGAACTGGACTGTCCTGGGCCGTAACTGCTGGAATTACTGGGCCAGTGGGCAGTGGGCCGTGACTACTGATTGTTGGGCCTGAAAGTGGACTGGCCAGCCCACTGGCTGCCTGAAGCAGTGACTGGAAAATAGGGGTTGCTGGCCCACGGCCTATTGCCCCAGCCCCACTGCCATGTGCCCCACTGCTGAGACCAGTAGGGAGGAGGCCCATCGTTGACTGGACGGGGCCTACTGTCGTCTTGCTGACCACCGGAACCGCCGCGTTTGCCCCCGCGGTTTTTGTTATTATTCTTACGATTATTTTTGCCGCCACCATGAGCACGGTTTTGGCCCGAATTATCAACAAAACCTGAAGAATTTGTGGAGGACGTCATTAGGATGACGGGGCTTGCTCCGGTAGCTGTCTTCTTAGCCAAATCGGCTTCTTCCAAAGTAAGCATGGAGCGGGGCTTGATAAAAAGTGGGAAGTGGGTTGCTTTGACGAAGGAGAGTCCCAACGCCATTATAGGCCTTAGAAAGACCGGCAACCAGTTATAGAACCAGACGATTATTTGTTACAGGTGCGCCAATGTTACGGAGTTGGTCCGCCAACTCCTTGAGTTTCTTGCAATATGCATTTACGTTTGGAAATTCTTCCATGCGAACTAGAGAGAATTCCTGCTCGAGTGTGACAACACGTGAATGTTGGTTATCTTGGAATATGTCATGCAATCTATTCCAGGTAGCCATAGCCGTGGTATCCGGCTCAATAATCGTCTGTAAGAGGTCAACCGAAATAGTGGAATAAATCCACTGGAGAACGGTAGCATCAAGAGTAATCCATAACTGAGGATCCTTCGCGGGACTAGGTGCATCGGGAGGAATTATGTGATGGATAACTTGATGGGAGATAGTGTGAATTTTAAACAATTCTGCTCACGTCGCATATTGGACGTTTTCCATCTCAAGCACAATAGGGATGTTGTTCTTGATGTTAGAAACCATGAGGGCAGGATGAAAATTGTTCTTAGACATATTGAAAGAACAACTAAGGAGGGGAAATTTGGGAATAGTAAGAGAGATTTTGAGAGCGGAAGATGAATTTCGGTAAAGAAAACCCGAGGGGGGAAGGGTTTGGCCGAGAAGGACAAAATTTTGGGAGAGGGAAAAATTTTGTTAGACATAGTCTCTTGATACCATGAAAGAAATAACTCCCTTGATTATTTTCATTAATTGAAAGGTATATATACAAGTTACATATTTCCATAATAGGAGAATCCTATTCCTAAAACCTTATTCTGCCATAATTCTAACTATACAATTATGGTAAGTGTACAAGACTAATTAAGATAACATTTACACTACAATATATCAACAATATATACACCAAATATACAGCCCGTGATGGGCCACTGTTTGCCCATGATGGGCCACTGTTTGCCCGTGATGGGCCACTGTTTACTGCCCATAATGGGTCAGTCCGAGACTGCTTTCAGCCTATTATGCCCGTGATATACACTATGTATACCAAGTGTATATCACGGGTATATACCTTGTCTAACAGTTAGCGTATGAATATTTGTTATAATGTATTTGAGATTGACGTATCTGCTCAAATAGATCATATATGAGAAATTCAACTTGTGCAACGTGAGGGCTTATTACATGATAATTTGAGTTAAAATGAAAGAAAGTTAGATGCGAGAAATATCATTAACCCGAAAAACTTCCTTTCAAGTGAAAATATTTTAAGAAATATGTATTTTTTGATATATTTTATAAATTTGTATATGATAGCCCTCTATATGATAGTATGGATTTTAGAATGGTTTGATACTTAATCGATATTACCATTGTCGAAAAGCCTATTATAATTGTTTGTTTTTCTTTGTAATTATAGAATTGTTGTTTCAAAAATTCAAAACGGAAGAGATATCCAAGCTTGAGGCAGAATAACTTAAATTCAGAATAACCGTATTGGAGTGCGTTTCATCAAGACATATTGTGGATCTAATAATGCAAAGAACTTGCATAAAGCAAGTCGTAATTCTCAAAAGGAATGAGACTAAAATCCTTAATCTGTAATTATTGATGGTGGCAACTCAACCTTACTGGTTGGATATCCCATGACGAAGGTTCAATGTGGTAATAACAAGTTGTCCATAAATTGTCCGCTTGGTCAGCTCAATTGGTTATCAAGGGGGATATTTGGAAAAAGTTGTCCATAAATTGGACAAGTACCATAACTTATCTTTTTATTTTAGTCCCTATGTGAATGATTAATTATCATGGTACTTGGTGTAATGGGTAGGAAGAGTACATACTCTAAGGGTCTTCTTGGAAAAGCCACCTAGTAATTGGAATTGGTCTAATTACTAGGGTAGTAATCACAGCCTAGTAATTACACAATATTGTAATTACAATGACATGTTTGTTTGTCATAATGAAATTACAATGTAATTACAAGCGTGTTGTTTGGTTGCACAAGTGTAATTACACAATTAGTTTAATTTATTTTTAAAATTAATATTTAAAAAATATGTGCCTTTATAAATAATATTAAATTAGTTATTTAATAACACATTATTTCTTGAAAATATATTAATTAATAATTATATATTTATAACTAATATATATATATATATATATATATTAATTAATTAATTTATATATATATGTATATATATTATATATATATATATATATATTTCAAATTAATAATATTTTAATTTTAATTAATTATAAAACTTAAAAACAGACTTTTTTTGTGAGAACATCATGGATTGGATGTTTGTCTAAAAAAATAATATTTATAAATATAATTTCATAACATTATTCAAATGTTTGACAAAAAAAATCTATCAATTGTAAGTGAAAAATAAACAACATCCAATGTGAAATAACAAGTCAATAGTACTAAAGCAAATAAATTAAAATCGAAAATATAACCTAAATTCAAAATCCAAAAGAAAAAGTTTAACATCATACTCTTATGTCAAATTTCAACTTTACATAAATAAGTTCCAACATAACTTAAGTAAGTAATTCAAAAGCAAGAGAAAATATAAGTCTATAACCTCATTCACTACGAAATTCTACTTTAATAACGTCACTCATTATATACCAAATTTATTAATGACTCATTATTTCTAATATTAAGAGGTGTAGTTTCAAAAAATAGAATAATAACACGGTTATGCTAAATGAATAAAAAAAACGAGCAATTACATGGAATCACAAGAAGTGAAGGTTGGGAATGAGAAGAAAGGAAATGAAACATAAATAATATAAAAAGAAAAATATATTTTAAAAACTAAACATAGTTAGAAAGTAAAAATTTAAAAAATTAAAATAACATAAATAAAATATAAATTTAAAAAAAAAAACTAAAAAGTAACCTTGTAATTACAGGATGTAATTACACTAAATTTTCAACCCCCATTGAGAATTGGAGAGTGCAATTACACCCTCTCAATTACACTCAATTCTCACCCAACTATGTAATTAATTTATCAAACAAATAAGTCAAATTGTATAATTACACCCAATTATCCAATTCCAATTACCTGGGAGGCTTTCCAAACAGGCCCTAAATGAATTCATAGCAAATGATATTGGATATTCTTTCGTTACACATATCCTTGAAGAATTCACCTATTGGAGTGTGGTTGTGTGACCGCAATCTTTGAGATTGAGCTTTTCTCTAGAGCACTCGCGAATAGTGCAAAGCTGTTAATGCGTGACCCCGTTTATGAACTCAATAAAAATCTCGTATAATGTGTATGTTGAATTGAAGATCGGGCAACAAGGTCCTAGTTCAAGACTTAAGTTCACTATGGTCCTTCCGATTGGATTTCATCATACTAAGTGATATTCAAGTCCACAAGACACCTTCACTGGCACATTTATAAAAGATTGCTTTTGTTTTTTTAAAATCTTGAATCATATGGGAGATTGTTGGAACTTATTTAAAAGTGATTCAAAATTTAAAAGCACCTTTTGAAAAGACACAATATATTGTGAAAAGGTTACACATTGTTTAAACGATACACCTATTCATTGTGAAATTGTGTCATTCAATCTCAAGGGGTACATTCTTTCTTTAAAAATACGTGTTAGTTATTTTCTACACCTTATAAATAATGAGTTTGCTGTAGATTTTCAGAAATCAAATAATCCCGAAAAGTCAAAAACTAAGTGATAAAGGTTTTGTGAAATCTTTTAACAAAAAAAATCTTGCAACAAAAAATTCTTCATTCTTGTCTCTTCCTTTTTACTAAAGCTGTCAAGAGATTAAAGGGTTCATCAGAACTTCTATTTTAGTGCACATTAAAAGATTTATGAGTGATTCATTGTATCTTGGGAGTAGAACGTCACTTTGCTATTTGCACTGGGGTAGCGACGAAAATCTACTCTGAAGACAACGTCATCCATAGCGTGCCTTAAACTGGATTCCAATTTTAACTCTGTCTTATCTATATTGTTATTACTATATTTTATTTATCTTTTATTTGTTCTTCTTAATGTGATATCTCTAATATTTTTAACGTTAATACGCTTACTAATTAATGCAACATATTCGTTGTAATTAATTAAATTAAATTCAACAAAAGATCTCCTTCATTAACAGTACGGTCTAGATCGTACAGTTATATATATAATATATCATGACATTTTAACTCACTTCTAATTATAATTGGATTTTTCTTGCAACAATTATAAATTCATAAAAACATTCATTTCAAAGCTTAACAACGTACGTAACTAATAATATTACTTAGTTTAAACTACTTATTTCTAAATATAGTAGTATAACTAATTGGTGTATAAAAAACTTCACTGAAACGTTTGCTATAAGAAGATTACTTATTCAGCTAATTCAAATGTGTTGCATTTGCGTTCTTTAAAACGCACTCTCATTTGATTTCTATATTTTTCTTTTTAAACTTTTTAGTATTTATATTAGAGTTTCGATCGATTTGAATTCGCACCGCGTAAAGTTCATTGAAGGAAGAAATGCTACCTAATAAATATTTTCTATATCCATAGTCCTGAATAGATACCACAAGCGTTGTTGCTGACCTCTATATTTAGCAAGTGTTCAAGAGTAGTAATAAAAGCTACCGTATGAATCTAGTAGCTAAATTTGTTGGCTACCTAAATTTTCACCTTATTAATAAGGGTTCGAATTCCCACATTGTAATTTCCTTCCCATTTTCCTTCCCCTATCATGTAATAAAACAAATTAAAAAAAGTAGTAGTAAAAGCTACCAGAAGAACCTCGCTGTTTGATAAATCTAAGAGTTTTATCTCTGATGTCAATTCTATTTTCTATTTTTTAACGCATCTACTTCATAAGTTAGGTAAAACCACGGCGACCTACTCAAGGTCTCCTAGGAGACTAGTCATATTTGATGTACTCCCTCCGTTCATATTTATTTGTCACATTTTGACTTGATACATTTATTTATTAAAAAGTCGAAATAGAATGATAATTTTTACTATATCACATCTAATTATTACTAAATAATCTAATGATTAAAATAAATAAAATATACTTTAAAAATTGTGCAACCACTAAGAAGATGATTTAGGTTTACTAGTAAAATGATCACAATTTTAAGAGAAAATGATTTAACATAGCCATTTATAAGTTGAATAAAACAATTAATTCATTAAAACAAATTATTTCTTATTTTGAGATTTCTCATAAATAAAAATAAAGATATTTTATAAAAAATATAAAAATGGAGCTACAAAACTTATTGACCTTTTGATTTAACAAGGGTTTGAGAAATCAAGATTTTCTTAGATTTGTAATCTTAAATATGTCAAAATATTATTTAACAATAGAAATTTTGAGACTTGTAATCTGTAATATGTCAAAATATTTGTGTGTATTAAAGCTTTTTATTTTTCAATTAAACATAAAATCTATATTTTAAAATTATATTATTTTTAAATATTGAACATTTCATTCTTTTTGGATACACTAATAAAAAAAGAGAAAAGGGTAAAAAATATCCATCTACTTTGAGAAAAGGCCTAAAGATTTATGAATTTGGGTAAAAAAATAGTCTTTACTTTGGGAAATGGCTAAAAATATCCATCTCTTAACGAAAATTCTCAAATCACCCAAAATAAGTCGATTTCATTTTTAAACCCGCTCCAAAATATGAAAAAATAATTTTTTTAAAACCTATTTTTAAAAATTAAATCTGAAAAATGTTTTTATTCAAAAATCTGGAATTTTTTCTTAAATCAGGAAAAACTGTTTTTATTTTTTAAATGTGGACAAAAAAAAAAGTTTCCAGTTTTTGAATAAATGTTAAATCAGGAAAAACTGTTTTTATTTTTTAAATGTGGACAAAAAAAAGTTTCCAGTTTTTGAATAAAAAACACTTTTCCAGATTTAATTTAAAAAATGGATTTTAAAAAAAATATTTCTTCATATTTTAGAGTGGGTTTAAAAAATGAAATCGAATTATTTTAGGTGATTTGAGATTTTTTCGTTAAGAGAGGGATAATTTTATCTCTTTCCTAAAGTAGAGAGGTATTTTTAGTTCTTTCTCAAAGTAGAGGGATAATATATTTTGAGATAATATATTTTAAGTATTAAATTTGAAAATTTCTCTTTCGTATTCAATGAAATAATTTATAATCATATGAATATTAATCTTTTTATTTTAGTTTCAAATTTATTTTCCTTAATTTTATGTAGTAAAATAAAATATGGTCACATAAAAGATGAGAGGGGAGTGTGTAATTTTGGTAACACGTAATTGAGCACCTTCCATAGGGACATTACCGTAACTTAGCTCCAAACTCCACCACATCCTTTTATCTCTATATAAAACTAGCTTCCTAAACACTTTCTAATACATTCAAAATATTTCCAAACTAAACTCCCCATTAAAATTTTCTTTTATAAGCACTTTTGAGAAAACAAAAGAAAAAGCTATGTGTGGTGGTGCGATTATTTCCGACTTAGTACCTCCCGGCCGGACTTCACGCCGGCTAACCGCTGAGTTTCTATGGGGTACTTCCGATCTGAGCAAGAAGAAGAATAACCCTAGTAATTACCACTCAAATCCTTTGAGGTATAAGTTTATTGACTTTGATGATGAATTTGAAGCTGTCTTTCAGGACTTTAAGGATTACTCCGATGATGATGATGTTAAGCCCTTTGGTAAGTTATGTTTTTTTTTTCCTGAACTGTTTGTTGTTATTTTCCTGTCTAAACACGTTTTATTCTCTCATAACACCACGATATGACTTAATTCACTGAAATTAGAAAAGATTTTGGGTCATACCAAACAGGCCTGAGTAGTTTTAGTATTTTGGTGTTTGTTTGTGTTTGGAGTATGATGTCCCTTGGTGATGGAATCAGAGGCGAATCTAGGATTGTAGGATTCTTAAAACATGTGTTCACCAATAAAAAAAAAGGGAAAAAATGTGTTAAAGTGGGACTAGATCCCCAGTATTTTAAAATTTGAAAAGAAAAAAGAAAACTTTATTACTACGAGTGAGAAGAAAGTTTGCTTTCGGTGTGAGTGAGTAACATGAGTTCCGAGAACAGTAAAACAGACTCTGTGTAAATAACTCAACTGTAATATTATATCAATTTTAGAAAATACATACATAAAATACTTAACTTTACTGAGAGATCAAGGGTTCACGTGCCCCAAATTTTCTACCTAAATTTGCCCCTCGATGGGATTACCCAAGTTTTTTTATTTATTTTTTTACTACATAAAAATGGGTAGGAGGAGATTACAACGTGGGATTCGAAAGCTCACCAACAAGGTGAAGGTGAAAGTTGAAGTAGCCAACCAAATGAGCTACTAGATGCATGTGATAGAATTACCCAATTTAGGTGAATTGGGGTTTAAAATTATATTTTTCTATTGAGATGTTTCCATTTAGTATGTGAATATTCATAGAAGAGGAGAAAAAAGAAAACTTTTGGTAGAAAGAGGAGAAAGATGCTGCTTTTATTATTATTAATCGGAGGAATGGATATTTAGGATAAAACATGAACCTAAGTTACTTCCAATTTTATGCAATTGTGGACTATGGTTGATGCTCAAACAAAATTAGAGCCTGATTCTTATCTTATCAGAGGGTTTGTTAGTCCCAGATTAAAGAATTTGCTCAGCTTGTTATAAATATCTTTGATATGATAAAACCAAGATTGTGTGGAATCTAATTGTTTGGATCATAGTTTCCTATCTGGACTCAGTTTAACTGTGAAGTGCTCTATGTTTTTCAATTTCGCGGTATGTGTTTGTCATTTTATTTGATTGATTGTTGCAAATCTTGGTCCTGTTATGGATGACTGATATGCTTATTTAATTTTTTTCCATAGGCTCCAAATCTGTGAAATCTGTTGATTCAAACTGCGAAGCTGACAAATCCTCCAAGAGAAAGAGGAAAAATCAGTACCGGGGGATCCGACAGCGTCCTTGGGGTAAGTGGGCAGCTGAAATACGCGATCCAAGGAAAGGGATTCGAGTCTGGCTTGGAACTTTCAATTCTGCGGAAGAAGCTGCCAGAGCTTATGATGTTGAGGCGCGAAGAATCAGAGGAAAGAAAGCTAAGGTGAACTTTCCCGATGATGCTCCAGTGTCTGCTTCAAGACGTGTTGTTAAGCTAAATCCCCAGGAGGCACTTCGTAAAGAGAGCTCGAACACTGTTCAGTCCAATGTCATGGACAGCGGATCTGATGAATTGTTGGGCTATTTCGAAGAGAAACCAGTAGTAAAGCGGTATGGCTATGAGGATGTGTGTTTTACTGCTGGAGATATGGGACTGGGCTCATTTTCCCCATCAGCTGGTACAAATGTTTACTTCAGTTCTGATGAAGGAAGTAATACTTTTGACTGCTCTGATTTCGGTTGGGGTGAACCGTGTGCAAGGACTCCAGAGATCTCATCTGTTTTGGAAAGTAACGGGACTCAATTTGATGAAGATGCTAGACCAGAGAAAAAACTAAAGTCAGATGAAGGGAACACTGTGAATACGCTGTCTGAAGAGCTTTCGGCTTTCGAATCCCAGATGAAGTTCTTGCAGATCCCATATCTTGAGGGAAATTGGGATACATCAGCTGATGCCTTTCTCAATGCAGATGCAACTCAGGAAGGTGTAAATGGCATGGACCTTTGGTCCTTCGACGATGTTCCCTCTTTAATGGGAGGCGTTTGTAAATAACGCTTCATTTGAGTGAAGTTTGCAGTTATGTTGTAGTATCCAAACAAAGACCATGTGTGTTGTATTAATTTGTTTGAAGATTTATTGGTTTGATCTTTGATGTATGTTCCCTTGTTTTCTTAGGTGTTTGTGTTTAGGAGATGGCACATAGTAAAAAAGCATATGCATTAGCCCTTAATGCTGTTTTCATTATAAGTATAGCTAATTAGGGAAAACTAACATCTCAAAACTTGAAATGAAATATTTTGAATTTAGCATTTTATGGATGATGACAATTGATGAGACCTGTTGTTTGATGTTACCAAACTTATACTGTTTTAATTTACAGCTGTAAGTTGTTAAAATGGACAATTCTCTTCAATCTTCTGCTTAAGCTTTGCCAACCGAGACAGCGTGGGTTGTCGGTATTTTGCCTCATCGCTCGATCGAGACATTGTGGGTTGTCGTTTTGACGACTATGAAGTGAGATTGTCCCCCAAGAATACGCAATATCTAGAGGTGAAATGTCGTTAATTGTTCGAATTTTTCTTTCGGCTTTCCCATTTTGTGGTGATGTATGTGGACATGAAAAACACAAAGACATCCCCATTTTGGTGACAAAAATCATTAAATTGAGTATTCACGAATCCCTCCCATTTTCACATTGAAAACATTTAATGAATTTGTTAAATTGAGTTTTATAAAAATACTAAATTGTTTAAAAATTGTGTAGGCTTGCGATTTATGTCCTAAGGAAAATGTCCGCAGAAAATTCGAATAATTATCTAAAATGAGCATATAATATTTATGACCTGCAGAACTCAAAACTGGTGATGTCCACAAATCACAATGCAAAAGATCAAATGGCATAAGCGTATGTGAGGTAGATGATGAAAATAGAAGTTTAACATGTTTTCCAGACACACAAGTTTGGCAAACAGAAGAGTCCAAAAGTTTGTTACAAACAACAAAATTATTCTTCCTAAGATTATTGAAAACTGGTGCTCTCGGGTGTCCCAACCGATTGTGCCATACAATAGGGGATAGCTGCAAAGGTTGATGGTTTGGTCATATGATTGTTGGAAACGACAGTGATAGGATACAAGTCCCCTATGCTATTACATCTCATTAGTGGCATCCCCGTTTGAAAATCTTTTACATAAAAGTCAAACATATCAAAATTCACAGAAATATTGTTGTCAATTGTAAAACGTCGTACATATATCATATTTTTAATCAGTTTTAGTGCATGTAAGACGTTTTTCAAATATAATCGTGGGTGTGTGGGTAGTTTTACCTGACCAATACCACGAACTGAAATTTTCTGTCAACTGCCGATAATAATATTTTTATTACTGCTCATATTAAAATAAGACGAGAGATTACCTTGAGGTGCCATCATGTGAGACGTAGCCCTTGTGTCCATGTACCACGACTCATCTGGAACATTCAGATTCATGTTATTCATGGCTTGTTCAATATCAGTAGGAGCATAACCTACAGAAGACGGCGCATGGGCTGCAAATGCGTGTTGCGGACGAGACCCTAGAATTTCGGGTTGTCGGTTTGAAGATGAGCTTTTGGTGTTAAGTTGGGCCCAAGATCCATTCTTTACATGGTATCAGAGTCATGTCCATTCCAATTCTATGTTTACCGATGTTGGGTCCCAAATTATGTGATCCACGCTCCAGTTAACGAGGTTTGGTCGTGCGGGAGAGTGTTAAGAGTCTTACATCGAAAATAAAATGGGAACATGGACTCCTTATATGGATTTGGACAATACTCACCTTACAAGCTAGCTTTTGGGGTTGAGTTATGCCAAAAATTCATTCTTTACCCGTGATTTTCAAGAAATGTCATAGAATATTTTAATTTTTTTTTGTAATTACATTGCATATAAATAAAATTATAATTATATATTGAGTGCGTGGTGGCACGGGAGCCGATGACTAGTTATAGAGAATTGTTTTAGCTGCTATCCTTTCAAGGAGTTGTTGCCGAGTGAGTTGGTTCATGGTTGGTGACTGACAGCTGACTGAGATGAGAAGATAAGAGAAAGGCGGTATTGAGGGTAGACAATTTGTACATAGGGCTATAATTGGAATGGGGGGAAGGCGGCTCGTGGCTAGTGGGGTCCAATTTGTTTGAAGATCCAAGTGGGAAGTTTCATCACTGCTTACTTTATTTTTTATTTTATTATTATTATTATTTTGATATCCAGCTTTCCAGTTTATGTCACACTATTCTTGGAGATGGTAATCTAGGTCTCTCAGCACTACTATCAGTAAATCACAGGATGTGTCTGAATGACCAGGGTTTGAGAATAGAGCAACTAATATCACTTACAAGGTTCTACCCCATAAGAGAGCAAATTGCTTCTACCAGGGTTCGAACTCACGTTGTAGGCCTCTAGCTGGATTTTAAGCTTCCCTCATTTGTCATCCAGCTATGTCCCGAAGAACCATTGCTTACTTTATTCAGTTGGTGGATGAGAGTGGTAGTGTGAGTTATTTTTGTCACTGAAAATTAAATATTCTTTTTTTTATTCCCCCTCTTATCTTTTTTTTTTTTATATTTCTAATCAGTTGTTTAGAATTCATATTAGAACTTGATTATACTCAGATTCACACCGCATGGGAATCATTCGAAGAAACATTTTTTATCAAATAATTTATTTTATCCAGAGTTCAAATCTGAAACCTCTTATTAAGAGAGGAACAACTTTATCCCCTCTTATCTCATTACTCAATTAGTTACGATTTGTGACATTAATATGGAATTCAAATAGAAGAGAATGAAAATAACAAAATAATCACTATAGCAAGGCAAGCAATTCAGTCGATATAATAATTATAAAAAGAAAAAAAGAGACTAGTTATGATGAATAAGAGTAGATGAACCACAAATTAGATGAGATATTTATAGGATAATTTCACTGCAATTGACTCTGTGAATTTCCTACATTACATTCATTAAGGAAATAAAATAATAGGCATTAAATGTGATAAGCAGAAATTTCGAGTATTTTAAAACTTGGTCGTTATTGAAAAGTAAATGGTTCGGGTTGATCCGGGCACTTTGATTCTTTCGAATGTATCCTTTCAGAGCACGTTTTTCCGGTGTGTGTATTTTGTATCTGGGACCAAGCTCTCGGGCGGTTAAGGGTACTACAACCCTTAGCCAAGCCATCACCAAAAGATTAACTGTGAGTTCCTCACACGCCAGTCACATGTCTGATTAAATAATTTTTGCTTTGATATATTTATCACTAATTCAAATAATTCTTCAAATTAAATTGATAATATTAATGTCACAAGAAAAATGAATAATCTAAATATAATTGATCTTTTCGATAATTGAATTACAAATTTGTTGGAACGTATGAATCATAGTAAATGTAATAAGATGCGCTAAAATGATGAGAAGATGAAACATTTATAGGATAATTTCGCTTTAATCGGCTTCTTGATCTTGCACGTTACTATCGTGATGGGAACTAGATCGTGTCATTGAATATGTTAAGTGTTATGAGTTTTTGACAAGCAACCTGATTCTGTTGTCAATCAAAGAGACTGTGTCAGAATATTTAGTGACGGTCACACCCTATTGCATTCTAAGAGATTCGATATTTTTTTTCCAATTCAATATTTGATTTTGTCTGCCTTGTTCACTTCCTTGATACTCCTTTTTAAGTTTTTCCCAAGCTTTTTTCGCTGCCTCGCAAGCAATAATTTTAGAAAAGAATAGAAACTGTAAATGAATTTTGAATTACAATTTTAGCTTTGAATCTTTTGATTTTCTCTTCTGAATAAGTTTTGATTTGGGCAGTAGTTGAATTTTCAGGGAGTGACTGTATAGATTTTTCTTCCATTACGACTTTCCACATATCATATGCTTCGAGATAAGATTTCATTTCACTGTCTAAATTTGATAATTTTCACTAGTGAAGATTTGTGGAGCAATCAAAGAGAAACCATTGCTTGCCATGGTTGAAAAAATAAGGTTAAAAGTATGGGTGGCCAGTGGGCCGGGCTCGGGTCTGGCGGGCCGGGTCTGGCGGGGTCGGGGTCGGGGCGGGACGATCCGGGGGGTCGGGATCGGGACTAGCGGGCCTAGCGGGGTCGGGTCAGGCGGGACTGCTCCGGTCCGTCCGATCCCGATCCGTCGGTATCGGGGCGGGGCGGGCTCGGGTCGGGGCGGGCGGGGTCGGGTTTACCTTTTTTTTTTTTTTTTTTTTTTTAAATAACATATGTATAAAAAAAACTCAATAAATAAAACAAAATAGTGTAATAAAAACATCCCAAGGCTGTTTTTGTGCCTCTTATATTATTTAATAGACATATGATTTTTTTGTAATACAAATACAATTGTCTAAAATCTAAATTGCAACTTTATGGTGTTGTCCAAAAGTTGCAAATTACATAATAAAATTGCAATTAAAAAAATTACATTTTCAAAAAAATCTGTTCTAATTGCTTGATGATTTCATGTGGTTCTTCGGTTGGAATAGGTATTTGTTGGTCAAATTGATCCACGTCGCTTCCACTACCTTCGGTTAAGATTTCGTTGTAGTTTTCATCATCTTCTTCGTTGATCTCCGGTTGACCGCACCTTCTCCGCTCCGCTCGTATCCAATCTCTCGAATAATACTTGCAATTTCCAAGTCGTCTCCGGCCAATGAGTGTCTGTGGTCTCCTATTTGATATCTGCTGCAGAAAAAGCGCTTTCCGACGCAGATTGATGACGCTTGAATGTTCAAAACATCTCGAGCCATCAATGAAAGTGTCGGAAAGGTCTTCTCATTCCCCTCCAATTTCAAATAAGTCTTCTTGTCCATCTTCATTGATAACTTCTTGATACGGTACGAGAACCCCCGCAAACAAAAATATCCAACTCGCTAATTTGGTTAGTAGAGGTACGGCCGCACATTCTATTTACGAGGCTTTCAATACTAGCCGCAGAAACAAGCATGTCTTTTGTGAGGTTGTGTTGAAGATGAAGAAGATGGTATGGTAGCGGTACGTTACTAGCATTTTCTTGTTGATAAAATCTATATATATTTTTGCGGTGGTGTTCTACGCTATTCAACACTTCTTCTTTAGTTTGTTCAATAGGTGGTGGGTGATTTAGATTTTTGGGACTTGGAGGTGGTAGTACTTCTATACAATCGTAAATAGTTTCAATTAGTGATTTAGTACCGTCTATTTTAATAGTAGGATTTAATACGAACCAATAATATAAATAGAAGGAATAGGAATAAAATATTTTTTTATTTTGAGAAACATTTTTTTAATAGCTGCCTTATAAGTGGTTTTTCCATATATTCACTAAGTAATAAAAATATTAGAGTTATATAAAATAACATAGTTGAAATAGTAGGATAATATATACCGGAAAATTCTTTTGTTGCTTGAAAAAATTTCTCTAAAAATACAATAAGTTCGGAAATTTTTTCCCAATCACTATCTAAAATCATATCAAATTTGGCTTTTTATTATGAGAGTTAAAAAATAAAGTTATAGGTAATTTATAGTCATAAGCAACAAGGAGTTGCTCGTATAAAGAATTCCACCTAGTGGATACTTCTTGTGGAATTCTTCTAAAAGGTAGTCCACAATCATGACAAATTTTTTTATATTCTTTTCTACGTTGTACTTTATTACTTTTAAAAATAAAGTTTATAGCAAATTGTATTTTACTAAGAATGTCTTCAAAAAGTGATAGACCATCCTTTACAATTAAGTTATATATATGGCACGCGCATTTTATATGAAAATGGTCTGGAAAAGATGGAGCTAAACTATTTTTTAACATTGTAATTGCGTAATTGTTATTAGAAGCGTTATCTAATGTAATAGTCATAATTTTATCGGTAATCTCCGTAATAATCGCACACTTGATAAATATTTTCTGCAATAAAAGTACCGGTGTGCCTATCATCTATATATCTATACGCTAAAATACGTTTTTGCATAGACCATTTATAATCTATCCAATGACAAGTTACGGTTAAATAATCATGGCCGTTAGTACTACGACCTATATCGGACGTGATAGATACTTTGCCATTAAAATGATATAATGAAAAACGTAAATATTGTTGATATTCATGCGCAAATTTAAATACATCTCTCTTAACGGTTGACCTAGGAAAACCGTTAAAAGCGAGGATTATATATATCTCTAATGTAATGAATAAAACCGGAGATGAAGGAAATGAAAAAGGCAAACCCTCCACAAAGAACTAATTTTGATATTGCTTCCCTATCTCTATGTTTGTTGTATTTAGAGCCTACAATTCCCCCCGTCATAGGGTTAATTTGACCACATTACTTGGTCCGGGACGATCGGTATGTGAACCTTGTCCCGATGGAGCCGCCGTTTGCGCACCCGGTTTTGAAGCCTGGTATTGGGCATACCTAGCTGGATGAGCACTTACTACGTGTCTAATTAAACCCCCGTCCCACCGTGACCTTTTCCGATTTTAAATTTTAAAACATTTTTACAAATTTTACATATGGCTACTTGATTCTCTACGTCCCTATCAAAAAATGTCCATGCATCGATTTTAATGGTCGTTTTGCTTTGGACCTCGTCTCATACTAGGGGGAATAGGAGGTATTTCGGTTGAAGGTGCACTAGTGGGCGTGTTGTCATCAATATTAGTGGGTGTATCGTCTAGATCATCGTCTAAATTAAAGTCTTCTTGAGTTCCGAGAAAATAACTCCTCGTCTAAATCTAATGGTATTGTAGGAAAATGTTGAGTATCAACAAAATCATCCCGTGTAGGAATAAGATGACTAGAAGAAGTACCCTTGCCCCAGGTTGCCTCTACTAGAAGAAGCACCCTTACCCTTACCCTTAAACATACCTTTTAATCCTTCCATTTTAATTATGATAATAAATAATTAAAGACAATAAAATTAAGTGCGCTAAATAAAATAAACAGACAATAATAATTTAATGAAGGAACGAATGTACCAAACGCCGACGTAACGTCGACGTGTAATCGAGAGGTTGAAAATTGAAACTTTGCTCGATGGAAGATCCTCAAGCTAGTTGCCAACTTCACTCCCAATTCCCAAATGAATTAATAAAATTGAATATTTAGCAAACAATGTAGAGAGATATATTGAGAAATTAGAGAGATTGTAGGAAGATTTGTGAGAAAGATGAAGAGAAAATGAGTTATTTATAGTTGAAAAATTGGGTTAAAGTGTAAATATAATAACTTATGGGTTAAAAATAAATATTAAGGGGTAGGGGGGGTTGGGGGAGGGGGGGCCTAAAATGGCCGTTGGCCAACGGCCATAATCTAAAATGGCCGTTGGTGCAACGGTTATTTTTGCAAAGGGGGTTTAAGGGTCGGGGTCGGGGTCGGGACGGGCTCGGGGTGGGCTCGGGTCCGGCGGGCCTGGGGCGGGCTCGGGTCTGGCGGGACGAGACATCGTCCCGTCCCGAGTTCGAGTCCCGCTCCCGTTAATTTTTTTTTTTTTTTTAGAGCGGGGTCGGGTCGGGACCGGGGCGGGGTCGGGACGGGGTCGGGCCGAGGTCGGGTCGTCCCGGCCCACTGGCCAGCCTTAGTTAAAAGTAGTATGAGTAGAAAACTGGTTAAATTGGTATTGATTGAAAATTGCACTGAGCGTTAAATATAAGCACGGATTAAAATACATTTAAAATAGGTATGGATTAAAAGTAATTGGAAGTTCTTTATCAAGGAATGCACATGATCATTAGGATCAATAAAGGCACTAGTACCACTATAATGATTTTTGGAGAGATATGCAAACAACAAGATAGAAAATATGAATGGATAATTGTCACAGTTAAAGTAGTAGACTCCTCCTACAATTAAAGTATTCGACTTTTATTAAAATTAAAATAATAAATATTTTATTAAATTAATTATTATATTTCTTTTATAACTAAATAACTAATTATTCTAGAATACCATAGTAGTAACAAACCTAAAATACAATAATAAGATGAAATTTCAAATATCTTGAATTTTGGCTCTTGTTGGAAAGTAAATGGTCCCGGATGGTCGAGGTACTTTGGTCCTTCGAGATGTATCCTTTTAGTTTTAGATTATGATGGCAAGTGTATGTACTCTGAATTCGAGACCAAGTTCTCTGACAGTTAATGATTCTCATCCTTTAACCACGTTTTCATTGATTGACTTAGGTTGATTGTGAGTGTTAATATACACAATATACCCACAATATACATTTGTATATTGTGTATATTAGGTTTCGGCTATGTTCACAGATTGGCCCTCGGATGGGCTGATTATTATGTGTAATTTATGATAAATATTTAGTATTCTAGTTTAGATAATGTTATAATAAAATTAGTATTGTATTACCATAATTAGTGTATTACCATAAATGTATAGAATAAAGTTTTATGAATAGGATTCTCCTATTATGTAACTTGTATATATAGTATTTCAATTAATGAAAATGATCAAGGGGATTATTTCTTTCATGGTATCAAGAGACTAGGTCTAACAAAAAATTTCTTCTCTCGGCCGAAACCCCCCTCAGGTTTACCAAATTGTTCTTCCGCTCTCAAAATCTCTTACTATTCCCAAATTTCCCCTTCTCTACCTTTGTTCTTTCAATATGTCTAAGAACAATTTTCATCATGCCCTCATGGTTTCTAACATCAAGAACAACATCCCTATTGTGCTTGAGATGGAAAACGTCCAATATGCGACGTGGGCAGAATTGTTTAAAATTCACGCTATCTCCCATCAAGTTATCCATCACATAATTCCTCCCGCTGCACCTATTCCCGCGGAGGATCCTCAATTATGGATTACTCTTGATGCTACCGTTCTCCAGTGGATTTATTCCACTATTTCGGTTGACCTCTTACAGACAATTATTGAGCCGAATACCATGGCTATGACTACCTGGAATAGATTGCGTGACATATTCCAAGATAACCAACATTCACGTGTTGTCACACTCGAGCAGGAATTCTCTCAAGTTCGCATGGAAGAATTTCCAAACGTATCTGCATATTGCAAGAAACTCAAGGAGTTGGTGGACCAACTCCGTAACATTGGCGCACCTGTAACAAATAATCGTCTGATTCTACAACTGGTTGCCGGTCTTTCTGAGGCCTATAATGGCGTTGGGACTCTCATTCGTCAAAGCAACCCACTTCCCACTTTTTATCAAGCCCGCTCCATGCTTACTTTGGAAGAAGTCGGTTTGGCTAAAAAAATGGCTACCGGAGCAAGCCCCGTCGTCCTAATGACGTCCTCCACAAATTCTTCAAGTTTTGTTGATAATTCGAGCTAAAACCGTACTCATCGTGGTGGCAAAAATAATCGTAAGAATAATAGCAAAAACCGTGGGGGAAAACGCGGCGGTTCCGGTGGTCAGCAGTCCAGTAGTGGGCCCCGACCAGTCAACAGTGGGCCTCCTTCCTACTGGTCCCAACCGTGGGACCCATGGAAGTGGGGTTGGGGCAATGGGCCGTGGGACAGTAGCCCCTATTTTCCAGGTCATTCAAGTAGCTAGTGGGCTGGACAACCTAATTTCAGGCCCAACACTCAGCAGGCAGGTTATCTGTTCAGCACTGGGCCGGGGCAGCAGGGTGGACTGCTTGGGCCTTGGCCCACACAAGCATTCTCGATAGTGGGCCCCACATCTACTCACACCGACATTGAGGCCGCAATGCACACACTTGGGTTGACGCAACCGGATCCAAATTGGTACATGGACACCGGCGCAACGACACACATGACTTCCGATCAAGGTACTCTCTCGTCTTATGCCACTTTGAGCAACCCTCGTAGTATAATTGTCGGTAATGGTAACTCTATTCTAATTCAGGGTTATGGCCATAAAACTCTATCTCCCCCCAATCCTCCCCTTATCTTGAAAAATACTTTACATGCCCCCAAATTGATTAAAAACTTAGTGTCTGTCCAAAAATTCACCACTGACAATTCCGTTACTGTTGAATTTGATCCTTTTGGTTTCTCTGTGAAGGATTTCAAGACGGAGAGTCCTCTCATGAGGTGTGATAGTAGGGGAGATCTTTATTCTATCATGCCCGGTTTCAGTCCATCGAGTCAAGCCTTGCCATCAGCCTTTGCAGCCATTTCTCCTTCCTTGTGGCATGCTCGCCTTGGTCATCCGGGGTCCTCTATTTTGTCAGCTATGGATAAAAATATTTTTATTTCATGTAAGGGTGCGAGTCGTACTCCAATTTGTCAATCTTGTTCTTTAGGAAAAAATGTTAAGTTACCATTTGTAGACTCAAAATCTCATACTTTAATGCCATTTGATATTATTCATAGCGACTTATGGACGTCTCATGTTCCTAGTTCAATGGGTCATCAATATTATGTTCTTTTTTTGGATGATTATTCTAAATTTCTATGAACGTTTCCAATAGCGAAGAAATCTCAAGTTTTTTCCATCTTCCTAAAATTTAGAGCATTAATCAGAACTCAATTCAACCGTGAAATAAAAAATATTCAGTGTGATAATGGAAAAGAGTATGACAATGGGGTGTTTCGGGAATTCTATGCTACTAATGGGATAAATTTTCGTCTCTCTTGTCCTCATACATCTTCACAAAATGGAAAAGCCGAACGTAAAATTCGTTCCGTAAATAACATTCTCCGCACCCTATTGATACATGCTTCCGTACCCCCATATTTTTGGCATCATGCTCTTCAAATGGCTACATATCTCCTTAACATAATTCCTTCCAAAGGTCTGACATATTCTTCTCCCCTTCAAATTTTATATAATAAAACTCCTTCTTATTCTCATCTTCGGATTTTTGAGTGTTTATGTTATCCGTTATTTCCATCCACCACAATTAACACACTTCAGGCCCGGTGTACTCCGTGTGTGTTTTTGGGCTTTCCATCTAATCATCGTGGATACAAAGGCTTTGATTTATCCTCCAATAAAATCATCATTAATCGCCATGTCATTTTTGATGAATCTCAATTTCCGTTTACTAATAGTCATACTCCCGTGCCTAGTTCGTATAATTTTTTGGATGAACAAATATCCTCGTATATTATTCAGCATTTTTCGGACATCTCCCGCACCCGAAATTCTCCAGCGGGCCCACTGGTCCCACTGGCCCGTCTCGGTCATCTCTGTCCGGTCTTCTCACTGGGCCAGTTTCAGCGATTGGGCCAGTCCAGCCCAACACTGGAACTGGTCCAATTCCTGTTTCCGACGCAGTGTCTGCTTCCAGAACTGGGCCAGCAGGCCCACTGCATGCTGGCCAGTCTGTCCCAAGCCCAGCAAATTCCCAAAATCCACTCAATTTTCCTCGAGTCATAGACCGGTCACTCGTAGTCAGAGGGGTATTTTTACATCTAAAAGACATTTTAATTTACATTCAAATATCTCTAAATCCCCCTTGCCCCGTAATCCTGTATCTGCCTTAAACGACCCGAATTGGAAAATTGCTATGACTGATGAATATAATGCTCTTATTGATAATAAGACGTGGGAGTTGGTGCCCCGTTCTTCTGGTATTAATATTATTAGGTCTATGTGGATTTTTGCTCACAAGGAAAATTCAGATGGTTCATTTGCACGACATAAGGCGTGGCTTGTGGGTGATGGTAAGACTCAACAGGTTGGGGTGGTGAGACATTTAGCCCGGTGGTCAAGCCGGCTACCATTCGCACTGTACTCAGCTTGGCTCTTTCAAAGGCATGGCCTATTCATCAGTTGGATGTCAAGAATACTTTCCTACATGGTGATCTCAAGGAAACAATCTATATGCATCAGCAGTTGGGATTCAAGGATCCCAACCATCCTCATCATGTATGTTTATTGAAGAAGTCCTTATATGAGCTTAAGTAGTTTCTACGGGCCTGGTATACAAGGTTTGCTGACTATGTTTCGACTATTGGGTTCACTCACAGCAGGTCAGATAATTCCTTGTTCATCTACCGTCGTGGTTCGTCCTTGGCCTACATTCTGTTGTATGTGTATGATATCATTTTGACTGCCTCTTCCGATGCCTTACGCCAGTCCACCATGACCATGCTCAGCTCTGAGTTTGCTATGAAAGACTTAGGGCCCTTGAGTTACTTTTTGGGGATTGCCGTCAAGCGTCATTCAGATGGATTATTCTTGTCTCAACGAAAGTATGCAGCTGAGATCATCGAGAGGGCTGGGATGTCATCCTGTAAGTCCACTTCCACTCCAATTGATACGAAGTCCAAGCTTAGTGCCGCGACCGGCGTACCCTACGAGGATCTGACCCGCTATCGCAATCTTACAGGGGCCCTTCAGTATCTTACCTTTACGAGACCGGATATTACGTATGCTGTACAACAGGTGTGTTTATTCATGCATGATCCCAGAATTGAGCATATGAATGCACTCAAACGCATCATTCGGTATATTCAAGGTACAGTTGACTATGAGTTGCATTTATATCCTTACTCGACGTCCACACTTGTCTCGTATACATATGTTGATTGGGGTGGCTGTCCCGACACCAGACGGTCTACGTCAGGATATTGTATGTTTCTTGGCAACAACTTGGTCTCCTGGTCTGCAAAGCGTCAGTCGACTCTATCCCGCTTAAGTGCCGAGGCTGAATATCGAGGGGTAGCTAATGTGGTCTCAGAATCATGTTGGTTACGTAATTTGCTTTTGGAGCTTCATGTCCCTTTCAGAAGGCAACCTTGGTATATTGCGATAATATTAGTGCCATCTACCTTTCTGGTAATCCGGTTCAGTACCAACGCACTAAACATATCGAGATGGACATTCACTTTGTCCGTGAAAAGGTTGCCCGTGGTCAAGTTCGCGTATGCCATATCCCGTCGAGATATCAAATTGCCGACATCTTTACAAAGGGTCTTCCCTCGGTCCTTTTTGAAGATTTTAGGGACAGTCTCAGCGTTCGAAGACCGCCCGCTATGACTGCGGGGGTGTGTTAAATATACACACAATATACATGTGTATATTGTGTATATTAGGTCTCGGCTATGCTCACGGATTGGCCCTCGGATGGGCTGATTATTATGTGTAATTTATGGTAAATATTTAGTATCTTAGTTTAGGTAATGTTATAATATAATTACTATTGTATTACCATAATTAGTGTATTACCATAAATGTATAGAATAAGGTTTTAGAAATAGAATAGAAATAAGATTCTCCTATTATGTAACTTATATATATAGCCTTTCAATTAATGAAAATGATCCAGGGGATTATTTCTTTCAGTGAGTTCCTCCTGCTCTAGCCACATATCTGGTCATATAGTCTTTGAACTAGTATATTTAGTACCAATATAACCATCAACCACTATCATATATTGCTAACTACCCATCATTTACCATGACTATTAAATATCAGTATCATCCACTATATATAAGTTGTTGTAATCAATCACCATAATTATCAACTATCACCATTGACCATCATTATTAACCACCACAACTAACCATCACCACCATTAAATACTACCCAAAAATATAAGCAACCTACATTAATATAAAGATCTTAATATAATATCTTAATATTTATACGTATTTACAGATTTAGATGTTTAAATCTTAATGCACATTTTAATACTCAGATATATATACTTTAATCCTTATAATAATTAACGAGGTCTAAATATATTAGCTTTATTTAAAATAATAACTTCGGATTTGATTAGTGAATTTAAGATACTTATGCAGAGAAATCATATTGTAGAGAATCTATATCTCTATATCATATAAAGCTAGGAATAGATAATTTTATGTGGCACCTCTCTATGGCCAAGAATCCTATTTACTTTTTTGTTATTTTGTGTTTACTTTTTTCTATTTTTTCTCAATTATGTGATATGTTAAAAAAGATTAAAAGTCACTCCTTTAACTCTCTTAATTATGTTAATGTGTATTAAACTCATAGTAAAAGCAAAAAGTTTTACTCTCCCCTCGTCTGAGGAGTTAACTTTTTGGAGATGTCAAACAAATATATATATATATATATATGCAAAATGAACAAAATTGAATGAACTTCACCAAAATCATGGAGTGTCTTCTCTTATAACAACATTATTTTGCTTATAATGGTTAGGGCCATTTCTATGTTAAAATCAATGGCGTTGAAAGGATCTATACTAAGGTATTGTTATTATTTTAACCTTTAATTTATTTTCTTTGTTCGAATAATTTAAATGCACGACAGATTTTATATCCTTGATTTTATTTTATTTTCAGAAGTTCATAATTGTTCAAAAAAGATATTGAAACTATGACATGATATGAAGATAAGAGAAAAAATAAGTTGAAAAGACGGAGTTTCTGAGAAGCAAGGATTGCAAGTAGCAAGTGGAGTTATATATATATATATATATATATATATATATATATATATTAAATATACACAATATACATGTGTATATTGTGTATATTTGGTCTCGAATTTGCTCCTATTTTAGACTTTCGGATTTGTGCCTATTAGTCAATGTAATTTATACTAAATATTCCTATTCTATTCCTAAAACCTTATTCTATACATTTATGGTAATACACTACTAATTATATTATAACTTTACCTAAATTAAGATACTAAATATTTACCATAAATTACATTGACTAATAGGCACAAATCCGAGAGTCTAAAATAGGAGCAAATCCGAGACCAAATATACACAATATACACATGTATATTGTGTATATTTTAACACTGCCTTCTTTATCTTTCGTTTTTCTATTTAATGTTTTTTGTTTGAGTTAGTTCTTTTCATCTTCCCCTATTTAAGTTTTTATAGAACGTTGTATATTGATTAGCTCTATTTGGAGCACAAGGAAAGAAACAGACAGAAGCTTTTAATAATACTAAAACTCATTAATCATTTGGAAGCAGTATAGAAATAAAAGTTGTAATTTGTGAGATGGAGGTGTACTATATATTTATATAATGAGGGATGGGAGAGAAAACAAGCATGGGAGCACGAAATGCTACAACAAATTTATCTGATCATCAAATAATTAACAACTTATTTGTAGTAATATGATCTTCTCAATCTATTTAACTGTTTCCTCCTTTTTTGTCATTTTTATTTCATTGTTACTCAACCTCTCTCCTTCCCTATAATTTTTATTTATTAAACATTATTTAAGTATTTCAGTACCTATATATGTGGATTAGATAAGCTTTTTTTCATATATAAAAATGTTAAATTTGAAGGTATGTACAAGGAAAAATCTGAAGAGGTGTGTCACATTTATAATACCTCTTAAATCTCTCTAAAGAATTACTTATTTAGTCTTCGGCTTAAATTTACACACATATAATCGAAAAAATTTGAAAAGATGTGCTTCACTATAATCATGCTAACGCTTCAATAACAAAACAAAAAGAAGAAAAGAATAAACACTTCGTCAGTGATTATTTAAGAGCAAAGATATCAAAATACTTGAAAGGAATATTAGTTTGTGATAATTAGTCTTACATTTTTGCAGTAGTTTTCACAATATTTCATGGCGTAAGATTATATACTCCTCTCAACAATACTGTACTATAGTCACTGCCCACTGTCGGGATAATTTTGAAATCTATTTTGGCTCTTGATTTTCCATTTTCACACCTTATGAATGAGGATTAATCATAATGTTGTAGGCTTTTCTACAGAATCTGTCAATTTAAAAAGATCTCATTGTTCTTATATGGCTTCAATAGATATAATAGTTCTATTTAAAGTCATGGTGAAACTGATTTCATTTTGAGTTTCAGTTATACACTTCCAATGTAACTATTTGGTACATGATCAGATCACTCAATTAATATTTAGAGAGGAAAAGGGTCAAAAATATCCCTCTACTTTGACAAAAGGGTTAAAAATATTCTCCGTTATGAATTTAGGTCAAAAATACATCTCTACTTTGGAAAAGGGCTAATAATACCCCTCTAAACGGAAATTCTCAAATCACCCAAAATAATTCGATTTCATTTTTTAAACCCGCTCCAAAATATGAAGAAATGATTTTTTAAATCAGTTTTTTAAATTAATTAAAAAATATATTTTAATTCAAAAATCTGGAAAAAGATTCTAAAATCAGGAAAACTGATTTTTTTTTTTAAATGTGGACAAAAAAAGTTTAAAAGGATTCCAAAAATTTTAATTTTTAGTTTCCAATTTTTTGAATAAAAAACGCTTTTCTAGATTTAATTTTTTAAAAATGGATTTAAAAAAATCATTTTTCCAAATTTTAGAGCAAGTTTTAAAAAATGAAATAGGGTTATTTTGGGTGATTTGAAAATTTACGTTAAGAGGGGTATTTTTAGCCATTTCTTAAAGTAGAGGGATATTTTTGTCACACCAGCCTTGGAGGTGTGGCAGGCACCCAGTGCCCGAAGGCGTGACCCTACCACTATAGTATCCGAATCCTGAAACACGAAACTTGGGCCGAAATTTCCATTTTGACGGTCCGTCAATTTGACGGTCCGTCAATCTGCCGTCAAAACGCCCAGTTTTTCCGATTTCATCGAAACATATTTTTTTCGATACGTTTAGTTTCCCAACAATCCGGAACTTTCATAAACAAGTCATAAACCTTTATTACCCTTTCGTAAACTCGTATTCTTTCCGAAACACTGATATCTATTAACCACATGATGAAACGCGGAATTACGGGATGTAACAATTTTTTTAACAGAAGTGGAAGGAATTAGTGGAGGATTTAAGATGAAGCATTCATGTCGCTTAACTAGATAGTAAGATGGGGGCCTATTACCTGCCCACCTCCAGCAACTTTTAGACAAGAGTTTCAATCTTAACCGATGACGTGTTCTTACAAAAAATTAAGAGCAGATTAGTACGACCACGTCACCTGCTCCCGGCACTCGTACAAATTCGGGCTTGCCACTATCTAAGCTCGGCTTTGCTACAAGAACAAATATTAGCACGATCAGGGTGCGGTGGGACTTTTTATTGACGATTTTTGAGTAACGAGATAAATAATTTCTTAATAGAAAACATTTTTTTTCCTTAAGTTTAGGATTATTTGATAAATCATCGTGAACTAAATTTAAGATATCAAAATTATTTGCATTCATTAAGCATTGTTATTGCTATGCATGTGTTTGCAAATTATGTGAAAGGAGAGAACATCTCTCTTCGTTGACTTTTATTTGTCCACTTTTGATTTTATACGCCCATTAAAAACTAATAAATATGTATTTTGTCATAATATTCATATTAATTGATGTATAATTTCAACAGACTTGAATTGTTTTTGAAAATGAGTAATTAATGATAAAGGTAACATAAGAAAAAAAATCATCTGTTTTTTTATATGATAAAGTGGACAAATAAAAGTGAAAATTTATTTGTAGTACAGTGGATAAGTAAACTTGAAGGGAGGGAGAAGAAAAACAATGCATGACTCGGAGAAATTTTCTAATTATAGAGCAAATGGCACATTCATTAGTAATATTCCTCTTTCCAGTAAATATTTCAATGGCTTGTAACATAGCCATATCAGTCGGACGTCCACTGCTTAATTAATCTCATGTCTCAACCATCAAATCCTTAACCTTATCCGTCCCCATCTCTTCTATAAAAAGTCTCTCTTTACCAGAACATTATATTAATTAATTGATTAATTTCATCTTCTAATATTTTGTTTCTCTAATTACCTCTCTTTGTAAACTTGTAACAGTCGCATTCGGGTGGTGTCCCCCGCCTTACATACTTCCCTACATATATATATATACAGACGTTTAGCATCACCTCAATTACGGTTGTTACAAAAAAAGAATTACTACTTCTATTTACCGTAACAGTAAAACAACGAAAACAAAAACAAAAAAGATTTACTAGCTAGGTGATTTGTTTTTAATTCGGATCATTGGATTATTCATCTGTGTTTTTTTTTTTAATTAATTGATCGATAATTATGGGTTTTATTCACAAATTATGGGACGAGACACTTGCTGGCCCGGCACCAGATTCAGGCCTAGGCAAACTCCGCAAGTACAATTCTTTTGCTGGACGCGCCTCCAGTGCTCCGCCGTCTCCCACCAAGGTCGGCGGCCGCCACCACAGCGGGGGTGATATCGACAATCTGATCCCGGTTTCCAGGAGCATTACGATTCTTCGAAGCAACTCAACTTCTGCTGCCCGATGTGTCAATGTTACACCTGATTCTGGCTCTGTTCCATCTTCTCCAGCTTCTTCAAGCGCTTGCTCTTCTCCATATGCACGTTAGTCCTCTTTTCAAAATTAATGCTTTAGGGCTAGTTGGGCTGGCCAACAAGTTATATCGGATTAATTATTCCAGGAATGTTATCTCATATCCTCCGTATGAGATAAAAATGACACCACAATGCGGATAACTAATCTCGAAATTAGTTATCCGGAGATTTTCCAATCAAACGTGGGATAAACTCATCTCAATAATAATCCCGAAATTAATTATCCCTCTCCCCTTATATCAAACGAGCCCTTATAGTTTCTTCCCCTTTTTACCCCTGAGAAATGGTCAAAATTACCTCTTTGCGATAAAAATTATCTTAATTTTATTACTCATTGCTATACTTTGTCATTCGTACCTTGTCCTCTCGTATTTGATTTTTTTTATCGTAAATGCTAATTAATTGAGCTTCAATCTGAAATATAGCCCCGAGAAAGGAAAGAGGTTGACTCACTCGCTTGGCGAACTCATAGGTCAGTAGCTCCCGTTAAAGCTAAAGCTATTGTTGGGTCCCCTGCGTACAAAAAGATTGATACTTAGTTAATTCTTTTATCTTTATGTTTCCACTGATACCTAATCGATAACGAACCTGAATGACTTTTTTAGGGCCAATTTCATCCATTTTGGTTGAGGCAATTCTTACTTGTTCATAAAAAATTTTCATATAAAATATAGATGGGTAAAGTTGAACATTTTTTCTCCAAGTATTTGACACATCAAATTCACTTGTCAGTGCTCGAGCTTTGTTACGTTCAATGATAAATATGAGACGATTTGTTAAAAACAAAAGTATAAATGGTTCCAAAGTGAAATATAGGATAGAATACACTATGAAAAAATTGAATTTAGCTATGAACTTCGTCGATAATTCATTGCTAAATTGCTCTGAGTTAACATAATTTTATGATAATGTGTTGCTAGTCCATTGCTAAATAAGATTAGTGATGAATTTTATTGTTTAGCTATAAAATTTATTTGTCGCTAATTTCTATTTTTCAGTAGTAAATTAAACTTTTTATTTTTTTTTATTTGAGGTGTTTGATAAATCTTGTTTTTTTCTTCTGGATTTTTCTATAGCAAGCTCACCACGAAAGAATTACAAGAAGAAATCAGAGGGAAAAACGAATATGGAACGTTCACCGAACTATGATTGGTAAAGTTTCATATTGTTAATTTGCCTTTGTCTATTTTCTAACTTCTAAAAGCATGCATGCATCTTTTCTTTTGTAATGTGCTTAATTTCTCATACAAGAATGGTGGATTTGAACTGTGTTGCAGAATAGTGCTGAGTGCTTGGGATCGTTAATGACGACAAAAAGACAAAAAAAAAAATGTTGTGTGAATAAATGACTGCTGCAATGATAGTAATTAAGCCTTTCGCAAATCAAACTGACAGAAAGGTTACCGGCTGCTAATTAAGAGAATTTCCAATGTTGTGCATATATAATTAATCTGTACATATATAAGTGTATATAATATATAGTATTTATAATGAGAATAAGAGGGTTCCAGAACTGAAGGAACCGATGCATCATATCGATAATTATGTTAATATCAGGGAGAGAGAAACTACAAGTAGGAGATTTGACTTTTCTTTTAAACTTTTAATTTGCTTCCTCCGTCTTTGTGGAGTGATACCTTTATTTTTCTTTGGGAGATTGGCCCTCTTAGGGAGCTGCTATCTCACTAGATGGTTAGTCTATGTTGTGAGTTTTGATATACTCCACACTAATAATGCTCTTTCAATAAAACTTGAATGAAGCTCCAGTTTAATTAATTTGTTGGTGGAATTATCTTGTTGTGCTCCTTTAGTTTTTCAGTTTACGTAACAATATCATTTTGTTTGTTCGTTTAAAAAAGAATGACACATTTTTTATATTTAAAACATCCAATTATAACTTTCTTATCTTATTCTTAATGAGAAACTTTTATGTTGATAAGAATTTTATTTTATAGCTACACAAATGTTATGACACGTTTAAGATCACAAGTTTTAAAACTTTTATAACCACACAAATGATATAAAATGTTTAAGATCATCGCTTTAAAAAAATTCATGTTAAGTCAATATATATCACATAAATTGAAAAGGAAGAAGTAATTCTATCTACCGAGCAAATTCTACGAAAGAGAAGAGACAAATTACTAATAACCATTTTTTGTTTTCAAAATGCTTACAATGTCAAAACAAAAACAAAAAGAAAAGTGGCCTCCTGCGCGAAAAGCAAGACCAAAAATTAAGCTTATGGAAGTTAGTTTCTAACAAATAACAATACACGTAATTAGAGCAGAGGGAAATAGAAAACAAAGTTATACTTTCAAAACATAGGACTTTTCAAGGGTACTTGAATTTTTAACATTTAACTAGGGCTATATAAGTAGATATGAACAAAGAAAGCTCTATGATAATATTTTATATTAGTGGTTACGTACAAAAAACTAGTTATTAGAAGTATTTACCGCCGTCTTTCCAAATAATAGTACTTGCATATCGTTATAAAAATAAATTGTGCTGATGGATTTTTTTTTTTTGTTGTCGGAGGAATTCATCGATTAAGCATCAATTACAAATGAAATGCGAGAGAAGTGTTATAAGTAATATTCTTTGCTCGTAACCGAAGCAACTTAGCTAAGGTCCCGACCAATCTTGCTGAGAAGATTCACCCAAATTTACAGTATTTCAGACTGATTTTCTTACTTATTTCTTTCATTTGCTTACTTATTATTAACTGATTATCATCCTACATTACAAATCAATTCATGTATCCTTAAAACCACTTATAAATTCAATAGTATCATTTGTTGGGGGTAAACAGAAAAATACCCACTGTGGGGCTAAGGATAATTGTGGTGATTCGTTCAAACTCAAATTTCACTTTCTTCTTTTGAGATTGTGGGGAACATGTCAATACCAACCACTTGTAGGATGATTAGTGAAATTCAGGTTGAAGTTAGCAACAAACAATAACAACAACGTCCCAGCCGTTGAATCAATAATTGGCGAGCATCAGAATAACCTCGCGATTTCTCCCCAGTCATCTAGGAGATCCCGTGAGAAAACACGCAATGATGATGAAGAAGCAAATGGTGAAGTGTGGATAGCTGGGTCAGATTTGGCTCGAATCTTTACTATGTTGGAGAAAAAGCAGGGGGCTATTACTCAGTTGCAGAAGAAGAGCAACGGAGCAAGTGCAGCGGACGAAACACATCCTGTCTGGGATGAAGATCAGGTCCGAGAAGAAGATCGACTTGAAGGAAATGACAATGGTTCGGGGGTAAATGAGTCTTCATAGGTCTTGAAACAGCTCCAAGCTTTGACTAAGCGTATGGATACTAATGAAAATAAGGTTGACACCTTCAATTCACGAAGAGATACATTCAATTGCCATTCCTACCAAGCGCGGCTCCGAAGCTGATACCAAAAAGGTTCAAAATGCCAGATCTCCCGAAGTACGATGGAAACATAGATTCACAGGAGCACGTGACATCGTACACTTGTGCAATAAAGGGCAACGACATGTATCTGGATGAGATAGAATCAGTCTTGTTGAAGAAGTTCGGCGAAACATTGGCCAAATAGGCAATGACTTGGTATTCTTTATTACACGAACACTATATTAATTCGTGTGGAATGCTTGCAGATGCATTTATAAAGGCACACACATGAATAAGAAAGGTCCAAGCAAGAAAAATGGGCATATTTAAGACCGCTTAGAAGGATACATAGTTATTACTCTAGTTCGTGACGAGATTTCAAAAGAAGAATGCTCCTTCCATTGGTACCTGATGAATGGGCAGCTGAAGCTTTCACTAAGGGGTTAAGTTCTAGGAGTTGCAGTGCATCATTAAAATTAAAGGAGAACTTGTTGGAATTTCCGACAGTAACATGGGCAGACGTACACAATAGGTACGAGTTAAAAATTCGGCTAGAAGAAGATCATTTCAAATTCCCACCGGGATCGGTAGGACGAAATAAAGGTCTCAAGAAGTCAAAGAGGGTAGTTGAATCAGAGCTAAGGTCTCTAAAGGATAGGTACCAACCCTATGGACAGCCTGAAAGATCAAACTTCAGATCGGATCGAGGACGCAACAAATGTAACTTCTTAACGGACAGAGTAGGTAGAGATAGGCAAAATGATCGAGGGTCACCAGTAGGGGCTTGCAATTTAAAAATGACACCGGTGGTATGTCCTCTAATAGTGTGGAAAGCCCAAGGTTCTCAGAATACAGTTTCAACGTTGATGCAACCGAACTTGTATCAATTATTAGACATATCAAGGAGATAAGATGACCAGACCACTCTGGAAAGATCCCGCTCAGAGAGATCCAAATTTTCTATGTGATTAACATGGAACACATAGTCACCGGACGGAGGATTGTCGACAGTTGAGGGATGAAGTGGCCCGGTTGATGAAGAATGGCCATCTGCCTGAATTTTTGAGCGATTGAGCAAAACGTAACTTCAAAAATAGAGAGGCAAGTAAACAAACGAATCTGATTAAACTGCATCATATCATAAATATAATTATCGGAGGGATGAATGTTTCGAAAGGATCCGTCTTGACTGCAAAAAAAGACAAAAGTGTCAATAACTCGAGAAAATAGATCCAGGGATTTCTTGCCGGATGATGCAATTTCTTCGAGCGACGAAGACACAGAGGGCATCATTCAACCGCAAAATGATGCGCTGGTAATCTATGGTTTTATTAACAATTTTCAGATTAAGCGGATTTTAATTGATTAAGGTAGCTCGACCAATATCATCTGGGGGAAGGTGGTAAAACAAATGGGGTTGTTGGATCAAATTTTTCCGGCAGCCCGAGTTCTTAACGGGTTCAATATTGCTAGTGAGACTACGAGGGGGTAAAGTCACGCTTCCAGTCAATGCGGCTGGGACAATTCAGCAAATGAAGTTTTATGTTATCGAAGGAGAAATAAGGTACAATGTGTTGTTCGGCAGGCCATGAATACATGATATGAAGGCCATGCCTTCGATATAACACATGATGATTAAATTCCTAATTCCGGAGAGAATTAGAACAATTCAAGAAGAGCAACCTACAACAAGGAAATATTTGTGGTAGAGGAGTTAGTGGAAACACAAAAAGAAGTGATATATTTTATCAATTCCATACAAATGCATACTTGTACAAAATGTATCATTTTATTAACTACTTGCAACATTATTTTTTTACTTGTAAAAACATGCATTTTTCTTACTATAACAATTAACCTGAGTTTGATCGGATAACCACAAGTTAGCGGATCTTAAAGGATGCCTAACCCCTTCCCTTTAGAATAATAAAGAACACTTACCTAGAATCTCATTAGTTTCGCAGACCACAAAATTGGAGTTATTTTGCATTTTTGAGTTAGCATTTAGGTGTCCTAATTCACCTTAGAATAATTAGGTGGCGACTCCTCAAAGCAAGCATTTTTATCCAATCCAGAGGGAATCGACCCATCGCGTCGCGAAGCCCGCAGGTCAAAATTGGGTGGGACAATTTCAACTTCCCGTCACTTCGGTGAACTTTGATCAGGAAAGTATGGAGACTATCCGCATACGGTGAAATCTGGCATGACACGTGGTAGGGTTGGAATGTGCAGTTCGAGATAGGCGGTTGAGTTATGAATCGGATACGAGTAACATAGGGGTAAGACGAAAGTAGTGACGAGTCCGGATACGATCAAGTCAATTGGCACATGATGAAGTGTCGAAGGCTCTAACACATATTCGTTCTGGATATGGCGCCAACTGTTACTCCTTGTTTATTATGAGACCTTGATTAGCATTTATGACATTTAAATGTAGAGAGATTCTCGGCATCAATGCACTATTTTCATGATTATAAAAGGAGTCCAACCTTCATGTTGGAAGGGCATCCAATTCTCGTTACTTACACTTATACGCTCAATCTTATAAAGAATATAGTCATTAAGCTCTCATTTTGGCTCGTAATCGAAATAACTTAGCTAAAGATTCACCCAAGTTTACAACACTTCATGCTAATTTTCTTACATGTTTCTTTCATTTGCTTACTTATTATTAACTGATTATCATCCTACATTACAAATCAATTCACGTATACTTAAACCACTTTCAAATTCAACTGTACCTTTTTGGGGTAAATATTAATTAAAATTCAATTAAATCTTTTTTTTATACTATCAAAGTAAATAATTTAAATACGAGAAGTATACAGCTATGCCCAGTTTCCTTGTGTCTGCAAGTTTGTAACTCAAACAAGGTGAGAAAGAAGGAAAGGAAGGAAAAAAAAGAAAAAAGTATACTTTCACAATCCTCACCTATGAGAATTTAGCTTATAAGTAATACATACTCTTTTTTTTCAATAGTTGATCTAGAGCATAACATGTATGTCGTAAAAATTGACGAAGTATGACATGAATTTTCTTCTAACCTGAGGTATATTCTGAATAATATTGTCCTTAAAGATACTTTATCTGATGATATATGTGCATTCCCAGGATTATTCAACAAGTTCTTTAGTGTATCTAAATTAAGAGAGCAGAAACAACAGAGTAATTAATCAACAGAAACTCAACCGATTAGAATTAAAGAGAGAAGGAATATTTTCTGGATTGGTATCCTCTTATTCATGGAAACTATTCTGTATATGTGAGATAATTGGAACATTATACCGACTAAATAATACAACCTCACAGTGCAACGGTAATGATGACCGTACTATGAAATTAGGACACATTTAATTTCAAAGGAATGTATGGACATATATTGGTGAGCTCAAAAGAATAGGAATATAATGAGTATTGCAAAACATAAATTGGATTTATTAGGCCTTCCGTATATGTCGCGCACGGAGGGCGGATGAGGTGAGAAAGAAAGCTCTTCCAAGCTAATCCATGAAGGATACTTCCTTTTGAGATTTTCTCTTTCATTTTCTAGCATAATATACATGTTTACGAAAATTCAATAGATTTTGTCTACACCTTATATATATTATTAAGAAACTTACTAAATACTTATAAATATTTGAATGTAAACCGTCAATTATTATTATATATGATCTTGAAATTGTAATAGGAACACATAAACTGCAACATACTTATAAATATGTTCTTTTATGATTACAAAAATTACAAGAACCTCTCTTTTTTAATTTAGTGCATGTTACAAAAATATTCTGTAACATTTTTTTTCTATTTTTTTGTAACAAGACAAACTAATTTTACTTTTATTTCTTATTATTGGATACAAAAATATATTTGTGTATAGATTTAAAGAACGTGAGCTAACATAACTCATTATACGGAATGTTAATTATTGGGTAGTCGAAGGAGGTGAGTTGGTTTGATTGTTACCCATTTCAAAAATATTACTCTACCATTGATGACGATGGGTAGTCGAAGGAGGTGAGTTGGTTTGATTGTTACCCATTTCAAAAATATTACTCTACCATTGATGACGATACCTATTTTCAGAAGCTTCCAACAAGCTATTTTCTCCGTTCCAAAAAGATTGACCTACTTTATGAGATTATTTAGAACAATACAAATATTTAAAATTTGTTTTAAATAACAGATTTCAAAAGTTTTTTTTTTTAAATTTTATACCAAATCAAACTAGATCAATCTTTTTTAGACTATATTTTTAAAGCTTAAACCATGTAAAGTGGCGTATATGGATGGGACATGTACATCAACGAGGTCCCCATTTGTTTGGATCAAAGACCAACTGGATCGACCCGACCCCATTCTACCTTGCCGAGAATCCCTCCCAACTCAACAACAACAGCACACCCCCTCTTACCTCGACCAATAAAAATCCTCCACGTGTCAACAACCCAATATTCCCTCTCCTCACCTTTCCAGCTCCCCTTTGCGACGTACCACAGAATTGAACGTTGAACTTAATCACGACAAAAAGCAAGAGAGGGTCACCATTGTTGATAATTAAGGAGAAGGAGGAGAAGATTTAAGACTCCTCCTAATCCATTAACCCTAATCCCGACCCATTTCCTCAATTATTAAATGTGATTTTAGGATTTAGAGCCGTCATCTAATTCTACGTGCATGTATTATATTATTCATACACATTTTTTTTAAAAAAAATTCTCTTTTGCATATGTATATATAGTTCGAGCAAAAGGGTGATTATATCGGATTTGATGGTAATGGCTAATAAAGAGGGACTTGCCTCATTTTTTACACCTTCTGCAGAGCAATTTCCAAGGGTACGGTTATCAAAAGGAAACCAGGAACTAAATGATGAGTTGAAAATAAAAGCAAATGAACTCGAAAAGCTTTTCGCCGAGTATAAACTACGTACTCCTCCTGGAAATCATTCTAATTCTACCATCAGAATTAGTAGGCATAACCACATGCAAAGCTGGCCATCAGCTACTTCATCCTACAAAAATCTTCCTGCCATAGACAATGCTTTTGTTGATCAAATGTTTGATGATGATACATTTATGGAACCTACAGCCACTTCTCGAACAATAATAGTTGCTAAGAGGAACTCTTCTGATGAGTTAATCAGTTTTATGGATGGTTCTCCGGGGAAATTCTATGAGACGTATATGCAGAAAAGGGATGCAAAACTTAGGGATGAATGGAATTCTAAAGGAGCAGAGAAGGAAGCCAAGTTGAAGGCTATGGAAGATAGCCTTGAGAGGAGTACAGCTGAAATGAAGACAATGGAGAGGCTCAGATCATTTAACTCCAACTCGAGTTTTAGCAGAGACCAGGTATATATTACAGTAGTTCCTTTTTACCTATATAGATCGATGCAGCAAATTCACAAATAGGCATTTCTGTTTCTTGTTGATTCCTTTGGAAAAATTACATTCAAGTACCATACTAAATTTACATATAATATACATACCTATACACCACATCTATAGCCGAAGTGTATAGGTAGTGTATACTTCGGCCATGTTGGTAAACTAGTTGGCCGAAGGGTACATTTACGTAGGGTTCCTAGATTTGAGGAAAAGGTTTTGTACTTCTATAAATTGAAGTTCATTCCTTCTCACTAGGAAGTATACACAATGTAGTCCTATGAGTTTTGAGAGTCATGTTTAAGGGGAGAATTCGTAACACACAAGTGTTACCCTTTCACTTCTGTGAACTTATTTTTAATGAGTGAATTTCGTTTGCTTATTTTTCTCGGTATCTTGTACTCTCTTTTATATAGCGGATTGTTCATCTCCGCCTGTGATTGTAGATCGATTGACCGGACCACGTTAAATTATTGTCTCCTTTGGTATATTTCTCTTTTGTTGTTTGATTTATCATCTTTCGAGGTTTGCTTTGTTATCTTTGGTATGTCACCTATTTATTTCGGTCCTAACAAATCGTACAGTTGATTGGTTCTGTTTCCTTTTGTTCCCTTTGACAGCAACAATCAGTATTTGGGCAAAGTGATGATAGAGAAGCTGTGCCTGAATTCATGAATCAGAAAAGGAATGGTGAACTCAGGTCTTCCAGTGAGACATCTTTGGAAGAAGTTTTTAAGCATACTACTACTCCGAGGAAGAAACAACATGTACCTATCAAAACTTCATCCAAACCTCGCACCATAGTAGGATCCATTCCAAGGCCTCCTATGAAGGTTTCTAGTAGTCCTTCCTATCGGAGAAAATCTCAACCTGAAAGTCCTCTTGCACGCTCCGTTCCTAACATGTCTTACATGAGAAAAGATAATGCAGAGCCTTATTCTCCAGCTGGTAAACCAACGACTCGTTCACAATCCAGAAACTGTTCGCATAGCAAATTACTTCACTCACAATCCTTAAGAAAAAACTCTGCTTTGAATTCTGAGGGTGTTACTTTGGCACCTCTCAAATTTTACAAGGACAAGATGGAACAAAGTCCTAAGGGTGTAATTTCAACACCTCTCAAATCCGGCAAGGACAAAATGGACCAGAGTCTCAGTGATAAATTTCACAACATTTCAGATTCAAGGATTTTCCTAAAGAAGGGGAAAGATGTGACAAGGGGTTCTAATATTTCATCTAGGTTTGCACACAATGATGATGAGGATGTTGATGACATGGAATTGGATTCTGAAGACTCAGAGGATAGATACGGGGAAGACTTTGAGAACATGACATATGTTGTTGAGGAAAATTTTGATAATGGGATACCTAGACCGATCCACGAGACAGAGAAGTTGGTAAATTCTGGTTCAGAAAATAGACATTTCCTGAGATCATTTTCTCAAGTTTGCTATGCCTCAGACGGTGGATTATTCGCTTCTTCTGTGCCTTCAGACTTCCTTATAAGTAGTCCTATCTCACAGCCTCATCAGCACACCTTTTCTTATCCTCATGAGATGTCTGATGTTGATGCTTCAGACTCTCCTGTGGGAAGTCCTACATCCTGGAATTCACATTTTCTGAGTCCAAGGCAGAGTGATGGAGCTGCTACAACGAGGAAGAAATGGGGAACGGCGGCTCAGAATCCAATTCATATAGTAAAATCTTCTCAAAGTTTATCACGCAAGGATAAGGCCAGAGGATTTAAACGGTTATTAAGATTTGGGAGAAAAAACCGTGGCACAGATAGTTTGGTTAAAGACTGGATTTCTGCAACTACCCCTAAAGGAGACGGTGGCATAGGAAATGGACATGATAGTCCCAATCGCTCGGATGATAGCTTATATGAGGATGTGCTTTTCAATGAACGAGGTAAGATATGATGTTTCATTATATTAAATAGAAACCTTGCTTCCTTTTGATGGAAATTTAATGGCTTCACCAAAGTTGATTCAACTTTTTTAATTGTTAATCGTTACAAATTTCGTCTTTAAGCGTTTAATATGAATCTTCCAGCAGCACATGTTGATGAATTGTTTTTTCTAATCTACTTCATGAAGTATCTTGATTTTTAGCAAATGTTATGAGCTGAGACACCAAGATTTCAGGCTTACTTACTGAAAAAAATTGGACTTGTCTGAATAAACAAAAACAACAGTTACTAGAGGTCTAAGAGGAGTATAGTTATTAAATATTGAAAGAAATAATCCCTCCCTTATTTTCATTAATGAAAGAGTATATATACAAAATACAATTTTCATAATATGAAAAATCTTATTCCTATTCTACTCCCAAAATCCTATTCTATTAGTACAAGAATCCTACAATTATGGTAAGTATACAATATTAATTATATACAAAATATACAACTAAATATGTTACCATATATATGATATACACGGCTGTGTATACCGTGTATATCACGGTTTCCCAATTGTTATGGGATTCCCCGAAATACACGGTATACACAAGTTATGTGTATACCGTGTTAATATTAATTATATACAAAATATACAACTAAATATGTTACCATATATATGATATACACGGCAGTGTATACCGTGTATATCACGGTTTCCCAATTGTTATGGGATTCCTCGAAATACACGGTATACACAAGTTATGTGTATACCGTGTATAACCGTGTATATTTTCACACCCCCGCAGTCATAGCAGGCGGTCTTCGTACGCTGAGACTGTCCCTAAAATCTTCAAAAAAGGACCGATGGAAGACCCTTTGTAAAGATGTCTGCAATTTGATACCTGGAAGGGACATGGCCGACGCGTACTTGTTCACGAGCTACCTTTTCGCGAACAAAGTGAATATCCATCTCGATGTGTTTAGTGAGCTGGTGTTTACCCGGATTCCCAGAAAGGTAGACGACACTAATATTATCACAATAAACCAATGTAGCTTTTTGAATAGGAAAATGAAGCTCTAAAACAAGATTACGTAGCCAACAAGATTCAGAGACCATATTGGCTACCTCTCGACACTCGGCCTCTGCACTAGAGCGTGATAATGTATACTAACGCTTCGCAGACCAGGAGACCAAGTTATTACCAAGAAACATATAATAGCCAGACGTGAAACGTCTGTTATCTGGACAACCACCCCAATCAACATCTGTATACGAGACAAGTGTAGACGTCGATGAAGGATATAAATGTAAGCCATAGTCAAGCATCCCCTGTATGTATCGAATAATGCATTTGAGCGCATTCATGTTCTCAACCATGGGATCATGCATAAACAAACACACTTGTTGTACGACATACGTAATATCAAGTCTTGTGAATGTAAGATACTGAAGAGCCCCTGCAAGACTGCGATAGTGGGTCGAATCCTCATAAGATGACCCAGTCGCAACACCCAGCTTGGGTTTAGTATTAACTAGAGTGGAAGTAGACTTGCACGAGGACATACCAACTCGCTAATGATCTCAGCGGCATACTTTCGTTGTGATAAGAATAACCCACCTGCATGACGAGTGACAACAATCCCCAAAAAGTAACTCAAGGCCCCAAGTCTTTCATAGCAAACTCACAACTGAGCATTGTCATGATAAACTTGCGTAACGCATCAGAAGAGGCAGTCAAGATAATATCATCCATATATAATAGAAATAAGCCAGGGAAGTACCATTACGATATATGAATAATGAATTATCAAACCTGCTGTGAGAAAACTCAATAGACGAAACATAGTCTGCAAATCTTTTATACCAAGCCCGTGAGGCCTGCTTAAGCCCATATAAGGACTTCTTTAATAAACAGACATGATGAGGATATTTGGGGTCTCGAAAACCAAGGGCTGATGCATGTAAACGGTCTCCTTAAGATCATCATGTAAGAAAACATTCTACATAACTAACTGATGAATGGGCCAAGCCTTCGAAAGAGCCAGACTGAGAACAATGCGAATGGTAGCCGGTTTGACCACCGGACTAAACGTCTCACCACAATCCATGCCAACCTGCTGAGTCTTACCATCACCTACAAGACAAGCCTTATGCCTCGCAAAAGAACCATCAGAATTATCCTTATGAGTTAAAATCTACATAGACCGAATAATATTAACACCAGAAGGACGGGGTACCAACTCCCACGTCTTATTTTTAATAAGAGCATCATATTCGTCGTTCATAGCCAATTTCCAATTCGGGTCATTTATTGCAGACACTGGTTACGGGGTAGGGGGATTTGAGAACATTAGAATTTAGATTAAAATGTCTTTTTAGTTTAAAAATACCCGTTGACTACGAGTGATCGGTCTGTGACTCGGGGGAGAAATGGGTGGATTTTGGGACAAAATTGGAGGGGTAACGGATTGGTCAGCAGGCAGTGGGCCTGCTGGCCCAACACTGGAAGCAAAAATTGAAATTGGACCGAGAACAAGAGAAGAGGCAGAACTGGGCTGGATATTCGGCCCAGTTGCTCGACTCGTGACTGGAGACGGTACTGGAGGTCCAGCAGGTAGTGGGCCCGCTAGTGGATTTTGGGTGTGGGACAAGTCCGATAAATGGTGGATAATATACGGGGAGACATCGTCATCTAAAAAATTATACAAACTAGGCCCGGAACTACTTACTTTGGTAAAAGGAAATTGGGTTTCATCAAAAATAACATTTAGTCGATAAATCAAAACACTTGTAACCACGATGATTAGATGGATAACCCAAAAACACACAAGAGGTAGACCAAGCTTGAAGTTTGTTAATTGTAGTTGATGGAAATAGTGGATAACATAAGCACCCAAAGACCTTAAGATGTGAGGAGTCTTATTATATAAGATTTGAAGAGGGGAGGAATATGCCAAACCTTTGGTAGGAAGTATGTTAAGAAGGTAAGTAGTCATTTGTAGAGCATTATGCCAAAAGGAAGGGGGTATGGAAGCATGGACCAATAAAGTGCGGACAATATTATTAATGATACGAATTTTTCGTTCGGCTTTCCCATTTTGTGAGGAAGTATGAGGATAAGAGAAACGAAAAACTATGTCATTAGTGTCACAAAAATCCCGAAACAACCCATTATCATATTCGTTTCCATTATCACATTGAATGTTTTTTTATTTCCCGATCGAATTGAGTACATATGAATGCTCTAAATTTTAAGAATGTGAAATTTGGGATTTTTTCGCCAATGGAAAGGACCATAAAAATTAGAATAATCATAAATCACTATGAATAATAACGATGGCCCACAGAAATTAAAACCCGAGATGTCCATAAATCACTATGAATAATATCAAATAGCATTAAAGTACGAGAAGTAGAGGCTACAAACGGTAATCTAACATATTTTGCTAAAGGACAGGATTGACAAATTGGAGTACTACGCGTACCCTTACAAGAAATAAAATTATTTTTATGCAAGGAAGAAACAATGGATGACCCAGGGTGACCCAAACGTGCATGCGACAAGGAAGGAGCTAGAGCTGCAAAAGTAGATAGCAAGGCTTGACTCGAGAGACTAGATGCGGGCGTGATAGGATAAAGATCTCCCCTACTATCACATCTCATGAGAGGTATCCCCGTCTTGAAATCCTTCACAGAAAACCCAAAAGGATCAAAATCAACATAAATCCAATTATCGTGGTGAATTTACGGACAAACATTAAATTTTTAATTAAGTTAAGGGCATGAAGGGATTTTTTTAAGACAAGAGGTAGATGTGGTGGAGATAAAGTTTTATGACCGTAATCACGAATTGGAATTGAGTTGTCATTATCAATAATTATGTCACGATTATTGATCAAATTGGAATAAGACGAGAGAGTACCTTGGTCGGACGTCATGTGAGAAGTTGCGTCTGTCGCCGGTGAGATACACACGAAATACATGCAGGATCATCATTAGGACCATCATACTTGCCGACCATCGATGAACTGATCGGATTAACCAACCAAAGTTGGTTGTCCATGTACCAAGTTGGTTATGGAGGATTTAATCCAAGTATATGCATTGCGGCCTCAATATCTGTCGGAGTTAGTGTGGGGCACACTACTTGGAATGCCTGTGGACGCCGAGGCCCAAGCACACTGCCTGCTGCCCGGCCCAGAAAAGAATCTGCCGCCTGAAACAGGGCCTGAGAAGTTGGGCTTGACCGGTTGGTGGAACTGGGCCTAGTTATTCGGGTAAGGGCAAGACTGAAAATAACCAATGTTGGGCAAAGGACTGTTGGCCCAATTCCACTGCCATAGGGCCCACTGCTGAGACCAAGTGGGCTGTTGTCCACTGCCCCGAGGCCCACCGCCGGTGCCACCACTGTTTCCGCCGCCGCCATTGTTGCTGCCACGATTTTTGTCATTATTTTTACAATTTTGCCCCTTCTTGCCGCCACTGTTGTTGCGGTTTTGGCCAGAATTGTCAACAAAACCGTGAGAGTAATTGGATGAAGTCATCAACGCCATGGAACTGGCGCCGGTAGTCGCTTTTTTTGCCAAACTGGCTTCTTCTAACGTGAGCATCAACGTTACGGAGTTGGTCCACCAACTCCTTGAGCCGTTTACAATAGGCTGAAACATTCGGAAAATCTTACATGCTTACTTGTGAAAATTCTTGCTCAAGGGTGACAACTCGGGAATGTTGGTTGTCCTGGAATATATCACGCAATCTATTCCAGGTGGCCATATCTGTAGTGTCTGGTTCAATAATCGTTTGTAAAAGGTCGGTAGAAATAGTGGAATAAATCCACTGAAGGGCGGTAGCATCAAGAGTGATCCATAACGGAGGATCCTCCGCGGGAGGAGGGATAGCTAGAGGAATTATGTGATGGAGGACTTGATGTGAGATTGCGTGAATTTTAAACAACTCTGCCCACGTCGCATACTGAACGTTTTCCATCTCAAGAACAATAGGGATGTTATTCTTGATGTTAGAAACAGTAATGGCAGGATGATACAGGTTCTTTGACGTTGACATAACGAAAAACCAAAGGGATTGGGAAGAAAATTTAGGAAGAGAGGAGGTAAAAGGAGCACGAAATCCGAGAAGGGATGTCGGATTCCGAGCAGTCTCGGCCGAGAAGGGACGTCGGAAACCGAGAAATTTTTTAGGAGAGGAGCGGAAGTAATTTAATCCGAGACCTCTGATACCATGAAAGAAATAATCACTCCCTTATTTTCATTAATGAAAGAGTATATATATACAAAATACAATTTCCATAATATGGAAAATCTTATTCCTATTCTACTCCCAAAACCCTATTCTATTAGTAGAAGAATCCTACAATTATGGTAAGTATACAATACTAATTATATACAAAATATACAACTAAATATATTACCATATATACGATATACACGGCTGTGTATACCGTGTATATCACGGTTTCCCAATTGTTATGGGATTCCGTGATATACACGGTATACACAAGGTATGTGTAGACCGTGTATAACCGTGTATATTTTCAAATATGAGCTTTAATATACTGTCATAATGGTTCTAGTAAAAGACAAGAGGTGTGACCAATCTTACATTGCGCAATTTAGATACACATTTGGTTCCACAGAAAAATTATGTATCAGAGGCTGCAGCTTTAGCTTGTGGTGCTCAATTCTGTTTTTACTGTTTTGGTGGTTCTACTTCTTATATCTATGTCTACATTAGGATCTGAAACATTAACAGTTAGCGCATCGCAGTTCTAATACAATTCTTCTTCTGTTTCCAGTTTCTTTAGGGAAAATCCACGGAGGATATCAGAATTTTATTGCATAGGAAAGTTGGATAGCTAATTAGGAGACCCTTAGCTGTTCCAACTTTATCTGTTTATGCTATCTGTTTCACAAAATTGGCTTTTTTTCTTTTTCTCTAACTTCTTTTAAAACTGTGTTATAGACAAGGAAACATATGCAGAACTTAGACAATGAAAATGAGAATTTTTGGAAAGGTTAAGTTAATAATTTTCCTAGTTTTCTTTGCTTATGAGTACATCCTTTTCATGTCATCTTAATTTTTCAGTATTCCTTTTCAACTTTTGGTCTGAAGCTCATTAATTTTAAGTTACTGACTCAATGATCTTTCTTTTTGGCAGTTCAATCCCTTCACAGTTCTATTCCCACACCTCCAGCTAACTTCAAACTGAGGGAGGATCATTTATCAGGAAGCTCAATAAAGGGTGAACATTTAGAATATAATTGGTCTTTCCCAACTTATTCCCCTGTGTTTTCTGTTTTGTCCAATGAATGCCACCATTAGAAGAAATATGTGCAGTTGTGTTACCATTAAATAATTAAAAGAAGAACAGAAAGAGTAAGGGCCTCCATTGGCATAGTTGTCACTTAGCTTCATAACCTTAAAAAACAGCTCATACTTTTTTTAAAAACTATCTTTCTGACCTATATTCTTCCTGAATCAAAGGGTACTCTCCCTATTAGCACAAGAAGTACAGTTATTTCATCTGCATGTACTGCTTTGGTCAGCAATGAAACAGTATATAATAAGATCTCTAACAAATCTTGAACTTGTCAATATTTTATATTGCAGACATCCCTTTTGAAAGCTTGTTAAACTTCGTGCTTCAATGATTCAAGTATTTACATGTTAACTTTTATTTACTCTTACTATTTCACAGCTCCGAGATCATTTTTTTCTTTGTCGTCATTCAGAAGCAAGAGAAAGGACTCAAACCCAAGATAAGTCCTCTCGAAGGACAAAAGTTACAGCGATAAAAGACATGGAATTGCCTTGACATTGCACAAATTCAAACCATATTATGTCAGCCAGAGCTTGAGGTATGTGTGTCTGTGTGTGCTAGGTGAAAATATATTTATGTCCTAGAGACAATCTGTATTAGGACAAATGTACTTTATATACATTCGTATTATTATTAATGCAGATCAATATTTTGACATTTGAAATTATTGAATTATTAGTTGATTGTTTATAATATTCTATAATATGCATCCCTAGAGGTTACGTTGTTATTAATAATGTGAGATATTAATATTATAACATAACTCTTAAAATAGCCTCGACTAATGATCATCGAGAATAAGATATCGATGATATGTGATAAGTCGACATGTGGTCTGCATCACATCCTTAGAGGATGTAGTATGTTTCACCTGCTACGAGTAATGGCTACTCGTGATGGACGCATGGATACTTTGGAAGTATTGATATACCCTGCTGATATATTGTTTGTTATACTTGTCTAAAGTATGATCAGCGTGTGGGAGATAGAAGTCCTTAGACTTGAGGTCAATTCGCACCTTGTCTAGAAAGTAATATACTTTGATCCTGTCCTAAGCTCAAATGCCTTATAGGTTGAGATACGACTTGTATTGGGTACATTACGATGTGGATTAAAGGTGGTAGTTGAGCCAAGATTAGGATTCATTCCTCGAATGTATATTCGAGAGAACACCCAACTTCTCAGTGATATTAGGTTGACTAAGTCGTTGGCCAATGCAATAGACATATTTAGAATATGGTCTAGCTGTCAACTAATATAGATGAGATACAATGATTAAGCCATTTGGATAGACACTTGACAAATCCTAAGCTTGATCGGGTGTGTCGTGAATGAAAGGATTTTATCTTACCACATAGAGGTTAAATTTACTGGATTCGTGTAAACGTACTTCACATATTGAGTTCGTCTTGCGGCGCCGTCTAGGAGTTCCGCGTAGACCTTAATTTGATTAATGTCGATATGTGAAGGCCTGTAGGGTCACACTATGTCGATTGTCTTTTCGATCTAAGAATGTATTGAGAGAGTATTAAATATTCGATTTAGAATCTAGATATTTAAATGAATAATGATTGTTTTAATTAAGTCAAAATTGGATTTTGGATTTAATTAAGAATGTGCAGAAAATAAAACGAGACAGTGTAGGGCCACGTCAGCGCCGCGGCGCCATGACCTAATCTGTCTCGAATTTTGGGTTAGGCCCAAGGTCAAACCCTAATCCGGTTTGACCTAATTTTTCACCTATAAATAGAGACCTACACTTCATTATTCATTACACTTGATTTTCATATCATTATTCTAAGTCTTAGAGACTCAGAATCAAATCACTCTCTCGAACCTCTGCCGGATTTCCTAGCTTTCCAAAGAAGGAATACATTGAAGCTTGGAGCTTGCAATCGAAAGGGCATTCGTGTGCGCACCCACAATTGATAAAGATTTCAGATATTGTAAACATGTAAGTACCATTCAAGTCTTATGTTTACGGTTTTAAATTACCCGATAGTCAAACAGTTCTACTTTTGTTGGATTTGAAACAAGTTTTCAATATCCGTTGCGTACAACAACCCAACAAAAATCCTACACTAGGTACAACCTACAATCATGTATATATAATATATTCTTGTACATGTATAGTAATATATCATTGGGGTCATTAGGTCTTGCTATACTTCGCCTGTTGTTTCAGTATATAATGTTGTTTATTGCCTTGAGAGCAGGGGCGTCTTTGGGCCTGTGCAAGCTGTGCTACCGCACAGGGCCCCCGAAAAATGAAAAAATTTAGGGGCCCATTTTTTTCATTTTTTATTAAGTAGTATTAGCCAGAATTTATTGAACAGACTCATAATTCACAGGTCTTAGCCCAATCTAATTATTGAAATCGTATATTTACTTATATTAAGGGTCCACTTTTACGAATTAGAATAGGCCCCCAAAATGTTTGAGACGGCCCTGCTTGAGAGGACAGTTCTCATTGGCTGAATGTTAATGTAATATTGGCAGTTAGAGCATTCTTCAACTTCAATTTTTTCTAGTCATTCAAGCTTGATTTTTGTAAATATCACAAGTTGGTTTTATGTTCAGAATCGAATATCAGCAGTTTGGAAGGAGAAGCTATTTCATTCGTGACTAATTGTAGATCTAAAATATTTCATGTAAATGAAAAGAATGGTGGCTAAAGAGTACAATTAATTAACAAGGACTTACCTGCTCTGCTGGTTTACATTTAGGAGACATATATAACTGAAAATCGAATGCTGGAATTGGCGGGAGAATTAAGCTGGAGAGCGAGAGCACACGCAAAAGTCTTGAAAGATAGAAATTCCAATTAATTCAGCATGTGCCCTGCTTCTCCAGCTTAAATAACCATCCAGCTACACATATTTCTCAACCATTTGCACATTCTTTTTCTAACTTCGCTTAACATGCTTTGCATAGCATATACAGTCCGAAATTTCCAAAAAGGAGAATGTATGTTGTTGTATGTAGAATTTTTTTTATCGGATGTCCCTGAAGGGATGTAGTAAGTTGATGGTTAGTGTAAACATTGTCTAACTATGATGAATCATCTGAACGGATTCATGCAGCTGATTCCAACTAATTGGGGATTTAAGGCATATTTTCTTTTAATAAGCTTTAGAGATGCATATATATATGTATATGCTGGCAATGCACATGCATGCAACTAGCAAGTAATTGTATATATAGCAATAAGTTGCTTACTTCTCTGGTTAGACTCCTATTGCTTTTGCTCGGGAAATACACTTGGCCAGTGTACTTTATTATATCCAAATGGAGATGAGGCCAAGGAAAAATGAATTTTTTGCTATGGTGACTGTTGAAGTTGGCAGCCAAAAAGGAAATCCATTAAGCCGAGTTGAGATGCCTTCAATTTCAGAGTATAATGATATTTCTCTACCAAATGCAACCTAATTAAGAGTACAAAAGCAGCCCATTGGTCTAAACAAGTTCTGGTACTGTTAGATAAATACGCTTTATAAGATACCAAAGGAAACATCAATATTTGTTAGATAACTACGGTTTTGGACGAAACAATTAAAACTACTTTTTTTTTTAATGATTGAACATGGACTAAGCTTGATTTATCAGCAATCATTTAGAGCTAGCAAGTTCTCTGGAGAAATGTTTTATATGCAACTGTGTGGGAAGGAACAGACTAGACACACTAATGGGTTAAGAGTCTCAGATCGGATATGAAATGTGAACATGGACTCCTTATATGGACTTGGACAATCTTCACCCTATAAGCTAGCTTTTGGGTTGAGTTAGGTCCAAGATCCATTCTTTACATGGTATCAGAGTCAGACTCATTCCAATTTTTTGTTCACCGCTCCAGTTAACAAGATTTGGGTGAATCTTTCCGTGGCACATTTCGGTCTATGGGTCTAGAGTGTTTGAGATACAAAAAAAAAGATTTAAAGAATTGGAATAACTTCAAGTGAGCTTAGAAATTCTTATGTACTTTCTTAACAAAAAAAAAAGATTTAAAGAATTGGAATAACTTCAAGTGAGCTTAGAATTCTTATGTACTTTCTTATTGACATCTTGATTTCCTGATCAAGTTCTTGACAAGTGTAAGGAAAATAATACTATAAGAAGAAAACAAAAAAGAATTAGGATAAACTCAAGTGGTTTGGGAATTCTCAACAAGTCGGAATGAGCATAATATTTCATAAGTATAACAGATAAATACTGTACGTACCACTCTTATTAACATCTCGACTCTTTGATTGAGTTCTTGACAAGTTAGCGTGAACATATAAAAAGATTTTGATTAAATTGAGAAGTATTTATATAAAAAAAATATTACTTTGATTCATAAGTAGCCATTTGGATATAATGTCAAACCAAATGTCGCTTGCAAATATTGAAATACAACAATAACAACAACAACATACCTAGGTAAATCTCACAATGTGGAGTCTGGAGAGGGTAGAGTGTACGTACGCAGACCTTACTTGTATCTTAGTATATAGAGATACTTGTTTCCGAAAGACTCTCGGCTCAAGAGAAAGCATAAGCATAAGAAAAGGTCATATACAAACAAAAATTTAAAGTAGTATGAAAATGAAAATAATGAAAGCACATAAGTCATGATAAAGCATTCTGAAAACATGAGTAGTAACTACCACATATAAATAAGATAATCGAAATACACGAAACAACAGATAGCAGTAGAAATCAAAGGACAAGAAACTATAAAATAATATTGTGTCAGCTAGTATGAAAGGATAAGCGGTACTACCTACTAACCTTCTATTCTAATCTGAGTTCTCCATAACCTCCTATCTAAGGCCATGTCCTCGCTAAGTTGAAACTGTGCCATGTCCGGTCTAATCATTTTTCCCCAATACTTCTTCGATCTACCTCTACCTCTTCTGAAACCGTCCATAGTCAACCCGTCACACCTCCACACTGGGGCATCTGTGTCTCTCCTCTTCACATGCCCAAGCCATCTCAACCTTGTTTTCCGCATCTTGTCCTCCATCGAGGCTACTTCCACCTTGTTCCGGATATCTTCATTCCTAATAGTTGAGTAAAAGTAAAATTTATGTCCAAATATAATTTTAAGGTTTAATACATAGACAACCTCTTAAATTTACCAACAAATTTTATTAGAACACGCGGACTACAACTTGTTCCAATTGAACACCTGAACCCATGATAAAGTGTTTCAATTAGATACTTTCAGTTCGAATTTGAATTTTTTTTTGCGTGTGTTCTCAAGCGTCCATTAGGTAGTTAAGTTAACCACATAAAATTTGTATCTTCTTTAGTTAAACGCAATCGCCTTAATAAGTCATAAAATCTCATACATTTTCTAATTGAGCATATGAACCCATAATAATAAAATGTTTCAAATAACTGTTGTTTCAACTTCAACTATAAATACTGATTTTTTCAACTTTAATCAAATAGTTGTTCAAATGTATCCTAAACATATCGCATGAGTCTTATATTGATAATCAGAGTATAAAGAAATAACTTTGTGAAACGTGTTTAGTGAAGTTATTTTGATACCGTCAAATTAGGCATTGGGCCTAACTTACATCCCAAAAGCTAGCTCAAAGGGAAGGATGATTGCCCAAGCCTTATAAGGAGTCCAGAAATTTCATCTTTCACCGATGTGGTATATTTCTCTTCAACATCCACCTCATGCTCAGATCCGGACGCATTTCACCCCCTCATTCAGGGGCCATATTGGATGGGTCTGACTCCAATACCATGTCAAATTAGGCATTAGGCCTAACTTACACTCCAAAAGCTAGCTCAAAGAGAGAAGGATTGCCCAAGCCTTATAAGGAGTCCAGTGATCTCATCCCTCACCGATGTGGTATATTTTCTCTTCAACATCCCCTCACACCCAGATCTGAATATTTTTTTATCTGGGGTTTCACTGTCCGGCCCCCTCACGCCCAGATCCGGACATTCTTTTATCTGGGGTTTCACTGTCCGGTCTGGACTGTGCACATTCTTGGACCCAATGTATTTCCATCCCTTTAAATTGGTTCGGGGGTATTTCATCCCTCTCATCCGAGGCCCACATCGGATGGATCTGACTTTAATACCATGTTAAATTAGGAATTGAGTCTAACTCACACCCAAAAGCTAGCTCAAAGGGAGGAGGATTGCCCAAACCTTATAAGGAGTCTAGGGATCTCATCCCTCACCGATGTGGTATATTTCTCTTCAACAAATACCTTACCTCGCCTTTGTTTTAGAAAATTTTGTACTCCCTCCGTTCACTTTTACTTGTCCAATATTCTAAAAATAGATTTTCACTTTTACTTGTCCACTTTCACATATCAAGAGAAAAATAATTTATTTTTCTGCTTTACTCTTAGCATTAATTACTCATTTCAAATCATTTTTCAAATTCATTAATACTATATACCAATTAATATGGGCATCATAATAAATTAGACACTTCATTTAGAGTCTGTTTGGAAAGCCACTTGGTAATTGAAATTGGTGTAATTTCTAGGGTAGTAATTACGTAACATAATAATTATGAGGACATGTTTGTTTGTCATAACGTAATTACAGTGTAATTATAAGCATATTGTTTGGTTGCACATGTGTAATTACACAGTTAAATTAGTTTTAAAAGATAAAAATTACTACTTGACAAATATGTGCCTTTATAAATGATATATTAAATTAGGTATTTAATATACATATTTTTTCTTGAAATATATATTAATTAATAATCACATGTTTGTAAATAATATTGTTAAACTAATAGTATATTTTAAATTAATGATATTTTAATTTAATTAATTATAAAAATTAAAAGCACATATTTTGTAAGAACATCATGGGTTGTATGCTTGACAAAAAGATTAATATTTATATATATAATTTCATAACACTATTCAAATGTTTTACCAAAAATAATTTATCAATTCTAAGTGGAAAATGAATAATATGCCATGTAAAACAAGCAAACAACAAGTGAATAGTACTAAAGCAAATAAACTGAAATTGCAAATATAACCTAAATTTAAAATTTTAAAAATAATAATTTAACATGATACTTTTATGTCAATTTTCAAAATAACTTAAGTAAATATAATTCAAAATAAAGTGAAAACATTTATAAATCTATAACCTCATTCAACAATGGAATTCTACTTTAATAACATCACCCGTTATATGTCAAGTTTGTTAATCACAAGTGTAATTTCAAAAACTAGAATAATAACGCAATTACATTAAAAGAAGAAAATATAAAACTAATTAAAAAATACGAGAAATTACATGGAATCAGAAGAAGTAAAGGTTGGGAAATAATAAGAAACAAAATGGAAGACAAATAATATAAAAAAAATATTTTAAAAGATAAAAATAATTTAAAATGTAAATATTAAAAAGAATTTAAAATGTAGAAATAAAAAAATAATTTAAAATAAAAAGAAATAAAAAAATAACCTTATAATTACACTCAATTCTCAACACCCCTTGAGAATTGGAGAGTGTAATTAACTCATCCCATTACACTCAATTACATGTTGATAGTGTAATTACTTGACCTAATAAACATGTCAGTATGCAAAGTTCACCGAAGACAAGTAAAAGTAACAAAGAAAATAGTAAATATTTAAATAAAAATATTATAAAATTAGTGGTCGAAAATCACCGACGGAGTTTACGAGAGGATCATATACAATAAAAAAATCGAAGATCGGAAGTACAACAGATCAACAAACAAAGGGTGCACAGATAATTTCATCTATGCTGATAATTCATCCAGTTTATTGTGCTAGTTTGCCTATTGTGTTCTCATGAAATTCCTGCAGTACGTTTAGGTCACTTATTTTTTTTTAAGGAGGAATATTCGCGACATTTACTAGGAAACTCTTTTAATTGGATATTAACAAGGATTTGATATATTCGGTTTTATTGCACAACGTAACGGTCCTGGTTGTAGATGACTAGTATGGAAAAGTCTGTTTCAACTGAAGTCAGTCTAAGAGCTACTAAAAATGAAATCTTTATTTTGAAACTACCCTAATGAGAAAATTATTTAGTACTGTATTAGAATGAAATGCACCTGTATAGAGCCGAATGTAAAGGGCAACCTAGTCCACTAATTTCCTGCTATGTGCGGGGTCTAAGAAAGGGTCGGACCATAAGGGTCTATTGTACGTAGTTTTATCTTACAGTTATGCGAGAAGTTGTTTTCACGACTTGAATTAGACGAATGTATAATCGATAAATTCAAATCGGGCTTCATCTGATTTGGGATTGAGGCATAGTTGATTGATTTAGCAGCTTTTAGAGAAAAGTTCAAGGGGGAAGCATTGTGGGAAGATTTTATTTTTATGAAGACCTCTAAGAGCTTCATTATTGGATGGACCTATGGGTCACTCTTAGGGATGGCAATTGGGTGGGGCGGGTGCGGGTACCCCCTCCCCGCACCCGTATCCGCCATCCGTCACTCGTGGCGGGTATAATTTTCAATATTCATACCTGGCTAGGCGGGTATATTCCTAAATTCACACCCGCTCCACCACACAAGCGGATATCCGTCACCCGCCAATAGCCGTCAATACCCGCCTGTACCCGCCTGTCATATTTTGTAATCAATTCATTTGTGATCAATTAGCGACCAACATGATCCCGAAAATTCAAATTCCAAAAATTATCCCGAAAATTTGAGTCAAGAATCAATATTGTCATGGTCTCATTTTCTTTGGGAGAGGGAGGAGAATTTCAGATTTTTTCACCATCAGAATTCCCCATTTTTTCACCTCTTCCCCTTACACGGCAAAGAATCAAGAAAACAAAATTTTCAAGAAAACCCAAAAATTATCCACCCAAATAGCTATATATTACATATGTAGACAAAACGCATATATTATTTCAGCTATATAAGCTAAAGTTTTTCAACTTTTTCAATTGAACTTCACAAACCCAATAGGTAAAACTTAACAAATGCTCAAAGCAAAGACAACAATATTTCTCAATATTTCCCAATCAGCATCTCCTTTAAAGAAAAAGGCAGAGATGTCGAGGTGGTTCGTGAAAAAAGTTTGTGATTTTTCCTTTAAAGAAAAAAGCAGAGACGTCGAGAATGAGAGAGGGAGGAGAGACGGCATGAAGGGGAACGAGAGAGGGAGGCGTGAAGGCGTGAAGAACTAAAGAGGAGTAGAATTTTGAGTTTTGTTGGAGAATGAGAGACTTGTCGTGACTTATGGGCTGAAGGCATGACTTATGGGCTGCTAATATTTTGGGCTTGGGGCGGGTATAAGGCGGGTATGACTGCAAATCCACCACCTACCTGCCTACCCGTGACGGGTACATTTTCAATACTCATATCCGCCTACTACCCGCCAAAGTTATACTCATACCCGCCCCAACTGAGGCGGGTACGGAATTCGCAAAATTATACTCACCTGCCATCCCTAGTAACAACAACAACATACCTAGTTAAATCCCACAACGTGGGGTCTGTAGAGGGTAGAGTGTACGCAGACCTTACCTCTATCTTGGTAAGTAGAGAGGTTGTTTCCGAAAAACCCTCGGCTCAAGAAAAAGCATAAGCACAAGCAAAAACAAGAGAAACGGTCAGACTCGGATAAGAAGTTTAAATCAATATAAAAATGAGAGTAGCAAAAGTGAATAAGCCATGATAAAACATTCTGAAAAAAGAAGCAGTAACTAATGCAGGTAAATAAGATAAACAAAGTACACGAAAGAACATACAACAGCAGAAATCAAAGGACAGAAAACTATAAAACAATACTGCGCCTACTAGGGTAGCCCGGTGCACTAAGCTCCCGCTATGCGCGGGGTCTGGGGAAGGGCCGGACCACAAGGGTCTGTTGTACGCAGTCTTACTTTGCATTTCTGCCAGAGACTGTTTCCACGGCTTGAACCCATGACCTCCTGGTCACGTGGCAGCAATTTTACCAGTTACTCTAAGGCTCTCCTTCACACACAAACATAGGTATATATGACTGAAATACTGCGCCTACTAGTATGATAGAAATTCTTAGTACTGTTAAACAAACCTGTCGCAATGTTTTTAATCTATAGAGGTTTCTGCCCTTAATTAGGAGAGGATGCAGTGGAGGCAGCGGTTTCTCCCCTTTACTCCACAATACCTCAACCTGACCAACAGTGAAAAGAATCTAATATGAAACAAACAAGATGAAACAATGCAAAAAGTTCAAATACAATTGAAGCCAAATAAAAAGAAGAAATGAAAACAGAAAAGGTTAAGCCAAATAATTGATATTCTCTACAAAGAACATTAGTTGAAAATAACATCTCATTCCTCTTCTTGTTCCCAAGAGTTCAATCTAAATTGATAAAACGCTCACCGTAAAGGTATGTTGCTGTTTTTTAGCACCATAGCTCTCTTTCACAATCCGCCCTGCAACTATTCTTGTTCTGCAGGGAGGACCAGTAGCACTCCTGCATGCAATGTTGAACCTGTTTGTTTGTCATAACTAAGAATTTCTATTACTTGCTAATTGAGCTTATACTGAATTTGAAGAAATGGGACAATGAAGCAGAAAGGCAGAAGATTTTATCAGAAAAGCATGCCAGAGGATTTGTTGCTCGGTCTAACAGGGAAACACGTGTCCGAGAGAAGGAAATGCGACAGATGCGAAAGGAAAATTGGTACCATGATAATTTTGGTTCATTCTAGAAGTTAATTGTTAGAATATACTATACCAACTTCACATGATTTGAACATTGAATCATTTTAGTGAATACCTATAATGAACTTTCTTTCTCTTAACTGTTTGTCTACACAGATCACAAGGAGAAGAAAACAAATCCTGAGAGTAAAGGTAGGATGCCACATCAACACCCAAAGAACGCAGAGCAAACTAAAGGGAAGCTACTGCATTCTCTCTCGATGAACTCCATAAACAAGAAAGATCAAGCTCAGGTAGAGGTGGTCGACAATGGCCAAAAAGATGAACAAAAGGAATGCAGAAATGATACAGCCGTCACACAGGAAAATGTATTCTCTAGAGAAAATAGGCCTAACCAGAGGCAGCCTTTGACTAATATGAACCTCAATGGTCCAAGTTCTTACAGGGAGCGAGGCTTTGGAGAAAGCTACACTTCTAATCCTTCAAAGAGTCCATTAAGAACGGATTACTCAAATACGCATATGCCAATGTGGAGGGCCTCTAACTATGGAGGCAACGCGAGCAGAAATAACAGTCCATTAAGAATGGATCACTCAAATAGGCATATGCCAATGTGGAGGGGCTCTAGCTATGGAGGTAACACAAACAACAATAATAGTCCATTAAGAATGCACAACGCCCATTTCAAGATGGAGGTTACAGCGACTACAATACTATAAGAAGCCCATTGCGAGGACATGATGATACGTATACCTATGGTCATTCACAAAATATGAACTATACATCTCCACAAAGAACTGAGAACTGGCAAGCAAGGAATGGTTGGTGTGATGTGGGAGCTGCAAAACGTCCATTTCAAGGACAGTGCGAGGAACAAAAGAGGCCTTGCCGCTTTTATGCTCAAGGAAGATGCTACTATGGGCATAGTTGCAGGTACTTACATGATTCTGTAGATATTTAAACATTCAAGTGAAGGAGCAGCGAGTAAGTTCACTAAAACAAACTGCTTTCGATTTTGTTCAACTGTTTTCTATTCCCTAACTGCAGTGTGCAAAGCAAATTCTCAAGCTCGAATGGAAAGGTGAGTTGTCTGACTTCTAAATTTAAATAACGGAAAAGGCTCATAAATACCCCTAATCTATTGAAAAAATCTCATAAAATCTCATAATTGGTCCCACATTTTAATTTGAGAATAATTAAGACCCAACCCACTGACTCGTTTTAAGATAAATGATGCAATCTTTTCTTGCTCATTAGAAATTACAAGGCTTCCTCATTAGACCCAAAAGGTGGAAGGAGGGATATTTTTAGACCCAAAGGTGGAAGGAGGGGTATTTTTAGAGCCAAAGGTGAAAGAAGGGTATTTATGAACCTTTTTCAATAGGTTAAGTGTATTTATGAACCTTTTCCGTTTAAATAATTGAATTTTTTCTATGACCAACTGTATAAAATAGACCAAGATTAGTAGCGTTTTTTCAATGACCAACTGTATAAAATAGACCAAGATTAGTAGCGAAACTTTGCCCGCCAAATTCTTGGGTCAAATTATAGATGCCTTGCAATTTGTTCTATGACTATCAACAAAAAGGGAGGTGTGGTAAATTGAGTGTTAGAATATTCTAACTATGACTAAATTTGTCTAGAGGTAACAGATATATGTCCAATCTCAACTAATTTGGAAACAAACGTAAATTGAAATCGACCAGTAGCACCAGAAGTTTGCAGCCAGATTTCTCAACGAGGTCAGCAGCAAATCAAAGTCTCTGTTTCGAAGGTCTTAAATCAAGCAGAAGGTGAAATCAGTCTTATTAGTTCAACGGAGAATTGATGAGATTTTAAGTGCAAAAAGAATGGCAAGATTGAATATTACTAAATTCGATATAAAACAATGCGCACCTTCACTCTCCCAAGCAAAACAATATAAAGCAAACATGAAATTTGGCATATTCGATACGACCACACACGAAACAGTTCCCTAGTTTAATCTGAAAATAAGTCGAACGTTTAGATTCTGGTCCAACTTCTCTTACTTTTTTACCAAGAAAATAAGAATCTATATACACATAAACATTGTACTCATTTACACGTTTATCAACTAAGAGGATTACAACTGTCATTGCGATGTGAACTATCTGCTACCAAGAGCCATACTAAACTACAGTAATGATTGATCACAACATATCCAGACAAATTGAATTACACGTCTCATATAGAATACCCAAAACATATGTATTCATAGACTTTGCAAATCTTGTCCCAAGTCCTTTAAAGGTTTCCTTTTTGGGATTCAATCCATGTTCCACAACCTTCAAAGACGTCTGTTCAACAACTAGCCAAAGGCGCCTTTTTGTTTCAACTTCACAGTAACATGACCAGATGTATTCATAGACATGGCAGGGGTGATATACCAACACCTTACAGTTTGAGCTGAAGCTTCCATCCTAATTAGGCATTATTAACGGAATTACTCTTGTTCACGCCGTGTAGCTCCATTGGAGAATTGGTTATACTACCTACTGACCCCATGGTTTGTGAACTTAACTGAGGGCTTGCTGGGCATGCTTCTGGATTACCGGTACTCATAGGATGGATAGCCCCTGAACTCAGCTGAGGGCTGAGCGGAGTTCGTTGGCTCATCTGTTGTGGGCTGCCCTGTTGATGCTGGGAATTTTGGTTCATTTGTTGTGGCATTGACAGATTCGAAGGTGAGCCCACTGCAGGAGGTGAAAGTACAGCCTGTAAAGGCGAAGCTGTCTCTTGCTGCTGTTGCTGCAATTGCTGCTGCTGCATTTGTTGCTGCTGCTGTAGCTGCATTTGTTGCTGCTGCTGTAGCTGCATTTGTTGCTGCTGCTGTAACTGCATCTGCTGTTGTTGTTGCTGCTGGTTCATGTAAAGATTCATACCTGCCATTAGCTTTGGTGGACCCATTGGACCCATTCCTGGTCGCTGCATTGGATTGATATTAGCTCGGTTCAGAGAGCTCAACATTGAAAGACCAGTAGAGCCAGGATGCATTTGTCTAATTCCCGTCATACCACCTATACTTGACTGTGGGCTCCCCAACATATTTGTTCGGTTCTGTGCCATTCTCAGCTTGGCTTGCATGACAGCAGCTTGTTGTGGAGTGAGTGCACCATTACGAAGTTGCTGGCTGATTTGGTTACTTATATTAGATGCCTGGCTCAGTATTGTGTTTTGAGATATATTGCCCATGCCCGCGATGGCACCCATTGGAGCTGAAATTCCAGGTCCACCAACTCCTCTTACACCTCCCATGCCCATAACATTACCAAGGCCACCAAGCGCAGCGATGTTATTGCTAATGTTCCCCATGCCTACATTACCAAGGCCGCCCATCATCATTTTCCTCTGCATCTGTGGATGTTGTGACTGGGACTGTTGTTGCTGCTGTTGCTGCTGTTGCTGCTGCTGCTGCTGCTGTTGTAATAGCTGAAGTTGCAATGCTGATGGTTTATTAGCCATTTGATTACCCAACTGCATGGAATTCTGTCCAACTGTATTTAGTTGAGCCATTGGATTCGAAGCAAGCATTAGTTGGGATCTTTGTAACTGTGGATGTTGCTGTTGTATCAGAGGATGTTGATTCTGCTGCTGCTGTTGCTGCTGTTGCTGCTGCAGAGGGGATAATGGATCAGCTTGTTGAGGTCTAGAAGGCATTGAAATCCCAGTTAGGAGTCCTTGAGAGATCTGTAATGCTTGAGCATTCCCGGGAGGCAGTATTCTCTGGCCTTGCATGTTCTGGGGTGAATTTATTGATGAATTAATACCGTTAGAGGGTCTTGCAAGCTCATTGGACAAACCAGAGACCCCTTCGGAGTATTGCTGCAAATCAGCTACTGCCCCATTTGGTGGTATTCCTGACACGTTAGTTTGATTACTTGAAGCACGATTCATGCTGATTGGTCTTGGTTGGATATGATCTTCCACATGGTATCCTTCGTGTACCATCTGCAAACACATTGGTGCAAGGGAAAATAAGGACAAGTCGCTGAAGCAATATTGATCCTTAGCGCTTTAGATTTTACGCAGTTAACTTACCAGTGAACAAAACTGTGCAGCAAGCAAGTCTGCAATGTGCTGTCACAAGAAAAATTCCGACATAAGAAAGAGAAATGCATAAGATTATCGTAAATTTCTTCCACTGGCATCCTAATTTAAAATGGTTGAAACAAATGAAAATAAGATTACTCCTATAGAAGCTACCATGAGCTCTCCTCCAATGCACCGTGTTTCAGATACACTTCCCATATCCACGAATTGATGTACCTTAAGTAACTTGAAATTGCACCTAGTTATTTCTGTTACTCGCCTTACTTAGACTATGCTTGGAGAAATCCGATTAAATGTTTGAAATCCAAAATTCATCTGAGGCAAACATCATCAAAGATATTGATAGATGCATATCAAAGGCAATTGCCAACAAATATTTGATCGACTGATCCTAAGATTTGACAAGTAAATGCCAGGATAACTCGCCTTATGAGATACGTGGAAGGTTATACACCATAGCTCAACTCAAAATTGATCAGCATTTTCTACTCAATGTAACTGCTATAACAAGATAGCTTGAGGCCTTGAACAACTATAAGATCCATCTCAATATGACTTCTTTTAATTTAATTAAAGCTAAAAAGCTTACAATATCCAACTGACTGTATATGTTGCTACTTTCTGGTGTAAGTTTAAATATGTCAATGATCCTGAAACAATGATAGATTTTATTAGTTCCTGTACAACTAAACGGGACTACACTCTTGCTTTTTGGATGTAAATACTAGAGTCCCATCTTAGTGCTAGTTTGATCAAAATATCCAACTGCTAGCCTTGAATAGGTTCAAGCCAAAGTAATGAGTATTGCACACATTTGCAACATTAAGATTGGCACATGCTAGCAGAAATGGATTTAAAAGCACTACCATTTTGAAACCTAGAGTTATGGTCCTTATGGACCGCTTATCATTCTTCCACTTTACTTTTGAACTTTTAAATAAGAAATACAGCTCAAAATAGCTGGCTTCAGAATCTCGTCCTACTTGATTAAGTAGGATGAGCGGACACCGTAGGAAGGAGGGTATCCAGTCTGGGCCATACAAACAACAAACAAATAGTTTGCTCAGCACTCACAGTATTTGGCAGCGTTGGGAGGTAATCCTCTGCAGCCGAGTAATCGACCTCGTCTATTTCTCCAATAAGCATTGCCACAGTGCCGTCACTTGGCTTTTCTGACATGATCATTCTAGTCCGCACCTTCGGAACATATGAAAAACCATTTCCTAGTAGATAACATCAAGCAGTCAAAGGATCAGAGAAAATAGCAAATGATACAGATTGAGAGTGCATTAATAAAGGACAGACCTTGAAGTATGCGCTCTGTCTGTAGAAAATTCAAGACTCTTCTTTTGCAAACATTTCTACTGCCACCAACTAGTGATTTTGACAATAACATTTTGCAGGATTCATCTTTGACATTCTCATTGTTTGAATCATTGGAAAGATAAATTAGCAGCTGTTGAGTAGGAAAAACATTTGTCGTCCTGCTAGAGTACTCCTCGACCTTAGGCTTTTGGGGATTAAGTTGAAACCTGAAATTCAGACGGTTGAGGTGAGCTTTTGAGGATTTTAACATAAGAGTCATATCACGCTTTAGGAACAGCGGTTGAGAAAAATACATAGTTAAAATAGCAAAGAGAGAGAGAGAGAGCAAAAAACAGGGGTAACATGTGAAATTGTAACTCATCACTCCAATCAGAACTCTGTTATGCACAACAGTGACACACGTTCTTATTAATACCCATAAAGTAACACAGATACAAACTCAGACGTCAGCATTGGATGCATTTGACAATAACATGGGCCAAGCACGTGAAAATTCTTTTTAATATTGGGTGGCGGTGAGATTCAATCTCAGGACCTATACCACGTTGAAGTGTGTGACCATCTCATCTAAAAGCTTAAGCTCTTAGGGTCGTTTGGTAGTGTATAAGAATAATGCTAAATATGATGTATTAGTAATATTGGTATTAGTAATGCTGACATTAATTATGTAGGGATTATTTTTTATCTACCGTTTGGTTTGGTGTATTAGAAATAACATGCATTGCATAATTTTTTAAAATAATTAGTTGTTTACAAAAATATCCTCCATACTATACTATGTGAGGGACTTCATGGGCAATTGTGTCTTTAACCATGCTAATGCATGCATTAAAACTTATTGCATTGCTAATACCATGGTTTGCTAGGTATTAATTATGCATAGCATAATACTAAATAGGGTGTATAACTAATGCATGGGATGAAAAAAAGAACCAAACAAGGTATTGTTAATACACAAAGCTAATGCATGCATTATTTTCTCTAATACACTCTACCAAACGACCCCTTAGAGAAAGCACACTTTTAATATTTGATTATATTCTCAACAATTCTCCTCAAGAAACAGGCAACAGGGGAAAGCAGCTGTTCACTCTACTCTTTTTCAACATAAACTTTCGATTACGTTTTTGGCTTTCTCGTATAAATATTGCATATTTTTAAGGGTTTAGCACAGAATTTTATGAATATCAGAGCAGCCACCCCCAGCCCACATGTCACATCCCAGTAGCATTGGTTACTACATAAGACAGCTTCTATTGTTATAAGTCTGGCACTTCCACGCATAGATACTGAAACAGTAAGCTCCTTTATAAGGATGGAAAACAGTCACAACAGACTATTTTGAATGAACCAATTATCAAAAGGTAACATATGCATGCGAGGTGCATCCTTGACCAAGATGACACAATTTAATTTCTCTATTGGACATAATAAACTTGTGCTGATTCAAACTAATAGCTAATATTAATGGTCAAAATTGTCCCATAAACATACCTATTTGTCAGCATTTCAATTTTGGAGAACCTTTCAAGCATGATTTGGTCAGCTGAATGTGTAGATCCTACGGGAGGACTGCTTGCATTTATTGGAAGACTCATGGTACTGACACTGGCTGGAGAACCAACTCCACTCATCATGGGGGTCTTAGGAACAGAATTGGATCTCCGCTTTGCAGCAATTTGAGCCTGGTGTTGCCGCTGCATGGAATCATTGGCGCTAGAAGTCATAGATGTTGTTCCACCGGCTGGAGCAACAGATGTGGCTGCTTGCTTCTCCTTCATTGATTGTATTAGTCCACTAGTCACAGCTGCACCATATTGAGCTCCTACAGAACCATTAGAGAACTCTCCTGACTTCGATGATAAGGGAGACTGAGGCAAACCTCCTGCAGAAACACGAGGACTTTGCACTATTTTCCTGTTCTGGAATGGATCCTCTTTCCGGAGACTATTTTCAAGTGGCTGACCAAGGGCATTCCAGGGAGTCTGCGGAAAGCCAGACCGTATAAACTGCTGAGGCAGTCTCTGCTTTAGTCGGGCCTGCTGGGATTCCATAAGGTTCATATCTGATTCCACCACCTGCATCTCATTTTTAGTCCTTCCTGGCTCTAATTTGTCCAATCTCTCTATCTCAGCAGGCTCTTCCTTTAAGTTATACTTTAGTCCTTGATGTCCTGCAGTAAATGGCATTGTTCCAGCTTCCTGGTTTAGACCCCCTTCAAAAATCTGTTGGGGATACTTTTGCATGCTTGTATTAGCATATGGAATTCCCCTGGGAACTGAATGCTGCTGTAATAAAGAACTCTTCCAATGCATATCTGGAGCATGAGAGCCATCTATTTGTCCTCCTATAAGTTGCTGTTGATTGGAATCAGCACTCATATGTGTAAACCTTGCCCTCTTATTTAAGTTGGAGAGAGGAGATGCTTGGCCGTCATGATTCTCTCTCTTACCATGTAAAGAAGCAGCACCAGAGCTCATTGCATCTGTATATGAAAGCATCATCTCTGACCCAGCAGGAGAAGCTACTGATGCATTTAATACTCCGGACCTATGGTCCTGCATGATTCTTGGACTCACAACCCCCATTTGATACTTCGGTTGGTGAGATACCGAAGGTGATGCTGGAATAGAGGTCTCAGACCCAAAACTGTTACTTCTTAATGCCAACATATTGGTTGGTCCATTATTTTGTCGGTTCAGATTCTCATGAGCAGGTTGCAGCAGAAGCTGTCCGGTATCTCCTGACCTTGAACTTTCTGGCACTCTATCTATGCAAACATTTTTCCCATGGATCTTATCATTAGACGTGGCAATCACATCTGGAAGCTGCCTTAGTCTTCTCCTCCTTACATTGCCTATACCCAATGTTAACTATAGACAAAATACAGGACTGTTTAGATACATGAGCTCCTTCTACCATATGAAGATGTATAAAAGCACATACCTTTGAGGAAGCTCGGTTGTTGCAGAGCCTATCTAACTTTGGGGCGGGGTCTAAGCAAAGTTGTGGTTGTAGGGCTCTTAATATCCGGGATTCGACTTCCTACAGTAGAAGAGAATATTGCTTTAAAGTACAAAGCCATTTGAATGCCACTAAGAGGGGTCGATCTTACTAACCATCATATCACCATATGTCCAAGCACTATCTGAAATCAATGGAATGTCCTTCACCACATTTTCAAGGGACATTTTTAGACATACTCGGTTAATAATGGGACAACCAGTGGCTGAAGGCTCATTTTGTCCAGCTTCAGAGAAGCACTTTCGATAATCTTGCACCTGCAATAGTATTCCCATACCAAATTAAGAAACAAAAGAGTATCCTAATTCTATGTTTATGTGATGGGGAAAGGAATGGTGATAGTCATTTCAGAAGGAAAGGAAAGAAAATGTAGAAGGTAGCAAATTTTTAAGTCTTCATAAAGAAAAAGAAGATGATGAAATACAATACTCCCTCGATAGGGAAAGGAATGGTGACAGTCATTTCAGAAGGAAAAGAAAGAAAATGTAGAAGGTAGCAAATTTTAAGTCTTCATAAGGAAAAAGAAGATGATGAAATACAATACTCCCTCTGTCCCAATTTATATGACACACTTTCTTTTTTAGTCGGTCCCAAAAAGAATGACACATTTCCGTATTTGGCAATAATCGAACTTTAAATTTTACCTTTTACGCTTAACGAGATGACCTATAACCACACAAATATCTTTGGCTTGTTTTAGACCACAAGATTTAAATGACTTCCTTTATTTCTTAAACTTCGTGCCCAGTCAAACTACATCATATAAATTGGGATGGAGGGAGTAATAAATTCTATAGTGGAAAACGCCAAACTAGTATATGGGGACTTCTATTTTCGCAGCAAGAAGAATAAAGTCAATGACAAAGCTGAGTGACTGACACCCTGTTAAAAGTTCGTTTGTTGTTTTAACCTAGAGTTTTTGAGACGACTCTAGATTAAAACAACAAACGAATTGTTAACTGGATGTCAGTTAATCTAGAGTGATCAAAAACACACAACAAACACTTTTTCACAAGTTTCACACTCCAACTATTAGATGTTCCCTTTTCCTACCTGAACTATCACTATCTATGTATTAAAACATACCTCGAAGTTGATTAGGCCAACTATCAGTTGTTCCCTTTTTCTACCTGAACTATCAACTAGGTGTGTTTTAATTCATAGATTGTGATAGTTCAGGTAGGAAAAGGGAACAACTGACAATTGGGGTGTGAAACTCGCGAAAAAATGATAGTTCATGTGTATTTTTGACAATTATCTCTTTAATCTATTCCATTAAGTAGAGAGGCAGAATTGGAAGTTCCAAACCCATCATCTAATCCCCCCCTCCCCCTGTTTATATGACACTATTAGTATTGGGGAATTAAACATTTTTTTCTTTTACAAGGATCTATTCAAATGTGCCTAAATATTTAATTATAAAACAATGTGATTTATGATATATTTTAATTAAGTATTTACCAAATATGTAACTTTATTTCAAAAAAAAATTGGAAAATTGATGTCCTAATCCAAAGTCCAAACCGAATATTAGATGCTTTAACTTCTTAAGAAGAAGTTAGTCTATTAGCATCTCTTAGCATAAAACATACAATCAACAACTCTCTACTCACAAGATGGTGGATACAAATTGAAGAAATTTCTACCCATGATATTCTAAATCTTATAGAAGTTATAATTGCTCTTCTAGAACCAGAAACTTACCTCGCAGACTAGGGTCCCGTCAACATATTTGCAAGGTATATCCTCCAAAATATCACCGGGCAGATGTCCAGACTCAATTGCCTCCAGGTGCATAAATAGACAAAGAAAATTTATTTTGAGAAAGGTAACAGCATTAATATAAAACGAAAAAATAGATAATAAAACTAGATAATAGAGAAAACTTTGTATAAGCCGGTTATCATCTACGTGACCCAAACCTGGTTTCTTCAGGAAGAGTGAAGCGAAGTCCATCCTGGAAAGGAAAGAGTGACAAGTGGGATGGCTTCGGCATCATAAGCATTCCCACAATCAAGTGGCTTTCGCTCCTCCAGTTTAATTACTATTGACTCGAGTTACTATTTTAGAAGCTAATTACTATCCAAATGAAAACTACCTGGTAGCATCCACGGTGGCAGACCTCCAGTAAACGTTGACGGGTTTCAAGGAGAAATCAAAAAGATATTTATGGTGGAAGAAGAGACCAAGAATTATGGCGAGGAGTGGACTAAGTGGTACAAGAGGAGAAAGATTGGGACCACATGAAGCCCAAAAGGAAGGATCCACATAAAGTCCAAGAAGAACCCAACAAAAGAGGTGAAAATTCAACCCAAAATGGGCTGAAACTCAAGCGCGAAAGGGCTGCATTGCCGCACAAAAAGTTGCTGAATGGACGAGAGTTTCTACCCAAAAGATGGATGAAATTGGGTTTAGTTTTGATTCCAAAAAGTGCTACTTTTCCCTTATTCTTCGTTAATTAGTTTTGGGAATTATTTTACATGCTTTCCTAGTTTAAAGGTTTCCTAGTTATGTTTAGTATTTAATTATTTCCATAAAATTATATTCTAATCCCATGCTATTTGGAACAAGTTTCCCCTATATATAGGGTGGGAATTTTGTTATTTTCATTACACAACATTATAATTATTTGAGAATTTCTCTTCTATTCACATTTGCGTGTGGCTACTTTGGATTTATCTTGCAATATTATAAGAACGATTCTTCTAAAAGGTAATATTAATTTGTACTTGATATTTTTGGTTCTTATTCGTAAATTAAATAAGGTAATTAGTCTTATACTAATTATTGTCTCTAATTTTTTCGAAATAGGGGTCTAGATCACTTTTTTGATTTAAGTTCTTGAATTGACTCTATTAATATCATATTAATTTTAATCCGCTAATTTTGAATACTAAGATCAATTAGGGTTCTTAACACTTAATCTTGAAATTTGGGGATTTTATTCTCGAATTTCACATATCTTTAAATTCTGTCTTTAATCCTCGTATTTTCGCTTCCGCATTATTTTCTTGTTTTTATTCAAGTAACCCGATTCTTATCACTACCAGACCACAAAGTTTTTGCAGTCAAAAGTATATAGACAGATAAGTTCAACTCAAAACTGAGCATTAAGTTTCTGTCTCTCAACCATACTAGAGTTTCACAAAAATATACTACAGTTGGCTAGCAGCTCAACAGCTGTGACTAAGCACTACTAGAAAAATAAATGAATTCTGAAAGTTGTTCATGTTAGGAAGAGAAGCAGATATGGAGGGGATCGGGCGCTAAATACATGAAGTTAACGGAAGGCAAGGAGAAGAGTGAGGTGCTGAATATAATCGGACACAACCAAAGAGAGCAGCTTTTTTCACTTGGTAGGTGCAGTGCAGGATGTGACCTTAATGGCGGATGATCTAAGGAAGATGAAGTAAATTATAGTGAACTGGAATTGCTTGTAAAGACAACTGAGAGGACACCACCTACTGGTGCACGGGAGCCTTACATCACAGATATGGACCACGGGCTTTTCTTTAGGTGCTACCAAGGACAGAGATGTCGAGTTGGAGGTTACAAATGTATGCAGTTTAAACATATTTGGATTGAATAGAAAGTTGTCTTGTGAGAGTAAATTAAGAATAAAAATATCATAGTTTCATTTATATATTTGTTGTAAAGAGAGAATTCTTTTGTATAGATAATTGGAAAAACTTGATAGCTGATTGTGGTTGATCCCCATTTGTACTGATATTTTACTGTATCTTCTTTTGATATTAATGCAATTAATTAGTTAAAAAAGAGTTAAGGAACAAAGCAACAGATGATCCACACACCCAGAGATAGAGAGAGAGATAAAGGAAAGAGGAAAAAGAAAGCTGATAATACACTTACTGAAAAGAGAGTTTCAGATGCTCTATCATATGGATGCAATAATTTCGGAACATTTTCAGAGGCTTGATGCCCATATTGGTTCTGCAATTGAAAAGGAAAACATAAAACTCTCAGCCCAAAAACCTGGCAACCATTATATTGTGCATATGAGATGATTAATACCAAACCTCAGACGGCTTCCCAATAGAATATCCATCCAAGAATAGGCACAATGTGAAGGAAACTTCATTTTCTGCTCAATATAACACAATAAGCACAACTGAACACTGAAAAATGTACAAACTCTTGAAATAAAGAAATGAAAAATGGTAAAATAATTGGAGAAAGAACAGAGTCATTTGTCCTGCCCATATACATGAAGTCCTTCACAAGATCTTCACTTACCAGGGACTCTAGTAATATCCTTGCTCCCATGCACAACCGCACCCTATAGCAGACAAAAGGGTGTTATCACTGAAAATAAAAAATTGAGTAATTCTTCAAAAGAAACACAATTTATGGATACTTTTTCATAATCTGCTGGTGAGATTAATAGCACATGAGTCAAGTAACTATCTATGATGGACAAACTATTTACGGAAGTAACTGTTAGCTGACAACTTGGGGCTTTCTCTTCACCGCATTTTTAGAACTTCAGCTTGATCTTGCTAAAAGTTTGGTTTCATTTATGTCCTTTCTTTATGAGTTCCGTTTACCTTTACTGCATGTGCATTCATACTGTTTGTGATTTTTCTCAGTCTCGCATACAAAACAAATGTGTGTAGGCGGGGAAGTGCCCACCAAATTTAACCTCATTTACTCGAAATGAAGTTTAGGAAATTCTAACTGTGCTCTTTGAGATCATCTAGTTTGCTTATAAGAAGACTAATCCAGACATAAAATTGTGACTGTTACTACAACTTTGGTTTCAGCTGCATCATTGATGCAATTCAATAGTATCAATTCAGTGTTGTATTTCCAAGATAAAATGTATATAACCAATACCTGCATAACTTCTGTGATAATGTGTATTATTTTATACGAAATAGAATGTGAAATAAAAATACATGTATTAGCAATAGCAGGACACACCTAATCTTCACTTTGGTATTGCAATATGTGCATTACGATCTTTGTATGTTCATTGTATAACAATACACACATTATTATTATTATTCACCTTATAATTACAATCCATTTATTACAATCCCCTGCATAACTAGTCCAAGAAACAAACATCCTGTTATATTTTACTCCTCAAAAATAGTCACACAAGCTTCACATAAAAATAAAGTCATTGGCTTAGGGGTAGAATGTAGATCATAAAGAAAAGGATAGAAATCACAACTGGGAGCTCAAGTGCAAGTTGCAACTCAAGGAACTTATCTTTTTTCCAAAAGACTCAAAAATTAAGATATTAAAGGGTAAATTCTAAAAAAAATATCATATTAGGGTGCTAAAGCAACAGTAAAAGTAGCAAAATTAGAGAGTGCAGTAAGCAAAAAACTCAAACAAATTAAACTCATCTTACAGACCCAAAAAGGGTAAATTTTAATAGCATAGAAACTTAAGAGATTAAAGGGAAAATTCTAAAAGATAACTTATTAGGGTGCTAAAGCAACACTAAAAATAGCAAATTTAGGAGTGCAATATGCGAAGAACTTAATCAATTAAACTCATCTTACAGACCCAAAAAGGGTACAAAATTTATAGCATAGAAACTTAAGAGATTAAAGGGTAAATTCTAAAAAATAACATATTAGAGTGCTAGGAGTATTATTATCTTCGTACATTAGCTTAATTTTTCATATCTCTATTACGGCTCGATTGTTTCTTTACTTCATTTATGTTGCTATTATTGCCTATTATTATTGTTGTCTTTGCATCTTTTCTTGAGCCGAGGGTCTATCGGAAACAGCATACATCCTCCCGACCTTCACATGGTAGGGGTAAGGTCTGCGTACACTCTACCCTCCCAAGACCCACCTTGTGGGATTATACTAGGTATGTTGTTGTTGTAACATATTAGGGTGCTAAAGCAACAGTAAAAGTAGCAAAATTAGGGAGTGCAATATGCAAAGAACTCAATCAAATTAAACTCATCTTACATACCCAAAAAGGGTAAATTTTAATAGCATAGAAACTTAAAAGATTAAAGGGTAAATTCTAAAAAAGTAACATATTAGGGTGCTAAAGAAACACTAAAAATAGCAAATTTAGAGAATGCAATATGCAAAGAACTTGTTGATTCTCCCACATCGGTTGTGGAATGAGAATTTAGACTCCTTATATGGATTTGGGCAATACTCCCCTCGTGAAGCTAGCTTTTGATATTTGAGTTAGGCACAACATCCATTCTTTACAGAACTCAATCAAATTAAGGGTAAATTTTAATAGCATAGAAAATCAAGAGATCAAAGTGTAAATTCTAAAAAAATAACACATTAGGGTGCTAAAGCAACACTAAAATAGAAAATTTAGGGAGTGCAATATGCAAACAACCCAAATCAAATTAAACTCATCTTACATACCCAAATGGGTAAATTTTTGCATACTAACCAAAATAAAGACATTAAAAATCCAATTATAAAACATAACAAACAACAATAATAACATGCCCGTTGAAATCTCTCAAAGTGTGGTCTGGTGAGGATAGAGTGTACGCAGAACTTTAACTCTACCTTCTGAAAGATCCTCACCATAAGGACAAGCAATTCAAAGCAGAATGAAAAAAGAAATAATGAAAATGAATAATTCATGGCAACATATTATAAAAGCATGATAGATGAGTAACGATCAATTATAAAACATGTGAATAACAAATTACCGTGAGCTTTCCAGTAGATGTGGAATTGGATTCATTGGTAGCTTCAAAAACGACGTCGGGATGTACTGGTTTGGGCCGAAACCTTGTACCGGTTTTGGAGACCTTAAACGAAATCCCCATTGTTCGGAATTATTGATCCGATGGTTGGAGAGATTAATAAAGAAGATATTACTATTTGATTTAATGAAAAAGTGTATTAGGCATAATTAGCAAGCACAGAGATCTCTCTTTTGATTTGATAAAAGGAAGCCCAGGTCGAAGTTCGTGATTCAATATTCTCTTTCTGGGCTGGGCTTCACCCAAAAGCCTGGCGAGCACTTCGGATTATTTACAAGAATAGCCTTGTAAGTGATGTTTTTGAACTTTTTACTCATGGCCAAACTTCAAGCTTAATAAGTTTTGTCTCGTGGTCAAAAAGATAAAAAAATCCAACACTAGCTGTTTTCGGGCAATTCACAATATAACAAGAGATGTAGCTATTAAACTTTAAACCTTGTATAAAAAATTATGTGAAGATAGTCTCCAACTCTGAAAATTGGAATTTGATTTATGAGAATTATCAGATATTTATCTTATCGTAATTCATATCACCAGAATTCAGTAACAAAATTCTAATAGGTCACCAGGAGTTATGAATAAATTTGTCACAAGTCTTAAGGAATTATCAGAAATATTTTAGTACAAATTGTTCATAAATTCTGACGAATTATTAGGAGGTTTGTACAAATTGTATCATAACTTTAGAACGAATTGTCACAATTTCTGATATATCACTAGGAGTTGCTAATGGATGATCACACTTAACATAAATCCTGACGAATCACCAAGATTTTAGCATAAATTTTGTCGTAAAATATGAAACAAATTATTCACAACTCCAGGCATATCACCAGAAGTATCTAAAAAAAGTTATACCAATATATTTTTACTTCAAAATTGATCCAAATTTGATATCCAACATTCTAATGCTAGTCCCACGAAATTTTAATGGGTTGATTTAACTAACACCTTTAAAAGTCAATAGACCTACTTTGTCTCTTCAACGATCAAGCTCACATGACTTAATACATTTTGTCTTCTTCAACAATCAAACTCCACGACACTTAATAATGATAAATTTCAAGTTTTTTTATCCAACCAACAAAAAAAGGGATCTTCAGTTTCTACAATACTCAGTACACATGAACAAGATGAAAGAGAAGAAGGAAGAGGACGAGCACAAATTTTAACGGATACCTATATTCGCTAAAAAAATAATTGTTAGGTCCAAGATTTCATCTATTAATTTTGATGATAACAAACCAACACAATTTAATGAAAGAGCACTTACTTGTGGTAAATTTATTTTTGGTACAGCTAAACTAAATGAAGAAGAAGTGGTAAAGATCCAGAGAATTTTGTGGAAGAGAATATAATCAAGCAAGATTATGTACAAGATTTGATCTTCAAACTTAAAGGAATGAATATTTTCTAATATTAAAGGAGTTCAAAATTGCCAGCACTATTTATGGAAGAATATTCGTCCTACAATTTACTTTAGAAAGAATTTGAATTCAAGGAAAAATTCAAATTATGAAAACCAATAAACTACAAAATTCCTTGGGTAATGCAATAGCCAGAACAAGTTGAAAGGCTATAAAAAGAGCTCTATAGAGAATACCAAATAAGGAATGGCAAAATTACTGTCTACAAGATTGTAACTGTTACCTTGGACGAGTTCAAGTTATTAAGGAATGCCAAGAATATTATTATTCAAGGAAATTGTCTACCAGCTATGGAAATAAATTGAAAACCAAGAAAGGAAAGTTCCAAATATACTCTACAAAAAAAAACATGGTGGAATATATGTTGGAAATTTGCCTTTGGCGGGAGTTTCTTTTGCTCAATTGTTTCATTGATGTTTTATCTTGGGAGACGAATTGTCCAGGACGTATAAAGGATACATACGGGGCAATATTGTCTTAAACTTGTTGGTTACAAAGGTGCAGGAAACGGGAATTACAAGTAACTGACAAGTAATACAAGAACTGAAAATTTTCCTTCTACAACAGAATTGTAATTTCAGTTTTGTTGTTGTATTGTAATTTTCAGTTCTTGGCAGTTACTTTTAATTCCCGTTTCCTGCACCTTTGTAACCAACAATATATATTCATCAAGCTATGAAAAAAAATTTGGTACTGGAGGATCTCTACTCATAAGGAAAAAGGAGTGGCATAATCCAATTGTCAAAATCATAATATTACGGCATATCGGGAAAACTAAAAATGCAAAAGAAGGAAAGCCACGTGCAAGTGCAAGCCATGAACATTTATCAGCAAGGAGACCACATTCAATATGAACCAGGTATTAAATTTATACAGCCAAATGACTTGATATGAAGAGCAAAAATCATGGAACTAGCAACGGTCAAGAATTTTGTGAATAAGGAAACAATCTCAAGATTCCAATCAAGAAGGAAATAAGCAAGGATCATGGGATGAGCAATGGACAAAAAGAAAGCAGATTTATGTCTCCTGATTTTGAAGTAAAGGAACTTCATAATTCCCAGAAGAATGCTACTGATCAAGGATGAAGACTATAAATAGAAGAACTCTCAATAAAGAAAAATACGCAACCACTTATACTTTCGTCTCAACCTTCTTAAGTTCTTTGCTCTACCTTTAATAAGCATTTTATTTCTTAGTGATTTATTGTGTACTCAAAAAGGAGAGGAGAGAAAAAATATTATTGATAAGGCTTTGTATTGAGAGGTTGTGCTATTGTTTGTTTCTTTCATGAGCGAGTGAAAACCAAAGAGTCATTGTTGGTGGGCGAGTGAAAAACCAACCTTGTACGAAAGTTTGAGTGTAGACGTAGGAGTTGCACTTTACAACCATTGTACGAAGAACAATATACAAAGAGTTTAAAGAGATAACCTCCTTGCAATCCAAGGAGAAAGAATTAGGATACCACATTGGTTCCGAACCAGTATAAAATTTCATGTTGTCATTTTTTTAATTGCTCTTACATTATATTCTATACCTTTACTATTTGTTGTGCTTTATATTTGTGTCAATCGAAGGATTAACTATTTTGTACATGTTGTCTCGCCATTAGTTAACTAGAACCAAAGAGTAGTCGACTAGAATTTTGTTTACAGATTTACATTTTACCCCCTCCCCCCCCCCCCCCCCTCTTGTACTTTCAATAACATGGTCAAAAAGTAAACACTAGCCCTTAGCAAAGACACCCGTTAAAATTTCTTGTACAATAATCCGTGTTTTACCTTTTTTAGATAAGGGTCAAAGACACCTCAAGTATCATCTTTTTTTGAGTTTCTACCTAAACTATAAGGTGTGATAGTTTCCTACCTAAACAATCGCCAATTAGTTTGCAAAACATACATCAACTATCAGTTGTTCACTTTTCCTACCTGAAGTATCACCAACTAGTTTGCAGAGAAGTGATCAACTGATAGTTGATGTATGTTTTGCAAACTAGTTGGTGATATTTTAGGTAGAAAACTCTCACACCTGATGTTCAGGTAGGAAACTAAAAAAAAAAAAATTGATACTTGAAGTGTGTTTTTGATCTTTATCTTTTTTTTTAATGTTATATGGATGATTATTAACCCGTTTGGATTGATTTATTTTAAGTGTTTTTAAGCCAAAATAGCTTTTAAGCATTTTTAAAGTATTTGGATAAAATAAAAAAGTACTTTTAAGCACTTATTTTTAAACCAAAAGTTATAAGCTAGAATTCCTAACTTATAAACTCATTCAAACGGGCTCTATGTTGGTTATTATTTTCGGTGTTCTAGGACAGAGTAGCACCCTATCAAGGAGGGTATTTCCCACTATCCTCTTCAGAGAGCTGTAAATGGACAGTGCACTTCATATAGTTCCCAGCAAGGATTTGCCATCCTAAAAAAGGAATGGATTATCTGATAGTAGGATTCTCAGATATCATCTGTAATTTGTTGTTAAAATACATTACTTTTAATCTCAGAATCGATCATTATCAACAAGTGTATCTCAATAGACCACAGGTTACCATTATCACCAACTTGAAGTTTTTGTGCTCCAACATGATGCATTCCTGCAGCTTCAAATACTTGCAAGAGGATGGAAGGCAAACAATACCACATACACTGAAAAGCTTCAACATTTGTCTCTAGGACAAAACAATACATTCTTTGCTGGTAAAACAGCATAACGGTTCTGTTTGTTTTAAGGAAAAGACTATTTTTTTCTGATTAGAAACCAATTGGTTGCACATATCAGATCAATCATTCAATGACTGACCTGCTATTCACTAGGTTTTTGGATCTTAACCTTCATATGAAAAATAATGCCTAGTGATTAAGGCGTTGCATTGATTGCTAGTGCTGTGCGAGACATGTAACAGTCTTTCTTTGGAGACTGGAGAGGAACCAAGGGAGAACAATGGATTTACCAAGGCGAGGTGCAGACCATAAGTTGACAGTAGCTTTACCAAATGCGCCTGCTAGCAAAGTTGTATAAAAAATCTCAAAACAACACCAAAAATGAAAGTTCTAGATCACATGTCACTACATCAAGCATCTATGAACAATAATAGTGGAGCAAACCTCGTGGTATTCCCTCATTCCTACTAAGATAAAATGCATACATTATACGTATTGATACACATGGCACTTACATCTAACTAGGCATGATGCCTAAATATTACTAAGAACAAAAAGAGAACATGAGAAAACACAAGCGTTATTGAAGATAACTAGGTAGAAAGGCAACGGCAACTGCAGAGATCCGGCTCTGCGCATCACTGATAATACATCAGCTGTTGTGCAGCAATATTCTGGAAACCACCATCATATATAGCTTGGCTTGCTCCCGAGGCCATCCCCATTGATGCTTGCTTCAAAGGATGCTGACCCATGAGACCGGGGACACCACCCATCTTGCTCATAGCTAGCTGCCTCTCATAAGCCAAAAGGTCAGTGACCGAAATACCTAATGGTGTGGGAGCTGGTGGAGGAAGTGGGTTCGAGGTTGTTCCAGGTGGAGTTGGCTTGTTACCCCACGAACACTGGAAGTACATATATTAGAGAGGTTAACTATAAAGATAAACACATACTGATTAGTCTAAGAACAAACAGCTAAGAGCTGAGATGCAAAAGTCCATTCTCTTGATATAAGTTTCATCCTATACCATCAGAAAAAGAAAAAGAAACATGCTCCAAATCATCTTGCATAATAAGCATTCAGGATAACAGCAAATAATTCAAATACAGCAAACACAAGAAAGCAAGTATTTCAATAGAAAAATAGTAAACCTTAATCTGCGTTCCACCCAGAACTGAGTGGGTATTTCCCATTTGAATTGCTAAAGCTGCCTCAGCATGAGTATTGTATCTTACAAAACCAAATCCTTTATCACGCTGAATTCGAACTTCCTCAATCACTCCTGCACCAAGAGCATGAAAGTAGCGATGGAGATCGACCTGTGATACCTGAATAATAAAGGCTGTAAGGGGAAAGTCCTTGCCAAAGACGGGAAACAAATTCAAGGAGGAAATCAGAAGAGAATATGCCAAGGCAGTGTTGACATTTGCTGTATGGAGGAAAGGTGGACACTGAACTATAGTAAGAGATATCCTCACCTCAGGAGCAATATTGCCCACGTAAACGGTGGTGTATTGTGGGTTATTTTCAGGAGCATCACTGTTCGCTGCATCTTTACCATCTTCTACAATAACAGAAAGGCAAAAAAACAGGGAATTTAGTTTATGATGTTGACAAGTCCAAAGGGGGAAAGAACAACATTTGATTGAATACACAACAAAGAGAAATACATGAACTGAATCCACTGAATTCAACTAACTTCGATAGACAGTACTTAAGCTTGTCTTGCATAAACTCTATTAACCAATTAAAGCACTGGCCAAGGGTTCATAAAAAATTTACATACCTGATGAACCATTTGTTAATTCCACAACACTTTTGGCATCAGAACTCTGCTTGTCGTCATTCGAGTTAGCGCCTTTGGTAGCCCAGTTGCAACGTATCTGCCTACTACCAAGCCATTTGCCTTCAAAAACAAAGGAGAAATAAAATGCGCACAATCAGCCATTCCGACTAGAAGCAAGTTTATTTATTTAAACTTAAGGTTAATGTAAATGAAATCTTATAGCTCCCCACTTCTTTGGGATGATCTTCAACATACACATATTGAGCGAAGTGAAATGTGTAAGAAAAACCGCTCAAATGTTCCCTACCTGTTAAATCGTTGATGGCACTTTGAGCATCCTGCAAAAAAAAGTCAGTTATAGCAAATATCAAAGAGGGGATCAAAAAGAAACATGAAGCTATATATCAAAAAATTTACCTGTTGGTTACGGAAAGAAACAAAGCCAAAACCCCTAGAACGCCCAGTCTTTTGATCCCACATTACCCTTGCATCACTGTCATAAAAGAAGAGACAATTAGCCGCTGGATATTACACATTGCCAACCCTATCATTTTTCGCCCCATGGATGCATTCTACACCTACTGGAGTAAATATATTAAAGGCATGATACAATCAGTAGGTTAGATTGAAGAACAGAATGAACCTTCCGACGTTTTTTTAGGATAGATTCAGATAGGAGAATGACACTTACGAGCAACTAGGGTAAACAGAGAAGCAAGCAAACAGCATTGCATCAGTAACTTCGGGGCTCAGATCACCAACAAATATATTAAAGTGACCTGCAAAAGGCAGAATAACACTCTTCACACAGGTTCACGAACTAGCACCAAAAAAAGAAAATGGCCGAAGTGCAAAGTTAATTGAGGAGTTAACATTGATAGATAGAAACTGAAACTTACTTGACGTGTCTTCCCTCTGTCCACTGGCAAATGCCCAATTAACTTTAATAGGCTGCCCAAACCTGTAACGACGGAGTAAGGGTCACAGCAGAACCAAGGCCAAGTTCAAAACAGAGAACTCATAAATTTACTTACAGATGCCTTCCATTAAGGGTGACTATAGCAAGTGCAGCCGATCTACGATCATAGTAGTGCATGAAACCATAAGATGACTGCATGAGAGAACAGACTTGTCAATTACAGAGGTCGGAGAGAGAGAGAAAAAGGTCTACAATACTTAAGGAGAAGAGAAAGGTGGAAGCCCTAGTCGCAGGGAATTCAGACAAAGCTAAACAAGGAGAGAAGAATATAACCTTTTCCTTCCTTATCAGCTTGCATCCTTCCACAAGACCAGTACTGGAGAAAACTTCCTGAAGAAGAGGTTCAGTCACTTGCGGGTGAATATTCCCGACGAACCTGCATTTTCTCAGAAATAAAGAAACTAAAAGATTTAAAAAAAAAAACAAAGGAAAAAAATACATGAAGCTATAAGAACCTTCTCCAATAATCAAATCATAACAAATAAAGATTAGTTAAATGCATAAAATTCAAAAACACCAAAGAAAGCTCAAAGCAAACAGGTAGGAAGAGAGAAAAATAGACTGGCCCCAAAAGAAGACTCACACACTGCGGCAAGTGCTTGGATCAAACCCGGGAGGCAGATTTCCACTAGGTATTGGCTCAATCTGCATCGAACTGAATGTACATGAGTGTCTAAGGTGGTCAGAATAAACAAAGGTAAAAGATACAAGCATCATTCACGGATTATATGTGGAAAACAGGAACAAATTTCAGGAATTGCAAAGAAAAAGATAATGGGGTACGCTCCCTCTCCCCACCCACCACACCAACACACAAAAGCTAGAAAGTAACAAAGATGTAGAAGTGAAAAGAATATACCATAAAAGCAGCATTCTGTCAGAGCTCAAATATAGCTTTACAGATGAATGATGATAGCAGCAAAATGGTTTACCATTACAATCCAACAAGTATCTAAAAATAGTCTTTTTCCACTTCTTTCTTTCCCTCTCCCTCCTATATTTATTTTTTTTTGTTGATTTCATTGTGTAAAGGGAAAAAGGATATAAAACAGACAAGCAGAGTAAAGAAACTACAAAGGACCAATTTACAACAAACTCATGACAAAATTGAAGATAATTGATTCCCACAGAAGAATCCTATTGAATAATCAGTTTTCTCTCACAAGAGCTGTTTACCTAATACCATACATCACAAGCAAGCCAAAAGAGAAAAAGTAAACCTAATCAATATATAACGGCTGCAGCCAATTTAATACTGAGGGAATAATCATCAATTCTGAATTTCTAAATAAAAACTTGCTTCTCTATGACATTTCATTTTGAGACATTATGGATAACGGGTAGACTCCAATAACAAAGACGAACTCCATAAAAACATAAAATCCGACACCGTGATAAGTACTACCTCATGACTAGACCATTTGTCCAAAATTTCAAGTTCCTAAAGGTTCTAATATATGGCATTTTTCTCTTCCACAGCCATAAATACAAACTGCATAGGGCTTCCACAGCTCTTATACTAAGAATGTTGCATTTTGGACCATATATCACATGAAACTCACCAAATCTAGCTATAACTTGAACACTAAGGATGTAAATGTCGATCTTTTGGCAAAATCATAATTCACTAGAATTTGGTTAACTTTTCTTTTGCAAATAACCTAACTCATACTCCATGTCACTTCAACCAACATTTAAATACTATTTATCAATCTTTAATACATAGAACCAAATTCTACCCTCAATACCAATCCTCCACCTTGTATGGTTACCATATATCTCATATTTTTATACTCAATGAAACACGGGAAAATGTTTCAGAAATAATCTTTCAATGTGAAGTGCCTTCTTAAAAACATTTTCCTTCATACTATACACTGTAAAAAGAAATCTAAGAAAATTACAAAAAAAATGTGGTGCAGCAGCGATGATTGCATAAATAGATGCTTCCAAAAAGCCAAATTCAAACTTATGACATGCCATGTTTTGTACTTTGAAAGAATATTAGCATCCAACCAAAAGCTCAAAAATATAGTTAGAGTAACTAGGACAAACATAAACAGCTTTGGGAACTCTTACTAATCAATAAAGAAATGATATATCATCTAACAACCCGCTTCTATTATTATTAAGTTTTTCTCTTGAGATAATCAAAGTGGGTCCACAAGCTTAAGCTCTTCTCGTTTGCATGTATCTTGATATTGCGCTGTCATATTTTTACTTGTTATCTTGCTTCAAACTCTTTCATTTCTTTCAAGCTGATGGTCTATCGGAAACAACTTCTCTACCCCACAAAGGTAGAGGTAAGGTCTGCGAACATCTTACCCTCCTCAAACCGCACTACATAGGATTATAGTGGGTATGTTGTTGTTGTTGGTCCACAAGCTTAAGCTCGCAGTACAAAGGGTATGATCCACATGCTGAGAAGCCTCTTCCAATCAAGAAATAAACTATATAAACACGACTCTTAGACATTGGCGGAGCAATCGTCAAAAAAATTGCACGCTATATACAAGGTCAAATTTTTTTCTTATATATACTATATGTTGAATCGCCTCGACTTGTTCTTATGTTTACTTCTTTATATTTTAAATCACCTTAATAAAAATTCTGGCTCCACCACTGCTCTTAGATACATATCAACTAATCAGCCAACCTACCAATATACATCCAAACACTACATTTCTAACGAACAACAAACACGGTAAGTCTACGAGACCAAAAAAAAAAAGGATCAACTTCAGGTCGAAATAATATCTTCGGTTCTGTATGAATATTTGCAGATAAAGCAAAACCTAAAAATCGACTAATAGCCAATATATGAATCAATCAACAAATATACACTCGTATGAACAGGAAATTGAATAAATCGCCAAATTTAAAAAAAAAAAAAGGAAAAAAGACCTGAGGAGGAGCTAAGAGGCCAGGGTGATAAAGGGACTGTTGTTGAAGAAGAGCAGCTTGTTGCATCAAAGCTTGTTGTTGTTGTTGTTGTTGCTGCTGCTGCTGCTTCAACCTTTGATTCTGCATTTTCTCTTTCAAAGATCGATTCAATTCGATTGAGCGAAGAGGAGATAGTTAGAACTTAGAACGCGGTGGTAGGGTTCTCTCAAGCAATATAGAAAAAGAAGGTCCTCGAAGAAAGGGGGAAAAAAGAAGGAACAAAAAAAGAGAAAATGAAAAGAGGAATTTTACCGGGTGATGATGGTGACATTTATAAAAGAGAACAAAACGTTTTGTACCGACCCGTTTAGTCCATATATAGCCGATTTTGGGACCCTATTTAAGGTAGAGCCGAAATTTAAATTTTTTATAAGTTTAACCATTTTGAAATAATTTCACATATATCGCGTCTCAAGTTACATTTTTTTGACAAAAGTTTTCTTCTAAAGTCCTAAACTACACACTTTTGTTTGATGTTTAGCTTGACAATCCCGAATTTCAGATATTTTTATCTGAATTTTGACTGAATCGTCCCAAATTACAAATATTTTTTATTTGAAGGTTTGTCATGGGAGTCCTTTCTAATTTTGTATATTTGAAATTCAAATTATCAAGCTTATTAAAACACATGGTTTAAGAACTATGCTTCTTTTGACGGTGGTTATCGTCTGTTTTTTGTTCTTATAGTAGTTTTATGTTAATTTATGCTATTTTGTTTAAAGGATGCTATTGAGGATATTTTGCTATAATTATAACAAGTGAATTTTAGATTAGTTTTTGAAAAACTTAGTTTGCATTCTATTTTTCACGATGAAGTGATTTAGTATTGCTTAATTAGTGTGCTACATTTCATATTTTCTAAATCATTAAGTGGCAGTGTTATACGTATTTACAAGAGATAAACATATTCAGATACAAGAGCAATGAAGATATAAAATTGGGAGAGGGGGGAGGGACTTATATTACGTGATTAAAGAATCCATAGCTAAATGAAAGAGAATAATCCCTTACCGATTTCACTAATATAAATGGTTTATATACATGATATACAATAGTCATCCTAGGCTATAATTACGGAAATCAAATATACACTTACCTAATACAAAAGATTACTACCATAATTACATATGTACAAGATCACTAATGATATCAAAAAATATACGGTGTAATTATCACACACCCGCAGTCATAGCGGGCAGTTGTCGTTCGATGAGACTGTCCCTAAAATCTTCAAACAAAACTAAGGGAAGGACCTTAGTAAAGATGTCAGCAATTTGATAACGTGATGGGACATGTAAGACACGTACTTGTCCACGAGCTACCTTTTTGCGAACAAAGTGAATATCCATCTCGATATGTTTAGTGCGTTGATGTTGTACAGGATTCCCCAAGAGAGATTGCACTAACATTATCGCAATAAACCAAGGTAGCTTTCCGAATAGGAAAATGAAGCTCTAAGAGGAGGTTACGCAACCAACATGACTCATACACCACATTGGCGACCCCACGATATTCGGCATCCGCTCTAAAGCGCGATAATGTAGCCTGGTGTTTAGCCGACCAAAAGACCAAGTTATCACCAAGAAACATACAATAACCAGATGTCGAATGCCTTGTGTCTGGACATCCACCCTAATCAGCATTTGTATACCACATAAGAGTAGATACCGATGATGGATATAAGTGTAAACCATAATCAAAAGTGTCCTGAATGTAGCGCATAATGTGTTTAAGAGCGTGCATGTGTTTTTTCCTTGGATCATGCATGAATAAAAACACATGCTACATTACATAAGTAATATTGGGTCTTGTAAATGTGAGCTATTGAAGAGCCCCCGCAAGACTACGATAGTGGGAGGGATCCTCGTATGTTGTGCTAGAAGTAGCACTCAACTTTGGTTTAGTGTCAACCGGAGTAGGAGATGACTTACAAGATAACATGTCAGCCCGTTCAATAATCTCTGTTGCATACTTCCTCTGAGATAGAAATAGACCACTTGCATGACGAGTGACAGTTATACCCAAAAAATAGCTCAATAGCCCCAAGTCTGTCATAGCAAATTTTGAGCTGAGAAGAGATATGATAGACTTGTAAAGTTTATCAGATGAGGCAGTTAATATAATATAATATATATATAACATAATGTATGTTATAGAAGTACCGTGATGGTAGATGAATAGTAAATGATCAGACTTGCTGTGAGAAACTCCAATAGTAGACACATAATCTGTGAATCTCTTGTACCAGGCCCGATGAGCATGTTTTAGCCCATACAAGGATTTCTTCAGCAATCACACATGATTAGGATAAGTGGGGTCCCTGAAACCCAATGGTTGATGCATGTATTTTATTTCCTTGAGTTCCCCGTGTAGGAACACATTTTTCACCTCCAATTGATGAATGGTTCATGCTTTGGAGAGAGCAAGACTGAGAACAGTGTGAATAGTTGCCGGTTTGACCACCATAATAAATGTCTCTCCGTAATTCACGTCAACCTGCTGAGTTTTGCCATCACCTACAAGACATACCTTATGCCTCTCAAAACAACTATCAGATTTTTCCTTATGAGTAAAAATCCACATAGAACGAATCACATTAACACCAGGTGGACGGGTACTAACTCCCACGACTTATTTTCAATAAGAGCATTATATTCATCATTCATAACCATTTTCCAATTCAGTTCACAAATGGCAGACACACGGAGTTACGCGGTAGAAGGGATTTAGTGACATTAGAGTTGAGATTAAATTATCACTTTGGTCTAAAAATACCCTGTTAGCTACGAGTAACGGGCCCTGAACTCGGAACCGAAGTAGGCTGGATTTGAGTGGAAATCGTGGGTTGGCCCAGGTCTGAAGCATTGGAGTTGGGTTAGACTCAGGTTGGTTGGGCCTGGACTGGGTGGCGGTTGGGATTTATTGGGCCAGCAGGAAGTGGGCCTGCTGGCAGACTCAGGACAGAGATAGTTGAGCCAGCAGGCAGTGGACCTGCTAGCAGAGAGGATGGACCGAAGGAATTTGGGCCGTACGCAGTGGGCCTGCTGGCAGAATGTGTGGGCTGGGGAGACTTGGGCCTGGCAGAATGTGTAGGCTGCGATGAATGGGGTCAGCGAGCAGTGGGTCCGACCGAGCCTGCTGGTCCATGTTCTGAGGTGCGGGTTGGGCCAAATGATGGACCACATACGGTAAGAGCCCATCATCCAAAAAATCATAGGGATTAGATGCGGAAGTATGCAACTTAGCAAACAGAATTTGAGTTTCATAAAAAATGACATGGCGACTAATGATGATTTTATTAGAGGATAAACCATAACATGTGTAACCCCAAAGATTAGATGGGTACCCTAAAAATACAGAAACGATAGAACGAACTTAAAGTTTGTTAATGGTAGAAGAGGAAAATAGAGGATAATATAAATACCCAAATATCCGAAGATGAGAATAGGACATGTCTTTTTGGTAAAGAATTTTAAGTGGAGATTGGTAGGCTAATTCTTTGCTAGAGAGTATGTTGAGAATGTAAGTTGTTATTTGTAATGCATGATGCCAAAAAGAGGGTGCTAATGATGCATGGGCCAGTAAAGTACGAACAATATTATTAATGCTGCGCATTTTTCTTTCGATTTTCCCATTTTGTGATGACGTATGAGGACATGAGAACCAAAAAGATGTACCATTAATCTTACAAAATCTTCTAAATGGTCCATTATAAAAAATCCCTTCCATTATCACATTGAATGTTCTTAACTTTCCGTTCAAATTGAGTACAGATGAAAGCTCTAAATGATAGAAATATGAAAAAAACTTGAGACTTTTTAGATAAAGGAAATGTCCACAAAAAATTGAATAATTATCCAACAACAAAATATAATAACGGTGGCCCGAAGAGCTCAAACCGGGATGCTAATGGCATAGTATCCAACAACAAAATATAGAGCATTCATCCGTACCCAATTCGAATGGGAAATTTAAAATATTCAATGTGATAATGGCAAAAAATACGGTAATGGGTTATTTCGGGAATTTTGTGATGCTAATGGCATAGTTTTTCATTTTTCTTGTCCTTATACGTCCTCACAAAATGGGAAAGCCGAACAGAAAATTCGTAGCATTAATAATATTGTCCGACCTTTATTAGCACATGCTTCCATACCCCCTTCTTTTTGGCATCATGCACTACAAATGGCTACTTACCTCCTTAACATACTTCCTACCAAAGGGTTAGCATATGAATCTCCCCTTAAAATTCTCTATAATAAGAATCGTCTTTGGATGTTTATGCTATCCACTTTTTCCGTCAACTACAATTAACAAACTTCAAGCCCGTTCTACCATTTGTGTGTTTTTGAGTTATCATTCTAATCATCATGGTTACAAATGTTTTGATTATCGTCTAATAAAATCATAATTAGTCGTCATGTTATTTTTTATGAAATCTAATTTCCGTTTGCTAAAGTGAGTAGTCCCGTGCCTAGTTCGTATAATTTTTTAAATGATGAGGTCTCACCATTTATTATCCACCATTTATCGGACTTGTCCCGTGACCAAAATACGCCAGCAGGCCCACAACCTGCTGGCCCATACAGTCTCGTTACCTCTGTTCCACCGATTCTGCCCAATGGGCCAGAAACACGGCCCGGTATCGATCTCGGTCCTGTTCCAGTGTTCCAACCCACTCCAGTATCGGCTTCCGCCCCTGTTTCAGTTTTGGGCAAGCAGGCCCGATGCCTGCTGGCCAGTCCGTCATCGTCCCGCACATTGCCCAAAATCCACCCAACTCTACCTCAAGTCAAAGGCCCGTTACTCATAGTTAAAGGGGTATTTTTAAACCAAAACATCATTGTAATCTCAATTATAATATCTCTAAATCTCTACTACCACGTAACCTTGTGTCTGCACTACATGACCCGAATTGGAAATTGGATATGACCGACGAATATAATGCTCTTATTGAAAATAAGGCGTGGGAGTTTGTACCCCGTCCATCTGGTGTTAATATTATTCAGTCTATGTGAATTTTAACTCATAAAGATAATTCTGACGGTTCTTTTGAGAGACATAAGGTTCGTCTTGTAGGTGATGGTAAAACTCAGCAAGTTGGAGTGTATTGTGGTGAGAGGTTTAGTCCAGTGGTCAAACCGGATACCATTCGCATTGTTCTCAGTTTGACTCTCTCAAAAGCATGGCCCATTCATCAATTGGATGTGAAGAATGCTTTCTTACACGGTGATCTTAAGGAGACAATATATATGCATCAGCCATTGGGTTTTCGAGTCCCCAATCATCCTCATCATGTATGTTTGTTGAAGACGTCCTTGTATGGTCTTAAGCAGGCCCCACGGACTTGGTATAAAAGGTTTGCAGATTATGTATCTACTATTGGGTTTTCTCACAGCAGGTCTGATTATTCTCTATTTATATATCATCGTGGTACTTCTCTGGCATACATTTTATTATATGTAGATAATATTATATTGATTGCTTCTTCTGATGATCTGCGCAAGTCTATCATGTCACTTCTCAGTTTAGAATTTGCTATGAAAGACTTGGGGCCCTTGAGTTATTTCTTGGGTATTGATGTCACTCGTCATTCAAGTGGTCTATTTTTATCACACAAGAAATATGTCACTAAGATCATTGAGAGAGCTGGTATGCCATCTTGTAAGTCTACTTCCACTCCGGTTGATACCAAACCAAAACTGAGTGCTACGTCTAGCACACCATACGAGGATCCCACCCACTATTGCAGCCTTGCAGGGGCACTTCAGTATCTTACTTTCACAAGGCCTGACATTACGTATGCAGTTCAGCAGATGTGTTTGTTTATGCATGATCCACAGATTGAGCACATGCATGCGCTCAAACGCATTATATGATACATCCAAGGCACACTTGATTATGGCTTGCATTTGTATCTTTCATCTATTTCCACACTTGTGTCTTATACAGATGTTGATTGGGGTGGTTGTCCTGATACCAGACGCTCAACATCTGGTTACTATATGTTTCTTGGTGATAACTTGGTCTCATGGTCCTCAAAACGTCAGGCTACATTATCGAGATCCAGTGCAGAGGTCGAGTATCGAGGTGTAGCCAATGTGGTGTCTGAATCATGTTAGTTGCGTAATCTTCTGTTAGAACTTCCCTTTCCCATTCAGAAAGCTACCTTGGTCTACTGTGATAATGTCAGTGCGGTCTATCTTTCTGATAATCCGGTCCAACATCAGCGCACTAAACATATCGAGATGGATATCCACTTTGTTCGCGAAAAGATAGCTCGTGGACAAGTACACGTCTTGCATGTCCCTTCCAGGTACCAAATTGCAGACATCTTTACTAAGGGACTTCCCTCAATTTTATTTGAAGATTGTATGGATAGTCTCATCGTACGACAATCGCCCGCTATGACTGCGGGGGTGTGACAATTATAACGTGTATATTAGGATTGTAATTAAACTAGTGTACAAACTTACCATAATTGTAGAATTCTTGTCCAAGTATGTTTAGGATTTAGAAGTATAGTATGAATAAGATTTTCCATATTTGGAGATTGTAACTTGTATATATACCCCATTTATTAATGAAAATAATCAAGAGATTATTTCTTTAAAAAATATTTGACAATAATTAGGATGATGAGGATTTCAATAACAATAAACATCCTAAAAATGGAGAATATATTTAGCCAGACTGGTGGGAATACAGAATTCTCCTAGTTACACTAAAAGTAATTTCCTCCACAACCTAGAGAAATACCTCAGGGACGAAGCCTCACATGCCCCACTAGGGGCTATAGACCCCAACAATTTTTTTTACTATTACTATATTAACAATTGCCAAAAAGCCTCCACCCACAAAAAACATTAGCCCCAACCTTTTGCTACTCTTAAATTATCCAAGCCCAATAACTTTGCAAAAGAAAATCCATAAGCCCAACAAAAGAAAAAAAAAAGGTACTAGTCCATGAATACACAACAAAGTCAGTGTATGTGATGATTAAAAAATAGCGTTGCATTTCTCTATTAAAATAAAAAAAAACAGTTTGTCTTCTTCAGGGTTTCACACTCAAGACCAACTTAGAAATTAGTGAGTCTTCTTCAGTTCTTCCGGTTCTTTTCTTGTCATCTTCTTCAAGACTTTGGTTTTTGCGCTACTCATCTTTATTTAGTACATGTAAAAATTTTCCATAATCTATTCAATTTCATTATAATAGTTATTTTTTGTGAACACTAATTAGTGCAAATTTATTATTATTTGAATTAATTAGTGTTTGATAAATGTTCATATAGTTTTGGATTTTTGTAGAACATTATTTTTGTGGATTTAAAGATTGTATTGATGGAGAAATTTCTTAAAAGAAAGTCTGCAATGGTTGATTCTTCTAAATCAAATGCTCAAAAGAGACCTTCAAATGTTGAAATTGACTTCGACAATCTCCCGGCAAACCTTGGAAAGCGACCACCAATATGGAGTTACGATGCTAATCATAGAGATAGAGTAAGACGGGCTTATCTATTAAAGGGGCCATTTCAACCTAGAAACCACAACTTTCCATGGAGCCAACCAGATGATAAAATTTTTAAAAAGAGGTTTGTTGAAACTTGGTTTGACAAATATCCAGATTGGTTGGAGTATAGCATAACGGAAGATAAAGCATATTGTCTTTATTGCTATCTTTTTAGGACTCAAAATAATCAAGGTGGGGCAGATTCATTTATCGGAGTTGGATTCAATAATTGAAAAAAGAAAGAGAGATTTGATGTTCATGTTGGAGGACATAACAATTTTCATCAATCAAAAAAGAAATGGCAAGATCTAATGAATCAAAACCTTACATGAAGTGTTTCTACTCTATTTACTCATAAAGCAAATAAAGAGAGAACCAACTACCGTATTCGGTTGAATGCAGTTGTTACATCTGTACGTTTATGTTTGAATCAATGACTATCATTTCGAGGTAGAGATGAATCTGAGCTGTCGAGAAATAAGGGCAACTATCTTGAAGTTTTTCATTTGCTTGCTGATAATAATGAGCAAATAAAGAATGCCTCATCTGAAAATGCTCTTCTAACTTCACAATTAGTTTCATCTAATATTCAGAAAGATATTTGTAAAGCTTTTGCTGCTGAAACTACTTCTGTGATCATCAAAGAAATCGGTGATAATTTTTTTACATTCTTGGTTTATGAGTCACGTGATGCATCAATGAAGGAGCAAATGTCAATTTGTTTAAGATATATGAACAATGAGGGACGGATAATTAAACGTTTTCTTGGTATAAAACATGTTCCAAATACAACTGCAGCTTTACTCAAGGAGACTGTCGAAAGATTACTCTTTGATCATGGTTTAAGCATATCAAGGTTGAGAGGTCAAGGCTATGATGGAGCAACCAACATGCAAGGTAAGCTTAAAGGTTTGAAAACTCTTATTTTGAATGAAAATTCATGTGCCTTTTATGTTCATTGCTTTGCTCATCAGCTTCAGTTGAGTTTAGTAGCGGCAAAGTTTCACTTTCTTCCTCAATATCTTTTTGAAATTACATCAAGGGTTGTAAATATGGTTGGAGGTTCGAGTAAGAGGCAAGATATTCTAAAAAACATACAAAGTCAAAAAGTAATGGAAGCACTAATTAAGGGAGAACTTGTTAGTGGGCATGGGCTAAACCAAGAAACTAACTTGCAACGTCCAGGTGATACTCGTTGGAGCTCGCATTATAATACTTTAGTTAGACTCATTGGCATGTTTTCATCTGTTATTGAAGTACTTGATCTTATAATGGATGATTTGGAGCAAAGAGTTGATGCAAACATGTTTTTAAATGCATTACAATCATTTGAGTTTGCATTCGCTATGCATTTGATGAAAAAAGTATTGGCGATTACCAATGAGTTGTCATTAGCATTGCAAAAAAAAAAAAGAGCAAGAGATAGAGAATGCTATGAGATTAGTGGAGATTTCAAAGCAAATATTGCAATATTTGAGAGACAACGGATGAGATTCTCTAGTTAATGAAGTTTCTTTGTTTTGTTCTAATCATGAGATTGTTGTCCCTAACATGAATGAAAAGTATGCATCTCCTCGGCGGTCCAAGCGGAGAACTGAAGAAAAGACTAACGATACTTATTTTCGCATCGAGTGCTTTTATGGTGTTTTGGACAAACAACTTATGAAGTTAAATAGCCAATTTTCTGTGACAAATGCTGAATTGATTCTTTTTGTTGAGTGCCTTAATCTAGCTATTCATTCTTTGCTTTCAACAAGGAAAGTCTCGTCAAGTTTGCTCGATTGTATCTTCGGGAGTTTTCTTCACATGATCTAGAGTTACTTGATAATCAACTCGAGACTTATATTATTGATATGCGTAGTAGATCTTGCAAAGAAGATGGTGGAAACAAAAAGACACGGAATCTATCCTTTGGTTTATATGTTTCTTACCCTAGCATTAACTTTGTCAGTTGCTACTGCAAGTGTAGAGAGAGCATTTTCTGCTATGAGCATCATCAAAGACCGATTGCGAAATCGAATATCGGACGATTGACTTAATGATTTATTAGTACCTTATATTGAGAACGAAATTTTGTATGAGATCAGTAATGAAGCCGTTATGCAACAGTTTCAGACTATGAAATCTCGTTGAGAAAAATTGTGATTATATTTTCATTATTCTTGAACGATTTGTATTTATGTTATTTAGAATTTAAATTATTACCTACTTTTTAAAATTTGTATAATATAGTACTAGTCCATCGAAAAAATTGGCTGGCTTCGTCCTCGAAAGACATGCCTATCGAATGCAATGACATCCTAAAATGGAGGAGAATTATTGAAAATTTAGATCTAGAGTTAATGACGTGGATGCAAACACTCGTTTTTCCCCCATACTACTGAGACTAATAGAAGAAAGCGTAGCAAAATTACTTTTAAAAAAAAAACGATTCTGGGCAGTGGATAAATGACCCCTCAGCCATCCTTAACCACACTCTTCAATTTTTCCAAAACATGTTTACCACTTCACATATCTCTACAAGTTGGGCACTTTTTTTTAAAAAAAAATTCTATCTCTTTTCAACAAACTGACTTAAGCTCTTTAGATGCCCTTTTACTTCCCATAGAAATCACTAAGACTGTCTTTTCTTTTAAACTATTCAAAGCACCAGGTCCAGATGATTTTCATCTTTTTTTCTATCAAAACTATTGAAAAATTGTTGGAAGCTCAGTTATTAACTTATGTTCTCAATTTTTTCAACGGAGTTACACCCCTTCTTCTATCAATAAAACTTTGTTATGTCTTATTCCAAAAATTTCTAATGACAACAATTTGAAATATTTTAGACCCATAGGTTTTTTGTAACACTATTTATAAAATTATTACTAAAGTGATCGTCAACATAATTAAAACCTTTTTCGCACACTCTTGTTAATCATCATTAAGCTAGTTTTATTAGCAAAAGGAGAGCTAGTGATAATGCAATTATCATCTAAAAACTCATGACCGACCTTAGGGAAAAAAAAGGGTAAACACGCTGACATGATCATTAAGATTGACTTCAAAAAACTTTCGAACGTTTGGAATGGTCTTTCATCCTCTTTACCCTATTTTTTTAAAAAAAATTTCACCTAAGATCACTAAGCTTATTATGTGTTGCATCACCACTAGTAGCATTGTTATCACTGTTAACGGTGACTATAAATTTCTTTTGCGTCGGATGTGGTATTCGACAAGGAGATACTTTATCTCCCTATATTTTCATATTGTGTCTAAAAACTGTTGAGAATATAATCAAATATTAAAAGTGTGTTCTATCTAAAGATGATCACACACTTCAATATGGTATCAGAGCAGGCCAAAGGTACTGGGATCGAACCTCACCGCCACCCATTTTCAAAAATAATTTCCACGTGTTTGAACCATGAAAAAAAATCAAGCCAGCACGTGAGGGGGCGTGTTGAAAATATAATTAAATATTAAAAGTGTATTCTATCTAACAGCTTAAACTTTTAGATCAGATGGTCCCTTCATCAGATTGACATTAAGAAGTGGGATCCTATTAAAATACACAAGAATGGACCTTTTTTTATCTCACTTGTTCTTTGTTGACGACTTGACCATCTTTTCTAAAGTTAAATTTAAAAGTTGTGACACTATCCGCTCTTGTCTAATCATTTTAGTACATTTTCATGACAAAATATTAGCCTCAATAAGTCAAAAGTCATTTTCTCTAAAAAAAAAAATAATCCTGAAAACACTGCAAAATCCTTTTCAAAACTCTTTGGTATCAAAGTTAGCAACACATCTAGGAAATATCTGGGATTTCCAATTATCCTGACTATCAGTTCATTATTGATAACATGAGACATCGGCTTGCAAATTGAAAAATGAATTTCCTAAATATTGCGATAATAACTACTCTAGTCCAATCCACCCTTAATGCAATACCTAGTCATGTCATGCAATTCACTCTCTTACCTGCTAAAACTCTCAAAGAAATTTTATCTGGGAGACCACCAACACGCAAAAAAAGATTTCATCTTCTAAGTTGGGATACCATTATTAAGAAAAAAGAGGAAGGTGGCATTGGACTTAGAAAAGCTAAATCAAATAATCTAACCCTTCTTAATAGTTTAGCTTGAAAATTAATAACCTTAATGCCCTACTATGGTCCACTGTTATCCGCAATAACTACGCTACTAAAAAGAATAACAACAACTCTTCATTTATCTGAAAATCTATTCTAAAGGGTTGTAAAATTTGTACTAATAATATTTTATGGTGTCCTACATCAAAATTCCCTCTAAATATTTGGTCCACCATATGGATACCTAACACTCCTATCCTTAGGAAATGCATAAAAGGACCTTTTCATTACACTGATCTCTCCATGGAGATCAAAAGTTTCTACAAAAATAAAAATTGAAATTTCGCCTCCATTTCCTCTGATCTCCCTAACTTCATCAAACTTCAAATTAATAATAAACATGAAAGAAATAATCCCTTGATTATTTTCATTAATTGAATGAGTATATATACAATTTACATATTTCCATAATAGGAGAATCATATTCCTATTCTATTCCTAAAACTTTATTCTACTTGGACACTAACTATACAATTATGGTAATACACATATTATAGTAAGTGTACAAGACTAATTATAACACTAAAACACTATACATAAACTATGATAATACACAGACTGATTGTGGACCAAAACCGTGATATACCTTAAGTGTATATCACGGTATATGACGTATACTTAACAAAACATGTGCCATTACCTGATCATAACTATGACACTCCCCTTTGGGCTCCCAAGTATAACATATACAAATTCTCTACTAGCTCCTGTTATGATAATATAGAACCTTCTAATAATTCTACCAAGGACTTCCAATGGATTTAGTGCCTTCAATGTTCTAACAAGATTAAAATTTTCATCTGGCAATGCTATCATGATATGTAACCTACACAACTGTGCCCAATATCCTTTGCTCCAATTGTTTAGCGATTAATTTTCACTGTGTATTTTTCACAACTGTGGCCTATCTCTCTCTTTCTCGCTCTCCACTACGCATTTACTTCTAATCCAATCAAATGGCAAAAGAAATATTTTTATGATAGATTCTTTTTTTAATGAATCAATAAATAGCCTAAAACAAAGTGCAAAAATCCTTATTTGATTTTTGGACGGCTTGTGGTGTATTAATTTTAAATTTGAATTAGAAATTTGTGACAGGCTACAAACTTATACGTTGCATATTCTTTTAAGTAAATTTATTATAATACTTTTAATTAATGTTTCTTAAATAAAATAAGAGATTGATAAAACATGATATTTTATCTAGAAACTTCCATTTAAACTAGTGACGAGGACGTGAATATACATTTAAGATTTCAACGAATAAATCGAAGTTATAATTAAACTTTATGGTGCAAGAATTTTATCATTGTAAATGTGCATTTTTTATCCTTTGTTGGTAGATATTCATAAATTTGCATTAATTATTAATCTTTCCACTATGTAATTAAAGTATGTGTTATATTAATCTTGTAATGTTACTTTATGTTTGATGATAAATAGTTTAAATATAACACACTTTCCACATAAAGCGACCAAAGAGAGACATTTCAATTAATTAAATTAAATGTGCTTAATCACATATTACAAGGATCAAAATTACATAATTTACCAATAATTGGAGGACTAAAAGTATTATTATCCCTTATTAATATAATTATAAAACCTAGGAAATTAATTACAGTAAGAAAGACAATTACTCCCTCCGTTCACTTTTACTTATTCACTATACTAAAATAAATTTTCACTTTTACTTGTCACTTTTAGCATATCAAGAAAAGATAATTTCTTTTTTCCTATTTTACCAATAATATTAATTACTCATTTCAAATCATTTTTCAAGTCCATTAAAACTATGCATAATATGAATATCATGGTAAATTATGTACTTCATCTATTATTTTTTAAGGAAAGTACAAAATTAATATTAAAAGTGAACTGAGGGAATATAATATAACGATGATGTCATTTCATTTACTTTTTTATGTACATATTTCATTGCAAAACCCCTCGATTGTGCTCACTGCTCTGAAACGCTAGCTGGAACGACACAATTAGAGGGGGGAAATAATTAATCTAACTAAGTTAAATTAATGACGAGACACGTCTTTGAGATGATGAATTTATTATTTACTAATAAGAGTTGTTAATTAAAGCTATAGCTAGCACTCGTGCAATCCCAGATTTGCCTGTTAATATATTCATTTGGTGTCAGTAAATTGTTGCCAGCCAGCTACTAGGGGGAGATGCTGTTAGATATTTAAAAGTAACATGATGCATATATGCAGACACATTTACTGTTTAGGTTTTAAAACATAGGGAAAATAGAATAAAAAGTTACTCCGTATGTACTTATGTTAAGTTGCATTAATGCATTATTAGTGTAAAGACAAAGATAAGCTGTTCAAACTCGAACGTCCAAAACTTGCACACAGATACTCCTTCCGTCCCATATTAGTTGACCACATTACTAAAAATATTCGTCCCAAATTACATGGTTACTTTTTAAAAACAAGATTTAATTAATTAATTTTTTCCTACTCTGCCCTTACCATTAATTATTTTTTAAAGTAATCAATATTGATTAGAGTACAATTAATTGGAGAGAGATAAGAGTAATATACTAAAAATATCCTTCTTATTTATGATTTCTTAAAGGGCGTGCAAAAGGGAAAGTGATCAAGAAATATGGTACGGAGGAAGTATTAAATAATATAAATACCATTTACTCATAAAATTTATTTTGAATTTGTAAATTACTAGTACTACCAAATCTACCATATCATGCAGTACGTGAATACTGTCGACTAATTATCAGTAACTTCAAGTTGACTTCATTAAATTCTTCATCGCGTATCTTCTTTTGCGCTAATTAAGTTTGGTTTGCACCTAACCTCGTATACATATGTAAAGGTAATTTTGCCTAATTACAGGCCTTTTCATTCTTTAATTAGGTAACAAAAGGTGGGTCTTTGGACGATTTTCAGTACTGAAATTGGTCCTTAATAAAACCGAGATGTAATTTTGTACCCTCATAGTACCACCATTATATATCATGCATCTATATCGGTATGTAATAGAATGCAACTTGAAACACTAGCGCAGTTTCCGATTATTCTGAAAACTAGTTATATATTTGGGTCTTTTCTCAGGGGCGAATGCACGAATCATAATAAAATTATATTAGATGTAATTAAATATTATGCAAAACTTGGATTGGTAACAGTAGAAATGACACCAACTTAATGAAGAGGGCTTTCAAGTTTCTATGTCAGTGGTTAAGCGCCTCATTTAGCTTATGGAGATTGGGAGGTTCGAACCTCATGATTCAGACATTTTGTTGTGTAAAATTTTTAACCTCTCTCTTTTGTTAAATAAAGGAGAAGTTGAGTAGAATTGAACCCTTGTTTTAGTAAAAAATTCAGCAAAACCAATTAGATAAGAGATTTAAGATTCAAGAGTCTAGGTTAAATTTTCCTCTCCAAAATTTCTGCTTGCCGTGCACTGTTTTCCGAGAGCCTCCTCGGTTTCCGTGCCGGATTCTGTTGGAAATTTGCCTTTGGCGGGAGTTGCGACCGACCAACTTTAACGGCTTAAACACTAGTGTAACGTATGTTGGAGAATCCGGTTCTTCACACATGCATGATCTACTAAGTACGTAGATAACCGTAGGGCCAAGAATCGTCAAATTTCATTGAGAAATGAAAGAGATATTGGTTCACGAAGTAAGGTGTTTGAAGCATGGAAAGTGTGGTATTGTGTGTAATTCTCCCTCATCGGTAGAGGAAGAAAGAATTGTTGTGTATATAAGATTCGAAATTGGTTTGGGGTTTGGGACCCCAAGGGGTATCCCATGTGTTTAAAGGAGGGAGGACCTAGATGTGCTTCGGTTCGAGGAAAGACCACACGCGCGCCGCCGCCGCCCTCCCGTCCCGTCCGGTCCGGTCCGGTCCGGTTCCGGGTCGTGAGCTGTGGGTCTTCTGATATTATCTTTTTGGGCCAGAAAACTTTGCCAGAAGTACAGTTTGAACCAGAATTCTTTCGTATGTACTTGTTTGGTCCCGAAGTTTCAAGATGTACGCTTTGGTCCCCGAAGTTTCAAGATGTACAATTTGGTCCCCGAAGTTCGAATTTCGATGGTCAAAACAAACGTCAAGCACTCAATTCAGCCATTTATTTTGGCTGAATTACTCCTCCTATAATGGCCAAATCCGTTGGTTCTTTCACCATTTATGTTGGTGACTTTACTACCTCCATAATGGCCATATAATGGCCATTATGGAGGCAGTTTTCAGCCCCTCCCTCACCTATATAAACACACCCTTACACCATTGTTGAGCACCACAAAGAACAGAAAAATAACAGTTCATAAAGCTCACGAAAATACACAACAAAAACAGTTTTCTTCCTACAACTTCCAAAGATCATTTCGTTACTCAATATTCTTCACGGTAGCTCTTGAGTTTCCTTTGCTCAAGGGTTCCATTGTGTTTTATCTTGGGAGACAAATTGTCCAGGACGTATAAAGGATACATACGGGGCAATATTGTCTTAAGGACAGAGTGCTACACTCGACTCAAAGAAAAACATTTTCCATTTTTCGCCTTTCAACAAAATCGTAATTTCAGCTTTGTTGTGATATTGTAATTTTCAGATTTCTAGTCGAAAATATTGTATTCTTTGTTTATCCTTTCGAATACTTGTAATAGTTAAATACTTCCCGTACTGCTTTATAAAGTACCATAGAGCAAAATCTCCCAACAACTTAAGACAATATTTGTATTGTATTACTATTAGTGTTCGAAAGATGTCGGTCAAAAGTTGTGTGATCAAATCTGGATATGGAAATGGTTTTCTGGTAGAAGAGAGTGATGATGATGAACGTGTTCATGGTGTCACCGCTACCAAGACCGGTGGGAACAAGCGCTCTCGAAAGCCTGAGGATGTCAACTGGGACAAGAGGAGAAGACTGAAGATGTTATTCTATCTTGTAGCAGAAGGCCTATATCTGTCCCAGACAAAGGATCCGAATAATGGTGAGAAGGAAATGGACACTCAGTCTGATGAAGTGACTGAAGTGAGCCAGAATCCAAAAATTGGGATAAGTATTTTTCTTACTTGTCAAGAATAAAGAGTAAATGATAAGTAGTTTTTCTTACTTGTCAAGAATATAGATTAAATTATGTCTGATTAAAAATGGATTAAAGTAAGGAGGAATATGAAAATAATTTATATTCCTTATGCTTTAACAAATCAGAAGTTTAATCTCATCTTCTTTTCCGTTTAAAGATTGGATTTTGTAAACGACTTAAAAAGATCCGTTCTTTTAAGTGTAATTATTAAAAGTGTGTAAAGTATGTTCGCACATACGAGTGAGAAAGATCCACTGACTGTGCGAAAATTGTTACCACTCTTAAGTAAGCGCCAAGAATTATCTGGGCACCAATCATAACGGAAGAAGTCTAAAAGTTAATGACGTTGAGCCTGTCATATTATTTGCGAAGATCCTTCATCGGATGATATTGGACACTCAGTCATACAAAGCCTCCGGGCGACTGGAGTGGGCCAAAATTCCTTTGATATGATGATATTGGACACTCAGTCATATAAAGCCTCCGGCGACCGGAGTGGTGCCGAATTCATTTCATAGGAAAAGTAATGGACACCTAGTAAGGTGGGCCGAGTTTCCGTGTCCTAAATGATCCGAAGGCCTAAATAAAGGCAAGAAGGAAATTGGACACTCGGTCCGCCAAAGCAACCGCAGTGGGCCAAAGTATCGCGATCACATATGATCCGGTTACGCCCTAACCACGGCAAGAGGTTGTTCATGTGAAGCAACGCCACCTCTAAATTAGAAGGGGTTGGAGAGGTTGTCCTCAATAGGACTTCATGGATTGTGATCACTCTAAGATGAGGCGATACATATTCCTAACTTGGTTTAAGGACGCCGTTGGTCAAGCCGGGTTTGAGATTAGTCCAACAGGTCTGTGATAACTAAGAATGGTACAAAGATGTCCGTAGCCAAATGAATGATATATTTGTAATCCGTGCGTCTATGCCATCATAGATTAAGACACGTTAAATAGCAAGTCATTCAAAAGCTAACGATGTTGAGATTGTTGCCTTCTTCGACATAAACCTCAAAATAAATGTGAGGTAGATGAAGAGGCAAAATCACCTTTCCAAATTCCGTCAAGGGAATAGCGAAAGAAGCACCGCTCCTCTAGAACTTAGTCACACCTAATTGGGTGATTTGAAGTTTATACAAAATAGAGGGGGGAGACAAGTACGTTGTGATCTTCATTGATGATGGTACAACGTATGGAATCCTTTGTTTGTTGAAAAGCAAAGATGAAGTTGTTGAAGCGGATAAGCGCTACAAAGCTGAAGTTGAAAATCAACTATGCCTATGGATTGCAAAATTCGTAGCAATAGAGGGGGAGAATTTGAAGCATCATTTATTAAACGAATGTTCATTTTCACCTCGCCCTAACGGTGTTAGCCAAGCACGAAGTCGTACGCCCAAATTATGAGGGGTAACTTGGTAAAAGATGGGCTACCGAAACAGTCAAGTTCGACCTAAGATCGTAGATTGCATATCCACCGGATCCGCAAATAACAAGAGTGTTGATCGCCTCTTGGCGTCAAAGAATGCTTGAATTCTTTGGAGATAACTTTCCTTGGAAAAGGAAAAAGGAGTAATTGCTCAAGGTTAACAAGAACCCGCGAGGGCTCGACTGTCCGAACTAGACGTTCCGTATCTTCATGACTCGAAAGTTGCTTGTCTATCCGAACTTAATATTCCGTATCTCGAACTCGGGGATTCTAGATGTTGAACCAAGACGGAGCAAAGAGGGGACAAAGACTTGATCCAGTCCTTCTTCTAGCTTGTATGGTTGAGAACGAACCATGGACAATTAACAAATAATTGTTATCTCCAAAAGCGCCGCTTTGGAAAGAAGCTAAAGGGAGAAATAGATTCCATATATAGAACCATACGTGTGTAATAGTTAATCTTCCTCCGGAAAAGAACCTTTGGGTTGTAAAAAGTGCTCCCGTGTGAGTAGCTTCACATCCAGGGCCATTGTAATCTTACATGGCATGGGTGTTGAAATGACCTTCCCAACCGGAGAGTTGGAAGAAGAGGATCGAATTGGTTTGTCGAACTCGTTGGGCTTCTTCCCGAACTTTCATTTTGGTCCCCGAAATGTTTACATTTTAGTCCCGAAAGTCTCGTAAAAACAAAACAATGAATCCGACCACGAAACATTGGCTCGAAGTTAGAAAGCTAACAGCTTGGAAAACCAACGGTCGAGAGTGAAAATCATATTGAAACAAAGTCTCGATATGAAAGATATGTGTATCACAGATGACTTCTTAGGAATTGAATTTCTAAGACATCTAACGGATCGGTCGATAGTTGACAGTCTCGTTGAAGCCACCAATGGATATGAATCATAGAACCGATTGGAATCATGGTGCACCCATAGACAATGAGTGATATGCACAGTCACGTGTAGTTCAATGTATTGTACACACTACAACCGACCCGGTATCATCCTACAAACATATTAGTTGAACTAAGGTTCACCGATGATCTTAATACATGATCAATAGAAGGCGTTAAGTCGGATATGACGATATCCGAATTATTCGCTTATCTACGGATTATAGTATTCTCGGATGTCCAAATGTTCTCGAGAGAACACAGAGATGCAAACCGGACATCGATCCGAAGAACACCAAAGACACAAGTAAATGTGTATGGTGGTTCTTGGAAAATCCTCTAAGCAAACTTGCATCGGCCGATTCATGATGGAATCGGAGTTTATCGCTTTATACAAAGCATGAAAGAAGTTGAGTAACTTCACGCTCTTTAGAGGACGTCCCTTATTGGGAGAAACCCGTGCCTTCAACAGCTATACACCGTGGCTAGCTGGCCGCTCGGCTTTAGGAAGGACACGGATGACGGCGTCTGGACATATCCGTCGGGATCTGTCAAGAGACATAAGACCGTATGGCAGTTGATCATCACGGGTGTCACTTCCTTATTTACTAACTAAGGGACTACCCAGAGATCAAGTGGTATGCCTGTCTAGGGGAATTGGCTTAAAACCCAAAATATACGGACCAATACAAATGGAAACCCAACCTTACGAACCGGAGATCCCGAGAATTTGGTTCAATGGGAAAACTAAGTTGTAAAGGTTCGCTTGATCGCTTCGGTCGAAGCATGAGCACTTCGGATAGTGATTTCGAAAAGAAACACCAAATCCAAAGCCGTTCCCGCGATAGACGTTAAGTGCTATCTCGGATGGGTAAAGGTTAAGTTTTCAAAACTCGTAATGATCCTCAACAATTGAGGTTAGGTCTTTGGGAAACTTTTAATGGTTCCTAACACTTGTGAAGTGGGGTATAGCAGATACCTTGTAGGAGACCACCTATTTAAGTGCGAGGACGGGCCGCCTCAAATTGAACGCACTTAAGAATCCAAGACGTTGTCCATGGCCAAAACGGACAAAACATTACGAAGAAGAGAGTAAGGGAATTTGTTGTGTTGGTACCGTTGTCTTGGCTTACACTAAACACCGACGGTTCAAGACATCACGTTCACCGCGCGGTAAGTAAGTCCGATGGTATTCAACTATGGAAGGTTCAAAGCCGAGGCTACCTCTCCTTATGCAACATCGGTCCGCCGAAATATTGCTGGAAATGAAAAGACACCATGTGAGTGCGCCAAAATCTCTTTCAAGAGGGGATTGTTGGAAATTTGCCTTTGGCGGGAGTTGCGACCGACCAACTTTAACGGCTTAAACACTAGTGTAACGTATGTTGGAGAATCCGGTTCTTCACACATGCATGATCTACTAAGTACGTAGATAACCGTAGGGCCAAGAATCGTCAAATTTCATTGAGAAATGAAAGAGATATTGGTTCACGAAGTAAGGTGTTTGAAGCATGGAAAGTGTGGTATTGTGTGTAATTCTCCCTCATCGGTAGAGGAAGAAAGAATTGTTGTGTATATAAGATTCGAAATTGGTTTGGGTTTGGGACCCCAAGGGGTATCCCATGTGTTTAAAGGAGGGAGGACCTAGATGTGCTTCGGTTCGAGGAAAGACCACACGCGCGCGCGCCGCCGCCCGCCCGTCCCGTCCGGTCCGGTTCGGTTCCGGTTCCGGTTCTCGGGTTCACGGTCACGGGTCGTGGGCGTGGGTCGCGTGGGTCGTGGGTCTTCGATATTATCTTTTTGGGCCGAAAAAACTTTGCCGTGAAGTACGCTTGATCCCGTGTTTCGGATGTACGCTTTGAACAAGAATTCTTTCGTATGTACTTGTTTGGTCCCGAAGTTTCAAGATGTACAGCTTGGTCCCCGAAGTTTCAAGATGTACAGCTTTGGTCCCCGAAGTTCGAATTTCGATGGTCAAAACAGAAACGTCAAGCACTCAATTTAGCCATTTATTTTGGCTGAATTACTCCTCCTATAATGGCCAAATCCGTTGGTTCTTTCACCATTTATGTTGGTGACTTTACTACATCCATAATGGCCATTATTTAGCTATTATGGAGGCGCTTTTCAGCCCCTCCCTCACCTATATAAACACACCCTTACACCATTGTTGAGCACCACAAAGAACAGAAAAATAACAGCTCATAAAGCTCACGAAAATACACAACAAAAACAGTTTTCTTCCTACAACTTCCAAAGATCATTTCGTTACTCAATATTCTTCACGGTAGCTCTTGAGTTTCCTTTGCTCAAGGGTTCCATTGTTGTTTTATCTTGGGAGACAAATTGTCCAGACGTATAAAGGATACATACGGGGCAATATTGTCTTAAGGACAGAGTGCTACACTCGACTCAAAAAAACCTTTTCCATTTTTCGATTTCAACAAAATCGTAATTTCGCTTTGTTGTGATATTGTAATTTTCAGATTTCTAGTCGAAAATATTGTATTCTTTGTTTATCCTTTCGAATACTTGTAATAGTTAAATACTTCCCGTACTGCTTTATAAAGTACCATAGAGCAAAATCTCCCAACAGATTCTTTCCCAAAATTTCTTCCCAAAATCTCTTCATCATGTCTTGCATTGCTATTATGTCTAAGAACACGTTTCACCCTGCCCTCGCTATTTCTAATATCAAGAATCACATCCCTATCGTTCTTGAGATAGAAAAAGTCCAATATGCGACGTGGACCGAACTGTTCAAAGTTCATGCACGCTCGCATCAAGTCCTCCATCATATTATCCCAGCAGCTCCTACGGACACAGAGGTTCCCAAACCCGAGGATGATCCAAAGTTATGGGCGACACTTGATGCTATTGTCCTTCAGTGGATTTATTCCACTATTTCTATCGACCTATTGCAGACGATTATCGAACCAGATGCCACGGCGATGGCGGCTTGGAATAAAGTACGTGATATATTCCAAGATAATCAAAATTCTCGTGATGTTACCATGGAGCAAGAATTCTCCCACGTCAACATGGAAGATTTCCCCAACGTTTCAGCATGTTGCAAAAGGTTGAAGGAGTTGGCAGACCAACTTCGCAACGTTGGTGCGCCCGTTACCAACGACCGTCTTGTCCTTCAGATGGTTGCATGCCTTTATGAGGCATATAGTGGTGTTGGCACACTTCTTCGTTAGAGCATCCATTTTCCGCAATTTTACCAGGCTCGTTCTTTGCTTATACTCGAATAAGCCGGTTTGGCCAAAAAGGCGGATACCGATGCTAGTCCCGTCGTCATGATGACGTCCTCTACTAATTCTCAGGATTGTGTTGGTCATTCAGGCCAAAATCGTACTCATGGTGGCGGTAAAAATAGTCGGAAAAATAATGGCAAAAATCGCAGGGGCAAACGCGAAGGTTCCGGCAATGGTAACGGTGGCCGAAATGGTGGTGGAGGAAAATATCTCGGATACAATGGGCCACCGACCCACTGGTCCCAGCCTTGGGCCACTGAGCCGTGGGCATGGAACAGTGGGCAGTGGCCCAACAACCTAGGTTCGCCGTCAGTTCCTGCCCATTTCTAGTGGGCTTTCCAGCAGCCTCCTCGGCCCAATACTAATTGGGCCAGTGGTTCTTCCCGAAGCAGCACTGGGCTAGGGCAGCACACAGAGGTACTTGGTCCCCGGCCTCCGTAAACCCACCATACAGCAGGTCCCACTCAGACCGATATTGAAGTCGCGATGCACACACTTGGTTTGACTCCACCGGACCCGAATTGGTATATAGACACCGGTGCCACTACCCAAATGACATCCGATTCAGGTACTCTCTCGTCTTATTCCAATTTGAGCAACCCTCATGGCATAATTGTTGGTAATGGTAATTCTATTCTAATTCGTGGTTATGGTCATAAAACTTTATTTCCACCCCCCCTCCATCCACCCCTTATCTTAAAAAATACCCTTCATGCCCCAAAATTGATTGAAAACTTAGAGTATGTCCGTAAATTCACCACTGACAATTCTGTGTCTATTGAATTTGATCCGTTTGGTTTTTCTGTGAAGGATTTCAAGACGGGGAGTCCTCCCATGAGGTGTGATAGTAGGGGAGATCTTTATCCTATCACGCCATGTTTCGGTCTATCGAGTCAAGTCTTGCCGTCAACGTTTGTAGCCCTTGCTCCTTTCTTGTGGCATGTTCGTCTTGGTTATTCGGGGTCGTCTATTTTGTCTTCCTTAGATAAAAATAATTTTATTTCATGTAAGGGTACACGTAGTACTCCGAATTGTCAATCTTGTTCTTTAGGAAAAATTATTAGGTTGCCATTTATAGACTCTAACTCTCATACTTTAATGTCATTTGATATTATTCATAGCGACTTATGGATGTCTCATGTTCTTAGTTCACTGGGTCATATGTATTATGTTCTTTTTTTTGGATGATTATTCTAAATTTTTATGGACTTTTCCACTACTGAAAAAATCTCAAAATTTTTCCACCTTCTTAAAATTTAGAGCATTCATTAGAACCCAATTTGAACGGAAAATAAAAAATATTCAATGTGATAATGACAAAGAATATGACAATGGGGTGTTTCGGGAATTTTGTTCCAATAATGGGATAAATTTTCATTTTTCTTTCCCTCATACGTCTTCACAAAATGGGAAAGTCGAACGCAAAATTCGTACCATTAATAACATTGTCCGAACTTTATTGATTCATGCTTCCGTCCCTCCGTCATTTTGGCATCATGCTCTACACATGGCTACATATCTTCTTAACATTCTTCATTCCAAAGGTTTGACATATTCGTCCCCTCTTCAAATATTATATAATAAGACTCATTCGTATTCCCATCTTAGAGTCTTTGGGTGTTTGTGTTATCCGTTATTCCCGTCCTCCACAATTAACAAACTTCAGGCCTGATCTACGCCTTGTGTGTTTTTGGGTTATCCGTCAAATCATCGTGGTTACAAATATTTTGATTTATCATCTAATAAACTCATCATTAGTCGCCATGTAATTTTTGATGAATCTCAATTTCCGTTTGCTAAGGTTAGTAATCCCGTGCCTAGTTCGTATAATTTTTTGGATGATGGTATCTCCCTGTATATTATTCACCATTTTTCGGACGTGTCCCTAACCCAAAATCCACAAGCGGGCCCACTGCCTGCTGGCTCTACATTACTGTCGCCTACTACTATTCTCGGGTCCAAAGAATCGGGCACCGGCCACCCCGCTTCGGCTCGCCATCGTCTGCTCCCGGGTCCAGTATAGGCCCAGTTACTAGCCCAGTCCCTGTATCCATTGTCGTCTCCCGTTACCGAGTTGGGCTAGCAGGCCCACTGCCTGCTAGCCAGTCCGTCGATAGTCCCGATAATTCCCGAAATCCTCCCAATTATCCTCCGCGTCATAGACCGGTCACTCGTAGTCAATGGGGTATTCTTAAACTAACAAGACATTTTAATTTACATTCTAATATTCTTAAATCCCCTCTACCCCGTAATCTTGTGTCTGCTTTAACCCGAATTGGAAAATTACCATGACCGATGAATATAATGCTCTTATTGATAATAAGACGTGGGAGTTGGTCCCCCGTCCATATGGTGTTAATATTATTCGATCTATGTGGATCTTTGCTCATAAGGATAATTCTGACATTTCGTTTGCGAGGCATAAGACTCGTCTTGTAGGTGATGGTAAAACTCAGCAGGTTGGTGTGGATTGTGGTGAGACTTTTAGTCCGGTGATCAAGACGGCTACCATTCGCACTGTCCTCAGCTTGGCTCTTTCGAAAGCATGACCCATTCATCAATTGGATGTGAAGAATGCTTTCTTATATGGTGATCTCAAGGAGACAGTATATATGCATCAGCTTTTGAGGTTTAGGGATCCCACATATCCTCATCATGTATGTTTGTTGAAAAAGTCCTTATATGGGCTTAAGCGGTCTCCACGGGCCTGGTATAAGAGGTTTGCTGACTATGTTTCGACTATTGGGTTCACTCACAAGTCGGATAATTCTTTGTTCATATATCGTCGTGGTTCTTCCTTGGCTTATATAATATTGTATGTGGATGATATTATCTTGACTGCCTCTTCGGATGCATTACGCTAGTCTATCATGACAATGCTCACTTCTGAGTTTGCTATGAAAGACTTGGGGCCCTTGAGTTACTTTTTGGGGATTGATATCACTCGTCATGCATGTGGGTTGTTCTTATCCCAGAGGAAGTATGCAACTGAGATCATCGAGTGGGATGAGATGTAATCCTGTAAGTCCACTACCACTCCGTTTGATACTAAACCCAAGTTGGGTGCTGCGGCTGGCTCACCTTATGAGGATCCGACCCGTTATCGCAGTCTTGCAGGGGCCCTTCAATATCTTACATTCACGAGACCAGATATTACGTATGTCGTACAACATGTGTGTTTGTTTATGCATGATCTCAGAGTTGAACACATGAATGCGCTCAAACGCATTCTTCGATACATCCAAGGGACACTTGACTATGACTTACATTTATATCCTTCATCGACGTCTACACTTGTCTCGTATACATATGCTAATTGGGGTGGTTGTTCAGACACCAGACGGTCTACGTCTGACTATTGTATGTTTCTTGGTAATAACTTGGTCTCATGGTCCGCGAAGCGTCAGTCGACTTTATCACGCTCAAGTGCAGAGGCCGAGTATCGGGGGGTAGCCAATGTGGTCTCTGAATCATGTTGGTTACGTAATCTTCTTTTAGAGCTCCATTGTCCTATTCACAAAGCTACCTTAGTTTATTGTGATAATGTTAGTGCCATCTACCTTTCTGGTAATCCGGTTCAGCACCAGCGCACTAAACATATCGAAATGGACATTTACTTTGTTTGAGAAAAGGTAGCTCGTGGACATGTACGCGGCTGTCATGTCCCTTCCAGGTATCAAATTGCAGACATCTTTACAAAGGGTCTTCCCTCGGTCATTTTTGAAGATTTTAGGGACAGTCTCAGCGTTCGAAGACCGCCCACTATGACTGCGGGGTGGGGTGGGTGGGTGGGTGGGGGGTGGGGTGTTAAATATACATAACTATACACAATATACATGAGTATACTTATGTATATATTGATTCTCGGTTCTCGGGTTGCACAGCCCACCCGTGGGCAGTCTCCTTTGTACAATTATGTCATATAATGTTTTAGTGTAATTAATATTGTACACTTACCATAATTTTATAGTTATTCTCCAAATAGAATAAGGTTTTAGGAATAGAATAGGAATATGATTCTCCTGTTATGGAAATATGTAAATTGTATATATTCTCTTTCAATTAATGAAAATAATCAATGGATTATTTTTTTCATTAAACATTAGCTAATTAAGTTGAAATAAAAATATTATATATTATGCATTAAAATGATCAGTTTATTTTTTTCACTTCTAATCAATAATATTGCTCATGAAAAATCCACCATACGTCACAATAATGATTCTTCTTATGCCATTCTCCATCATGCATCTAACAAAAAGGAATAAATTTGCAAATTAAAACCCGAATTACACTCGTTTTTGTCTCGTCTTCAAATGTAAACCAATATTCCTACCATTAGAGGATTTGCCACATGTGGCAATTGGTCAACGAAAGTGCAATGTGACAACTCAGTTTTATCTACGCGTGCTGCATGTTACATCTAATAAAAGAAAGTTTTAATCAGATAGCATTAGCTTTTCAGATGGTAAGCGCCCTTCACTTTTAATTCGAAAATTATGAGTTCAAGTCACTAAAGGAGCAAAAGAAAAGCTTCCGAGGGAGGGGTTAAAAAAAAGTAGCTTGGCACTTTCTCAGTATGGAAAAGCTTGGATAATTTTACTTATTTTGAGACTTCTGTCAGCAGAAAAAAATTCCAATGAACAGATGCCACAATCTTCATTGGAAAAAAGCTTCAACTTTTTGAAAACCTTAAACGACAAGTTTCTAGAAAGATTTTTTTTTGTCTATGAATAAGTTCGAAGATGGAAAATAAAAAGGAGTATTTTGGATTTAAGTAATTAGTATGCATTTACAGTGTAAAGTGAAACTAGTAATTTTTTTAATTTTTAATATGCGATTGTAAGTTACTTTCATAATTATTAGATTGTGAATTACTAAGAATTTCAAGAAATTCATCTGTAATTATCTAATAAATAATTTGATTGTATAAATACTTTTTTAAATCGTTAATAGGAGTAATATTTAAGCTCAACTATCCTTTCCTGACTTCGAAGTCACGGGCAATGAAACAGTTGGAGTTGAAATTTTTGAAGGTCAAAATTAATTGTGGCAACTTTTTTCCAACATGAAAAGTTACCAAATTGTATCATGTAGTAAAAGTTAAATTTCTGTATCACTTTTTCCTGTTCTAGATTCTCCTGAATGCCTAATTTAGCTTCAGTTATATGTAGAGAGAATACTTCCTGTCGCAGTTATTGAATGCAATAACTTCTGTTTCCTGTAATTGGCTTTAATTATAGAGAATCCATTCCTATCCTAGTTTAAACAATATTAAATAGCGTAAACAAATAATGTTAAGTAAGAATGAAATAACAGTGAATATGTTGTTTTGTTGTAGTAATAATGAAATAACAATAATTATGTTTCAATTTCAATCTAGTCGGAATTGACTGTATAAATCTGCACTATTCATTTAGTTTATTTAAGTATAGCGCAACTCGATATTATAATTGACATGAATATATATATTTAAAATATTTTGAAAAAGTTAAAACCGAAGCTCTTAGAAATAATGAGTTTATAAGATGAACATAATCTCTCAATTCTCAACTAAAAATTTTAAATTTGAGCCTAGAACAGTTTTTAGGCCCTTTCAATGGACCTTACCTTATATAAATTTGAATTAATTGGGACTATAAAATAATTACCAAATGCCTGGATGGAAAACAAAAAGGGGTTTTATAAATTTACTATATTCTCTCCTTATTGTCCAGTAAATAAAAACAGGGTGTCGCATATATAGGACAAAAGTTCCATACCCCCTAGAGATTTTGAATACAAATACAAAGAAGACCTCAAAATTCACCCTCATCATTACTATCATTCATTTCCTCTCTAAGTTCACAAATTATTAAGTTATTAATAATGGAACCACCAGGAAACGACGTCGTTACAGTTGAGTCAGCTGAGAAGATAATACTCCGATGGGATTCCACGGCATCTGAAGACGCACGTGAGAAAATGATCTTCGCCGGCGATCGCCACGAGATCGATCGATACCTCTCAGCCGTCGATGAAATCCAACGGTCAATGGAGTCCGCTACACTTTCCGATGATCAAAACAAAGCCAACAGTGCGATCCAGATCGCTATGGCTAGACTTGAAGACGAGTTTCGTAATATACTCATAGCTCACACAACTCCTATAGAAGCTGAATCTCTAACTGACACCTGTCACGAAGACTACGATGATGACTCACCGTTGACCAAGGACTTAGAGCATCAGGAAAGTAATAGTAGTTGTAGTTATCGATCTACAAATAGCATCCGTGAAATCGATCTAATGCCGTCTGATGCAATTTACGATCTTCGATGCATCGCTGAGCGAATGATCTTAGCTGGATATCTTCGGGAGTGTATTCAGGTGTATGGCAGTGTACGGAAGTCTGCTGTGGACTCGAGTTTTAGAAGACTTGGAATAGAGAAGCTGAGCATTGGAGATATCCAGAGATTAGAATGGGAAACCCTAGAAACAAAGATCCGACGGTGGATACGAGCGGCTAAATTATGCGTACGTATTCTTTTCGCTAGTGAGAAGAAACTATGTGAGCAAATCTTTGATGGTTTAGGTAATGCAATTGATGATGCTTGTTTTATGGAAACAATTAAAGGTCCAGCTATTCAGTTATTTAATTTTGCTGAAGCGATTAGTATTAGTCGTCGATCACCTGAGAAATTGTTTAAGATTTTGGATCTTCATGATGCACTATCGGATTTATTGGTTGATATTGAGATTGTGTTCGATTCAAAATCATCTGAGTCGATTAGGATTCAAGCTGTAGAGATATTATCTAGGTTAGCTGAGGCTGCTAGAGGGATATTATCGGAATTTGAAAATGCAGTCCTTCGAGAACCTTCTAAGGTTCCTGTCCCTGGAGGGACAATTCATCCTTTAACTAGGTATGTTATGAATTACATAAGTTTAATCTCGGACTATAAACAGATTATGTCTGAATTGATTGTGTCAAAGCCGTCAATAGGGTCGAGGTATTCTAGTGATCCTAACACCCCTGATATGGATTTTACGGAGCTAGAATCACAAACCCCATTGGAACTACATTTGATCTGGATTGCTGTGATTTTGCAGTTTAATTTAGAAGGTAAGTCTAAGTGCTATAGAGATACTTCATTGGCACATTTATTTATGATGAACAATGTACATTATATTGTTCAGAAGATTAAAGGGTCACCTGAGTTAAGGGAGATGGTAGGGGATGATTGTTTAAGGAAATTAACAGGGAAATTCAGGCAAGCAGCTATAAACTACCAGAGATCGACTTGGGTGAATGTTTTGCATTGTTTGCGAGACGAGGGTTTACATGTTAAAGGGAGTTTTTCATCCGGGGTGTCTAAGAGTGTGTTGAGAGAGCGGTTTAAGACGTTTAATGCTATGTTTGAAGAGGTACACAGGACTCAGTCCACCTGGTTGATACCGGATACTCAGCTCCGGGAGGAGCTGCGTATATCTGTATCCGAGAAGTTGATCCCAGCTTATAGATCATTTCTCGGAAGGTTCAGGAGTCATATTGAGAGTGGTAGGCATCCGGAAAACTATATCAAGTATTCTGGAGAGGACATTGAGAATGCTGTCTTGGATTTCTTTGAGGGGTACCAAGTTTCACAACACATAAGAAGAAGATCTCAGTGAAAGGATATAAGTTTTCACTAATTAGAATTTTAGGACATTCTTTGAATTTTTTTGTGGAGTCATTTAGGAGCTGAGGTTCTGGCATTCTGGTTTTTATTGGAGTTCATGTATTGTCGCGCAAAGCAGAAATTTTTGGGAAGATCAGCTGTATCTATGATAGTCTCCGCCTCTGCCTGAATACCCCTGCCCTGTAAGCGCGGTGTTGTTGTATTTCTTCCATATATTAGATTTTATCTCATTTTGTTCATATCTGAATTCGTACATTTGGTTTTACTCTGAAATTTTCGAGCCATTAAAATTCATGAATCCAGAGTTCCATTTATCCTTGGAGGTCACCCTCTAAGCCCATATGCCTCTTATCAGGTGCTTAATAAAACATCGAACTCAACATCCTAAGGACAATATCCCTAACAACTGAAGTCTGTCTTTGAAGCAAATTAGATTGCAGAACTCCATTAACAATATCATAATTTATAGTGTTTCCCTTGCTGTCTTTACTGCTCATAAGTTAAGTTTTTATCAGTAAAATGGAAACAGTTCTTCAAGATTTTCCAACTATAACACTGGAAATTCTTGGGGCATGACGATTTGCCTGTGTATTTGGTATAGCACCATACAGAATTATTGGAATTTTTTCTTTAGTTGTACCTTTTTACTGATGTACTTATGGTGCTTATATAAAAACAAGAAAAACAAAAAAGAAGCATAAGTGGTGCTTATTCAGCTGTTGTTGGAGATCAAGAAAACCTACCAATTACTTTAATTGTTTAATACTCTCAAACATGAAACATGAATGCTTACCTTATCTCTAAATGAAAGAAAAAGAAGAAGAATTGGAATTCTGAAAATTTTACTACAGTCAGAACATAATAGAAGTGGATAATCCATGCTTGCTTACAAGGAGCATTGTAATGAGCTTGCTGAAGTGCTTCAGATTGTTAGTTTTTGACCCTTAACTAAATTGTAGTATCATGTAAAAATTGTAGTTTCCAAATGTCAAACTAACAATAGAAGTGTAAGTTTATCATTTGCACTTTTGCAGTTCCAATCTCTCCGCATCTCTTCATTAATGTTGTATTCTCTGCCTCTCTATTACACCTATAGCAAGGGCGGATCTACTGTGTAATATGTGAGTTTACGTTAGCCCTATAGCTTTTGCCCACACCCTATATATGTTAGTAGTAAGAAATTCAGACCATATATATATATATATTAAGAAATTCACTAGAATATCTATACATATTTGACTGTAAACCCAATTATTTTTTTATATTTACTTGAGATTGTTGTAGAAACTTATAAACTTCAAATCTTGAATCTGCATTATAAAGTTCACTTTTTCTTGAAAAAAAGCTTGTTTCATTCCATGATGTACCTGTCGACTAAGAAGATGGCTGCCATATTCCTTTTAGGTACGTTACCATGTTCAGGAAAACACGATTTTCTTTTTGTGTTCTGCTTCCGTACACTTGAAAGGTCAAATTAGGCTGACGCTTGGTCAGCCATCAGTTCTAGTTTGATTCATCAACGTTCAACCGTCAAGGATCTACTATTCTAAAAAGAGTGTGTCTTCAGCCACCAATTCCAAGAGCTGTAATGTACAAGGATACTGGGAAGTTGGAGGAACAAGTCAGAATGAGTAATTTGGAAATCTTCCCTAGCTCGTTGTAGGTTTGGTGAATAAACAAACACTTCACAAGATATAAGGCATAGAGAACTTGGTTTGTCGACCCCAATATAGAAAATTCTTTCTTTAGTTGCGTATCTTCCTCTCTTTTGCGAATGTTACTTTGCCACGTTACAATAAGGGGCCATTTGGTTAAAGGGGTTAGGTGGTAATCATATACTATATAGTACAAAACTTGAAATTGAATTTGTTCAATGTTTGATTATGATATTAACTAAAATTAAGATAAAATTTGTTCCAAAATCATAAGATTAAAGGTGAATTATCTATCTTGGTTATAATCTAAGGATTATCCTCGGATAGCCTTATTTTAAACTAAAAACATTTGAATATAAGTTCTATGCATTGACGATATAAAAAAAAATATTTACACCATTAATCACATTGAAAAACAATCGGAGGTGATTTTCTATACAAAACATTAATCGGTGACTTACAATAAAATGTTCAACAGCCAGTCCTCTTAATCCCGAATCAACGAAAGATAAGGAAGGGGGATGAAACAAGTATACACGGAATTAAGACCCACGAATTTAAATATGTCCCTTCTAAGTCAATGGACTAGTCAATTATGTACTACTTCACTTTCTTCTGGTCAATCAATTTTGCTGTTTCCGTTCAATATTTCTAGTGAGTAAACATGGAAGACTTGAAATGCTAGAATTGAATTTGGAAGATGACCACATCTTTGAATGTACTATTTATTTCCTAGCCAAAATCACTGACCAGCAAGACCTGGACGACTGGTTCAACGAGGAGGTCTATGTCAACATGGAAGACTTGGAACTCTAGAACACATTCATTAATAAATTAAGAATTTTAAACAAGAGCTAAATTATTGTCTGAATTTGGATGGTCGACTGCGGAAATTCAAGTTCATGTTACACTATACAGGTGATGTATATCGGAGACTAGCCAAAGCATTCAAAAAAGAAAAATCACATGACCAATTACCTGAAAACTAAACTTTTGATGCAATGCAATAAAATACCACATACAGAAACATAAACAAAATTAACTATGTTTTCAACAGGATAAAATGCTGAATCCAGATTTCAGTCTATACAATCAACCATAAAAGTTTACGTTACTAATTAATTTTTGTATAGAAAATCACTTTTACCATCTTCCTAGTCTAGCATTCTCGACACCATCAACACCTAGAATACCTATACTACCAGAAAGATGAGTGCACCAACGTACTCAAACATCTAACAGAGAAAATATAAAAAGATAATACCAGTAGCAATTTTGTTCCCACCGAAACAGCAATCATGTACTGTAGAGGTTACAATGAACACTTCCAAGCACAGGTAAGCCAGTGAGAAAAGAGAAACCGGTTCACAGTTACGTTTTACCACCACCAAGCAACCGCGATAATATTTGCGGAAGGCATGGCATGATCCCAAGCAGAACCAGGTATGAGCAAGAAACTTCAATCCATATCAAGGAATTCCATCCTCTTTCTCATTGTACCTTTAAGATCTGAAGCCTCCCTTTCTGCTTTTTGTGCCTGATGAAAGAACCAAACAGTCAAAACTCAGATGATATCTCGATAATACACGAGAAAAGCAGATATAAAATAAAATGAAATAGAGCAAACATTATCATACAATACTATCGTAAAATCTCAAATAATTATGTACGTTCATTATGGAACTCAAGCTTTTACTATATCTCGTTTCAATAGTGGGAGGAAAAATATTGGGTTCCTGGATCTGGGAGCTGTTGAGTTTTATGATATTAAATATGTGTATTTTATTATTTAAGCTTCCATCATCCTATTATTAAAGCAAGTGTAGCGTACTAAATACCAAGACTATCTATATTTAATAACCCTACAATGTTAGATATATAAGAGGAATAACATTTAAGCAAAATCACAGAATAGTCCTCTTTATCCTGTCTTGTTTTCATTTATTTATTCTTTGGGGGTGCCACAGGGCTTTTTCCAACTTCTGATGTAATAAACTTTACTACTATGACAAACTTCTCGTAGACAGTTTTTCAGAGAAAATAAAGGTAATGCTATTCCTTTTTGTCGAAAGGCACCAGCTGACACAAACTCTTGTAGTTTTTTTTTTTGAGAAGAGAACTCTTCTAGTTTTGCTCTTTGCAAACTAACCATTAGTTGAGAGACTTAACTAGAAACTCATTACGTGCAAAATGGAAAAAGGTATTCAGTAAGACTAACACAAACTTAAAGCCCACTATGATTACATGACACTATTCTACTTTACAGTAGGGTATGTTAAAATAATTTCGAAGAGTGCAAACTCAGATTAATGTACTTCATTAAGCATCTGTATTAGTCAGAGAAAGATCAATTAGGTCATACCCTTCTTATCTCAGCTTCTGGGACACGAGTCATGTGTGGTGGAAGTTCCTCCTTTTCTACATCCTTATCAATCAGAACAAAGTCTATGAGCCAAAAGGTACAGGAATACTGAACAGAAGAAAATAGTTTTTTTTTTGGGAGGTGGGGGTGGGGGGTGGATGCAGAGAGAGAGCAATGCATACCAACTCGCCAATCAACACGACATTTTCCCCTCGGATAATATAAAGACCTAACGGAATATCACAGTAGATTTCACCCACAATAACACGCTCACATGCACCTTCTAGAACAGCATTAGCTACAAATGGCAGATAACATTTCCTTCAGCTGGTTAATTATTGCTGTGAAACTGAAGTTATGACAAGAGAATCCTACCAAATTGGTCAAAAGAACGAAGCGTCCCCAAAAGCTTTCGCCCATCTCGCAGCAACACAAGAAGTTTCTCTGCGAATGATATCAAGTCAAAGTAAGAAATGGGTCCTAGGGAGCTAAAAATAGTATAAGTTGCGCTATAAAACTATGCCAACTTGTATGCTAGCTTGCTTCACACAAATAGTAATATGAACTTCTCTACTCTTAAGCTTTTATAAGCAGCTTTCTCCACAACACATTTAGCCCCTAAAATGTCCTAAACTTAGATGATAACATCCTTTTTACTAACAACTCCGCCAAGGTTGCAAAAGAGCAAATTGTTCAGTTTACAGGAATATATCTGCGTAGATCGGTGCTTGCAAGCAGCCTGTGCAGAATTAGTAGCCAAACAGAATATAAGAAAGCAGTATGAAAAACCCATTTCTACTGATGTGGATTTGAATGAGTTACTTCTCAATATCATAATGTCTGGAACACTGTTTTACTCACAGGGCGTACGAGTTTCTTGAAACAGTGTTCAACATTTTACTACAACAACAACAACATACCCAGGGAAATCCCACAATGTGGGGTCTGGGGATGGTAGAGTGTACACAGACCTTACCTCTACATTGGTAGGTAGAGCGGCTGCTTCCGAGAGACCCTCGGCTCAAGACAAGGCACAAGCTCAAGCAAAGTACGACAAACAAAGTGAGTAAGTCATGATAGCAAATTCTGAAAAGAAAGAAGCAAAAGAGAAGCAATAACTAATGCAAGTAAATAAGACAAACAAAATACATAGCAGCATAAATCAAACGTGAAGGGATTATAAGGCAATACTGTGCCTACTAGTATGCTAGGCTAAGCGAGCCTACAATAATATTACTACAACTGCCAGTTTGTAAGCGTAGGTAGGACTACGCTGGACTACCTACTACTCTAATACGTGTCCACCATAACTCCCTATCTAAGGTCATATACTTAGTGAGTTGCACCTGAGTCATATCCCGTCTAATCACCTCTCCCCAATACTTCCTCGGCCTACCTCTATCCCTCATGAACTCATCCATAGCCAACCTCACACCTCCGCACTGGGTCATTTGTGTCTCTCCTCTGCACATGTCCAAACCATCTCAATCTCCCTTCCCGCATCTTATCCTCCACCGAGGCCACTCCTACTCTGGCGCAGATATCATCATTTCTAATTCTATCCCTCCTTGTATGCCCACACATCCATCTTAGCATCTTCATCTCCGCAACTTTTATCTTTTGAGTGTGCGAAGTCTTGACCGGCCAACACTCTGCCCCATACAATATAGTCGATCTAACCACCACCCTATAGAACTTGCCTTTAAGTTTTGGTGGCACCTTTTTATCGCACAAAACTCCAAATGCGAGCCTCTATTTCATCTACCCTGCCCTAATATGATGTGTGACATCGTCATTAATCTCTCATTCCCTTGGATAATCGACCCGAGGTACTTCAAGTTCCCTTTCTTTGGAATAACCTGAGTACTAAGCCTCACCTCCACGCCTGTCTCAAGGTAGCTCCCGTTACTGAACTTGCATTCCAAATATTCTGTCTTGGTCCTACTCAGTCTGAACCCTTTAGACTCTAGAGTCTATCTCCAAACCTTCAACTTAGCGTTCACTCCGCTGCGAGTCTCATCAATCAGGACTATGTCGTCTGCGAATAACATACGCCATGGCACCTCCCATTGGATTTGTCGCGTCAGTCCATCCATCACCAAGGCAAATAGGAATGGGCTAAGAGCTGCTAAGAGCTTATCCCTGGTGCAGCCCCATCATCACTGAAAAGTGCTCCGAGTCTCCTACTGTCTGTACCCTGATCTTGGCTCCATCGTACATATCCTTGATTGCCCTAGTGTATGCCACATGTACACCTCTAACCTCCAAACATCTCCATAGAACCTCACTAGGGACTTTGTCGTATGCCTTCTCGAGGTCGATGAAAATCATATGTAAGTCTCTCTTCCTCTCCCTATACTGCTCCACCAACCTCCTAATAAGATGAATGGCTTATGTAGTTGAACGCCCCGGCATGAATCCAAACTGATTCTCGAAGATAGACACACCTCTTCTCACCCTTATCTCCACGACTTTTTTCCAAACTTTCATAATGTGGCTTAGCAGCTTGATACCCCTATAGTCGTTGCAACTCTGGATATCACTTTTGTTCTTGTACAAAGGAATCATTGTACTCCACCTCCATTCTTCGAGCATCTTCGCCGTCTTAAAAATGACGTTAAACAACTCCGCCAGCCACTCCAAGCCTACCCTACATGCGTTCTTCCAAAATTCAACTTGGATCTCATCAAGCCCGATCGCTCGTCCCCTGCGCATCCTGTGAACAGTACCCTGAACCTTCTCAACCTTAATATTTTTACAATACCCAAAATCTCGGTACCTACCGGAGTGCTCCAGATCTCCCAGCACAATGTCTCTATCTTCTTTTTCGTTCAATAGTTTATGAAAGTAAGACTGTCACCTCCGCCTAATATGCTCGTCCTCCACCAGTACTTTGTCGTCCTCATACTTGATGCACCTCATGTGATCCAAGTCCCAGGCCCTCCTCTCTTTCGCCTTGGTTAGTCTGTACAACTTTTTAACCCCGTCTTTTTTCTCTAATTTCACATATAGACGTTCAAAAGCCGTCGTAATTGCTAGCTTTGCTTCTTTCCGTGCCATCTTATATAATTCCCTATTCGTCCACTTCTCCACCTCATCCTTGATTTCTACCATTTTCGCATACGCCGCTTTTTTCGCTTCCACCTTCTCTTGAACTTTACCATTCCGCCACCAGTCCCTCGATGCCCATCGTGGCTACCCCGCAAGAACCTTAGCACTTCTTTAGTAACCTCCCGAATGCAACTGGCCGTCTTGTCCCACATACCGATAGCATCCCTACTACTCTCCCAAGCCCCATTTGCCATCAACCTCTCCCCATATCCTTTGCACTAGCCATGGTCAAACTCCCCCATTTGATTCTTAACCTGTCATCTACGACCCTCCCCTTCTTCTTCATCTTGATCTCCAAATCCATCCCCAAAAGCTTATGTCGGGTTGTAAGATCCTCCTTCGTAATAACCTTGCAGTCTTTACAAAGACCTTTGTCAACCTTCCTAAGGAGCAAAAAGTTTATCTGAGTCTTAGCCACCGAACTACGGAAGGTCACCAAATGATCCTCCTTCATCAGAGGGAAAAAAAGATAAAGAACAAAGTTCATTACGCTAGAGCGCTATGACATAGCACTTTAGATGTCAACCCTTCATATAGAAAGTATCGAGACCACACCAATATCCTTCTTTTGAGGATTTCCATCACTATCAGTTCCTTACCCTTATCAAATGCTAGCCACCCTCAAAATTAAGAGCTTGTTTGGAAAAACGCTTTGTAATTAGCACACTTTTGGACTGTCTGTCTGGCTTGGAAAAAAAGCAATAGGAATCCGCGCCATTGGTACCACTCCTGCTTCTTTCTCTTGTCACGGAAAAGAGCATATTAATTACTTGATCAACATGAAATTGGATGTAATTGAGAAGGAGAAAATACACTACAATTCTTATGGAGGATTGCTTACAAGTGATTTTTCAAATTCTCTTTTGCTATTATTTTTCAAATATCTTATTCGTTATTTCTAGAATGGAAATATTATTCTTTTTACACCGTCCATTTCAAATATTTGACGAACACTTGTTAAAAACAATTTCGTATTTAACTAGCTTTTCCCCCTATTTATTAGAACAAACATTTATTATAGCAAAATACTTTTAACTCTAACACATTCTTTTTTTATAAATGTGGTGTCTGGGTTAGCTTGCGCGCGCACCTCGACTAATTCCACGGGATACCTATCACCTCCCACCAGCAACAATTACCAGATAACTCTGTCCACCAAAGCTAGGACAGGTGAGAAGAAATCATCTTGTGTTTTTTGTATTTGCTGCGATTTACTCATACATATTCTTTTGTTATTTCAAAATGGAAAATATCATGAATTTCATTATACTCACGAGTATGAAGATATTCATTATTTATCAATTTGTAATCATTAAATAGATTTTTCAAAAAATATGTATTTTAAATACCTAACAATAAATTAAAGTTAATATGCATTATATAGACATCTATTTGTTACACAGTAAAGTTTGTTAACTTTATTTAAAATAAAAAAATAACTATATAATTACACTTGTGTAACCAAACATGACACATGTAGTACATTATAATTATGTTATGACAAACAAATATGTCTATATAATTATTATATTGTGTAATTACTAGACTGTATAATTACTAGAAATTATACCAGAACCAGTTACAAGGTGTCCTTCCAAAAAGGCTCTAACAGGATTGTCGTTCCTAAGCATTCAAGATCAGACAATTCTAGGATTGAAGAGAAAAAGAGTGACATCTTTTTGAAGCTACATCTTTATTCCGTTTATGTCAAAAAAACACCACATCCTCTCCAATAAAGAGTCGGATACTGAAATCCTAGAAAAAATATTCTACCTTTAAGCGGATATTCTCCAGTGGACTGAGGACATGACCTTAGATAGGAAGATTTGGCGGTCGAGGATTACGATAGAAGGGTAGTAGATATTTGAGAGAGGTGGGAGGATTCTTCTTTTCTTAGTTGTAGTATTTTGGTATCGCGTCGATCATTATCCTTATGTGGGAATTACTAGGTTGTACCATTTGTTTTGTATCTTGTTATTTTGCTATCTTATTTTGCATGCAACCCTGCATTGATTACGTTTCTTTTTAGCCGAGGGTCTATCCGAAACAGACTCTCTACCCCGCAAAGGTAGAGGTAAAGTCTGCGTACATCTTACCCTCCCCAGACCCCACTTATGGAATTACACTGGTTATGTTGTTGTTGTTGTAAGCAGATATTCTCCCGGTTTGATTTTCTTAAGCTGAGGAAAAAATTACTCTTTCAACATCTATCCCTCTGTTTAATTTTCTTAAGCAGAGGAAAATCTACTCTTTCAACACCTTCCGGGTATTCTGTCCTTCCATTAAAGAAGGTACATTGTTCAAAATTCTAGCATTAACTTATGAGCAAAGCAAATAGAAAGAAAGAATAAATTTGTTATCAGAATTCAAGTAGATCAAACTAATTCCAGTAAGCCTATTTCTTTTCAATAGACAATAAGTAAATAGGTAATTAAACCTGCAAAATTGATTTAAGAATATGCATTTACACGCTCATGTAGCCTCGTCAAACAATGCTAAAGACCCATTAACAGAAACTCTAAACATGCATCAAAACCACAACCAAAGAACCAATGGCACAATTAATTTAACACACCCTTTTTGGAATATTACACCAAGATCGAATTTTTATTAACAAATATACACTTAAACAACTGACAGGAACGTATTATTAGGATCGAACTTCAATCAACTAAGCTTCAACACCAAACTTGTTGGGTTCTGTTACACTACATCCATTCAGCTTTATTTGCACTCGAATTATTATTATAATAAGAATATTAAAAGAGAAAGGAACTCACTGTCAAGATAGCTAGCAAGAGAAGTAGAGAGATAGATATCTTCTGGACCTGCCCACGACATTGATAGATGTTCTAATTTCAATTCAAATTGCATTAACAAGCACCAATAAATATAAAATAAACCCTAAATTTGAAAGGAATGGACTTGTTGACTTTTCGTTGTTTTCAGATCTGAAAATCCCTAACCCTAATTTCGGACTATCCCCAATTATGGGGCGGAGCTACACACACAACGTGACAAGTCGTAGTTTTTTCACTTATTTTTTTTTATTTCTGCCAGAAGTTCTTTACCAAAAAATTATTAATTAAATTGACCCCTTGAAATATTTTATTTGCTACTATGATTATGGCCTTTTTTTTGGGGGGGTTGAAAAAATGGACTTCTTGCGACTTTATCTCTGGTTAGGTGAGATTCGTATGAATAAATTTGCTATATTGACAACTAATCATGAAATTGAGGTGTAATTGATAAACGTTTTAGATTAAAAGGCTAATTTTGTACTATAGTTATTCTTGAAATGTTTTATGTGATACCGATATAGTTGTAGGTGTAATACATTGTATTACCATTTAAACAACTTTTACGAAATTGTTTAAGTAAATACAAAAGCATAAAAAAAATACACTAGTTAGCTTACATTGGTTACAATATTGAAAAAAAAAAGAGTTTTTATTTTGTCTCCTAGAGTAGCTTTTATATATACTAGTAGTGAGGTGCCCCTGCCCAAACACAACGTAGAAAGTTGAATACAAAAATGTTTTTAATATAGTATTTTCTATGGATTAAAAAGAGTGTTCACTTAGAATTTGAGATATGGCTTTTTTCTTTTACAAAAAGATGTGTATTCAATTTAAGATCACTTATATTACAAACTATCTAACAATATTTTCATGGTACCTAATCCCATATTTATAGTTGTGGAGGCATAGCATGACTAATCAATTGAAAACAATATAATGTAAAGTAAACAAAAACACCAAAAGACTAGAAAAAAAGATTATTTTCAACTAGATTTGGAGGAAAAATAAAATCCCAAAAAAGTACAAAACGCAAGATACTTCCGTAACATTACACAACATGTGTTGTACTATCTACGTGTGGATTAATACAACCATGAGAAAAAGAAAAAAAAAGTATCCTGCCAAAATAAAAAAAGAAAAAAGAGTATTCTTTGAACATCTCATTTATTTACCCAGAGAAAATTAACCTGCCAAAAAAGAAGAAGAGAAAAGAGTATTCTTTGACAATTCTCTTTACCCAGACAGGCCTATCAAATTTCCAAAACAATAACTGCAAAAAAGAAAAAAAAGAAAAAGAACTTGTTAAGTAGTGGTTAAGCTAACAAAATAATTGTTTTAATTTAAAACATATGTACTATAAAATTAAAGTATACTCACAATCAGAGTCGGTCTTTACCCACTTAGATCCATCACAGGTTTTCTCTCGTTTTTTCTCCTCTACCTCTTCCTTTGGTGCACATCGATCCTCTAAATATCTCTTTGTTGATACTCGAGCGCCATTTTGTGGGTTTATTTTCTTTGATAGTATTGTCCTTAAAAGCTGCAACATAAATACCGTTAAAAAATGAGTTCTTAAAGAAAAAAATAATGCAAAATTGTAAATATTGACATAAATAACAACATATATACATGCTCATGCATGTTAAATTTGGAAATTTATTGAGTTATATTTTGTGTACGAACAACATTGATGGAGTACTATTTTTACTCCATCAAGCTAATAGCTTAGCTTGTTACGCCAAACTTTTAAAATCTATTTATTTTGAAAATTACTATATTTTGTTAGAACTGATTTTCAAAATAACTTTTGAAAAGTAATAATGGTGTTTGACTAATTAATTTAAAAAATATTTTTATTAATATTAGAATAATAATTTATGCTTAACAAGCTTTCAAAAGATACTTCTAGGGAAACTATTTTTTCAACTTTTGCTATTACTAAAAAATACTATGTACTACTAACTATTTTCTAAAAGTTTGATTGAACATTTCAACTATATAAAATAAGTAATTTTTTTTAAGAAAAAGTAACTTTTGACTCCCTAAAATCTTGATCAAACAAACTACCGTATTAAATTAACCTATAATAACGCATAACATTTCACATCAAATTAATACTTAGTATAACATTAAAAGTAACGTCATAATCTATTATAACAAGTTAAATTGCACTGAACACAAATTAATTTACCTTTTCCATTCTCGATTCGGGAAGAGTGTCTCGCAAATTAGGAGTAGGAGCAAAACCACTTGAGCAAACAAACATTTTCTTGAGAAGAAACGAAACTGATTTCATCCCATTTACTTTCTTTTTATTTGTCTTGCAAACATGGTCCTTGCATCTCCCAATAATAGCTCTAATAGTCCTATCAATTTCTTCCTCATCTAGATTTTCATAAATCTCCGAATTGGTACAACTAAATCTGCTTGAAGTCCTACGATCAACTTCCAAACTTGAAGGGCAATTAAGGAATCTGTCCAATGGGAGATCACCATCCTTTCTTTCTTCAGCAATTAATTTATTAGCTGCCGTTTTTTTCGATAATAGCTTTGTTAATTCTTTTTGTAATTTGCCAACTTCTTCAGGGGTGAATTCTGCTAAATCTGGTGAGGAACTTTGCTCATTGTAATTTTCCTCTAAGATTTCATTGTCATGATTATCTTGATTTTGTACGTTTTGAGAGGTCTCTGATTTTGTTTTTAGAGAAGTGCTGGTGGTACCAAAAGTTCCAATGGATAATAATGAATCAGGCCAACCGTTGAACTCTTCGTTACGAGGTTCTTTACTTGGTTGATCTGTAATAAATACAATAGTTAAACAAGAGAGTTAGCAAGAACCTAATCAACTTTCTAGTTAAAGCCAACTTTTGCAGAATAATTAAGGTTTTGGAGCCCAGATTTGAATCAATTCCAAATTAATGCTACAATAGTAACTAAGTTTACATTCGAATAATTAGTAATAGATATTTACTAAATTTCTTTATATATATGTAACATCTAAATAACAATAACTGATTTAAGTAAACTCGTAACCAACTATATATAGATCCGCGCCTGATTCACAGCGAATTAAGGACCTACTATACCAAGAGGTTAGTGAAGTAACATTATTGAAGGCAGATAGAGATCTATGATTTGATGAATTCAACTTTTAGGTCTGATCGAGAGCTATTAAGGACCTATTATACCAAGAGGTTAATATAGTAGTAGCATTATTGAAGGCAGATGGGCATCCATGATTTAATAAATTTGATGAATTCATCTTTTAGGTTCTCATTTTGAACCCATTATTCTTTTTCTGCCTTCAGAAACTAAAGAATTTAATATTTAATGAAATTTAGCAATTTTTACGTACTATAATATTTATATATGTTTTACTTGAGCTAAGAGTCTGTCGGAAACATTTTATCTACTTTCACAAGGTAGGAGTAAGATTTACGTACACAACACATTCCCTAAATTCACTTGTAAAATTTTACTGAATATGTTATTGTACATATATTTATTTATTACTCATATTGTAAAGTACTAATTCAGTTGAACCCGTTGATGATGTACTCCATCCCCTCTAGACACGAAGGGACATTCTTATATGACATGGAGACACTCCAGCATGTTCTCCGATTTCGAAATCTAATGTCTTCTGGATGCGAAAATTTATGATTAAATCAGATAGTGTTTTAGGAGATAATATATGAACAAACTCCTCCATGTATGCCGTTGTCTAAGCAAGCCTACAACATGCGTTTTAGGATTTTGGATTTACTAGGAAGTATGAATCCCTAAACTCTTATTCTAGTATTTGTCGCAAAACGTATTAGAGTAATAAAATAGCACTACTACTCTTGCTTTGGAGTAGACCGAATCAGAAAAATGCTAGGCGGTCGGGTCATATATAGTTTGATTTAAGTATGCATCTCGGGATTGAACCATATTATGTATAGTTAGGAATGGATTCAATTGAACTCACAATTTTTTAATTAGAATGTGAATATATAGATGAAAAGCTCAGAAAAAAGTACAATGATTATAGTTTGAACAAATAAAAAGCACAAAATCTTGAGTCTAATAATATTAAAACCTGGATCCTTCTCTACATTTGGCCATGCACTTTGTACGTATTGGTTTAATTTCTTACCTCCTAAACTTACTCCTAACCTATGTGATTTATGACAAGTAACATAATAAGCTAAGATCGCATGCATGTCACTTTTTAGTCCTTAGGTAAAAAACAGCTAAAAGGAGATCGAAGTTTACATTTTTTTGCTAATTAAAGAAGTGGAAAGAAGGCTTACGTTTGGTTTGAACTATGTTCCCTTGTCCACCATTGAACTTATTTTGCATCCAGCTTAAGAACTGCAACCCAAAGCAACCAAATTATAAGTAAACCTCTAACTATTACTTTAGACCATTACAATAAACAATACTCGTGCATGCTTATAACCTACCTTCATATTTGAAGAAACCTCTTTGTTGATCACTTGTGATGTTGGTGATTTGTGGTAAAGTCTAAAGTGGAATAATAAAGAGAGAGAGAGAGAGAGAGAGTATGTATAGGAGATCCTAGAAGCCAATGAGAAGTGAGCTTTGCTATAGTAATAAATAAAGATGAGAATGTTACGAAATTAAACCATATATGGCTAAGTAAGTGTATTGGTTCAAGTTCCTAAATACGGCACCACCCCTCTTAAAAAGTCCTATTTCCCCCCAACTTGATAGCAAGTAGTATGTGTCTATATTCATCATTTTAAATCTGTCAAAGCCTTAGAGGTATCTCTAATACCAAGAGATCTAAGTACACAGTACCAACTAGGCTACTTCTAAAGACATTCTCCTATCTTCTTAGTTCTTATATGGACAAAAATCAAACCACGCATTTTTTTACACTTTATAGTATAAAGATATATAGACACATGGGAGAGTGTGTGACCAAAATGTTGAAAAGAAAGGTGTGGAAGTGATTCAATCCATGGGATTCAACATGAATGCTAATCTTGAGGCATCCTTTTAGGGTAATTTTTAAGTATATCAATCTCAAAGAAAACATTTTTTTATCCAACGGTTATGGCCAGGACACGAGTTTATTTCTAGCCCCTTCATCACCAGCTAATTAATCACACAAATATATCTCCAAATTAACTGTTTTAATAGCTAATTTACTTTCCAAATCTTTTTAACTCAAGTGCTAATGATTAACAAAGCGATTAAGAATAAGCCGTTGGTCATCGCTCAATATTAAAGGTACTCTACAAGCACGCCAAAAGGATCACGAGAGATTTTCATAACGGCCTTCTCACTTATAATTCAAAATTGAAAAAGAGTTCTTGGAAAACGTATACAGTAAATGAAAAGAAATAATCTTTCTCTTCATTATATATGTGGTATACTTTTGTTTTAATTTGTCTAAAGAGATTGATTACATTTTTATATTTAAAAAGTAATTATTTTTCCTTAGGAGTTATTTATCTTGCTCTCCCTTGATGACCGAAATCCAAAAGTTTAAGATTTGCAGATGGAGGGCATTTACCACTTAAACAACCCTTTCTAGTCATTTTATCCTTAAGGGGTCGTTTGGTTTGTATGAGCAAATATAATAATATGGGGATTATAATACGAGAATAAATGGTGATCGATGAGATTATTTAGTGTATATTAATTTATTGACATATATTTGATTTATTGAAAATGAGATATATAAAGTATACTACAAAATATATGTTTGGTTTTACACTAGCTAGATAGATTTGGATAAACTTCTATTTGAATTTAATCTTTACTTTCTTAAAATATTTAAGAGCTTAAGAAGAACAAATATGTCATTTTGTTGTTTTATCACACTAGTAATCCCGGAATTGTTATCCCATGTGTGATATATAAATAGTAGCACAATGGTAGTATAAGCAATTTTGGAAGTACTTGCACCAAAATCAGATATTGTATCAAATGTGACATAAAATAATCTCACATTTTATAATGAGATTATTATTCCTTATTCTTGTATCAATAAAGACTCTTAAACGAGATGATTTACACAAAATGATATAACTTATTTTAGATAACAAGCTTAAAAAAAATCAAACTTTAAACCTAATCAAACACTACCACATAAATTAGAATAAAGAAAGTACATTTTTTATATGTGAGGTAAGACTGCGTACAATAGACTCTTGTGGCTCGACCCTTCTCCGGACCCCGCGCATAGCGGGAGCTTAGTGCACCTAGTTATCTTTTTTTTTATATAGAGCTATTGACACAAGGAGAAAAGGCCAGTCTGTAAAAGATCGAGAGATCTTGGTTGCCTGAGAAAACTTGGACACAAGTATCTTTTATAAACGTCTAGCAAATCCTCACACACTTGTATGTGAGATTCTCTAATTTTCGGTTGGGAAAGGATTTTGGCCTTCTCTGCTTGGTTGGTAGCTAATCTACTGACGACTAATATGATTATATGTTGATAAATGAAGATTAGGCATCTGCTGGTGATTTTTTTTCCATATATTTTTAGATAAATTGTTGATGAAAAATCAATAAATCCTTTCGCTACCTAGGAGTATTTCTTTGTAGTAAAATTAAGTACAAGGTTCTCTCTGCTCCTCCTCCTATACCAGCATTACAGCTCCTACAAGAGAATCATTACGAAAGATGTCACGATGGGTAGCATAGGTTTACTATTATGACTAGCTCTATATAAGACTAACAGACAATTTGCTTATATTAAATCAATATAATTACGTGATATAGACCTTTGTAGCACATTAATTGCTTTCATTCATGGAGATTTGGAGCTAGAAATATAGCTGCATGAAGTATTTCCTAAAATGGAATATATGTAGCAGGGACAAGTAGACAGCAATATTATAGTGCCCAGCAATTTATATCCAACCCCCAGAAGCAGCGCCTCTCAGTTTGCGTCTGGTGCTCCAAACTCCACGTACGCAAGGAGCTTAATTTCGAACTCCATATCTTGAGGTTTCGATCTCAAAGTAGAATTTACATAGATAGAATTACAAAAAGTACTAAAATGAAATCTTTAATAAAAAGAGTTCAAGTTATATACTTTGTCAGGGTAATGTATTTTTTACACAATCAGATCATCTAAATGATATTTACAGGTAAATCTCCTTAAAATGTTAAAACTTGAACTCAAGATGAAATTGTACGAAATTGAAGAACAGAGTGAAGAACATCGTGAGTCGGTGACAATCACAACTAGGGATGGCAACGGATCGGATCTGGACCGGATCCTACTAGATCCAAATCCAGATCCGTTTTTCATACCTGAATCCAGATCCGGATCCAAATCCGTCGGGTTCATAAAAATCATATCCAAATCCGGATCCATCGGATTCCACAGGGTCCACGGATCGGATCTGGATCTACATGTAAAAAATTTTGCCTTGCTAAGAATTTTTTTTGAACTGACAAACAATTTTTACTTAGCTAACAGTTTACTGTGTTTCAATTTTGAAATGTTCATATGAGATATTTTGTTCTTTGTCTCGTTTTGATTGTGAGCTATTAATTAAAAATGTCGGACAATGACAATAGTTGTGAAAAATGCTGACTAGTATTTCCACAATGCAGAACTTGCATGTGCTTGAAATCTTCACAAATGAAGTGAATATAATTTTAACTACTTGTCTATGGAGATGTTAGTCATTCACTGATATAACATTGATTTTATTATCGAAGTTAACTCTTTATTTTTTGGTTTTTGAGTTAACGCAGGGATAAATTAAACTTGTTTTGAGAATTAAACTTGCAAGGATGTGCTTAGCAATTTTAAGAAAATACTTATAAAATTACATTCTAGGTTATGAATATATTTAATAAAAAACGGATCCACAGGTCGGATCTAGACCGGATACGGATCTCAAATACAAGATCCAGATCCAGATCCGATCCGTCAGAAACGGATCCGGATCCGTCAGATCCAAATTTTGAAGATCCATATCCTATAAAACGGATCTGAATCCACCGGACCGGATCCAGGATCCACTGCCATCTCTAATCACAACCGAGGGAAGAGAGAGAAATTTACATTGATGATAAGAGGAAAATATCTAGTCTAGTCTTTACAATTGGGCCCATACCCCTATTTATATGGACTCGGACAAAATAATACAAGCCTAAAATATAAATAATTCTGCAATGAGTCCAATTACAAAAACAAAATACTATCCAAGTCCACTAATTAAATTGTTAACTCCAACACCCCCCCCCCTTTCAAGTTGGAGGGTGATAACACACCCAACTTGAGAAGATGAGAATGACGGGCAGCATCATGAAGACTTTTGGTGAAAATATCATCTAGTTGCATGGCACTGGAAGTATGATGAAGACTGATCAACCCATCATTAAGCTTAGTACGAGCAAAATGACAATCCAATTTGATGTGCTTGGTCCGCTCATGAAAAATCGAGTTCTTAGCAATACAAATAGCAGTTTGATTATCACAAAACACAGGAATATGTAGCATAAGGGAAAGATCAAAATCAGTTAATAACCGAGATAACCAAGTAATTTCATCAACAACCTTACTCAGAGATCTGTACTCAGATTCAGCGGAGGATAAGGAGACCACATGTTGTTTCTGTTGGAAGATTTTTGCTCTATGGTACTTTATAAAGCAATACGGGAAGTATTTAACTATTACAAGTATTCGAAAGGATAAACAAAGATTTCAATAATTCAACATGGAATCTGAAATTACAATCGTTACACAAGTAAAACCGTAAATTCCGCTTTGTAGAAGACGGAAAAATGTAAATTGTTTTTGCTTTGAGTCGAGTGTAGCACTCTGTCCTTAAGACAATATTGCCCCGTATGTATCCTTTATACGTCCTGGACAATTTGTCTCCCAAGATAAAACAAAATGGAACCCTTGAACAAAGGAAACTCAAGAGCTACCGTGAAGAATATTGAGTAACGAAATGATGCTTGGAAGTTGTAGGAAGAAAACTATTTTGGTTGTGTATTTTCGTGCACTGTTTTGCTGCCTCTCTTACTGTTAACTCTTTTCCTCAACAATGGTGTAAGGGGGTGTTTATATAGGAGAGGGATGGACTCTTTTACTGCCTGAAAACTGCCTCCATAATAGCCAAATAATGGCCATTATGGAGGTAGTAAAGTCACCAACATAAATGGGAGAAAGACCAACGGATTTGGCCATTATAGGAGGAGTAATTCAGGCAAAATAAATGGCTGAATTGAGTGCTTGGCATTTCTGTTTTTGACCGTCGAAATTCTGATGTTCTGGAAATTTCAGGGACCAAACAGTACATCTGAAACTTCTGGGATCAAACTGTACTTCTGGCAAAGTTTTCTGGCCGAAAAAGATAATATCAGAAGACCCATGGCCCGTGACCCCGGAACTCAGAACCGGACCGGACGGGACGGGCGGGCGGCGGCGGCGCGCGTGGTCTTTCCTGGAACCGAAGCACATCTAGGTCCTCCCTCCTTTAAACACATGGGATACCCCTTGGGGTCCCAAACCCCAAACCAATTTCGAATCTTATATACACAACAATTCTTTCTTCCTCTACCGATGAGGGAGAATTACACACAATACCACACTTTTCATGCTTCAAACACCTTACTTCGTGAACCAATATCTCTTTCATTTCTCAATGAAATTTGACGATTCTTGGCCCTACGGTTATCTACGTACTTAGTAGATCATGCATGTGTGAAGAACCGGATTCTCCAACATACGTTACACTAGTGTTTAAGCCGTTAAAGTTGGTCGATCGCAACTCCCGCCAAAGGCAAATTTCCAACAGTTTCTTAGCCTTCCAACTGACTAGACTACCACCCAACAATACACAAAAACCAGTGACTAATTTTCTGCTATCAGGACAAGATCCCCAATCACTATCACAAAATACTTGCATAGACAGATCAAGAGAGTTGTTAAAAAACAGATCAAGGTGAGGTGTGCCCTTCAAGTATCTAAGTAGATGCAGGGCAACCTTCATATGTAGAGCACAAGGTTGTTGCATGAATTGTCTAAAGTGTTGCACAACAAAAGAGAGATCAGGTCTAGCATGGGTCAAAAATTTCAACTTCCCAACTAGTCTCCTATACACATATGGTTTTGGCAAAGGATCACCCACCCCAGATTTTAATTTCTCATGTAACTCAAGAGGATAAATGACCGGGGAGGAGACATCACAATTGAATTCTTGAAGCAAATCATTAACAAATTTACTTTGATGAAGTAGAACACCAGAAGCAGAATAGAAAACCTCGATTCCAAGGAAATAATTGAGTAAACCTAGGTCTTTAATCTTAAACTGGTCATGAAAAAAAGGATTTAAGAGCAGCAATTTCCTCCAAATCAGCCCCAACCAGTACTATATCATCCACATAAACAACCAAGATAACAAGATAGGCCCCTGAATCCCAAATAAATAGTGAATAATTATTTAAGGAATGTTGATAGCCCCTGGAATGCAAAGCCTGAGATAATTTGGCATACCATTGCTTGGAAGCCTGTTTAGACCATATAGGAATTTTTGAAGCTTTCAAACCAAAATGGCAGAGAAGGGAGAAGAAGGAATAGAAAGCCAAGGAGGAAGTTTCATGAAAACTTCTTCATCTAAGTCACCATGCAAGAATGCATAATTAACATCAAGAATGCTGTGGAGGGTTTGCCTTTTTCATTTTCTTCATCTCCCGTTTTTTCCCATTACATTAGAGATATATATAATCCTGCTTTTAACGGTTTTCCTAGATCAACTGTTAAGAGAGATGTATTTAAATTCGCACATGAATATCAACAATATTTACGTTATTCATTATATCATTTTAATGGCAAGGTATCTATCACGTCTGATATAGGTCGTAGTACTAACAGCCATGATTATTTAACGGTAACTTGTCATTTGATAGATTATAAATAGTCTATGCAAAAACGTATCTTAGCGTATAGATATATAGATGATAGGCACACTGGTACTTTTATTGCAGATAATATTTATCAAGTGTGCCATTATTATGGAATAACCGATAAAATTATGACTATTACATTAGATAACGCTTCTTCTAACAATTACGCTATTACAATTTTAAAAAATAGTTTAACTCTATCTTTTCCAGATCATTTTCATATAAAATGTGCGTGCCATATATATAACTTAATTGTAAAGGATGATCTATCACTTTTTCAAGACATTCTTAGTAAAATACAATTTGCTATAAACTTTATTTTTAAAAGTAATAGAGTACAACGAAGAACTTATCACGATTGTGGACTACCTTATAGAAAAATTCCAGAAGAAGTATCCACTATGTGGAATTCTTTATACGAGCAACTACTTGTTGCTTATGACTATAGAAAACCTATAACTTTATTTTTTAACTTTCATAATCAAAATCCAGCTGATATGATTGTAGATAGTGATTGGGTAAAAATTTCCGAACTTATTGTATTTTTAGAGAAATTTTTTCAAGCAACAAAAGAATTTTCCGGTATATATTATCCTACTATTTCAACTATGTTGTTTTATATAACTCTAATATTTTTATTACTTAGTGAATATATGGAAAAACCAAATTATATGGCAAATTTATTAAAAAATGTTTATCAAAATAAAAAAATATTTTATTCCTATTCCCACTATTTATATTATTGGTGTTGTATTAAATCCGACTATTAAAATAGACGGTACTAAATCACTTATTGAAACTATTTACGATTGTATAGCAGTACTACCACCTCCAAGTCTCAAAAATCCAAATCACCCACCACCTATTGAACAAACTAAAGAAGAAGTGTTGTCTAGCATAGAAGACCAATAAAAAAAATATATAGGTTTTACCAACAAGAAAATGCTAGTAACTTACCGGCTTCCATACCATCTTCTTCATCTTCAACACAACCTCACAAAAGACATGTTGTTTCTGCGGCTAGTATTGAAAGCCTCAGAAATAGAATGTGAGGCCGTACTGCTACTAACCAAATTAGCGAGTTGGATATTTTTGTTTTGTAGAGTTCTGTACCGCACCAAGAAGTTATCAATGAAGATGGACATGAAGACTTGCTGAAATACTGGAGGGGGAATGAGAAGACCTTTCCGACACTTTCAATGATGGCCCGAGATGTTTTGAACATTCAAGCATCATCAACGGCGTCTGAAAGCGCTTTTTCTGCCGGCAGATATCAAATAGGAGACCACAGACACTCATTAGCCGGAGACAGCTTGGAAATTGCAGTATTATTCAGATATTGGATACGAGCGGAGCGGAGAAGGTGCGGTCAACCGGAGATCAACGAAGAAGAAGACGAAAACTACAACGAAATCTTATCCGAAGGTAGTGGAAGCGACATGGATCAATTTGACCAACAAATTCCAATTCCAACCGAAGAACCACAGGAAATTCTCAAGCAATTAGAACATGTTTTTTTGAGAATGTAATTTTTTTAATTGTAATTTTATTATGTAATTTGCAACTTTTGGACAACACCACAAAGTTGCAATTTAGACAATTGTATTTGTATTACAAAAAAATCATATGTCTATTAAATAATTTAAGAGGCACAAAAACAGCATTGAGATGTTTTTATTACACTATCTTGTCTTGTTTATTGTGTTTTTTTTATACATATGTTATTAAAAAAAAAAAAAGGAAAACCCGCCAAAACCCGCCCCGATCCCGATCTGACCCCGTCCCGACCCGATTCCGACAGGATCGGGATCGGGACGGGACTGGAGCAAGTCTCGCCAAACCCGACCCCGCCCCCTTCGCCCGTCCCGCCTCGACCCCGACCCCGCCAAACCCGGCCCGCCAGACCCGAGCCCGGCCCACTGGCCAGCTTTACCTTGAAATAAGAAATCAACAAGATACGTTCGTTGGAACCCTATAAATTGACGAAGATACGCCCGACGGAACCCTAGAAATTTGATGAAATCACGACTTAGAAAGAACCCTGGTGATAACTCTTACATCGAACACCGATCAAATAAAACTAGAACTCTGAACGATCGAAAACCTAGATATCAACACTCAATTAGTGAACCTTAACAAACCGGTATAATTGCGATAAAAAATTTACATGGGTACCACCGAACGTAACTAGAACAATAGATCTACCAAATTTGAATTCAAGATGAAATTGTACGAAATTGAAGTACAAAGTGAAGAACAATGTGAGTCGGTGACAATCGCAATTGAGAGAAGAGAGAGAAAATTTACAATAAGAGAAAAATATCTAGTCTAGTCTTTAGGAAAGAATAATACAAGCCTAAAATATAAATAATTCTACAACGAGTCCAATTACAAAAATTAAATACTATCCAACTCCACTAATTAAATTATTAATTCCAACAATGTGAAATTTGTAATCTTGAAAATAAGATAAATTATCTATTATAACAGATAGAAATAACTTGATGATATAAAAATTCCTTACATTAATTGTATATAGTATAACTAAACTCAATATAGGCGTGTCTAAAACTCTGCCAAAGAGTAATTGTGCCCTTCTTCTCTTTTTCTTGTTTCTGTAGGGTAGACATGCACAAGTGACATGGAATGGAAGACGTAATTTTACAAAAAAAATAAAGAAGAAAACTAATAAAAAGAACACCAGGTGTCGGGACATCAAAATCTCATCAAATGATTTTGGACCAACACGTGCACCAAAGAGGTCGGGTTGACTTGGAAGTCAATATCTCCACAACAGATAACAAATCTCTTTGGAGTGTGATTAATTAATTTGATATTGCTAATACAATTAGGACCCTCAAGGCACATTTCCTCTTTGCACGGTGCGAGGCTTAGCTCTTAAGCGTGAATGATTAGATTTCACTGTTATGCACAGTAAATAACCATTGTTCATATGGTTATTAATTTAAATAAACAGTGGCTTTGTCTTGAAGTATAGTATTGTGTCATAATGCAGTATGAAGAAACGCTTTTAGAGACAAATAAGCATGTGATGTTATCATTTTTGGTACCTCAATTTGTAGGAATTTTGTGTTTTTTTTCCCCATAAATTTTTGAACTTTGCCCTCCGTTAGAAGTTTGGCTCAACTATGCCTCCGTTGTTGCCATTTTAACTCGAAATTAAGGTTAGTCACTAACAACGTCTGCCACGTCAATAATACTCTCAAATTCAATTTGTGATGAGTAGAAATGAGAAGACTTACGCGTCATCAACTGTATTACCAAAGACTTAATAGACCTCGAAATGGTTTTAAAAAATACTCCTAATTGCAGAAACTTAAGGATTAGACAAATAAGGGAAATAAGATTAATCGTCACTGATCCCGTCATGCACTTGCTTAGAAGCTTTGTTAATTTAAGATCCCTATAACATCGAGATTAGCACAGTGAAAAAAAGAAGACTACAGAGAAATTATCACTGTCACCAAGAAGGTTAAAAAGCATATAAAGGCCATGTGGGTGAATTTCTAGTGACTTGCAAATCTTACCTTATTTCTTGCAATGGGTATATGTGACTTGCCAAATTTGGAAAGTTTTTCCGCCTCGCTTCCATTAAACAAAGGCCCTGCATGATGTGGACCTCTCTACTCCATAAAGTGCCCCAGTTGCAATATCAATTTGACGAGCTAGCCATCTCATTGGATCTTCTCCTACTTTTCTTTTCTAATTTATTATTCTGATGAACAAACAGTTGACTACTGTGCAAGATATATTATTGGCACATTTTTCAGGCTAATCAAGTTGAAAAGAAATTTGACTTAACAAGCTAATTAATTCTTGTTTGGGCTACCACCACAACTTTGATACAAGTAAATCTCAGCCCAAACCCACACAAGACCAAACGATTAGCAACTTCTCATAGCCCGAACCCACATAAGACCAAATTATGGGATCTTTACCTATATAGCCGACTGGATTCATTGTTTACTTTTTCTAATCAGGTATATATATATATATATATATGTCGGCTAGCTTAAATTTAAATGGTTGAATGAGTAGCTATTAGTTGGACAGAAAAGTTAGCAACTCTTCATAATAAACAAGTTAGAAGAATTAATCCAAATAGCCGCTCATTCAACCGTTTAAATTAGATTAGCCGACGGATATATAATACATGTATAAATATGTATAATCAGTATATAGTCTATGTATATCGGATAGAGAAAGTAAAACAGTGAATCCAAACGGTTATTTGTGAAAAGATCCCAAAATATTAGCCCGGAAGGTAAGTTTTGGAACATTTGTTAATATTTAACTTTTGTTTGAGATAATTACTAAATAATCACTTTTTAAGGTGGAAATATTATCTGAACGAAAATATCCCAAATTAAAACACTAAAATAACTCTAACACACGATATATTGAAATTTGAAGATTTAATAAATGGAACTCCAACACAATATGCACAGAGGGCCAAACCTTACCAAGTGAACTAATTAGAACACATATACCATGCATTTATTTGTTTAGTGCTATCCCCATATATGAGCAAGTATTTTTTATCCACCATATCTGATCTAAGGATACTAGATTTAAATTGAGGAATCAAAATTTTCTCTCTTGACCATTGGATTTGATAAGAATAGCTAAGTTTGCCTATTATCTACTTGGCTTAAATCCGTTACTAAGGTTTTATTATTGGAAGAAGTTGGAGTTAATAAGGATGACTAGTGCAAGTCATCACTTAGTTTTCATTCTAAAGATATTTTCATTTATTAATTTCCTATTACTATTGCTTTATCCACCTTTTGCCACGAAAGAGTTAATGTTAATTTGGACCCCTAAGCAAATTGAAAAGTAATTATCAATCGTTCAATCATCTCTAAGCAACTCACTTGCTATAATTATTGGATTATAATATTGTCGAAGAGTGATCCACCCGATTATGACTTATGGGTCACACACACTCATCCTTAGCAATTATTGCTATGAATTATACGATAAACCAATTATTGCTATGTCTTATACGTTAAATTATCAAAAGATATGTTTATAACTACAACATGTTGTCCACACACGCTTCTTTCTTAATTTCCTTGTTCTTGGGGACCGGTACAATGCTTCTTTGATTCGGTAAAAAATATACTACTACAATTACTAGAGTAATAGCTCCAATTAGAAGAGGCTTGTGTAGGGTTTTGTTGGATTCAAAATATATAAGTAGGCACAGCGGAAGTTTAAAATTTTGTTCTACTTACCCCAACAATTTCTTCTGCTATGGTTATATGACAATCAAAACTTGTAACATAAAACATGAATACTTACAGGTTGTATTATCTGGAGTCTTTACTTAGGGATTACACGCGACTGTCCCTTCGACTGCAAGTACAATGCTACAGTGTATTCCCCTGTCAAGAAAGCCAGGAAATATTGGCAGAGGTTTGAAAGAGTTTTATCCTAGACTCTAAGTCTAGAATTGTTTATGAGAATTGGTGTTGTAATTAACAATGTGGAGTGATGTATTTATAGTTGAAATTAGGGAAAAGTCTGATTAGGGTTAGGCTCCAAGCCTGGCCCAAAAACCGAAGTGCAGTGGGCCAGTCTGACTGGGCCCACTGCTGGGTCGGCGCCGCGGCGCCTTACGTAAATTTTCAGTTTTCATTTAATATATATATTCAGCACATTAAATTCAAAATATAATTTTGATTTAATTAAATAATTTTCATCCAATAGAAATTATCCCATAGTTATTATCAATTTAAATATCTCGATTCCAAATCGAATATTTAATGTTCTCTCAATATACCCTTAGATCGAAAAGACAATCGACATAGTGTGACCCTATAGGCCTTCACATATCGACACTAATCCAATTAAGGTCCATACGAAACTCCTAGACTGCGCCGTATGACGAACTCAATATGTGAAGTACGTTTACATGAATCCAGCAAACATAACCTTTATGTGAGATGATAAATTCCTTTCATTTACGACACACTCGATCAAGCTTAGGATTTGTCATGTGTCTATCCAAACGGCTTGATCACTTTATCTCATCCATATTAGTCGACAACTAGACCATATTCTAAACATGTCTCTTGCATTGACCAATGACTTGGTCGACCTAATATCACTGAGAAGTTTAGTGCTCTTTCGAATATCCAATCGAGGAATGAATCATATTCTTGGCTCAACTACCACCTTAATTTACATTATAATGCACCCAACACAAGCCGTATCTTATCCTATAAGGAGTTTAAGCTTAGGACAGGGTCAAAGTACATTACTCTGTAAATAAGGTGCGTATTGACCTCAAGTCAAAGGACCTTTATATCCCACAGGCTGATAACACTCTAGACATGTCTAACAAATAGTTTATCAGCAGGATATATCAATACTTTCCAAAAGTATTCATGTGTCCATCACTAGTAACCATTACTAGTAGCAGGTGAGACATACTACATTCTCTAAGAATGTGACGCAAACCACATGTTGACTTATAACATATCATCGATATCACATTCTCGATGATCATTAGTCGAGACTATTTTAGAGTTACGCGCTATCATCAATATCTCACTCTATTAATGACAACGTAAGCTCAAGGGATGCACATTAATGAATAATTACAAACAATCAAATAATAATTCAATAATTGCAACTGCCATAAATATTAATCTTATTAATAATACGAATGTGTTCAAGTACATTTGTCCCTAATAATGATTGTCTCTAGAACATACATACTTTGAGCTTGAAGGTTTATTTTTTTTATATGTGGACCTAAATTTTTATTGGAGTACCATAAAACAATTAATTTCTGTGATAGTGCATATGAATCTATAGTATGAAATAAATATTCTATTAAAATGAAAATTGATCAATAAGAAATGATTAAATTAAATGCGAGGACAATGCTAATCCTGAGATTAGTTAGTCCCACTAATAGATGTATGCTTCATGCAACTAGCTTTAAAGGTATATGTCTCGTATCTTCTATCTTCGTTCTTTAAATCCTCTATATTTTATTTCACAATTTTGGATGCTAAGTATCAAATCCTCTATATTTTAGTTCATAATTTTGGATGTTAGGTATCTTCATTATAGAATATTCCATATGCAAAACTGCAGATATGATAATGACTTTTAACGGATAATGCAGTACCTTGGGGCGCATCTAGGGTCCAACCAGGGTGTTCAGCAAAAAATTACACTGTATATATAAGACATTTTTGTATTTTCTTATGTATTTATATAAATTTTGAATTACCCTGAACACAAGACTAGGTGTTGGTTTAGTGGTTTAGTGATTTAGGGGGTTCAATATTCATATTGAGGTTCAAGTTCAAACTTTAGACATTATATTTTTATTTTTCGAACCCCTCGGTTAAAATTTTAGATCCGCCACTGCAGTTGACCAGTTGTACACAAGTTAGGTCACGTTTTTTCAAGTGTGGTTAAATGCTTAAAATGTTACTCCTATAGTGTTATCACTAAGAAATGGAAATACATGCACTTGCATAATTACTTTTTTCTTTTCACTTGCATAATTACTACTATTATGTATGCTAATAAATGGTAGAATCTCGGAGCATAAACCAAAATAGTACTCTTTGGAAAGATATGAAGGTGGGATCTAAATTGCAAAGACATATCTCGATGAAAGACAGCTACTAATTTAGCAAATGACTTGATTCGTCTGATCTTTTTAGCTCGATAGACTAGCTACTTGAAAGAGAGGTACAACTCCTTCTCCCTAATGTAGATTCAATGATGCCTTTTCTAATCATTTGCCATGTGAAATTTGCTGAGGCAGCTAATTCTGATTCATGTTGGATGAGTCCATTAAGTCGGGAGTAGAGTGCTTCTTTCTAAGAAGATTTTTTTTAATTTTTTCAAGTCTAACTCAAAACATTTGATTAAGGATAACGAAATTTGAACCATTCTATCACACGTTTTGACGAGTATGCATTGATGGTTTGAGTGTATCGAAAGAGGATTAGAAGTTACATGAAAATAATTAAATGATGAGTTTAAGTGATATACATTGTCAATGTACGAAAAGTTTACACCATTAAGATATATGTACCTATTATAATTGTCTTATTTTTAATACTACAAATCTTACATTTTAATTAAGAAAACTTACTTATAAATATCATTTGGGTAACCTGATGATGCAAAGATCATTCCTTATATTAATGATATATATATATATATATATATAACTTAAATTCAATATATGATTATCAAAGCCAAGTAACGAGAAGCTTGATTAAGGTCACATGCACTTGAAACCTGACTATACCTCTTTATTTTTCTTTCTTTATTCGAGGATAGGTACGTACTCTTAAATCTCAAGAACATTGACCTGAAAATTGATGGAACTTGTTGGGCAATGATTAATTGGTTAATGGGAACTATTGGATAGAATGGGAATTGTTAGCATGAATTCCTTTTTGTCAATGTTCCAAAATTTCATCAACATGATGCTGCTTATGTATAAGGTTCATGCCATATACGCATCTGTCACGCCCCCAAATTAGGATGGGACGTGATTGACACCCAACCTTTACTACCCGTTGAGCAAATCCTATATTAACTAACCGAAGGTCTAATCTCATCTCAGTAATAGAAATAAAACCAACAATATCTTGATTAAACATATCAAGAAAACTAAATAAGGAACATAACTTCAAAGTGTCTATAAAGCTAACTCGCTGTCAAGTTATGAGCCTCTAACTAAAATCAGAATACATAAAGCTTCAGGACATTCCTCGGAAATAATGTAAATGTCTAAAAGTAAATAAACGATTGGGAAGGACCTACTACCGCCGGGATGAATCAACGGAGCCTGCTACCTGAGTCTAGAACGTCTGCCTCTAGCCACATGATTTGTCACCTGCATACTAAACACCTGCCACACGACGTGACAGGCCCAAACAGGCTAAGTATCTCCAAGGGTACCCGGTAAGTCTCATAAACTACCTCCTAAAAAGGACAGATCTAGACTTTATAGGATAAGAGCATAATAAATAAGGAAAAACATGTTTCACAAGAAAACGTGTAAATCATAGTCTTGAAAATTAACATAAGTTGATAATTTAGGGTTGTAAACTGATAAGTGAATGGAAAACTGAGTCTAAAATTGATAATTGAAACTGAACATTAAACTAGTAGCTAAACTGAAATAGAAATTGAGTTACACATAGTGGCCCTACGTACGTGTGGTCTAGGAACACACACGGGGGAGTGTCGGCCTATCTCCCCAGCAAACAATAGCCACTACGAGCGTGTGGGTTTCTAACTCTGGCTGTCGTGGCCCTCACGCAAGGGGAGATCGGCTAGCTCTCCCGTCTGAGTCTGGATGTGATCACACCATGAACTGAGCATATATTTGGACGGTAAGGAATATCAAAATAGCTCGGGGCTTTACAGTATCTTTCGCAAGAGTTATCTATAGAATTGACAAAACAAGCATAAAGCATGAGAAACGTGCTAATGTATCGATATTTAATACATAGCCATGTGAACTGATCATCCTTGATGCTTCCCATGACAACTACTTCCATTTTTCCATTTTAATGGTTGATAATTTTTCTTTAACGCATCCTGAATTTATTGAGTACTAGTAGTAGTTAAAGTATCATTTCATCACACTTTTCGATGGTATAATTGAAACTATAGCAACAACTTCAATTTTATAGTTTCAAACTTCTCTTTCCCTTGCCATTCGTAAATGAAGTCTTTAGCCTAAGATCTCAATGCATAAAAGAATATTAAGTGCAAGTCCTTTTCACCATCATGCTAATTCCCCCTACCATTGAAAAAAGAAAAAGGAATCAGTTTCTTTCTTCACTTAGTCCATGCACTATTGCCTATTGGTATAATCAAAGGAAAGAATCAAAGATATGAAGGTGACCTCTATCCTTTGTTTCCTTAAAGCTAAAGCCTAACAACAAATAATATAATTGGGTAATTAAGTGGCCAATTACTTGGGTAGCGTAGATTTCACTCTTTGAATCCAATAATTTAGCCACCAGTCCACCACCAATGTTGACAAGATTAATATCAAATAACCATTATAATTATTATCCTGGGGTATAAAATTTATATGAAAAAATCTAAGATGATAACTTGAGATTTTATTTATTGAATTTAAAATTTTAATATAATAATTATTTTTCAAAGACAATTCTAGAAATGACCGGAAGGCAATATTTCTACATGTTGGACAATTGGAAATGGCATTTCTTTTACTTTGCTACAAAGTCAGCCGCAAAGGTTCGTTTCCGGCAACTGGCACTTGACAAACTTTGGCGGCTGCCTTTACAAAGTGACTTTATTCGATATATATACATAGCAGAACAACTTTCCACTTTCAAGATATTAATCGTTTGTCTAGGAAACACATCATATTTGTAGTAATAGTACTGGCTGGTAATTTTCAAACCATGTTATCTTGTCTAGGCACAGTTCAAATACGTATTTCTCCAACTCGACATTGATGCGTTTTCTAGGCAGTTAAGGTTAGAATCCTAAATTAACATAAAACTTTAGTTCAAGTTAACTATGGAAAAATTCCCTTTCTGTAGAAAAGAAAGAAATGCTCATCTACAAATAGAAAAATGTGGGTGGATTGTGAAGTGTAATTGAACTCCGTAATTAGATCTAACTAAATCGTAAACTACAAATTAGGACCTAATTTTTACATGTGGGTGCTCCATTATTCATACTCTTTCCTTGTGTAATGAAGTGTAATATAATTGACATAAAATGTCGGTGATCCATCATTACACGTGCTTCTTTGTCATTAACTATCTCCTATATTAAATAAAAAATTAAAGGACAGAAAATTTCCAAATTAAACAGAGAAAATATTGTAATTTACAAATGTACTCTTGGTTCCTTTATTAGCTTTAATGCTCATGGTACGTGACAGACCACATTTGACGTTTACTTAATAAAACTTAACTATTTGGCCCCTTACATAAAATCTTATTCAAATTCAACAAACCTTTCAACCTAAAAAGTAATTAAAGTTAATGATTAGTCACATAATTTTTTCAAATAATTTCAGACGGATGACAAAACTAACACTCAAAAACTGATAATTTAACCATAGTAATCCAGATTTTATCATCATTTGCTAGATTGAAGGACTAAAATTTAAAAGGTATTGTAAATTTGTAAAAAGTATTGTTAGTGGAGGAATCAAAATGAAATAATTGAACCTAAAAAGTGTACTTAGGTATTATTAGATTCTTTTTTACTAAAATGAGGGACTAGAATCTCAACTTTTTTCTCTAATAAATGGAAAAATATAAAATGAACAGCTGGCAATGTACTAGAATACAGCCGGCAATTTTTAATTGACAGCAATAGGTGACGTGGATTCTCCAAACCGCCAATCAATCATCGAGGCTTCTCTTTTTGGCTCAAACCCACCTCAACCCCTGCCTCTCACCACTTAAATATATGCTTCAAATTCTCTCCAAAAACCTTAAAAAATAAGATTGTTTTTGTGGAGCACAAAAAAAAACCCTCACTTTCTCTCTACTTTGATCTCGTCTATGCGTTAAACTCATTGATTTGATTCTCTCTCTGTTCATTGAGTCCATAAATTAATTGAGATAGAGAAAGCAATAGAACAGAAGCTTTTGCTGAATTTTCTCTTCTTTTTTTTAAAAAAAAATTATTTATGGATACGTATTATGTTCATGAGGAAAAAAGCAAAGAGGAAGGCGAGTGGGAGAAAGAAAGATAGAAAAGGATTACTTTTAAGTTCTCTAAACATTATTCCAAAATAAGCCGAAGAAAAAGGAATAATTATAATTCCCAAAGTTCTCTGCATATATTTATCTCTGGTAAGTGTATTTATCTTAGAAATAGATCCAGCATATTACTGTTAGGTACATATATGGACCGTTTCGAGTTCAAATTAATTAATTTATTTTGACATGTCAGATTTTTTATGACAAATTTAATTGAGTGGCTTTATTGATGTAAAACAAAGTTGAATGACTTTGCTACATAAATTCCTCGTAGTTGAGAGACCTTTTGAGACATTTACTTAATTTTAATTTATTTCAGTTAACTTGTTTTGTTTTCACGTTGAAATTCGTTCAGTTATGACGAATAACGATGTCAATTTTGCATATAGATTAGATATAGGTCACCTATGGACTGTTTCAAGCTCAGATTGCATACAATATCTAAAATTCAATTAAAATTCAGACTAATTAAGTTCGTGTTTATTAGAGCAAAAAAATTAATTTCATGTTGAAATTCGTTTTCAGATTGACGAATAACAATATTGATTTTGCATATAGATTAGATGTATGTTATTTATAGACTGTTTCAAGTTCAGATTACATATCAATATCTGAACTTCAATTAAAATTCGGACTAATTTCTTTTTTATTAGAGCAAAAAAATTTGATTTCATGTTGAAATTCGTTTTCAGATTGACGAATAACGATGTCGATAATCAGCGATGTAATGGTGATGAAAGCCGCAGAGGCAGAAACAGTTAAAGTAAAACTTACAGCACAGATCGATGTGGATTTCGCCAAATGTGATTGCTGTGGATTCACGGAGGAATGCACTCTATCGTATATTGAAACAATCCGGCAGCGTTACCAAGGGAAGTGGATTTGTGGATTGTGTGCGGAGGCAATTAAAGACGAGATCATTCGATGCGAGATGTTGATCAGTGCGGAAGAGGCTTTGAATCGTCATTTGAACTTTTGTAAAAATTTCAGTTCGTCTAGTCCGCCTTCTAATCCAACTGTTCATTTAATTGCTGCGATGAGGCAGATTTTGAGGCGGAGTTTGGAATCTCCTAAGTTGCTTAGGTCGATGTCTAGTAGTCCGGCGGAGAACATCGGAGAGATGAAGCACGCGGTGATTGTTCGATCAGAAAGTTGTATTCCTGCACTTTCATTGGTGGATTCGAGTTCGTTTCATGCTATGGGATGAAAGTATTTATGTCTTGGAGACAATCATCATTAGAGACAAATTTACTTGAACACATTCGTATTATTAATAAGATTAATATTTATGGCATTTGCAATTATTGAATTATTATTTGATTGTTTGTAATTATTCATTAATGAGCATCACTTGAGCTTACGTTGTCATTAATAGAGTGAGATATTGATGATAGAGCGTAACTTTAACATAGCCTCGACTAATGATCATCGAGAATGGGATATCGATGATATGTTATAAGTCGACATATGGTCTGCGTCACATTCTTAGAGAATGTAGTATGTCTCACCTGCTACTAGTAATGGTTACTAGTGATAGACACATGTATACTTTTGGAAAATGTTGTTATACCCTGCTGATAAACTATTTGTTAGACATGTCTAGAGTGTTATCAGCGTGTGGGATATAAAGGTCATTTAACTTGAGGTCAATACGCACCTTATTTACAGAGTAATGTACTTTGATCCTGTCCTAAGCTTAAACTCCTTATAGGATAAGATACAACTTGTGTTGGGTGCATTATGATGTAAATTAAGGTGGTAGTTGAGCTAAGAATATGATCCATTCCTCGATTGGATATTCGAGAGAGCACTCAACTTCTCAATGATATTAGGTCGACCAAGTCATTGGCCAATGCAAGAGACATATTTAGAATATGATCTAGTTGTCGACTAATATAGATGAGATAAAGTGATCAAGCCATTTAGATAGACACATGACAAATCCTAAGCTTGATCGAGTGTGTCGCGAATGAAAAAAATTTATCATCTCTCATAAAGGTTATGTTTGCTGGATTCATGTAAACGTACTTCACATATTGAGTTAGTCATACAACGCGGTCTAGGAGTTCCGTGTGGACCTTAATTGGATTAGTGTCGATATGTGAAGGCCTATAGGGTCACACTATGTCGATTGTATTTTCGGTCCAAGGGTGTATTGAGAGAATATTAATTATTCGATTTGAAACCGAGATATTTAAATTGATAATAACTATGGGATAATTTCTATTAGATGAAAATTATTTAATTAAATCAAAATTAGATTTTAGATTTAATGTGTTGAATATATATATATTAAATGAAAACGGAAATGAATTTGTACGTAGGGCGCCGCGGCGCCTGCTAGGCTGCGCCGACCCGGCAGTGAGCCCAGTCGGACTGGCCCACTGCACCTCGGGTTTTGGGCCAAGTTTAAGCCTAACCCTAAAATATTTTCTGACTTAATTGTAACTATAAATTCAGCACTAAACCATTGTTATAAAACACTAATTCATATAAACTTTCTAGACTTAGAGTCTAGGAAGAAACTCAATCAAACATTTGCCAAGATTTTCTGTCTTTTTGACAGAGGAATACAACGTAACATTGTGCTTGCAGTCGAAGGAACAGTCGCGTGTAATCTCTAAGTAAAGACTTCAGATAATACAATCTGTAAATGTTTATGTTTTATGTTACATGTTTTTTATTGTTATATAATCATACCAGAAGAAATTATTAGGGTAAGTAGAACAAAAATTTGAACTTCCGATGTGTCTACTTATATGTTTTGAACCAAACAAATCTCTACATGGGATTGGATGGAGGCTGTTTATGAAACGTTGAATTTGAGGTGACTATGGAATGTGAAACAATTAGTGGAGTAACGCGCTTAATTTTGCGCCAAAGTGTAACCGCAACAGAGCAATTGGTTGTTGTATTATGGAATGGACCACTACTTGCTCTAAACTGTTGGTCAGCGCGTTGCAATTGTAGCATTTACTTTGCCCAACAGAATTTACAATTTTGATTAGCTCTTTTATGTATCCTGTAAATATTCATCCCTCCTGCAATTTGTGCCCATTTAGTAGGAAACAACTTGGTTCTACTAGAACGCCATCCTAACTTCTTACTGGTTTGGTTCTTAAAAAGGCCCAGCTTTCTTGCTCTTCCGATTGTATGTTTTTCTAAGTTTATCTTGTAAGACCACAGTCTACATGGCTGAAATCAAAATTTTCGATAAGGATGTTCAATGGTTTATTACTAATATTTATATATAAAAACTAATTCTGACATACATATAATTTTTTTATGAAGGATGTTTTACTAACCACTCACTCTACGTTTCTGTTGTTCATAATCAACAATGTGGGCATAATTATTTTTTCCTTTAGTAGTTACCACTCCCAAGAATAAGTAGTCATAGTCTGTGCATTTTGGCTTAGCCGGAAGAAAAAGAAAACAATATTGACACATTCAAAGTTAGGAACAGGGCGAAATTGTGCTCATCTTACTCTGGAAGGATTTACTCCTACAGTCTCAATATGTATCGTACTTACATGTCTAGTTTGTTTATAAAAAAAAAAAAGTCCACGTTTTCTTATTTAGAAATAATTTAATTCTAAATTTTTGATTTTAATCCCATGAGATGATTCGTTTCGGACCAAAAGTTTTGAAACTGTTTTTCTTCTTAAGTTTTTCATACCAATCAAACAACGTCACAGGACAGAGCTCACCCAAATCAAATCATGCTTTTGAAATGAACGAGATAAACCTGTTATGAAGTCCATATCTTCATTGTCGGCCTATGATTCCTATGGAGTACTAGTGGTTATACTCATACTACATTTACTGCACTTTTTGATTCAGATATTGATCCCTATTTCAGTACCAGACCTGGTGACTGATCACGAGGCGATTCATTCTCAAATTCTAGGGTGAGCTACTGTCACATAGGGCGAAACGAATACTTTTTCTGTATGAAGGAGACACGTAGAGTAGTTTCTACCAAGTTCGTACAGGGAGATGGAGAATAATGGGTTTGGTGGGCGCGGAGCCTGGAGTTTGATATTGCATGAAAATAAGTGACTCTTAAGCTTTATAGGTGTATGATTATGGTAAGTGGAGTAATATAGTAGGCCTAGGACACTGTTGATTGTTTGTCATGCTTACATTCTCTGGGACCAAAGAATACTACTTTTACCTACTACTTACTGCTTTGGACATCCCGATGCACTAAGTTTCCGTTATGCGTGGGGTTCGGACGGCTACTTACTTCCCTTATGTCTGGGAAACAAGCATTGGTCAATGAGAATATAGTACAACAGACAACCTACGCATCACCTAAATCTGGTTTTAGGCCCACCCCTTTTTCTTCTGTCCTGATGGTCACCAAACTTCAATAATTTTGTTCTACTTTTTTGTCTCCACACATGAAGTTATCAACCAACTCAATCATGTTCTCGTCGTGTTCATAGTGCATACAGGGAAAAGTTGGACAAAAGAATCTTCATTCTTAATGACAAACAGTTTGCGGTTTCATTAGTTATTATGTCACAGAGGAACTCTTTTCTGGTCCTGGCTTCTTTACTTAAGCTCCAGAAGACCGGGATAGTAGCAGGGGCAGTTTTAGGGGGTGCGGCGACAAAAAATTAAATTGTATATATAGGGTAGTTTTTTTGTATTATGTACATATATTAACTTTTGAATATCCTAAACAAATGCAAAAGGTTAGCTCAAATTGTCCAAAGTGTTCAAAATTGTCTCCAGCATATCCTAGGTTCAATTCTCATGGACAACTTTAATTTTTATGTTTAACTTTGTTGTTTTTTTCCGAACCGCTAAGTGAAATATTGGATCCGTTACTCGATAGTAGTTGTACTATAGTGAAAGAAATAATCTCTTGATTATTTTCATTAATTGAAAGACTATATATACATTTACATATTTCCATAATAGGAGAATCATATTCATATTCTACTTCTAAAACCTTATTCTACTTGGATACTAACTATACAATTATAGTAATACAATTATTATGGTAAGTGTACAATACTAATTATATTACAACATTACCTAAACTAGGATACTAAAATAACTACCTAATTCTACACGGTACAAGGTGAAATCTGAGAACCAATATACATAGGATATACACGTGTATATCCTATGTATATTTAACACACCACCGAAGTCATAGCGGGCAGTCTTCGAACGCTGAGACTGCCCTAAAATCTTCAAAAAGGACCGAGGGAAGACCCTTTGTAAAGATGTCGGCAATTTGATACCTGGACGGGACATGTCAGACGCGTACCTGACCACGAGCAACTTTTTCGCGGAAAAAATGAATGCCCATTTCGATATGTTTAGTGCGCTGATGCTGAACCAGATTACCAGAAAGGTAGATGACACTAATATTATCGCAATAAACCAGGGTTGCCTTCTGAATGAGACAATGAAGCTCCAACAGCAAATTACGTAACCAACATGATTCCGAGACCACATTAGCTACCCCTCGATATTCGGACTCGGCACTGGATCGGGACAATGTCGACTGACGTTTCGTAGACCATGAGACCAAGTTATTGCCGAGAAACATACAATAGCCGGAAGTAGATCGTCTGGTGTCTGGACAACCACCTCAATCAGCATCCGTATACGAGACAAGTGTGGATGTCGAGGAGGGATATAAATGCAAACCATAGTCCAGCGTACCTTGAATATACCGAATGATGCGTTTGAGTGCATTCGTGTGCTTAACTCTGGGATCATGTATAAACAAACACACCTGCTGGACAGCATACGTAATATATGGCCTCGTGAATGTAAAATACTGAAGGGCCCCTGCAAGACTGCGATAGCGGGTCAGATCCTTGTATGGTACGCCGGCCGCGGCACTAAGCTTGGGCTTAGTATCAACTGGAGTGGAAGTGGACTTACAGGATGACATCCCAGCCCTCTTAATGATCTCAATTGCATACTTCCTTTTGAGATAAGAACAACCCACCTACATGACGGGTGACAGCAATCCCCAAAAAATAACTCAAGGGCCCCAAGTCTTTCATAGCAAACTCAGAGCTGAGCATTGTCATGATAGACTGGCGTAAGGCATCGGAAGAGGCAGTCAAAATAATATCATCCACATATAACAGAATATAGGCCAAAGACGAACCACGACGGTATATGAACAAGGAATTATCCGACATGCTGTGAGTGAACCCAATAGTCGAAATATAGTCGGCAAATCACGTATACCAGGCCCGTGGAGACTGCTTAAGCCCATATAAGGACTTCTTCAACAAACAGACATGATGAGGATGTTTGGGATCCCTAAATCCCAAAGGCTGATGCATATAGATTGTTTCTTTGAGATCACCATGTAGGAAAATATTATTTACATCTAACTGATGAATAGGCCATGCTTTCGAAAGAGCCAAGCTAAGTACAGTGTGAATGGTAGCCGGCTTGACCACCGGACTAAACATCTCCCCACAATCCACATCAACCTGCTGAGTCTTATCATCACCCACAAGCCGAGCTTTATGTCATGCAAATAAACCGTCTGAATTGTCCTTATGAGTAAAAATCCACATGGACCTAATAATATTAATACCAGAAGGACGGGCCACCAACTCCCACGTCTTATTATCAATAAGAGTATTATATTCATCAGTCATAGCAATTTTTCAATTCGGGTCATTCAATGCAGACATAGGATTACGGGGTAAGGGTGATTTAAGAACATTAGAATTTAAGTTAAAATGTCTTTTTGGTTTAAAAATACCCCGTTGACTACGAGTGACCGGTCGATGACTCGGGGAAGAAGGGGACGTATTTGGGGAATTTTCAGGACGCGGGATGGATCGGCGACGGTGGGCTCCGCTTGGACCAAATCGGTGGCGGGAACGATGGCGACGCGAGGGACTGGATCTATGTAGAAGCATCAACTGGGCCAGAACTGGGCCGGGGAGGCGGCCCAGTTGGTGGACCGACGTTGGTGGACCGTGATGTTACGGGAGAACTAGCGGGCCTGCTGGCGGATTTGGGGTGCGGGATACGTCCGAAAAATAGTGAATAAGTTACGGGGATATGCCATCATCCAAAAAATTATACGAACTAGGTACGGGAGTACTAACCTTAGCTTGGGGGAGATAAAGTTTTATGACCATAACCACGAATTGGAACCGCGAGGGCCCCCACCGCCACCACTATTGTGCCGGTTGCCGCCGCGGTTCTTGCCATTATTTTTCTTATTTCCTCCCTTTTTGTCGTCATCGTTGTTGCGGTTTTGGCCCAAGTTGTTGGAACCGGGAGGATGGACAGTGGATTCGGTCATCATAACTACATGACTAGTACCGATAGCCGCCTTTTTAGCAATGCCCGCTTCTTCGAGTGTAAGCATAGAACGAACTTGATAAAATTGCGGAAGTGGATTGCTTTGACAAAGAAGCGTGCCAACACCACTATAGGCCTCGAAGAGGCCTGAAACCATTTGGATGACCAAACGGTCATTCGAAACCGACGCACCAACGTTGCAGAGTTGGTCCGCCAATTCCTTCAATCTTTTGCAGTAAGCCGAAACGTTAGGGAAATCTTCCATATTGACGTGGGAGAAATCCTGCTCAAGAGTAATAGCTCTAGAATTCTGATTATCTTGGAATATATCACGTAGTCTATCCCAAGTCGCCTGCGCCGTAGCGTCAGGTTCAATAATCGTTTGCAAAAGGTCGGTAGAAATTGTGGAATATATCCACTGAAGGACGGTAGCATCAAGAGTCGTCCACAACTTAGGATCATCCTCGCGTTTTGGCGCCTCCGTATCCTCAGGAGCTGCGGGGATTATGTGATGGATGACTTGATGCGAGCGTGTGTGAATTTTGAACAGTTCGGCCCACGTCGTTTATTGGACGTTTTCTATTTCAAGAACAAGAGGGATGTTATTCTTGATGTTAGAAATTGTAAGGGCATGATGAAACGTGTTCTGTGATGTAGACATATTGGTAGAACAATATGTGATTGAGGGATTTGGAAGAGAAATTGGGGAAGAAACAAGGTAGTGAGCACGGAAACCGAGGTTGCAGTCTCGGAAACGGTGCACGAGGAGGAGGATTTTGGGGGGGGGGGGGGGGAATTTAACCTAGACTTCTGATACCTTGAAAGAAATAATCCCTTGATTATTTTCATTAATTGAAAGACTATATATACATTTACATATTTCCATAATAGGAGAATCCTATTCCTATTCTACTTCTAAAACCTCATTCTACTTGGATACTAACTATACAATTACAGTAATACAAATATTATGGTAAGTGTACAATACTAATTATATTATAACATTACCTAAACTAGGATACTAAAATAACTACCTAATTCTACACGGTACAAGGTGAAATCCGAGAACCAATATCGTGTATATCCTATATATATTTAACATATAGTATACTTCTAACAAACACTACACCTCAATCACTAAACAATATCAGTACTATGAATTCTTGTTATCCATTTCGCTTAATTTGGACTTATTACATTCCAATATAGTATACTTGTCCGAAAAAAGAAAAAATATGCAATCTTCCTTTTGCTTCATTTGAATCTATTTCATTCCAATATACAATAGCGAATTGACACCCCTTCAATAGAAAATTACACTCTGGAGATTGGTAAATTTTTAATATATATTAGTATAAGTTAAATTCTCTTTGGCTTCTTCATGTGACTCGTTTTAGTGAAAAAACTGGCTCCACGGCTGCTAATATAGTATACTTAGAACAAGAAAAGGACATGTAGTGATGAAGTATATCCTATTTTGAGCCATGAAATAGTCCTCAAACAGCCTTGTTCTAAATTGATACTGTGACTTTGTTTCATACTTAGGTTGAGGCAGTATGTATAAATTTGCAAGATGAAGGGTAACCTTTCTATCAAACTTAAATAAGCATGGTGTATAGCATCATAAACTAGAAGACTGCAGAAATGAATGAACAGTCCTGTTTCTCTCATGTCTCAACCATGCCCTGCTTCTTTCTCCACCATGCATGTAATCCCCATGGCCTTTGTGGTGGCTCGACATAGACTAGGATATTTAAGTTACTGGATGAAGCCAGCAGTGAGGCAGTGTTTCTATTTAATTATAAGATAAGTAACAAATACTTTAGGTATAGTAGAGTAGCCAAAGCTTGGTCAGCAGAACATACTATGAGATACTTCAGCATGTAAGAGGGAAGTAGACTCAACTAGTTTCACTAGCGCCGATGGAAGTTTGTCCCCCATAGTTGATCACTTGATTGTACTGCAATGATCAGGAAAGTAGCAAGTTAGGTCAACAAACTATGACATAATGGTAATTGGATTCATTAGTTATTGATTCAAATTGCTGAGAGCAACTCAAGCGTTAAAATGCCATTCTTCCCAAAATATAACACGGAATGGTATTTTAAGCAATAGGCTCGGGCAGTTACCAAGTTGAGCGTGTCATTTATTGCGTCCACGAATCACTTCCTGCCTCATGGCTACCACCTGCCGCTTTTTCACCACCAAAAGCACCACCAATCTCTGCTCCATTTGTTGGTATATTCACATTCACAATACCGCAATCACTTCCTTGTGTTCTGCATCACATATAAGCTTGACATAACCAGAGTTAACCTATGAGAGGGAAACTGATCTAGAGCACGTTGTCTGGAATATTACAGTTCGCTTACCCAATCCAATTAAATATAACTTCAGGATTTCGGGTGAAATGGAACTACTTAAACCTGGAAGGACGGAGTTGTTTATTTCAAAGTTTGCAAAGAGAGCGTTCGAAAAAGAAACTCCTCTCCCCAGAGTACTTATCAACATAGTCATGCAAAATAATTGCTCGTCTAAACAATTCATAGCCTCATTTCAGGAGATAGACCTTAAACTTCATAACTCCCAAGAGTGCTTATCAATTTGGAGGAATCACTTGAATAAGTAGTTGGCATTAGCTTGATTTTCGAAGCAGTTAGTTATAATTCAATCTCATCGTATTATTACTTGTCGACCACGTAGTACATTTGAAAGCAACATGATACATATAATAACTTCACTGAACTAATATCTCCTCTACAGAACAAAAGTAAATCATCTGCAAAAGCTAGTTGTACAATATTCAACTTGGCACACTTGGGATGATAATTAAAGTCAGGTACATATTGTAAGTGTTTTAACAATCTACTAAGGTATTCCATGCTTAACACAAAAAGGAAAGGGGACATAGGGTCCCCTTGTCTTGAACCCTTTTTAGCATCAAAAGGCTGAGATGGCTTCCCATCTATAATAAGAGATAGAAGTCACACAACTCATTATCCACTCCACAAATATTCCTGGAAAGTTAATACTATGTAGAATTTTCTCAAGGTATGGCCACTCAACTGAGTCATAGGCTTTTTGTATGTCAATTTTGAGCATGCATCTACATGACATACCTTTCCTCTCATACCCCTTCGCCAACTCATGGCTCAAGAGTATATTATAATGATAACTCTGCCTGGCACAAACCCTGCCCGACTGCAATCTACTAGGCAATCCATTATACTTTGATTCTTTTAGTCAATACTTTAGATATTAGCTTGTAAAACATAGTACAACAAGAAATTGACCTGAACTCTTTGATGGAAGAGGGATTCTATACATTGGGAATTAAAGTGACTGTGGTGCAATTGGTACCATTGAACAAATTAGAATCTTGGAAGAACAACAACACTGCATCAATGATGTCCTCTCCTATAATAGATCATATGCTCTTGAAGAAGCAATCACTAAATCCATCACAACCTGGTGCTTTTAGTTCAGAGGTATCCTTTAGTGCCCTATTCACCTCTTCTCTTGTAACTGGGGCTATGAGTTGAACCTGCTTCTCCCTATGTAGTATTTTCCTAGAACACATCACTCTAGGATCAATTGCAGGCAACTGCTCTGCACATGTCCCCAACAGGGTCTTGTAAAACCCAATTGCTTCATTCTCTATTTTTGATTCAATTGTCAACACCACCCCAGTAGCTGACACTAGTCTGGTAATGTGATTCTGAGCTATCCTGCTTTTAATGCTAGCATGAAAATAAGCTGAGTTAGAATCACCTAGTTTCAGCCACTGCACCCTTGACTTTTATTTGAGGATGCTTTCTTCCACCATAATCCACTTTTCTAGCTCATGTTTCAGTACTTTCTCTTGAGCAAATAAGATATGGTCATTTAAACTCACTCTAGTCTTCTCTTGAGTCTCTTGTAGTTGTTGTCTAGTATTCTGAATTCTATGCTCAACTTTGGAGAACTCCTGAGTGTTAAGATTCTTCATTTCCTCCTTCATTGCTTTAAGTTTGTGCCATATTCTAGCCATGCCAGTTTTGTGAATAGGCCTTTCCCAAGTCTCTTGTACAATACTCATAATTTTTTTATACCTGAAAAGATGATTCAGGAATCTAAAAGGTTTATCCCCTTGTCTTTGAACATGCCCAATAGCAACACTCAGCAAAGCATGATCTGAGAACTGTGGATCTTTAACTTCAACTTCCACTTGTGGCCAAATGTTCATCCAAGCAGAGTTAACCAGCGCCCTGTCGATCCTGCTATGGACATGAGAGTTGGTCCAGGTAAAGAATCTCCTAATGACTTCATGATGGTTAAGCCAGTGTCATCCAATAACTCATTAAAATCCCTGATTTCAGCATCTTGAACTTGACTTCCCCTATCCTATCCTCTTCACCAAGTACAGCATTGAAATCCCCAATGATAAGCTATGGGAGTTGTACATTTGCATCCATCCCCTCTAAAGCTTACCAAAGTGGTTGTCTATCTGCAATGGTATGCATTTCATATACAGCAGTGAACTCAACCACCAATGCAGTTATGAGATCCCTCATTGTACAATGCATAAACTGAGGATGAACATGCATCAGAGCCAAATCCACCTTGCTAGGATCCCATGCTAACCAAATCTTGCCCCTATTATTGTGATTATAGTTGTCATGCCATATCCAGTTTGGAAGAACCTGCTTCATAATATTTGTTGCCTTCTGCTTAGCTACTCTATATTCTATAAAAACTATAACTGTAATTCTTTCTTTATTCACTATTCTACTAATCTTCTTGTGCTTAAAAAGGTTATTAAAGCCCCTTACATTCCAGGTGGCTATGATTATTGAAAAGTTGTAGATGGATCAGGGGCCCTTCTCCCTCTACTTGTACCAGCTTCACGACTAGTCATAACCGCTTGAAAGATTTGTTGGAATGTAGTGTCTTTGAGGGAAGTAAAGCCATTTTCAGATTCCACAGTTTGCTCTTGAGTTTCCATTGGAGCTCTATAAACTGATTTCCCTTTAGCTACTTGCCACCCTTCATTTGCATTATCTTGGCCATGAACAGCTTAAACATTTCCTTACCAGGCTTATCCTTTCCTTACTTTGCCAAGCTTGCTTGCCCTTCTTGTTATCCCTTTTAGGCCCCTTATTTTCAACTCTGGCTTTCTCTTGCTTCTGTTGTGGCTTAGGCTTTGGTTCTTGGCAAATATGATCAATCTGACAGCATGAAAGTCAATATTAAGGCCACCATTCATATCTGATAAAAAATAGTGCCACAAGGATCCATCCCCTTTACCACTTCAGAAGGTTGGCTTAGTCACATCCATTTCTACCAACACACGAGCATAAGTCACTCTATGCCTCATAGAAGTGCATTCATCTGCACATAGAGGCACTCAAAGATTGCTAGCAATCCTACTCAATGAGTTAGGGCTCCAGTAGTTTAAGGGAAGACTAGGGAATAACACCCAAATAGGAATAGTCTTAAGAATCTCCTCAATGAAATTAAAAGTAGCACTCCAGGGCTTTCCTATGACAGGCTTCTTGTTTATCATGTAAGGCTCAGATGCCATTATTTGTTCTCTATCAGCAAGGTTCTGAAGTTGGATAACAAAATAACCATCCTCATGGTGGAAAACATTAGGCTTATACCCAAATGACCACTGATTAAGAAATTTGTATATTGCCGGATTGCCCCAATAGTAGGAGAGTCCCCAACAACAAACAAAATAATTGTATTCTCCCAAGGTACTATTTCCTTCTCAATCTCTAATTTCTCAAGCTGTGCAACTTTATCACCATTTTTTATAGTTGTGGCTACAAATTGTAGACTCACACCTTTAGCTGCCATGGTGTTATATGTAAACAGTGTTGTCCACTTCTTCTGCCTATCTGGAACTGGGTCTGGTTGCTTGAAGGCTTCACTTTCCGGTATAACAGTAGGAGGGGTGGCTAAACCCAATCGTCTATTAGTTTCCGTCGATGGATTCACTGGTAAACTAGTTGGCACATGAGTTACCTTCGATACCTTTGCTATTTGCACTTGTGGAAGATTCAGCCAAGATTATGGATATTCGAAGCTATTGAACAAGAAGAGAACAAAACAGTTATGAGAGCAAGTTTTGGGAGAAAAAAATATCTTCTCATTTCATATTGATATCTGTACAATGTAGGAGTATACATACACACTAACTACCTCATTAATATCTAAGTAACTAACATAACAAACTAACTAACTCTTTTAACTTAATTTCATATTAGTCCCTACTAACTAACTCTTCTACACTCCCCCTCAAACTGATGGTTGAAAACAGGTTCTTCAATCACAACTTGGTAATCAAATACTCATGCTGAGGTGTGCATAAACTCTTAGGCAACAAATCTGACGGTTGTTCTTTTATCCCAATGTACTGTGTCTGTATCAATCCCTCTTGGATCTTCTCTATAACAAAATGACAGTGAATATCAATATGTTTTATCCTTTCATGGAAAATTGGATGGGCTGCTATCTGAATAGCAGCTTTGCTATCACAAAACAGTCTAACAGGCAATGTAACAGTAGCACCAAGATCCTTGAATAGCCCAGTTAACCATGCCACTTCTGCAATAGTGGTTGCCATACTTCTAAATTCTGATTCAGTAGAACTTCTAGAGACAGTACTTTATTTCTTAGACTTCCATGAGATCAGTGTATCACCAAATTTAATTGCATATCCATTCATAGACCTTCTAGTTTCCACACATGCTCCCCAGTTCGAGTCACAAAATGTTGTGAGTGTTGAGCTCTTTGTAGATGACATAAACAGTCCCAGTCCCGGACATCTTTTTATATATTTCACAACTCTGAATGCAGCTTCTAAATGAATTTGCTTTGGTGCATGCATATGTTGGCTTAGAACCTGAACCACAAAGGCTAGATCAGGCCTTGTTAAGACCAAATACAGTAATCTTCCCACTATTCTTTGATATTTATGTATCTTCAAGTTGAGGATCATCTTTTGCACATTTCTCACTCCTTTTCGTCTTTCTCATCTGTAAGTTTATCAAATTCTACAAAAGTCAACTTGTGATTAAACTCCAAATGTGTAGACACTAGTTTGCTTTCAGATAAGCCCAGTTCTGACACTAACTCTAAGGCATACTTCCTTTGGCACATATGAATCCCTTTCTCTGACCTTGAGAACTCAATGCCCAAGAAATACTTGAGCTTTCCAAGATCCTTCATTTTAAACTGGTGTTGCAAATCCTTTCTCACTTGATTGATACACACCAAAGAGCTGCCAGTGACCAATAGGTCATCAACATACACCAAGACAATCACCATATCTGAACCAACCATTTTGGTAAACAAAGAGTAATCAAAATGAGACTGACAGAACCCCTTATTAAGCAAAGCTTTAGTAAGTTTGAGGTTCCACTGCCTAGGAGCCTGTTTTAGGCCATATAATGACTTGTGCAATCTGCAAGCCTTCACTGAATTCTCCCCTAGCTTGCAAAACCTTCAGGCACCTTCATATATACCTCTTCCATAAGATTTCCTTGAAGAAAAGCATTGTGTACATCCATTTGAAAGATGTACCAATGAGAAAAGGCTGCAAGAGCCACCACTGATCTGACAGTAACCATTTTAACAATAGGAGAAAATGTTTTTGTGTAATCCAAGCCTTATTGTTGACTATACCCTCAGCAACTAATCTTTCTTTGTATCTTTCCACATCTCCATTAGATTTATACTTTACCTTAAACACCCATTTGCACTCAATAGGAACTTTGGTAGAAGGAAGATCAACAATAGACCAAGTTTGATTTGCTTCAAGTGCAGAAATTTCAAGTTGTATGGCTTCAACCCACTTAGGATCCTTACTAGCCTCAACAAAGGACTTGGGTTCAACAATAGCTGAGAAAGCAGCTAAAGATGCTCTGTAGGAGGGAGTAAGGTGATCATAACTGACATAGGAAGAAATGGGATACGGACTACACTTATTAGTGGGACAAAGAAATCATTCATCCATATAAGTGGTTCAGATCCTCTAGTGGATCTCATAGGCTCAATAGTAGTGGTATAAGGCATAGAAGGAAGAGAAGTATCAGATAGTATTATCTGGATAGCAAAAGGAAGAGAAGAACTAGGAGAAGTAGGGGGCATAAGAGGAATAAAAGAAGGAAGAGAAGAAGTAGAAGATATATGAGGAAGAACATCATCACTAGAGATATAATTTTTGCAAGACAGGAAATAATGGGGATGAAATAGACTATTGGTTTGTGAAAGGAAACACATACTCTTGGAAGTGAACATCTCTACTGACAAACATAGATTTTAAACTTAGATCAATCAAGACATAGCCTTTTTTAGATGAAGAGTATCCTAAGTGAACAACAGGAATAGTTCTTGGAGAAAATTTATCTGTATTTCTGAGGTTTGTAGCAAAACATAGGCTGCCAAAGACCCTCAAATAATCTAAAGAAGGAATTCTACCAAAGAACTTCTCAAAGGGAGATTTATTTTTCAACAAAACAATTGGAATTCTGTTCAACAGATAGACAGCAGTACAGATACATTCTCCCCAAATTCTAAGTGAAAAGGAGGCTTGGAATCTTAGAGCTCTAGCCATATCTAAGATATATCTATGTCTTCTCTCAACAACCCCATTCTGTTGAGGTATGTAGACACCGAAACTTTGATGAAAAGTACCATATTCCTTTAGTAAGGCTGACACTTGGTAATTTAGAAACTCAGAGCCATTATTAGACCTGAGACATTTGATACTACACTGAAACTGAGTTTTTACCATGACAAAGAACTCCCTAAGTACTACTAGTGTATCAATTTTGGTGGTCATCAAGGAAAGCCAAGTATACCTAGTGTAGTCATCAACAACAGTTAAGAACTATCTCTTACCATCATGAGTAGGAACTCTGTAAGGTCCACATACATCCAATGAATTAAATCAAAACAAGCTGAAGTATGAGACTGACTTAAAGGAAATGGTAGTCTTGTTTGTTTAGCAATGGGACAAACAGTACATGAGTGATCTTGCAACTGTACATTATTCAGACTACTTATTTTCTTAAGTACTCTAAGAGGTGCATGTCCTAGTCTCATATGCCACAATGAAGATGAATTACATGTCTTATTCAAACTGTTATTAGCCTTGATACTACAACTATCAGTACCAGATATATAAGACCTTACAGAGTCTTCAGAACTTGACTGCAAAGTGCTTCTACAGAAAGATCCATTTCCGCCCTTATTTATTCTTCCATCCAGTAGATACAAACCATCATCTTCTCTATCAATCCCTATCACCTTCCCAGTGAAGAGCTCCTGAAACACACAGAAATTAGGATAAAATGCAGCAAAACAGTTGAGTTCCTTTGTGATCTTAGAGACTGATAGTAGATTGTATTTGAACTCAGGAATATACAACACATCTTGGATCAAGTGATTCTTGATAACACATGCATCACCAGTTTTTTTGTAATAGGAACTTGTTCTCCTGTAGGCAAATGAACCTTATGTTTGACCATATCAATCAAATCTTTTATTATAGTGATGATCTTATCATTATGGACTATGTGATTGGTTGCACATGTATCTACTATCTAGTTATAGTCAACTAGACTAGATAGAAGGGCATCAAGAATACCTGCACTTGTATTACCAGCATGGATAGCAGCATTATCAATAGGTCTTTTTTTCCTTTGTCTAGCATGTGTAAAATCTGAGAGTACTAATCAGGTGTAAATGATGGAACAAATGTAATATGAGTAGAATTAGGTGGTTGTTGCTGTGGATAAGATGGTGAAGGATAAGGTGGCCGAGTGTAGGAAGGCTGAGGATAAGGCTGCTGAGTAAAATTTGGTAGTTGATGTTTCATATTTTGAGAGTAATTCTGAGACTGGTACTGAGATTCAGAAGTTTGTTGACTACTAGTGGAGGCATTATTAGCATGAGCTCCACTTTTCTTCTTGAACTTGTAATCGACATGATATCCATGAAGCCTATGACAAAAATCAGCTATATGCCCCTTGAGATGACAATAGTCATATTGCAGCTTAGATCTGTCTATGTAGCTATTGTGTTGAGATCTATCCCCATAATTGTTGTGCTTAGGATAGTTGTTACCTTTCTCATAATAATTCTTAGACTTGAACCCTTTGTCGGATATCTGTTGCTCATCAAGGTTGTTTGTTCACTACTTTCACCTTGAACACATGACTACTGCTATGTTGAATGATTCTTTGTGTTTCAACATTTAGGATCATAGCATATGCCTAATATATGTTAGGAGTTGGTATAATCATTAATACTTGACTCTTAGCTTGAGAGTAAGACTCATTCAGGCCCATGAGAAATTGCCATAACTTCAGTGATTGGAAGTGTATAGCATACTGCTTGGACTCAGGGCAAGCACAACCAGTAGGAGGCATTAATGCCTCAAATTTATCCCACAACTCCTTTAACCTAGAAAAGTAGACTGACACAGAATTCACCCCTTGTGTCAATGTAGCAGTCTCCTTATGAAGATAGAAACATCTAGAAGCATTCACCTTATCAAACTTTTCTCAAATCTTCCCAAATCTTATGTGCATAAGAGGCATAAATCACAGTACTAATTAAATCCTTAGAAACAGTATTCATGATCATCACACCTATCCCAGAGTTCATATAATTCTTCATCATACATGTGTTTCTTACAGGTTCCTAACACAAAACCTAGTTTATTCTTTCCTCGTAACACTAATTTCATAGATTTGCTCCACAATGAATAGTTTTCAGATTCTTGAAGCTTAATTGAGATAAGAACTAAACCTTGTGTATCAGAAGGGTGAATATACAAGGGATGGTTGTGATGAACCTGCTCTGTTGAAGATGTACCAATTGTTAAGCCTCCAATTCTAGTTGCTTCACTCGATACATTCTCTCTGTTGTCTGAGAAATTGCAGAAATATGCACAAAATTAACTCAAATAGAACTGAAAATCGCAGAATTTTATACTACACACAGATATCAAGCTTCGATTGCTCAATTGAATCGAAGAAACTGGATCAATCGCTTTAAGATCAAGCGATACAACAATGCACACAATTGCGTAAAAAACTCACAAATCTAGCTTCGAATCATGATTCTACTGATCGTAATGAGTGTAACCATGTGCAATGATACCATGTGGAAGATTCAGCCATGATCATGGATATTCGACGCTAGGGATGTCCAGTGGTCCGGGTTGGCCGATACCGCCCTCGCCCCGGTCCGATACCCGCCCCGCCCCGATCCCCTAAAAAAAATTGTCTGTGTCGGGGTTCAAACTCGGGACGGGGCTGGGATCATCCCGCCCGTCCCGATCCCGCCCCGCCACCATCCCAACCCCGCCCCCGCCCCATCAGCCCCCTCCCCCTTGGCAAAAACAATCGTTGCAATAACAACCAAATTTCAATTTTGGTTTGTGCAACGACTATAATGATCATTTTTAATTCCCCTCCACTCACCACCATCACCACCCCCATAAAACCCCTACCCCTTAAATATTTATTTTTAACATCTAAGTTAATATATTTACACTTTAAACTTATTTCTCAACTATAAATATCTTATTTTTTTCGCAAATCTTTCTACAATCTGTCTAATCTCTCAATTTATCTCTCTATAATTCTACATTGCCTATTAAATATTATATTTTTTTGCTCATTTATATCAAAGTAAAAAAAGTTGAGAGTGAAGTTGGCAACTAGCTTGAGGATCATCCAGCGAGCAAAATTTTAATTTTCAACCTCGATTACACGTCGACGTTACGTCGGCGTTTGGTACCTTCGTTTCTTCTTTAAATTATTATTGTTACTTTATTTTAATTATCACACTTAATTTCATTATCTTTAATTATTTATTTGCATAATTAAAATGGAAGGATTAAGATGTATGTTTAAGGATAAGGGTAAGGGTGCTTCTTCTGGCATGGGTAACAAGGGCAGGGGTACTTCTTCTAGTAATCCTATTTCTAGTCCCGATGATTTCACTCATATAGATGAAACTGCTTTTTTTAATGATATATCATTAGATGATGAGGTAGATGAACTAAACTTTAATTTAGACGATAATCTAGATAATACACCCCCTCAACCTCAGGCTCAGACTGAGTCTCAAACTGAAATGGGAATGCCTCCTATTCCCCCTAGTATGAGTCGAGGCACCACACAACGAAAACTAAAATCAGTTGTATGGAATTTTTTTTATAGGGACCAAGAGAATCAACTAGCTAGATGTAAAATTTGTAAAAATGTTTATAAATTTAAAATCGGAAAAGGTCAAGGTGGGACTGGAAGTTTATTTATACATATACAAGGCTAGCACACAACTAGGTGGAATCAATACCAGGCTAAAAAATCGGGTGTGCCAATGCTATCTGAGTCGGGACAAGGTTCACATAGTGTCCCCGATCAAGTAAAAGGTCAAATTAACCCGACTACTTCGCTGCAACCTTATAAAAACACATGCGGTTTCTGCTGCTAGTATTCAAGACCTTTATAAATAAAATGTGTAGTGGTTCAACTTCTTCAACAAGTTAGCGAATTTGATGTTTATATTTTGCAGGGTGTTGTACCGTACGAATTAATTGTCAATGATGAAGGACATTAAGACTTGCTGAAATACTGGTGGCAAAATGAGAAGACATTTCCGACACTAGCAAAGATGGTCTGAGATGTGTCGAACATTCAAGCGTCATCAACAGCGTCTGAAAGCGCTTTTTCTGCTGGAAGATTTCAAATAGGAGAGCACAGACATTCATTGGCGGGAGACACATTGGAGATTGCAGTTCTTTTCAGAAATTGGATTCGAGCGGAGCGTAGAAGGTGTGGTCAACCGGAGATCAACGAAGAAGAAGACTACAACTACAATGAAATATTGTCCGAGGGAACAGGAAGCGACGTCGAACAATCTGATCAACAAATTTCAATTCCAACCGAAGATCCTTAAGACATTGTGAGGAACTTCGAAAAAGTATGGTTTACTATGTATTTTTTTAATTGCAATTTTACTATGTGATTTGCAATTTTTGAAATTGTATTACAAAAAAATTATATTTCTATTAAATAATATAAGAAGCACAAAAACAGCATTGGGATATTTTTATTACAATATGTTGTTCAATTATTGAAGTGTTTATATATATTATTTTTTTAAATCAAGTGCCAATAAAAAAAAGAAGAAATTCCGACCCCGCCCCGACTCAACCCGACCCCGTTTCCGGCGGGATATGGTACGGGAAGGGACATCCGCCTGTCCCGCTAAGCCCGCCCCGCCCCGTTGGACAGCCCTATTCGAAGCTATTGAACAAGAAGAGAAGAAAGCAGTTATGAGATCAAGTTTTGGGAGAAAAAATATCTTCTAATTTCATATTGATATCTGTAAAATATAGGAGTATATATACACATTAACTACATCATTAATATCTAAGTAACTAACATAACAAACTAACTAACTCTTTTAATTTAATTGCATATTAGTCCCTACTAACTAATTCTTCTATAGCACTGCAGTTTTCTGACCATCCTTCACCATCGCTGAGTTTGGAGGAGTAACCATAAACCCTAATCGCACCATTTCCGTCTGAGCAAGAGTTAGGATTTTAATCAAATGATATGTTGCAAAAGAAATGCAGGAACAAATTGACTCGGATAAAGTTTTAATAACTGTCACATTTTGACATCCAAGATTAAACTATGATTCATCACGAGAAAAATATGAAAGTAGAGGAAGGACAATGAGAAATCTGCAACTATGTATGTGGTTGAAATTAATACTATATTCATTCTGCAAATGACAACATCACTAATTGACAAAAATCGTGACTATCAGTGTGCATTTAAAAAATCTATGAATATATCATGATCTTTTTTGGCTTAGGGTGTGTGGTCCCAAAAGTTAATTGAAAAATGTACAAAAGACGAGAGAAGGTTACATTTTAAATACACAATTAAAACATACTGATAAAGAAATCATATTTTTTGCAGTAATTTTTGAATCACCGGAAATCTCAACTTCATCCTGACAACATTTCCCTTAAATGTGCAATTCTATATATAAAATGTAGATTCAAAATACACTTATACCCTATTTGAGGCATAAGCCAGTTATCTTTAGAGGGATGAGTTAATTATGACTAAAAGCCAATATGTAAATGATACGTGTTCTTACGACTTAGGGACCAAATGTTATGATTTGGAACCACAATTACGACATCCGAATTTTAACTCTTTTGTGTATGGTGATTGGTGATTATATTATCAAAGTGTCCCTTCGAAGACATCCGAAAAAGATAAACTGGGAAACTACCGAGAAGATTACACTATCAAAGTCACAACAATTTTATGATTTTCTAATTTCTCCAAGTGTTGACATAAAAGAAAGAAAAGAAACTACTACTAGAAGTACTCGTGCCAAGAATTTATTAGAAACAATTTCTCTGCCTCTCATGTTGAGAATGTTTTTAGCTCTTTTCACGAATCTGCTCCTGTCTCATATGTTGTTCTACCTGATTGTCCCCTTTTCAGGTGAGTATGGATAAGATTTGCACACACTCTATCCTCTTCACACCCCCACTTTATGAAATTTTACTGGATATTCTATCATCTTCAAACCTCACTTTATGAAATTTTACGCGTTGTTGCAATACTCACTACAATCATATTCTACTTATCACAATCATATCGCACTCAACACTCTGCATGGGCATGGACGAGGACAAAGTCATGGGTTGCGTGTATTACTTGTAGCACTAGTAAAGAAGCAACTTGCAAGAAACAAATAAGAGTTGTGTGTAGACAAATAATGTTGGAGCTCTGAGCTTATTCCAATTAAAATAGTAAAATACTAATGAATTATCCAACCAACCCATCTTTTTGTTTCTTACTATTCATTTATCCATTATAAAAATATCTTGGGGTACCCCAAATTAATGGACAGTGAATCAATCAGCATCTTCAACGTGGCCCATTAACGCCCATCCAATTGGCTACATCCACTTTCCTATATATCTCATTCCGACAACATTAGTTCGCCGATCACTTTTTCCTATATGATGGCGGAAATCTCCGTTCTTTCTTTCTTCTTAATCATCTCTTTCTGCCTCACTCCGTTGACCCTTTCCGTCAAATCCGACGGTCATGAAACATTCATCATTCACGTTGCCGAATCCGACAAACCCCATGTTTTTTCCACCCACCACCATTGGTACTCCTCCATCATCCGATCCGTTTCTCCTCTCTCTCAACAGCCTTCTAAAATCCTCTACACCTACGAACGCGCTGCCGTGGGCTTCTCCGCCCGCCTCACCGCCGCGCAGGCTGATCAGCTCCGCCGTACTCCGGGCGTTATCTCTGTCCTTCCTGACCAAGTCCGCCATCTCCACACCACCCATACACCTACCTTCTTGGGCCTTGCTGACTCATTCGGCCTTTGGCCTAACTCCGACTATGCTGATGACGTCATCGTCGGGGTTCTGGACACAGGTATTATTAGGATTTGTTCGGAATTTAACTTATTTAAATTTTATACTTTTTTTTTATATTACTCTCTCCGTCCCATTTTAAATATCTTAGTTTGACTTGACATAAAATTTAATAAATAAAATGAAACTTTTGAATCTTGTGATCCTAGACTAAAAATGTGTGATGTACTAAAATAGACTTGGATATTGTGATTTTAAACTTTGAATTTACAACTTACTAAATATAGAAAAGACACTCTTTTTGAAATAAAACAAAAAGGCAAATAAGACACTTAAATTGGGCCGGAGGGAGTAACTTTTTTTTATGTATAGCTCAATTAAGTAATACTCTTTCGTTTCAATTCGTTTGTTTTACTTTCAGCTTTAGTCCGTTTCAAAAATAACATTTTGTTTGCTTAACTCTTTAATTTCAACTTTTCACATACATGTTTAATAGGATAAGATTAAAGAGCAGTTTGATATATTCAACATGTCTTTAGTTTAGGACAACAACATTTAAAAGTCTTTTTTACTTTCTTAAATTTCGTGTCAAGTCAAAACTAGACAAATAAATTGAAATGGATGGAGTATTATGCATTCTTTTAATATTTTTTTATTGTTATGCATTCTTTTAATATACTTCTCGTTGTTTCAGATTTTTTGTCATTCAAAGTTTGTAGTTATTAGCTTTCACATGACATGTGATTTGATTATTTGGATTCCAACAGGTATCTGGCCGGAAAGACCGAGTTTTTCCGACGAGGGTCTATCTCCGGTTCCTTCAAGTTGGAAAGGGAAATGTGTAACTGGACCAGGTTTTCCTGAAACTTCATGTAATCGGAAAATCATAGGTGCTCGAATGTTTTACAAAGGGTACGAAGCTTCACAAGGTCCAATGGATGAATCAAAAGAATCGAAATCACCAAGAGATACTGAAGGTCATGGAACACATACAGCATCAACTGCAGCAGGTTCTTTAGTATCAAATGCTAGTTTTTACCAATATGCAAAAGGTGATGCTAGAGGAATGGCTATAAAAGCGAGAATAGCTACTTACAAAATTTGTTGGAAAAAGGGTTGTTTTAATTCTGATATATTGGCTGCAATGGATCAAGCTGTTGATGATGGTGTCCATGTAATTTCACTTTCCGTTGGTGCTAATGGATATGCTCCACATTATCTCTATGACTCCATTGCTATTGGAGCTTTTGGTGCCACCCAACATGGTGTACTTGTCTCATGCTCAGCTGGTAATTCAGGTCCTGGTGCTTATACTGCAGTGAACATCGCTCCATGGATTCTCACCGTTGGTGCTTCAACCATAGACAGAGAATTTCCTGCGGATGTTATATTAGGAGATGATAGAGTATTTGGTGGAGTTTCATTGTACTCCGGGGACCCTTTGACCGATACCAAATTGCCTGTTGTTTATTCAGGCGACTGTGGTAGTAAATACTGCTATCCAGGGAAGCTAGACAGTAAAAAAGTCGCTGGTAAAATAGTGTTGTGTGATAGAGGAGGCAATGCTAGAGTCGAGAAAGGAAGTGCGGTGAAGGAGGCAGGTGGGGTAGGGATGATACTTGCTAATTTGGCTGATTCCGGTGAAGAACTCGTCGCTGATTCACATCTTATACCAGCGACAATGGTTGGTCAAAAAGCAGGAGATAAAATAAGGAAATATGTTAAGTCGGATTCATCACCAACGGCTACGATTGTTTTTAGAGGAACTGTGATCGGAAAATCACCGGCAGCGCCACGTGTAGCGGCGTTCTCAAGCCGTGGACCGAATCATTTGACGGCGGAGATACTTAAACCGGATGTTATTGCACCGGGGGTTAATATTTTAGCCAGTTGGACCGGAGCTAATGGGCCAACCGATTTGGAAATTGACCCAAGAAGAGTGGAGTTTAATATTATTTCTGGGACTTCCATGTCGTGCCCTCACGTTAGTGGATTAGCTGCGTTACTTAGAAGGGCCCACCCTAAGTGGACCCCAGCAGCTATAAAGTCAGCACTCATGACAACAGCTTATAATTTGGACAATTCTGGTAAGGTGTTTACTGATCTTGCCACTGGCAAAGAATCTACTCCTTTCGTTCATGGATCGGGGCATGTTGATCCGAACCGAGCATTGGATCCAGGTTTGGTTTACGATATTGAGACTATCGATTACGTGAATTTCCTGTGCTCCATTGGTTATGACGGCAACGACGTCGCTGTGTTCGTGAGAGATTCTTCTCGGGTGAATTGTAGTGAACGGAGTTTGGCTAGTCCGGGAGACCTGAATTACCCATCATTCTCCGCTGTTTTTAACAGTGAAAGTAACGGTGTGGTAAAATACAAGCGGGTGGTGAAAAATGTAGGGGAAAATACAGATGCTGCGTATGAAGTGAAGGTGAACGCGCCCCCGTCTGTGGAGGTGAGTGTCTCGCCTGCGAAGCTTGTTTTCAGTGAGGACAAGAATAGTTTGTCGTATGAGATTAGCTTTAAGAGTAAGAACAGAGGTGCACTGGAGATAGAGAAGGGGATTGGATCTGCATTTGGTTCGATTGAGTGGAGTGATGGGATTCACAGTGTGAGAAGCCCAATCGCAGTTCGTTGGCATCTCTATTCTGCTGCATCCATGTGAGTAATGGCTGTTGTTGGATCATCGTGACAATGTAGCTGATGATTATGCTTGATTGAAGACAAGTAAATTGGGATGTCGGCAAACTGGAAGAGGAAATACTATCGGCGGACCACTGAAATTCCAATTAATATCACTTTCTTTCCCTTTTTTTCTGGTTTCTGCATGTTTTTCAGATTGATGTACGTATGAATGAACCATGTCGAGTTGTTCCACAGTAATTGACAAGCCTGGTGCTCGACTTCATAAAGTTAAGTTGATCAACTATGCGTGACTAATCGTTGACAAATTACTAGGCACAATCATGGCCACCCAAAACCGCAAGACAAACCTATCATAGAACCTCACATTCGGCTAAAGGTCTCAAGGATCAGATCTAATCTAAGCAGCAAACCAGTGATAACAACTTCTGTAAAGAATTTGGTACTATAAAGAATGAAGGACAAGGGACAAATAATGAAACATGTTAGCATCTAGTGACAGTAAATAACATGAGCAGAGTTCGTTGAGATAGTATGTCAACAGTTCTAATTGACAGATATCTTCTGCTAGCCTTCCTTTACATGAAGGAAATGAATGAAATAATGGAATGGAATCTGATATCCAACCAAATTTGGTTAACGCGAGCATGACTTCAACCTTTTCTCATCAGGCCAGGATCACTACCTGTTCGACCTGAGGAAGATTTTGGCACTCATCCTTTGGCAAGGGGGGGTCTTTCTCTTCAAATTCAAATTTGTTTAAAAACAACAAATAAAACTTGGCACCAGCCAGAAGACCGACACAGTATAACTTTAAATGAGGATAACTTCATGCTAGTCTTTAGAATTTGCCTTTGGTATTTATCACGATAAGGTTTCCCGAAACATAATCAACAGCAAGACAGGTTTTAACGTTTGCAGTAGAACAATAACAGAGAAGTACATAAATCACATCATATGTGCAATTTGAATACCAACTCTCTAATAAATCTCATCCCAATAGAAAGCAGTCTCAGAATTGTAGCGCCACACAAAAAAGAACTGAAAATAAGAGTTTCAAGGTTTCATTGCTTTTAGAGTCATGTAATATAGACGGAATTGCATATGATCTTTCTCTGTTGCAATGCATTGAATCCTCTAGTGACCATACTTCTGGAACTCCCACTCACTGTTATCTGCAGGGCAAGAAATAATTCCAAAATTATAAAAAGCTCACAACCCCACTACAAAATTAAAAAAAACAGTTGATAAATGATAAGTACCTAATGGGCACACTTGACGAGTTTTGAGCCATCGACTGATGCAGTGAAAGTGGAAGGCATGATTACATACACCTGAGGAAATCTCAATGAATACACTTCTGAAGCATAGCAATATAATTAAGAAAAAAATTACTGACCAGTAAAAAGAACAGAATGCAGTTAATTAAATCAATCCAAAGACCCCCTTTCCCCCTCATTAACATATCAGGAAGGTAAAAGGAAAAACAAACACCAACATGCATACAGAGCTAACGAGGGTACATAATAGAGAGAAGCAGATGAAAAAAAAGCAGTAAACTAGATTTACATCTTACTTATACAGATAATGTAAGAGATTGACATGCTACAATTACTGCACAAGAGGACTCACATACCAAGCCATCCAGGGCAAAGTTTATCAAATCAATAAACATAGTTTGAGGAGCACATGTAATAATAAACACACAAGTGAAACCAAGAGAGCTTGTAGAACCAACAAACATGGTTTGCAGAGGCACGTGTAATAATTAATAAAAGATTAAACCAAGATGAACTTGACTTCACTTGCCTATATCACACTGTTGTATTCCAATATTTTTTTATTTTGCTTGAGAAATGCTCTACCATATGCCTTTTATTTTAAAAAGTAACAGGATAATACATAACAACACAGATTTTCTATTTAATAACAGAAGATCGAAATGGTTTCGATGTTGTGGTTTTTCTTGAAATACGCTCTACTATAAACATGGATTGTACTACCTAAAGCAAGACAGTAAAAAAGACGAAGCACTTCAAGAAGAAATAGAACCAGGGGCTCCTTCAGTTTCTAGAACTGACTCAATAATTTGTTGCATTCTTGCCTGAGGACCTATCTCTAAATTGCCATCAACCCGTTAGCTCCCTACCCTTTTTTATCAGAATGAACCCGTCAGCTCCCTACCTCTTGAGGACCTATCTCTAAATCACCATCAACCCGTTAGCTCCCTACCTTTTTTATCAGAATGAACCCGCCAGCTCCCTACCTCAAGCAACAGTCCAAGTAGTACTCATTCCTAGTACAAATATATATATATATATATATATATATATATATATATATATATATATATATATAGATAGATATCAAAGATCCACTTAGACCTAGACCACTTTATAGTTCTTAATGTGTCTCAAGCTGTTTCATGTATCTGAAATAAGAAGCATTGGTTTCAACGTCTAAAGCTTCTTATATATAATTAGTATTCAATGACTTACATATGGTTTTCATCGACCTCGAGAAGGCATACGACAAAGTCTCTAAGGAGGTTCTATGGAGATGTTTGGAGGTTAGAGGTGTACATGTGGCATACACTAAGGCGATCAAAGATATGTATGATGGAGCCAAGACTAGGGTACGAACAATAGGAGGAGACTCGGAGCACTTTCCAGTGATGATGGGGTTGGGCTGCATCAGGGATCAGCTTTTAGCCCATTCTTATTTGCATTGGTGATGGATGGACTGACGCGATAAATTCAAGAGGAGGTGTCATGGTGTATGTTATTCGCAGACGACATAGTCCTGATTGATGAGACTCGCAGCGGAGTAAACGTTAAGCTGGAGGTTTGGAGACAGACTATGGAGTCTAAAGGGTTCAAGCTGAGTAGGACCAATACAGAATACTTAGAATGCAAGTTCAGTAACGGGAGCGAACTTGAGACAGGCGTGGAGGTGAGGCTTAGTACTCAGGTCATTCCAAAGAAAAGAAGCTTCAAGTACTCGGATCTATTATCTAAGGGAATGGAGAGATTGATGACGATGTCACACATCGTATTGGGCCAGGGTGGATGAAATGGAAGCTCGCATCTGGAATCTTGTGCGATAAAAAGGTGCCACCAAAACTTAAAGGCAAGTTCTATAAGGTGGTGATTAGACCGACTATGTTGTATGGGGCAGAGTGTTGGCCGGTCAAAACTTCGCACACCCAAAAGATAAAAGTTGCGGAGATGAGGATGTTGAGATGGATATACAAGGAGGGATAGAATTAGAAATGATGATATCCGAGATAGAGTGGGAGTGACCTCGGTGAAGGATAAGATGCGAAAAACGAGGTTGAGATGATTCGGGACGTGCAGAGGAGACACACAAATGCCCAGTGCAGAGGTGTGAGAGATTGGCTATAGATGGGTTTAGGAAGGGTAGAGGTAGGTCGAAGAAGTATTGGGAAGAGGTGATTAGACGGGATATGGCGCAGATGCAACTCACCGAGGACATGACCTTAGATATGGGGTTATGGAGGACACGGATTAGGGTAGAAAAGTAGTAGGTAGTCCAACATAGTCCTACTTACGCTTACAAACTGGTAGTTGTGTTATTATTGTAGGCCCGCTTAGCCTATCATACTAATAGGCGCAGTTTTGCTTTATAGTTCCATGTCGTTTAATTTATGTTGCTATGTGTTCTCTAGTGTAGTTTGTTTATCTTATTTACATGCATTAGTTGTTGTTTCTTTTTCGGAATGCGCTATCATGGCTTATTCGCTTTTGATACCAGCATTTTCATACTGCTTTAAATTGTTTGTCCGGATCTGACCGTTTCTTTTGTTTTACTTGTACTTGTGCTTTGTATTGAGCCGAGGGTCTCTCGGAAACAACCGCTCTACCTACCAAGGTAGAGGTAAGGTCTACGTACACTCTACCCTCCTCAGACCCACGTTGTGAAATTTCACTGGGTATGTTGTTGTTGACTACTAGTTGATAGGAATATTGGATGGTCCATCCTTACCATTCTCAAACAAAAAAAGAAGGAATATCGGATGGTCCTACTACAGCCCATCCAACCACATTTGAAGACAATCTTAGAAGTAATGAAGCAATTTGCAAGAACATGTTACAGTTAATGCAGACACAAATAAAGCTGAACAGGAGACCCCCCAACCCCCTAGATTTATCTTGCATATTAGGCAGTCATGATGTCCCACTGCTGGAAGCAAACTAGCAAGAACTAATGACTTGTTCTTCTTTATATTTTTACATGCATATTGCAAAAACAAGGGCAAAGGTGCAAATATACCCCTCAACTTTGCGATTTAGAGCAGATATATATCCCTTGTTACAAAAGTGGTGTATATATACCCCTGCCATTACAAAATGGTGCAAATCGCAAAGTTGTGGGGTATTTTGTAAGTCTACGAAAGCAAATAATAATTGTGTTCTCTGAATATGCAAAATAATCCAATTGTGCTTATTTCATCCCAAAAGTACATTCAATACTAGTTTCATCCATTGTGATTTATGATCCATGCAGTTCTATGCATCCAAATTTAAGCTGGTCTTTTTGCTGCACACGACCCTCCATAGTGAGTTCAAGGTAAAAATGTAATACGGGAACAAAGGTAACTGGCATATAACCCCCAACGAGAAAATGTAGAAAAGAAAAGAAAGAGATGCCGACGGAAAAGAAGCATGGGACAGCAAAAAGCTTATTGGAACCCACCGAAAATTGGGACAAAACCCACCCTCAGGTCCCGGCGCACTCCACCCAGTCTCTATTATACAATTCTTTTTCTCCAATGTCTTTGGCAAAAAAAAATCCACAGCAACATACACCTCCCAAAGGAAAAAAAAAAACAAGCTTTCCACTTTTCTGGATACTTTTATTAATTATTTTAGCATGATTTGGGGTTAGAGGTTTGATTTAGTGCATAGGTGCTTTCATTAAAGCTGTAAAAGAAAGAAGAAAGAAGGAACAGAAAAGAGGAAGAAAAGAAGAAAATTTTGTGTCTGGTGTCAAGCAGCAAAAGTAGGTGATGAGGTGCAAAATTTTCATGGAAGGAAAGCAGAGACGGAGGAAAGAGGTGCAGTCCCTTGCTGGAAAGGGGGAGAAGGCAAATGAATCATGAGAAGGAACAGATAGGCACCATACAATATACTCATCCACTCATGTGTCTTGACAAAAGCACAAAACAGATACATCAGGACAAAATTCATAAACCATGGCATATGTTCATCCTTGCCAATGATTACCAATATGGGATAAAAGTATATTGTTTCCAAGGTACAAGGTGTTGTATACACAAGCCCGTATTTAGTATGGAATCAGAACATTAAAACCCAGCATATAAAAGTTCATAAGTAATTCAGTAAACCAGGAAACTTGCTAAAGATCAAAGTGGAAACAAACATGTACTAACTGCAAGAGATAATTTACGCAAAGGAAACATAAATAAGTGAATACTAAAGTGAGTAACACCTAAGTCCATTAACAAGCAATCAATTATAAGTTCCTATTTAGAAGGACTTGAAGAATGGAAAAACAGGTTCTAAGTCAGATGATTCCAACTTATTATCACCAACTATCATGTTTCCAATTAATACTCAGATATATAAAAACTTCTGAAAATAACGTACCCCATGCAACAGTGCACTCCTCGCTAGTAGCACTAGCTTGATTAGCTTGACATTCAATACCTGAGAACAATTTTCACACAATAGAAGGAATAAATAAAGGATTAAGTGTCGAATTTATTGTATCTATTATTAAAAAAAAGAAGTCCGGTGCACTAAGCTCCCGCTATGCACGGGTATGGGGAAGGGCCGGACCACAAGGGTCTATTGTAAGCTGACTTAGATGCATTTCTGCAAGAAGCTATTTACACTGCTTGAACCGGTGACCTTCCTGATCACATGGGAGCAACTTTAACAGTTACTCCAACGCTATCTCTTATTTTTTTTAAAAAACTAGGTTTTCGATAAACTCACAGAGGTCCATAATATGATTTCTGCAAATAGCACAGTTATCTACAACAATATCTGCATCAACAATTTCACAAATCACGTCAGCTAAACACTAATAGACTACAAAATATTCGTATTCAAATTAAAGAAAGAACGTATGCATCGAATTAGAAAAACTGTACCCCAAGCCCATAAAGAGACAGCGTTCCACTTCTTAATCTCAAAACGCTTAGGTTTCTTAGTAGAAGAAGACGCTGTTGAAGGTGGGGCGACGGTGGATCCTTCACCGGCGGGATCCATCTCGACGTCTGTATCCATCGCGCTGATAAATCAAAGAATGTAAAATCCAAATTCTAGGGTTATTGATCCAAGTGAAGAGGAAATATACTGTCAGTGGATGGAGTTGCAATGTCAACACTTTGAGGGTAAATTCGTGTTAAATTAAAACTAATATGACGGAAAGGGCAAACTGCAACTTTTGGAAATTACGTCGCAGTTTAATATTTTCTGATAATTATAATTACTTTTACTATATATATAAGTAAAAGTAATTCGACATGCCTGCTTCTAGCCAAGGGTAGTTTCGTCTTTTCAACTAAAATAGAGTAATATGGTTGGATGCAAGGGAATCTTACTGTAGCTCATTTGTATTTAAATTTGCTCCTTGACTATTTTACTCCTATGCTCATGTCAGCTTTTATTACTTTCTGTAATATTGGCCGATGTAAAGCCTTCTCACTAGAGATGGCAATGGATCATGGACTCGGTTCGGATCCGATGGATCCAGATCCGTTTTATAGAATATAGATCTTTAAAATTTGGACCTGACGGATCCGGATCGGACCCGGATCCTTTTCTGACGGATCGGATCCGGATCGGATCTGGATCTGAATCTTGTATTTGAGATCCGTATCCGGTCCAGATCCGACCCGTGGATCCGTTTTTTATTAAATATATTCATAACCTAGAATGTAATTTTATAAGTATTTTCTAAAAATTGCTAAGCACATCCTTGCAAGTTTAATTCTCAAAACAAGTTTAATTTATCCCAGCGTTAACTCAAAAATCAAAAAATAAAGAGGTAACTTCAATAATAAAATCAATGTTATATTAATGAATGACTAACATCTCCATAGACAAGTAGTTAAAATTTTATTCACTTCATTTGTGAAGATTTCAAGCACATGCAAGTTCTGCATTGTGGAAATACTAGTCAGCATTTTCCACAACTATTGTCATTGTCCAACATTTTCAATTAATAGCTCACAATCAAAATGAGACAACGAACAAAATATCTCATATGGACATTTCAAAATTGGAACATATTAAATTGTTAGCTAAGCAAAAATCGTTTGTCAATTAAAAAAAAAAATCTTAGCAATGTTACATTTTTAGCAAGACAATTTTTTTTACATGTGAATCCAGATCCGATCCGTGGACCCGGCGGATCCGATGGATCCGGATTTGGATATGATTTTTATGGACCCGATGGATCTGGATCCGGATCTAGATCCGGATCTGGATTCAGGTATGAAAAACGGATCTGGATCTGGATCTAGTAGGATCCGGTCCAGATCCGATCCGTTGCCATCCCTACATCTGACATGTTATACAATCAAAATTTCTATTTCCTTTTACTTATCTTTCTGTTTTCACATTTGATAAGTTTACTCTAGCTTTAGCTAAACATGATAAACATCATCGAATAAAGGGAACATCTTTAAATTTTCTCATTAATAGTGAACTACTATTTTGCAGACACATTATTTCTGTTTATTCCAAAAGTTACAGTTAAATTTGTAAGTGATTTAAAAATATGTGGATAGATTTGTCAATACATGAAATAATCAATTAGCAATAAGTAAAATAGATGAAAGCAATAAACAAATAATTAACCTAGAATGCGGTAATCTTGATTGTAATTGAACCAAAGGTTTGGTCGATCCTCAGCTAAACTGCTTCGGGTATGAGCCAATAACAAGAGCAAACAAGAGTACTTCTAAATGTAATTATATGAGTTTTAGTAATGAGAATCATATGCCCTTCTAACACGAAGGTTGAGCTCTTTATATAGCTAACAATACAATGTATGTATGCCCAAGAATCACTTCCTCATTAAATGTTATTTAATGATAAAAATGGTCACTTAATGAGCAAATGGTAACAGCTGACACCAAATCTGGAACGGGTAGGCACCGAGCTCCTTCGGTCTTACGCCAGATATTTCCATGTCCGATCACTACTCGGTGTCATTTGGTTCGGCCATCACCCGGTCTTGCTACAACACTCGAACTCACTACCGGTGCAAATTGCTACTTCCTTCGATCTCTATTCCCAAACCATGCCACGTGTCATGCCGGTTTTTACCGTATACAATCTCTTTAATGTTGATTATTAACAACAATCATTAGCCTAAAAAGATTATTAACAAGAAATATATTTTTGAACATTATTTAATAGTTAATTAGGTTATTCATTTTATTAGCATTAAGTTTCTGCTGGTCTTTATCAAGGTAATTAAATTATTACCTTTTAAATTTTTTACTTTGTCATGCTTATTTTGATAAGTTTTATATTCAATTTATTTGACCGACGGGTATGAAAAAATCATTGGTAAGGAGCGCTTCCCCTAAATTGAGTCCTATGCGGCACAAATTCGAATATAGTCGGGCTCCAATACGGGTACCGAACACCTGGTGGGAAACCAAAAAATTTATTTGACTGACAAAAAAACCTAAAAAGAAGAATAAATTTTTTATAACAAAAAAAAATTGTAGCTTGCCTAAAAATATTACTTCTTACGTCTCATATTACTTGACCACTTTTCCTTTTACACGCCCCTTAAGAAATTATAAATAAAAAGTGTGTTTTTACTATATTACTCATATCTCTCTCCAATTAATTGCACTCCAATCAATATTGATTACTTTTAAAATAATTAATATTAAGGGCAAAATAGGAAAAATTTAATTAATTATATCTTATTTTTAGAAAGTGATCAAGTAATTTGGGACAAATATTTTTAGTAATGTGACCAAGTAATATGAGACGTAGAGAGTATCTTTTAAAAATGTACTTTGTCACGGTTATTTTGATAAGTTTTATATTCAATTTATTTGACTGATAAGAAAATCTAAAAAGAAGAATAATATTTTTTATAACACATAAATATTGTAACTTGCTTAAAACCATTCTCAATACAACTTGTTGGGGCCGTGCTGGCACGGGGATTTACATCTAGTATAAAATAAGAGGCTTGTGAAGCAGGTCTTCGTTGACATGCCTGCTTCCTAGCCGAGGGTAGTTTTGGTATTTGAAAATTTTAGTGCTTTACAAATGTTGTACCAAATTGCTTAATAACCATACCTATATGCAATAGGACAAGAAAACCAATACATCTTGCCTTAATTACTACTGTTCCGCCGAAAAAGTTGTAGTACAACTTTTTTGTATCGGTGGATCCCATTGACTCTTTTGCATTTGTTAGAGTTGTCCTTTGAACTTGTGGTTCCATTACATCATTCACTTTTTAATTTTCAGTAATATTTCAATCTTGACTTATTGGAGTTTTATGATCAGTACCTTGCCTTCCCGATGGGCAATCCTTTAGAAAGTGACCTTGTTGACCACACACAAAGCAACCATACATGCCTGAATGACACACCCCTAAGTGTCTCTTATCACAAGTGTTGCAAGTAGGATGCTGGAAACCCATGTGGATCACTCTGACCTATGACTGTGAGCCTACTGCTCTGAAGTTCTACCTCTTATTATCATTCCTGAACTTTGGAGTTGGGGTACTGGCTGAAGATGGAGCAGGTCCTAATGACCTGTTTTTGAAGAACTGTCTGTCTCCTCCTCCCTCATGACTGAAGTGACCTGAAGACTTGACTCTCTTATTAAACTCTCTATCCTTCTCTTTTTGCAAGGTTTCCTCTTCTTTCAACCTGCTCTCATTACCCTGTACGAAAGCAACCATCTTTTTAATAGGCATCTCCATGTTCTAAGCTATAATATTAGGTACATCATACAAATGGGGATCAAGACCATACACAAAACGCCTAACTCTAGCCCTCATGTCAGGGACCATATGTGGATCATGCTTTGCCAATCAGACAAACTGAAGATAGTACTCCTACACACTCATAACGTTCTGCTTAAGCTTTTCGAATTCAACTGCCTTTGTCTCCCTGACATCGACTAGTAGAAAGTGCTCAATAAAAGCATCAACAAACTCATCTAAAGTTGTTGAATGTGCATCTTCACTACGAGATTGTTCTCATGATTCATACCAGCTATTAATAACATCTTACAACTGATAAGCTCCAAACTATGCTGCCTCTACCTCGTTAACATGCATAACATGAAAGATTTTTTGAAGCCCATTAATGTAATTATGTGAATATTCCTTCTTACAAGACCATGCGAACACTAGAGGGTCCATACATAGAAATTCACGAGTCATGGAACTGGATGACTCCCCATTGGTTTCCATGTTTGGAGTTGTTTCATGATGTTGGGCTTAAGCAGCCACAAGTTGGGTGAGTAGTTGGATAGCTCCCCTAACATCAGAGTCAGTAAAACTAGGTAGTGGAACTAGGATCTTCGTAGGCCCTATAACATCGGTTGGGGGTGTTGTACCTGAATTGGCTCCCTGAGCCTGAACATCTTCCTCACGAGCAGCACTAGCAGTAGCTCTCTTGCTTGTAGTTATTTTCTTTTTCGTAGGCATTTTCTGAAATACGTAATACGCACGGGTTAGAAGGATATCCTGAAGGTATAACTCTAACTGCACGATCTAGAGTATGAATGAAGTGAGACAATCCTAGATGTCTTGGTGGTCAACTGTTTATATGTGTGGGGCCCTCACACACATAAAAGTGACCCCACTAGACACGATTTCATAGAATCCCTAAGACACTTGAACATATGCTCTGATACTAAGCTTTGTCATGTCCCGAACCATGGCTTGGGCGAAATACGACACTCAGTGCCTGGCTGCATGTGACCGAGCGAACTACATGGTTGCAGAATCAACATAGGCATCAAAACATACTATTACAATAATTTGAAACAAGTAATTCACCTGCTAAATTTGTAATCTGAAAATATACTGCGAAAATAGTCTAAAAATATAATAAATCTGAACAACATGAAAACTAACATGACATGATAACTAGTCTAGTCTATGAAACCTATGACATGAGTCTGACTGAAAACTGTCTACCAGGACAAGTCCATGACATACCTCTATCATAACATATAATAAGAAAATAATAGACTGATACCCCGAATGAGATGGGGCTCAGCAGGATGATACTGAAGCAATCCTACTGAGCAGATCCGCAGTCCTAAAATTCGGCACCTGCATCTGAAGTGCGGCCTCCATGCAAAAAGTCATTAGTACATTTGAATTGTACTATATGTAAGCAACTGAAATAATAAATGGATGTGGGGTGCTCGGAAAAGGGCAACTCAATCAATATACGGGTAATATACTGAAACTGAGCTAAAACTAAAAACTGATAACTGAACAAAGAAGCAAAGAATATGAGTATTTCTTGTACTCAAATGAAGAATCACATGTTTAACTGAAATAATAAATAATTGTGGCCTTAGGCCCAATATATGTGCACAAATATGTGGTCTCGGGCCCAAGTATACGTATACATAAATTGTGGCCTTGGGACCAAAATACAAATTTTCAATATTAAACAACATATATATAAAAGAATTGAGAATCATGTTGAAAGATACAACACTGACATACCGAGAAATGATTCGATGAGACATGTATTCATGAACTGATTATGAGTACTGGAGTTTTAACTAGTTTAAAAATATACTGAGTATTCTAGACTAAGACTCGTGAGTATCAATCCCAAGTCTATGTTGATTTTACTAATGAATCCACCACGACCGAAGTGATAATTATGAACAACTATGAAGTTATAATCTTAAAGATAAACATTATAGTCTTTTCATGAGCTAGGGCATAATCTTAAATTCTTAAGTAATTCACAGTAATCTCGATGAATGAGGCGTGGGGATGATTAAAGACGTTTCCACACGTAGATCGAAGCTCTACATACCTTAATCGCTCCAAAACGTGTCTTGAAATCTGAACTTGGAAGGAGGAACCCGAAGCTTGAATCTTTGAAACCTTGAATTGAGTTTATCTTGAAAATCCTATGTTAAGAACAATGAGTTTTACTTAGAATTCACGGGGATGATGTTAGAATCACATAGAAACTTACCTCGATGTAGGAGAAAGTTGGGAAGAGAGGATCTTCGTTCTAGGGTTTGGGGATTATGAAAACTGATTTTTCAGAACTAAATCTCGTATTTATATTGTTTGTTGTCGAAAGGATTTGACGATCGATATTGACGGTCCGTTAATATTTTTACGGTCTAAGTCTGGACCGTCAATAATTTTACGGACCGTCGAATTATTTACCACTTTTCCAGTAACCTCTAAAACGTGAAAGTTTGAGATGGTAAAAAAGGACGGGTCGTATAATCTTCTACATTCTGTCAAATTTATTGTACACCGTCAATTTCAAAAACAGAATCGACAGTTCGTCAAATATTTTACGGTTCGTCAATCTTGGCATAAAATCTGATCTGCAGAACTGAAACTGGTTTTCAACTTTAAACTTCCCGTTTTGGTTTCTTAAATCCCTGAATCATATACATAACTTAGTTTGAAGGTACGAGGTGTTATAGAGGACCTATTTTTTTTTTAAAAAAATATTGTTATATATATTTTTATTCAAAGTTTACTTTTCTAGCTTTTTTAGATGCGAACTCAGTAATTACTGTTTTATAATCTATTCATTCTGACAATTCTTTTTCAATTGATAATATAGCTAATCCATTCAATATCTCTTGACACATTTTTGATGAAATATAAGATAAAGTTAGAACAATAAAACTTGATTCAAAAATTTGATAAGTTGATATAATGATATCGAAATAGTGCTGTGATGTTTTAATATAATGATTGTTTGTTGCAATGCTTGATAATTTGAAGAAGATGCCAAAAAGTAAATCTTGATATTTTGTAAGCACTATGTTTTGAAGCAGAATGTTTAGGTGTGGAAGAGACTTGAGAGTTTTCAATAATAATAAGAGTACAAGAATAATGAAAGGAAATAAGTAAATATGGGTAGTAGAATAATTATCCAAATAATTAAGGATACTATAAATCTACAATTACCTAAAAAGCTTTTTCATTCCCCCAATTATACTTCCAACGGTATCCACTGTCCATAAAAGGGAAGAAGTTATTATTATACTTCCAAGTTAACGTAGGAGTACAATTTTTTTAAATAGTATATATATATAGATGGGCCCTAGGTCATTGCCTTACTTGCCTTACCTATCAGTCGGCCCGGGTTCCATAAAAGAAGAAAAAATGTGGCCCAATGTGTGTAGGACCAAGTTGAGAAATCAGCCATGATCTGAACTAAATTGTTCAACTCCAACACTTTACAGTATTTTGGACATTTAGGACATGTTAATTGTCACTGCTAATTATAATATATACTAATAAAAATGAATCAGAAACCAGGACCACATAATATAAAGAATCATGCCAATGTGTATCTGGTTTTGTCCTTTTGATGATCTGAAGATCATGTGAATAAGTTTTTGATAACAGAAAAGACGTGTTAATCAGATCATAGTATAAAATCATATATAATTATTGATAAGATAAGCATTAAAACTCGTTGAAATTCAATTCTTCATTTTTAAAAGCAAGTTGTGACAGGAGAGACACTTGTATTTTAAGAAAACGTACGAGGGGTCCGACTTAACTATTACTCCATTTCCTTAGAAAGTGGGTCTTGCGATTAATTAATTAATGAAATTGTCTTAAGGCTCAAGTAACTTTGATGCCGACCATAACTATGTTTTGCCTTCATCGTAATTTCTGAACGCAAATCTTGTACATTTTAAAAATAGTTATGTCCGACGGTGGTAATTTTAACGGTTTAGCAAACTCCATGAAACTCAGATTAAGTGAAGAAGTTCATCAAATTGCTATAACTCTTCTATGATTGTATTTCTTTTCTCTTGTAGTGTTGCCTATATATGTATAGATGTATTCCACTTACCTGGACAGGTCAATGTGCAATCAATAATGCCCATGGCCTAGGTTGGTAACTTCTATTGCACTTTGAAGGTGTGTGTGCATACGTTGGCCCAAGTAATCGAGCCTACGTCATAATTTGTGGTAGTGGGGGCATACATTTCGCACAGTGAAGCTTAGCTAGTTTTACCAGTCTGTGATGATTCATGTTCGTGGTAGGCGGAGGAGCTGAACGCTTTTCTATTCTCTCAATTGATATCTCAAATATCGACTCCTTGTATGCAACCTCGACAGAAATGACAACGGTGGATGTGGTCCGACAAACTAGCCCGAACCTACCACACACAAAAATATGTATTTCATGAAGACCTTTTCTAGTGTATTGCACTGTTGCACCTCACCAATCCTTGTGCCCAACCAACTCTCTAGCATTTATAGAGTCTTGACTTTGACCATTAAGCAGTAGAAGGAAACAGAGAAACAAAGAGAAGGATGATTCTTCTTTTCTCTTTTTTTTTCTTTCCCTTTTTATTGTTCAAATAACTTTTTCAAACTTCTAGAAGTCGTAAGAATCTTCTATGTACATTGCTTTCAACAACCAGAACAAAAACATGAAAGAATATAAGCTCATTGTTAAAGTGTGGAGTGTGGTTACTCAACTATTGTAAATATGACTTTTCTTTTGACAAATTAAAGAAAGATGTCTTAACTACAAAATTTTGAGCAATAAACTCAAAAAATCTTGCTGAAATTGGGATTAAGATGTTAACAAAATTAACAAAAAATCACATACTTCAGTATACAATCTATATTCACATCCTTTACATTTTTTAATATTTTTTTCCTTTCTTCTCTTCATTGTGATTAATTAAAAAGAATTTTATTTGTTGTGCCTTAAGTCTTGTGATACAATTGAGTATCTGAGTGAACAGCAATATCAGTCTTTAGCCTATGCTTATGCCTGTGTCCGACTTTGCGCTGCCTAGTATTACTATCCTCTCTATTTTCCCCTGCATCTCTTTTTTCTTCCCTTACGTTCGCCTTATTTTCTCCGTCCACTTAAGTCTTCAACGCGCCAATTTCCATTTCCTTGTCACATTTTGCGGAAGGAACAACATAAACAAATGGGCCAATTGGTATATCCTTCAAGTCCAAGATGGGTTCCAAGGCCTTCACTACATTGCACATAGTGGGCCTACACCTGGGCTGGTGACTTAAACATTGGTAAGCCAGTGCAGCTACCTTCTTGGCTCCTTGTGTCGAGTACTGGCCTTCAAGTCTTGGGTCCATTATTCTGTCAAGCTTGTATGAATCCCTTAGCATTGGCCTTGCCCAATCCACCAGGATTCGCTCTTTTACGGGGCGCTTCTTGTCCATTGCTCGTCGTCCTGTTATTAGTTCTAACAAAACTACTCCGAAGCTGTACACATCGCTCTTACTTGTCAAATGACCTGTTAAAAGAAAAAGAAAGTTAAGTATTCGTAATAAGTGGGACTTGTAAATAGTAAAATGAGACGGCAACATATTACAACAAGTTAAAATACACTGATAATGTAAAAATTTACCGGTCATGATGTACTCCGGAGCAGCGTAGCCATGAGTGCCCATGACACGAGTCGAGACATGCGTATCATCACCTTCCGGTCCATCCTTTGCCAGCCCAAAGTCAGACAGCTTGGCCCTGTAATCCTGATAAAATTCACACTATTAGTTTCCATTGTTTACTTTGTTCCGAAAAAAGATATCTTAAAATATAGTTGAACTTTTCAACGTTAAAATAATGCACTCGGTAGATAACTTACTGAGTCTAAGAGGATGTTAGAAGACTTGAAATCTCGGTAGATTACTGGTTTTTCTTCTCCGTGAAGAAACGCTAGTCCCTTCGCAGCACCAACCATAATTTTTATTCTGGTCGACCATGGTAAGCAACTCGCATATCCTGTATCGATACATGACATGTCAAGTATGAAACATCAGAAACAAAGGGGCCAAAAGTTCTGTGTATTTAAGTGATCATATGAAGAAAACCGGTAAATTAAGCACTTTGGGTGGAAAACATTTTATTCGCGGGGATTATTTACACATAAGAATATCAATGCTTACTTGAAAATAGTTGATCCTCTAGGTTGCCCCTCGCCATGTACTCGTAAACAAGAAGTCGCTGCTCATCCTCCCAGCAATATCCGATCAATTTCACTAGATGAGGATGCCTCAATTGTCCCAAAAAGACCACTTCAGTCTGAAAATTTAACAAGTATAAGAGGTCAATTAATCTTGAAAACAAAATAGCAATGGTTGTACTAGCATTTTTAGGTAAACTTAATTGCTCACCAGCCATTCTTGGTGGCCCTGATTACCATCCAAATCAAGCAATTTAACAGCAACAGGTTGAGCATCTAAACCTGGCTTAATCTTATCATCAATAAACCCCTTGTGAACGGGTCCAAATCCACCTTTACCAAGAAAATTAGCAGACGAGAAGTTACTCGTGATGAGTTTAAGCTCATCATGTGTGAATACATGAAGATTTGATCCGATGATCGCGTTCGATGACAGATCATCCAATGATATAAACACTGATCTGGAATCAGTACTTATATCGGAAATAGCTAACCTATTATGATGATCAGAATTAATCTGCTTACTGATTTGTATCACCTTTGCCTCTGAAGGAAGAACATTAATAGTATCAACCTTGGGCTTGAAACAATTGGGTAACACAGCTTTCCAGGATATTTTGCAAGTAACCATATTGTTTAATTAAAGATGATGAAAATAATCAGTCTGGTGAAATTTTGAGATATATATACTAAGGATTGAATAAAAAATGGAGTTGATATTGACAGCTCCAAATGTTTGACAAATGTGTAAATTAAAAGAGTTTGTACTAAGTCTAAAGAAACGGATTAATTTGTCCTATAGTTTTCATGCATGATATAAGCTTATATATGTAAAACCGAGTAGGCAAGCGGAAGGAAACAGCCAATAAGTCTTCGTCTTTTATTTGACTTGGAAAAGAGCGTGTATGGTAGCATATTACTATATTCATATTGTATGATAATTGAGTACATTTTCTTGAGCAAGCTTCTCTGTTATTTCAGTATTTTGGATTTTGGGACAGAAACACTGGATGCATGGAAACTTCTATTATGAATTAAGGTATTAAAGAAAAAAAGAGGAGAAATTGAAGGGAAAAAATTGCAATGCATCAATCGTTCTAGAATATTAAGGTATAAAAACTAGTAATTAAGTAGTACTCTTTATATAGAGAATTTAAGCTACATTTTAAAATGGACGGATTAAAATACATTAAATTAATAAATGAGTATGGAGTAGATCATTCAGCTTCTCAATAATTACTTGAATTGAAATGAATTGAGTCAAAAACAACTTAAATAATGAGTCATAGTCTAATCCGTTCAACTTTTACGGGTCAGTTTTATTTCTTTTTTATTTTCTTATAATTTGTTTAACTATCAAACAAAACTAGTCAATATAGAGTTCCTTATTATGAGTATAAAATATCAAACAATAAAAGTGAAAAATATTTTAACGAATTTTTTTATTTTTTTATGGATCAATTTGAGCTACACATTTTAGCCCAAACCAATCCAACTTTGAAATATCTTGAATTGAACATGTCAAAATAAATTGAGTTAATAGATTAAATATATGTGTTACCTCCAAAACTTGGGCGAATTGAACGTGTCATGTTTTCATTGATATATTTTTCCACCTCTAATTTACGCTTTACCAAAAATATTTATTTACACATGTTAGCATTTAAAAGTGAGTTTAAATTAGTGTAAAGGAACTTTTACATATTCAGATCATTTTTAATTACATGTCCTAACTGGTAACTTGTCTTATTTTTAAAATTGTAATTTTAAAATTTTACGGAGTGTTACCTATAATTATAAATATTTTGGGTAACCTGATATTTTACACCGTCGGGGTAAAATAAGTAAACTCTTTAAAAGTTAATTGCAAGTAACTAAGTAAGTGTCTAAACTGAGTAATTTGTTTGGTTATCTAAAAAAGTAGATGGTTTACCAATTGAAATCGTTTAATTTAACTATGTAAAAGCTTTAAACTATTCTTAGTTAAAAGTTAAAACCAACATTTTTTCTAACTTGAATCAGCAAATCATTACTTTATTAAACTAAATCTTAAATAATTTGCCTTTCTTTTGTGAATGATCTCAAGAAACCACAAACTCAATAAATGTCTTCACTATTGGATTTAGATTATCTTCACCTATAAAATTATAAGGAGATGTTCCGTATCCGTAGGCAAAATTTTGTTGATAATCTTTTCAATGTCTGATTTCTATGGACAACCTTGCAAATTACAAAATCCATGAGAGATAATATCTCAAATGGTCACTTAACTACCAGTGTTTCACTCAAAAAGTCACTCAACTATGAGTGATTCACTTAGAAAGTCACTCAACTATGAGTGATTCACTTAGAAAGTCACTCAACTTTATTTTTTAACCAGAAAGTCATTCAACTATGAGTGTTTTACTCAGAAAGTCACTCAACTATAGATATTTTACTCAGAAAGTCACTCAACTTTATTTTTTTAAAACAAAGTCACTCAACTATTGGTGTTTCACCTACAAAGTCACTCAACATATTTAAATAATTTTTTAAATTACATTTTGCTGATTTTTATTTAATGCCAAAACTGTAAGAAATAAATTAGTATCCATTTTAACCATTTTATTGACCCGACCCAAAAAAAGAAGATACTGAAATCAATTAATCAGAGTGACGTAGAAATGGAACATCTACTATTTTGCTAATTTGAGGTTTGTTGGAAATTAGCCTTTGGCGGGAGTTGCGACCGACCAACTTTAACGGCTTAAACACTAGTGTTACGTATGTTGGAGAATCCGGTTCTTCACACATGCATGATGTACTAAGTACGTAGATAACCGTAGGGCCAAGAATCGTCAAATTTCATTGAGAAATGAAAGAGATATTGGTTCACGAAGTAAGGTGTTTGAAGCATGGAAAAGTGTGGTGTGTGATCAATTCTCCCTCATCGGTAGAGGAAGAAAGAATTGTTGTGTATATAATACTTGAAATTGGTTTGGGGTTTGGGACCCCAAGGGGTATCCCATGTGTTTAAAGGAGGGAGGACCTAGATGTGCTTCGGTTCAAGTAAAGACCACACGCGCGCCGCCGCCGCCCGCCCGTCCGGTCCGGTTCCGGTTCCGGTTCCGGGTTCCGGGTTCTCGGGTCACGGGTTCTCGGGTCACGGGTCACGGGTCACGGGTCACGGGTCACGGGTCACGGGTCACGGGTCACGGGTCATTTAGAACAGAAACGTCCAGCACTCAATTCAGCCATTTATTTTGGCTGAATTACACCTCCTATAATGGCCAATCCGTTGGCATTTTTCACCATTTATTTTGGTGGATTAACTACCTCCATAATGGCCATTATTTGGCCAATAATGGCTGTTATGGGGGGCAGTTAAACAGCCCTCCCTCACCTATATAAACACCCCTTATACCATTGTTGAGGAGCACTTAACATACACGAAAATACACAAAGCAAAAATCAGATTCTTCCTAATCTTCCAAGCATCATTTCATTGCTCAATATTCTTCACGGTAGCTTTTGAGTTTCCTTTGCTCAATAGTTCCATTGCTGTTTTATCTTGGGAGACGAATTGTCCAGGACGTATAAAGGATACATACGGGGCAATATTGTCTTAAGGATAGAGTGCCACACTCGACTCAGCATAAACAACTTTCACGGATTCTTGTTCAACAAAAGTGTAATTTCAATTTTGTTGTTATATTGTAATTTTCAGCTTTCTTGTTGAATTGTAATTTCAATTCCTACATAAGCAGTTACTTGTAATTTCCGTTTCCTGCAAATCCTTGTAAACCAACAACTTAAGACAATATTTTGCTTACGGTAACTGCAATAACATGGCTGGAAATATGACCGATGTTGCTACTACTGCTGCTGCCTCTCGAGGCAATGTTGCTGCCAATGCGCTACGCTCAAGGCGAACACCGCCGCCTTTGCTTTGCTGCGTCGCTGCCACCATTGCTCAAGGCGAACACCGCCGCCTTCCCGGCTCATCGGAGCTCCACCCTCTTCTTCACACCACCATGATCGCCCTGAAAAATTCATGGGATCGAATTCAAAAGATGGCGAAAAAAGATGCTTGTTTTATCTAACGATTATGGGCATGGCCCGATTCCTTACGGAAGATCCTCCACAAGTTTGGAGATGAAATGGACTCTTCGCCCAATGAAACGGGTGAAGGGGGCCTTGGTATCCATGTCATTAATGGCATGAAGATGGTTCGTGACGCATGGAATCATAGCGATTTCATGTGCAAGAACTATATACTTGAATCGCTTAGCACCCTCTCTACACGGTCTATTGCACCGTTGGCACCGCCAAAGAGTTGTGGGAAAAAGCGCAAAAGAAGTACAACGCACAAGATGCGGGTACTAAGAAGTTCATCGTTGGGAAATTTCTAAAATTCCAAATGGTGGACAAAAAGACGGTGATGTCCCAAGTCCAGGGAATTTCGGATGATTCTACATCACCTGGATTTGGAAGGACTAAAACCAAACGAGCGAGTTTTTGGTTGCATCGCGATTGAGAAGTTACCTCCTTCATGGAATGAGTTTATGAGTTACTTGAAACTCAAGACAAAGGAGATGACCTTTGAAGAGCTTGTTATCAAACCGCAAATCCAGGAAGATAATAAGAAGACCTTGCCAAAGGGTAGACAACATGCTTGAGGCAAAGGCAAATCTGGCGAGAGGCCAAAGGGAACTCAAGCAAGAAGCGGAAGTTCCGGAAAGACGGCAAAGCCCCCGCAGCGAGAGATGTTCGGAGGTAATTGTCATCACCGTGGGAAACCTGGTCACGGGATCAAGGAATGCCGCAAGCTCAAGACCGAGCAACAACAAAAGCCAAGTCAAAAGGCAAGGCTCAAGCAAACGTCGTCAAGGACACGCTCTGGATGACATGATCGAGGAATTCTCTGCAGGTGGTGCTAGAAGCCAACTTGGTGGAGAATCCGATGCGGTGGTGGGTGGACACAGGGTGCAACAAGACACATCTGTTCCAACAAAGATGCCTTCTCCACGTACACTCCGGTCTCCGACAAGAAGTCGTTCATGGGCAACAACGCTTCCTCGGACGTGCTAGGGGTTGGAAAGGTGGTCCCGAAGATGACTTCCGGCAAGGAACTCACTCGAAGGAAGTGATGCACGTCCCGGATATTAGAAGAAATCTAGTTTCGGACCTTTATTGGTTAATGCGGCTTTAGGCTAGTGTTTGAATCAAATAAATTTGTACTCACTAAAAATGGCACATTTGTGGGGAGGGGCTTCGTCTGTGAAGGCCTCTTCAAAGTGAATGCCATGTCTGTATTGCGTCAAGGAAATAAAGTTGAGTCTTCTTCTTATTTGCTTGAGTCTTCTAATTTATGGCATCATAGATTAGGACACGTAAACTACAAGTCTATTCAAAGGTGGTAAAGATGGAGTTGTTGCCTTCTATCGACATAAACCCTCAACATAAGTGTGAGGTGTGCGTAGAGGCAAAACTTACTAAGCTTCCTTTTCGATCCGTCGAAAGGAATACCGCTCCTCTAGAACTTATTCACACAGATATATGTGATTTGAAGTTTGTACAAACTAGAGGGGGGAACAAGTACTTTGTGACATTTATAGATGATAGCACAAGGTATTGTTACCTTTACTTGTTGAAAAGTAAGGATGAAGCCTTTGAAGCGTTTCGACGTTACAAAGCGAAAGTTGAGAATCAACTTAGCCTACGGATCAAATCCATTCGTAGCGATAGAGGGGGAGAATATGTAGCGCCTTTTGAGGAATATTGTGCCCAAGAAGGCATTATTCATCAAACGACGGCTCCATACTCACCTCAATCAAACGGTGTGGCGGAACGTAAGAACCGCACATTAAAGGAAATGATGAATGCCTTGCTTATCAATTCCGGACTTCCCCAAAACATGTGGGGAGAAGCCGTCCTTACCGCTAATACGATTCTGAACAGAGTCCCACATAAAGGTAAGGACAAAACTCCATATGAATCATGGAAAGGAAAGAAACCCACCTACAAGTATTTTAAGGTGTGGGGTTGTCTGGCAAAGGTTGAAGTACCTAAGCCAAAGCAGGTCAAGATTGGACCAAAGACTGTAGATTGCATATTCATCGGATATGCAAATAACAGTAGTGCTTATCGCTTCTTAGTGCATAAGTCGATATTCCGTATATCCACCAGGGTACAATAATGGAATCAAGGAATGCTCTATTCTTTGAAAGTACCTTTCCTAGAAAGGAGAAAGACATAACCTCTCGCAAGCGAAGTTATGCACAAAGCTCTCAAGAACCGGAGTCCTTGACTGCCCGGATCTAAATGGTTCGGATCTAGCGAATCTCGAGGTGGTGAACATCCGGAATCTAGTGTTCCGGATTCTCGAACTTGGAGACTCCGAGAGATGGATCTAAGGCGAAGTAAAAGGGCCGGAAGGATAAATCCTTCGGTCCCGACTTTGTAGCTTACATGGTTAATGATGAACCAAGGACAATTGCTCGGGCGTTGTCAACTCCGGAAGCACCGCTCCGGAAAGAAGCTATTGAGAGTGAAATAAGCTCCATTCTCGCATAACCATACTTGGGAGTTGGTTGATCTTCCTCCGGAAATAAACCGTTGGGTTGTAAATGGATACTCAAACGGAAATACAAGGCGATGGGTCTATAGACAAGTACAAGGCCAGTTGGTAGTCAAGGGCTATCGACGGACGAAGGCTTTGACTACTTTGACACATACTCTCCGGTATCCCGGATGACATCCATACGGGTATTTATTGCGATCGCGACTTTGCGTGACCTTGAGATACACCGGATGGATGTTAAGACAAATTTCTTCCTAAACGGTGATTTGGAAGAAGAAATTTATATGGACCAACCCGAGGGGTACGTGGTTCAAGGGCAAGAGAAGAAAGTCTATCGACTTATCAAATCTCTGTATGGGCTGAAACAAGCCCCGAAACAATGGCACGAAAAATTTGATAGTACTCTACTATCGAAGGGGTTCGCCATTAATGAGTGTGATAAATGTGTTTACACGAAAGGTAACTCGACTCATTTGTTATGATATGCCCGTATGTAGACGACATGTTGATCACGAAGCGCCCTAGGATAATCCTAGAGACTAAGAACATGTTGAAACAATGCTTCGACATGAAAGATATGGGTATCGCAGATGTCATCCTAGGGATTAAAATCTCTAAGACGTCGACGGACCGGTCTTATCTCGGTCTCACTACATCGAGGATGTTTTGAGAAAGTTCAAGATGTTAGACAGCTTCTCCGATAGCGTCACCAATGGATATAAATCATAAGCTTGATAAAAATCTTGGTGCACCCGTATACCAGGAGCGATATGCACGAGTAATCGGTAGTTTGATGTATATAACAAACCGCACCCGACCCGATATTGCTTACGCAATCAATAAGTTGGCTAGGTTCACCCGTAATCCAAGTGATAATCACTGGAAGGCGTTGAATCGGGTATTACAATACCTCGAAATACACGTTAAACTTCGGGTTACACTATTCGAGATATCCAAATTTGTACTAGAGGGGTACAAAGGTGATGCAAACCGGATATCGATATAGAGAAACACCAAGTCCACCAAATGGGTATATATTTACAATTGGTGGTGGGGCCGTATCTTGGAAATCCTCTAAGCAAACTTGCATCGCCCGATCCACGATGGAATCGGAGTTTATCGCTTTAGACAAAGCGGGAGAAGAAGGCGAGTGGCTTCATGACTTCTTAGAGGATGTTCCGTGTTGGAACAAACCCGTACCTTCGGTAATGATCCACTGCGACGATCGGTCGGCTCTAGGAAGGGCACGGAATGTTATGTACAACGGCAAGTCTCGTCATATTCGACGGAGGCATAAGACCGTTAGGCAACGATCACCACGGGTATAATATCCATTGATTACATCAAGTCAAAGGATAATATAGCGGACCCATTGACAAAGGGCCTACTCAAGGATCGATGGCTTGCCTGTCTAGGGGAATGGGCTTAAAACCCAAAATATAAGGACCAATACAAAGTGGTAACCCAACCTTACGAACCGGAGATCCCGGTAATTTGGTTCAATGGGAAAACTAAGTCAAAGGTTCGGTTGATCGCTTCAAATAAGCATGAGCACTTCGGATAGTGATTTCGAGAAGAAACACCAAATCCAAAGCCGTTCCCGCGATAGACATTAAGTGCTATCTCGGTATGGGTAAAGGTTAAGTTTTCAAAACTCGTAATGATCCTCAACAACAGGCTAGGTTCTTGGGAAACTTTTAATGGTTCCTAACACTTGTGAAGTGGGGTATAGCAGATACCTTGTAGGAGACCACCTATTTAAGTGCGAGGACAAAGCCGCCTCAAAATGAACGCACTTAAGAATCCAAGACGTTGTCCATGGCCAAAACGGACAAAACATTACGAAGAAGAGAGTAAGGGAATTTGTTGTGTTGGTATCATTGTCTTGGCTTACACTAAACACCGACGGTTCAAGACATCACGTTCACCGCGCGGTAAGTAAGTCCGATGGTATTCAACTATGGAAGGTTCAAAGCCGAGGCTACCTCTCCTTATGCAACATCGGTCCGCCGAAATATTGCTTTGGAAATGAAAAGACACCATGTGAGTGCGCCAAAATCTCTTTCAAGAGGGGATTGTTGGAAATTAGCCTTTGGCGGGAGTTGCGACCGACCAACTTTAACGGCTTAAACACTAGTGTTACGTATGTTGGAGAATCCGGTTCTTCACACATGCATGATGTACTAAGTACGTAGATAACCGTAGGGCCAAGAATCGTCAAATTTCATTGAGAAATGAAAGAGATATTGGTTCACGAAGTAAGGTGTTTGAAGCATGGAAAAGTGTGGTGTGTGATCAATTCTCCCTCACGGTAGAGGAAGAAAGAATTGTTGTGTATATAATACTTGAAATTGGTTTGGGGTTTGGGACCCCAAGGGGTATCCCATGTGTTTAAAGGAGGGAGGACCTAGATGTGCTTCGGTTCAAGTAAAGACCACACGCGCGCCGCCGCCGCCCGCCCGTCCGGTCCGGTTCCGGGTTCCGGGTTCTCGGGTTCTCGGGTCACGGGTCGTGGGCTGTGGGCTGTGGGCCTTCTGATATTATCTTTTTGGGCCGAAAACTTTGCCGAAGTACGCTTGATCCCGTGTTTCGGATGTGCGGTTTGGACCGAAATTCTTTCGGATGTACGCTTTGGTCCCGAAGTTTCAAGATGTACGCTTTGGTCCCCGAAGTTTCAAGATGTACGGTTTGGTCCCCGAAGTTTTTCGGAAAATCGAATTTCGACGGTCCCGAACGAAACGTCCAAAGCACTCAATTCACCATTTATTTTGGCTGAATTACACCTCCTATAATGGCCAATCCGTTGGCATTTTTCACCATTTATTTTGGTGGATTAACTACCTCCATAATGGCCATTATTTGGCCAATAATGGCTGTTATGGGGGGCAGTTAAACAGCCCTCCCTCACCTATATAAACACCCCTTATACCATTGTTGAGGAGCACTTAACATACACGAAAATACACAAAGCAAAAATCAGATTCTTCCTAATCTTCCAAGCATCATTTCATTGCTCAATATTCTTCACGGTAGCTTTTGAGTTTCCTTTGCTCAATAGTTCCATTGCTGTTTTATCTTGGGAGACGAATTGTCCAGGACGTATAAAGGATACATACGGGGCAATATTGTCTTAAGGACAGAGTGCCACACTCGACTCAGCATAAACAACTTTCACGGATTCTTGTTCAACAAAAGTGTAATTTCAATTTTGTTGTTATATTGTAATTTTCAGCTTTCTTGTTGAATTGTAATTTCAATTCCTACATAAGCAGTTACTTGTAATTTCCGTTTCCTGCAAATCCTTGTAAACCAACAAGGTTGTTACTTGAAGTTTGTAACAAGTAATTTCAATTAGTTTTTAATCTATGATCTTACTTACTGTTGTATAATTAAATTTTCATATGCTACATTTATAAGATAACAGATGCTAGACTATTTTGTGACCCAAAGCGTAATCAATTCTATAAAGATTTTAAATTTAATATAGGTTTTTAAAATCAACATAATTAAAAATGTAACTCATTTTAAGAAGTACAATATGGGGATGCGGGTTGCACAATATGGCAAACTATTGAGGTATAAGCTTTGGGTCGGGTCAAGTTGTCGGGTCACTAAAATAGTTAAAATGGGTACTTCTTTATTTCTTACATTTTTTACTTTAAATAAAAATCAACAAATTATAATTAAAAATCACTTAAATAAATTGAGTGATTTTGTAGGTGAAACATCAATAGTTGAGTGACTTTGTGGTTAGAAAACAAAATTGGTGACTTTCTGAGTGAAACACCCATAATTGAATGACTTTGTAGTTAGAAACAAAGTTGAGTGACTTTCTGAGTGAAATACTCCTAGTTGAGTGACCATATGAGATATTATCTCTCCATCATGAATTAATTCTTTTTCTTTCTTTTTCGTGTAGTATAAACAGAAAACTAGATAGAACTATATACATTTGATTATTTATTTGTCAGGATATGATGATTTTAATTGGTCAAATAATTATCATACAGTCAAAGAGTTTATCTTCATATTATATAGAGTAACGAATGTTTCTATAATTGTTGTGAGAATTGTTGATTGACCTTTTCAGTGTAATATAGCGAGGAACTTTTTTGAATAAACAATAAATGCACGCACATAACGACTAGAATTAAATATAAAACGAGGAATGAGTAAGAAGAAACTAACAAAGAAAAATTGCAAAAACATGATCTTCAAAAAATCGATGTCTTAATTATTTCCAAATAAATAGAATTGTTTAGTGAAGAAGTAGTAACTACAAAAATCTAATCTGAAAAACTTGCACGATTTCTTTCTTTCTTTATTTATTATCTTTTCTTGGGAGGGTGGAGTTGATTTGATTGATAAAAAGAGTGTTTTTTGCATTCTAATATATATCTACAATCTCGCTCCAATTTATTTATTTATTTATTTGTTTTCTAAATGATGTCTGATAGTTGTATTAGAGTCCAATTATATTTTGATTCGCGCTACGTAAGACTCATTCAGGGGAATCACTCCCTACTTCCATGTCTAGGGCTCGAACACGCGACCAAGCAATCTCATTCACTGCATCATATCCTTTGATGTTTTACTCCACTTTAACATTTTAACTAGTTTAATAACAAAAGCGATTTCTCAGTATATTATTTTCTCTAAATTTTCTCCATTTTATTTAGGTAATTTCCAGATGTGGGATTTTAAAAAAAAAATAGAAAGTATGACCATCTATCTTTTTCTTTTTTAAAAAATGGTGTGTGATTTCTGAGAGGATTAAGTTTTACACTAATATCATAAAGAATTTTAAACAATATATGTAACTAACTCATTATAGTAGGTTAGATATTCTCTTTTTCATATACCAATCATTTGTACTACAGTTAAAAAGAGTTAGTATAATTTTGTAATTTATTTTATTCTATATAATTCTTTATTACATGGAGGGCTTGGAAGAGTATATAAAGAAAAAGAGAAGCAAAGGAGAACAAAATGAACTGTACTTATGATTCCTCGGTATAGATAGATTTTAATTTTTATCATTATGATAAATGGTTTAACATTTATAACCTTTAATTAATTATAATGTGTACTTGTATCCTCCTATTTGTAAGTTTTCACAAATTTAATAAATTATTAGTAGTTAAATTTTTTAAGCATCACTGTTTGCAACCATAGACTCCTATGATGGAAGCATTTCGGGATATAGGTCTAACCACCTCAACTCCTCATTTCTGATATGTCATAGTTATTAAAGTCTCTCAACAGCGGGTATGGAAGATTATCGGTAAGCCAGATGGGTTGCTCCATATTTTTAGGATAATTAGTTTTAAAACTATAATATTTTTTATATAAAGGGACAAAAACAACACATTGAATTAATTATTTATTAAAATTTATTTAATTAAATATTACGAGGACTAAAATCAAAGTTTATCACAAATTGAAGGATCAAAATTACTATTATCACTTTCAAACTATATTTACTCGTTTACTACTATGCCGCGGTAGGTAGAGGATTAGATTTAGAAGATTACCTCATGGATCCTGTCATCTATAGCGAGTCATAATCATAACCCTCTTAAACACAAATATCGGCGTCAACGCGTTCTTCTCTCTTCTGTTAAATTTTCTTCACACTATCATTAATATTTGTTTGGATGTTAAACATTTTCTTATTCATGTCTTGAATTCTAGTTTTGTAATGTCTCGATAGAAAGTGCTTTCACCTTTAAAGTAAAAAAAATTAACAACAAACCTAATATAATCTCACGGATGGAATCTGGAGAGGATAGTGTGTACACTGACACTAGCTCTACCTTGTGAGTGAGGGTAGGGAGACTGTTTACGATAGACCCTCAGCTCAAGAAGAAATAAAAAGAAATAATAATAACAAGTAGCAACAACAATAATATATTAAGATAAACGAAGCGAAAGAAACAATCAGGTTATTCTAGAGATCTAAGATTACACAAATGTAAAAAAGAGAAAATTTCAAGCATGAATTAAATTAATCGGAACATCGAATATCGAACACTGGTAATTAGAAATCCAAAAAATAGTTTTTTCCAATTTTCTTTTGCGCACTCTTTTCCTCAATCAATATAAAATCCTAATATTCTCTTAAACATCAGACAATATTTAAATCTATTGGCTGAAATTCTTTTAATATGAAGAATATTAAGGGGGTGTTCAACTTCTAATTAATTTGGTAGGTGGGCAGGAAGTTAGGTTTAAATTTGGACCTTAATGGTGTAGTTTTATGGAATTTGTGACTTTGCGTCTCAAATCCTTCGCTGCTTATTACACCAAACATTTGTTAGGAGTCATTAGTCTATTACAGTAATTGATTCTTAGAAAAGGCAAATACTATAATAGACAATTTCTTAAATGTTTCCTTCAAGGGAAAACAATGCTAATATTTGACTAATATTAAAAAAAAAAAAAAAACTCCTATTCATAGGTTGTCCTTTGGGTGCACTTATTCAACGTAACATAATATGCTGAAGGGCAAACTTGTATAATAATAGGATAATTTGTCTCCATGCAGAAAGCTTAAACAAAGAGAGTGTGTAATTCTAAGAATTAATTTATAGGGAAGTTTCTATTATTAAGGAAAAGCGTGGGGACTATCGCTCAATAAAAGAAGATTCGCTAATAGAATATTTCACAATATTCTTTCATTAATTATATATCTTTTATTTTAGGTATTTTTAGATGTCTTTGTTACCCTCTCCATCCGATCATTCACAAACTCCAACCCCGGTCTTCCTCGTGTGTGTTTCTGGGATACCCTGCCAATCATCGTGGCTACTCGTGCTATGACTTGTCAAGTTGTAAAATTATTATTTCACGTCATGTCCTATTTGATGAGTCTCAATTCCCCTTTGCCTCTCTACACTCGCCACCTCGACATTCCTACGACTTCCTAGATGATGGCCTAAAATTATAATTCTACATAAAATAGGAGATATACAATTAATACAATTAATGAAAGAATATTGAGAAATATTCTATTACACCCCCGCAGTCGAACCGGGAGGTTCTCGAACACTGAGACTGGCACAAAAATCATCAAATAGTATGCACGGAAGTCCTTTGGTGAAGATGTCGGCAATCTGATATCTGGAAGGAACACGAAGGACACGAACTTGACCACAAGCCACTTTTTCGCGAACGAAATGAATGTCTATCTCAATGTGTTTAGTGCGCTGATGTTGGACGGGATTACCGAAAAGATATATCGCTCTAATATTATCACAATAGACCAGTGTTGCCTTTTGAATCCGGCAGTGAAGCTCAAGTAGAAGGTTACAGATCCAATAAGACTCAGAGACGACGTTGGCAACACCTCTGTATTCTGCTTCTGCACTTGATTAGGATAGTGTAGGTTGTCTTTTGGAAGACCAAGACAATAGGTTATCTTCGAGGAAAATGCAATAACCAAACATGGAGCGTCGGGTGTCAGGACATCCACCCTAGTCAACATCAGAATAAGCAGTGAGACTAGTAAGCGAAGACATGTATATATGTAATCTGAAGTGAAGTGTACCTTGGATGTATCGTAAAATACGTTTGAGAGTATGCATGTGTGCTTCCATCAGACTGTGCATGTGCTAGCAGATTTGTTGCACGACATATGATATGTCTGGTCTCGTGAATGTGAGGTACTGCAGAGCCCCAATCATGCTACGATAGTGAGTCGGGTCTGAATATGAAGGGTCGGAATCAGCGGTGAGCTTGGAATTGGTGTCTATAGGTGTGTGGGATGGTTTGCAAGATGTCATGCCTGCACGATCAAGGATCTCTTCGGCGTACTTCTATTGACATAAAAATAGGCCGCCAGAATGTCGAGTGACAGGGATGACCAAGAAATAACTCAGGGGGCCTAGATCTTTCATAGCAAACTCAGAGGAAAAGAGAGACATAATGGACCGGCGGAGAGCATCAGATCATGTGGTGAGGATGATGTCATCAACATATAATAATAGGTAAGCCAGATTTGTACCCTTGTTGTAGATAAACATGGAATGATCGGATCTCCTGTGTGAAAAAATGATAGAGAAGACATAATCGGCGAACCACTGGTACCATGCTCAAGGAGCCTGTTTCAGTCCATAGAGCGATTTCCGCAACAGACACACATAATCCGGATGAATTAGATCCCTGAAACCCATAGGCTGATGCATATATACCTTTCATGAAGATCCTCATGTAAGAAGGAATTCTTGACATCAAGCTGATGAATGGGCCAAGACTTGGATATGGTAATTCTGAGGACGGTCCGGATGGTTGCGAGCTTTACGAATTACGACCGGGCTGAACGTTTCATAACAGTCTACTCCTACCTGTTGAGACCTGCTATCACGTACAAGACGAGTCTTGTACCGCTCAAAACAACCATCAGATTTCTTTTTATGTCTAAAAATCCACATATAACGAATAATGTTAGCATCAGGTGGACGGGGTACAAGGTCTCACGTCTTATTATCAATAAGAGCATTATATTCGCCAATCATTGCGGCTTTCCAATTAGGGTCGGACAAGACATCATTCGGGTTACGAGGGACAGTGGAAGGGACAACTGAAATGGAAAGGTTAAACAATCGTTTAGGTTTATGAATTCCGTGCATGACACGGATTTCCATAGTTTGAGAGTGTGTCTCGGGATGCGGGATGGGAGGGGGTTTGCCGCGGGACTGTCGGGAAGAGGAGGAAGGGTAGGGGTGACGGTACTGGTTGGCCGAACCTCGGTTTGCCGAGAGGCGGCTGCGAAATCACCATGAGGCGGGCTGTTCCGGGGCACCGTCGGCAGAACCGGGTGGGCAGCTAGTCCCGGACTGGCCGAGGTGGTGGTGGGTGCCAGGGTCTGGGACGTCAGACTATGTAAATTGTGAATTAGAAGAGGGTTTAGGCCATCATATATGAAGTCGTAGGAATGTCGATGTGGTGAGTGTAGAGAGGCAAATGGGAATTGAGACTCATCAAATAGGACATGACGTGAAATAATAATTGTACGACTCGACAAGTCATAGCACGAATAACCACGGTGATTAGTAGGGTAATCCAGAAATACACACGGGGAAAACCAGTGTTGGAGTTTGTGAGTGAACGAATGAAGAGGGTAACAAAGACATCCAAAAATACGCAAGTGTTGGTAGGAGGGGTTGCTACGAAACAGAACTTGGGTGGGAGACCGTTGAGCTAGAGACTTGTTTGGGATTATGTTTACGAGATAGGTGGTCATGGAGAGTGCGTAATGCCAGAATTTAGGGGAAATTGAGGCATGAGAAAATAGGGAACGAATGAGGTTGTTTATGGTTCAGATTTTTCGTTCGACTTTACCATTTTAGGATGATGTGTGAGGAAGGAAAAATGAAGAAAAAATGGGGTAGACTTGTGATTTATTTTCAATTGAAAAATTCCATAGAAAGTTGGAATAATCATCCAAAAAACAACACATAATATCGATGGTCAGCCGTACTTAAAATAGGGGATGTCCACAAATCACTATGTATGATATCGAAAGGCATTAAAGTACAATTTATGGATGCAGAAAATGGTAATTTGACATATTTCCCAAAAACGCAAGATTCACATATAGGAGTCCTAGAAATACGGTTGCAATTAATAAAATTATTTTTTCTAAGGGAGCGTAAAACAGAGTCTCCCGGATGTCCAAATCTAGAATGCTATAAGAAAGACGAAAGAGCAACAAAGGTTAAGGGAACTGAGGCTGAATTGTTGACGGCGTTTGAAATAGGGTAGAGATCTCTGGTGCTGTCACATCTCATTATTTGTCTCCATGTCGTAAAATTCTTTACAGTAAAACCAAAAAGATCAAAGTCAAGGAAAACCCAATTGTCAGTTGTGAAACGTCGCACAAAAATTAGATTCTTAATGAGTTTAGGGGCATGAATGATATTTTTTTAAGATTAGTGATAGATGTTGTGGGGATAGGGAGGAATGACCATAACCACGGATGAGAATGTTTTGTCCACTACCAACAATAATATTCTGAAAGAATGGAGTTGGCTAAGCTTAGACTATCGTCGAGTCTTGACAAGAAAATTGTGGCCCCGTGAGGGCGGAGTCAACATTTTAAAATTTACTAGCTACAATACTAGTTTTGTTAAGTAATTAAAGTTTAAATTTATAATTTGTATATATTCAATTGATTTCATAAAAAATACAAGATTTAAATTAATACTACTGAATTCGATAGAATCGTAAATTATACTCTAGCTCCGCCCATAGACCGGCCCATGGAAATGCAAAATAAATAAGAGGATACATGATTCTTTTTCCTATAAGAATTTATTATTATTAGGGAGAGCGAAAATTAGACCATGAGATACGATCCTTCACCACGGGATGAGGGATTCACTCTATGTGAGCTAAGTAGAGCTTTAAAAAAGGATAAATAGCCACGACCCACGAGGGGATGACTAAGATTATTTTACCTTTAAGCAAAAGACTTGGGTTCAACCCCTATGAATGTGAATACAATTGTATCTTACAATGATTGTTTAAGTATCGACCTCATTTAAAGAAGTTTTGGAAAAATAGCTTCGCCTCTAGAAGTTAATAGCAAATTTTAACGGATCACTAAGATTCTTATTAGTCGTCAAAATTTGGCAATTAGTCTAACGAATCATTATAATTTGGCCACAAATCCTCACAGATATAACATAGCTACGTTCTGGGTGAGCCAAACACTTACGTATATAGAATAATAGTAATTTTTATGTTAAGAATAATTGAACACCCATAATTTAAGAAATTTGAATTTATTACTATTGACCATCGCCATAACTTGTAGAGGATACATGCACCAGAACTTAAAGGAACGTGTTTAATTTTCCTCGTCAAAAAGCAAAATCATTGAAATCAATCCACACAAGAGGAGAAAGGAATAAGAAGAAAAAAAAGAACTAAATTGGAACGTCATGAATTGTGACGTACGAGTTGATTTTTCAGTAGTAATAATTATCTGTTTTCAATCTGCTAAATCCCTATCAAGATTAAGGAAAATCAAGGAGACACTAAGGGCCGTTTGGTTGGAAACAAGTTATCTCGAGATTAATTATTCGGAAATAAGTTATCTCAGAATTAGTTATTCCACCTTCCCACAGGAATAAAAATAACACTACAATCCCAGAATAACTATTTCCGGATTAGTTATACCACAATGTTTTTTTCAACCAAACATAAAATAAATTCATCTGAAATTTAATCCCGAGATTAAATATTCCTTATCCCTCCTACCAAATGAGTCAAAGCCTTTCGGGTTCTAGATTGGGCAAATCTAGGAGGATTGCCAAGATCAAGAAAAATAGGAAGTTCGAAGAGCTGATTGGTTTTAAAAACGATCTCACAAACAAGAAAACCTTGTTTTCCTATTTTTCGACATGAAGATTTGGTCACCATGTCCATAAGTTATAACATTAACTTAAAACATTCTCTAAGCGTGTGTTTGGTACCAAGAAATGTTTTTCACGACAAATATTTATTTTTGAAAATAAGTGATTTTTCACTTACTTTCTTTATTTTTGGTAGATAAGCCGTAAATATTACAAAAATATTTATATATAATCTAAGTAAAAAGTATCAAATATAGTGTTGGGGTTAGGGTGGTGTGTGTTTTATTGAAGGGGTAGGAAGGAGACAAATTAGTATGGTATGCTAGTTATGATACTTATTTCTCTATTTCTAACGGAAAGTTATTTTTCTCATTTTAAAAAAACTTCAACGAGACATGAAAAAGTTCCTCAGTACCAAACACACCCTAATTTTTTTTGTTTTTTCGGACACTTGATAATATAGCGCTGGAATAAATGAAAGGTTTTAAAACTGATAATTGCATTATTATTTTTCTTTGTGAGGACTCTCAAGCTCTCCGCCATATAGTTAGTTCAATGTAGGGCTGGCCAGTGGGATCCCCGGTCCCGCCCCGACATCGCTCCGGTCTGGCCCCGAACCCGAGTAGTTAAAAAAAATTGCGGTATCGGGACTTGAACAGTGACGGGACAATGTCTCGTTCCGACCCGTCCAGGCCCTATCCATTCCCGCTTGTCCCGGCACGATCCCGCCCGAAATCCCCCCTTTTGCAAAAATAACCGTTGCACCAATGACCATTTTACATTTTGGCCGTTGTGCAACGGCCATTTTTGGCCTCCCCCCTCCCCTAACCCCTTAATATTTATTTTTAACCCATAAGTTATTATATTTACACTTTAACCCAATTTTCCAACTATAAATACCTCATTTTCTCTTCATCTTTCTCACAAATCTTCCTACAATCTCTCAATCTATCTCTCTACAAGTCTACATTGTCTACTAAATATTCAATTCTATTTATTCATTTGGGAATTGGGAGTGAAGTTGGCAACTAGCTTGAGGATCTTTCATCAAGCAAAGTTTCAATTTTCAACCTCTCTATTATACGTCGACGTTACGTCGGCGTTTGGTACATTCGTTCCTTCATTAAATTATTATTGTCTGTTTATTTTATTTAGCGCACTTAATTTCATTTACTTTAATTATTTATTTGTATAATTATAAATTTATAATGGAATGATTTAAACGTACGCTTATGGGTAGGGGTCATGCATCTTCTAGTAGGGGCAACAAGGGCAAGGGTACTTCTTCTAGTCATCCTATTCCTACACATGATAATTTGTTGATACTGAACATTTTCCTACAATACCATTAGATTTAGACGAGGAGCTATTTTCTGAAACTCAAGAAGACTTTAATTTAGACGATAATCTAGATGATACACCCACTAATGTTGATGACAACACACCCACAAGTGCACCTTCAACTGAAATGCCTCTTATTCCCCTTAGTATGAAACGAGGTCCAACAAAACGACCATTAAAATCAGATGCATGAATATTTTTTGATAGGGACGTAGAGAATCAAGTAGCTAGATGTAAAATTTGTAAATATGTTTTAAAATTTAAAACTGGAAAAGGTCACGGTGGGACGGGGGGTTTAATGAGACACGTAGTAAGGGCTCATCCAGCTAGGTATGCCCAATACGAGGCTTCAAAACCGGGTGCGCAAACGCCCGCTCCATCGGGACAAGGTTCACATATTGATATTGTCTCGGACCAACTACCTTAGAGAAAAATTCCAGAATAAGTACCTACTAGGTGAAATTCTTTATACAAGCAACTACTTGTTGCTTATGACTATAGAAAACCTATAACTTTATGTTTTAACTCTCATAATCAAAATCCAGCTTATATGGTTGTAGTTAGCGATTGGGTAAAAAATTTCGAACTTATTGTATTTTTAGAGAAATTTTTTCAAACAACAAAAGAATTTTCCGGTATATATTATCCTACTATTTCAACTATGTTGTTTTATATAGCTCTAATATTTTTATTACTTACTGAATATATGAAAAAACCAGCTTACATGGCAGCTATTAAAAAAATGTTTATCAAAATTAAAAAATATTTTATTCCTATTCTCACTATTTATATTATTGGTGTTGTATTAAATTCGACTATTAAAATAGACGGTACTAAATTACTTATTGAAACTATTTACGATTGTATAGAAGTACTACCACCTCCAAGTCCCAAAAATCCAAATCACCATCACCTATTGAACAAACTAAAGAAGAAGTGTTGTCTAGCGTAGAAGACCAATGCAAAAAAATATATAGGTTTTACCAACAAGAAAGTGCTAGTAACCTACCGGCTTCCATACCATCTTCTTCTTCTTCAACACAACCTCACAAAAGACATGTTGTTTCTGCGGCTAGTATTGAAAGCCTCAGAAATAGAATGTGCGGCCGTACCGCTACTAACCAAATTAGCGAGTTTGATATTTTTGTTTTGCAGGGTTCTGTACCGTACCAAACAGTTCTCAATGAAGAAGGACGTGAACACTTGTTGAAATACTGGAGGGGGAATGAGAAGACATTTCCGACACTTTTAATGATGGCCCGAGATGTTTTGAACATTCAAGCGTCATCAACTGCGTCTAAAAGCGCTTTTTCTGCTGGCAGATATCAAATAGGAGACCACAAACACTCATTAGCCGGAGACAACTTGGAGATTGTAGTATTATTCAGAGATTGGATACGAGCGGAGAAGGTGCGGTCAACCGGAGATCAACGAAGAAGAAGACGAAAACTACAACGAAATTTTATCCGAAGGTGGTGGAAGCGACGTGGATCAATTTGATCAACAAATACCAATTCCAACCAAAGAACCACAAGAAGTTATCAAGAAACTAGAACATGTTTTTTTAAGAATGTAATTTTTTTAATTGCAATTTTATTATGTAATTTGCAACTTTTGGACAACACCACAAAGTTGCAATTTCGACAATTGTATTTGTATTACAAAAAGTTCATGTCTATTAAATAATATAAGAGGCACAAAAACAACCTTGGGACTTTTTTATTACACTATCTTGTCTTGTTTAATCATTGATTTTTTTATACATATGTTATTATAAAAAAAAATAGGAAAAACCGCCCGGATCCCTATCCCACCCCGACCCGATCCCGACGGGATCGGGACGGGACTTCGGCAAATCCCGCCAGCCCAGACCCCGCCCCCTTCACCCGTCCCGCCAGTCCCGAGCCCAGCCCACTGGCCAACTCTAGTTCAATGTGCGCATTAATTGCACATGTTTTATTTCTATTTTGGCAAATAATAATAGGACGGAATAATAATAATAAGACAACTTACCTAAATAGCTATAGTTTCTAGGTTTTAAATCAATAGTAGCAACCTTTTTCTTAATTACATTTCGTAGCTATGTTATAGCTATTTCACTTGTATTATTAAGTGTATTAAAATGCATAGTTTCGCATATATTCGAGTGTATTCAAATATACAATTTTTAAATACAGTGAGTCAAATACATATGCATATAGATCATTCAAACAACACATACAGTCAAATACATTTAATTTGCTCAAAAATACAATCAACCAAATACATATACCTTATAATTACACTCAAAAAATGACTAATACACTCAGATTTGGAGATGCAAGAAATAAAATACATATGTATATAGATCATTCAAACAACACATACATTCAAATACATCTAGTTTGCCCACAAATACAACCAGTCAAATACATATACCTTATATTTACACTTAAGAAAATGACGAATACACTCAGATCTGGAGATACAAGAAATAAAATACACTCAGATCTCAGATACAAAAAGAAGAAGAATTATGGATTCCGACCAGAGATATAAAAGTTCCTCTGGAAATTGAGAAAATACACTCAGATCGACAAATACACTCCGGAGAGGCAAGAAAGGATTTCTCCGTAGGGCAATGCCGGAGCTTCTGGGACAGGTTGACGTGTACGACGTTGCCAGTCCTAATGTATCAATCAACAAATCTGCGGTTGATTTTACTCATCTATGTATCAATCAACAGATCTGAGGTTGATTTTTACATGCTGGGCGAAAGAAAGAAGAATTATTTCGCCGGAGTTGTTTCCTAATTACCTGTAAGAAATTTTGCTCTCGCGAAAAATATAGAAATGGAACAACGGAGTGAAGAAGAGAAAAAGGCACTTTGTGGTAGCACGATTGATTAATTGGTGTGTGGTAGCAGGCTAGCTCATCCACGAGGACCAATGAAGACGAATAAGGCATCAGCTTTAGCAAAATTCCTTGAGAGGAAATTGTAGAACCCTAACGGCTTGTCCTCTCTTGATCCCCGTCTCATTGAACTTGCAGTAAAAAATGCTAAAGACATTGTTCAATCCAGTACTATTATTCGCTGGCGCTGTCAAGGGGTGAGGGAGAAGACATGAGTGAGGGATAAGAGAGAGCACTTGATCTAGGTAAAATACAATATAGCTATAAGCGGTAAATTGAGTACACAATATAACTATGAATTGCAATTTATTTAAAATGTAGTTATTATACATAAATACCTCATATAGTAAGCTAACTCAGGTAAAAATTGCATAATAAATTTCACTAATGTTCTTGTTTACTGATATTAGAGATGTCAAAAATAAGCCCGACCCGTTTGAATTTTAAAAAGTTGAGTTATTAATTATTGAGCTGGTGGGTCAAATTGGGTTAATCCAAAATGATCCATGAAAATATTGGGTCACATTGGGTTAAAATATCCAACCCAACGAGTTAATTCTCTATTATGTTTGTCTTTTAAACTTTTTTCAGCTTGCTTTTTGGCTAATAATAGTTTTTTTTTAGGTTTTCTGCACCCCCCTCCCTGACCCAACCCTCCAATTTTTTTTTAAAAAAAGGTTTAAAAAAAATCTTTTTTTTTTGTTTATTTACACCACCCACCCCTCTCCCCCACCTCCTCCCACCCAACCCTTCAATTTTTTTTTTATAATAAGTTTTTAAAAGTTTTTTTTTATACCTCCCCCGCCCTTCCGCCCCCAACACAACACCACCCCTCCAAAAAAATTATTTTTTTTTAAAAAAAGGTTTTTGAAATTGTTGGTTTTATACATCCCCCTCCCCCGTGACCCCTACCCCTCCCGAATTTCTACTTCATATATTTTATTTTATTTTATTTTATTTTTATAAATTTTTATAAAAAATGAGAAATTTTGGTGGTTAAATTTGGTGTGGGGTGAGTGATGGGGGTGGGGTTGTGGTTGATTGGGGGATGTGGGTTGGATGGGGGTAAGAAAAGAAAATTTTCATCAATGTTTGTCCATGAGTACAAATGAAGGAATTTTTGGGTTAAGTTGAGCGGCTTGGGTAATAACCTACTTTTTAACCCAACTTGACCCAACTCATTTTGAGTGAAGTATATATGGGTTGGATTGGGTTTTAACTTTTAACCCATTCACTGTATTAACCAGTTTTGATCCACCGCCCATTTGCCACCTCTAACTGACATACTCTTCGGAATTCAACTAGTAGAATTACTGTAAAGCCCCTAATTGATATTATCAACATCTTATAAAAGACCCTTTGATATGTTAAGAAGGCTAGGGTTGTCAACGGAGTGATTTAAGTAAAAAAAAAAAAAGAGCTGGGTTTTCAACATTAAAAAAATGGTTACAGAAAATTTACAAGTACGCAATGAAGTGTATATAAAACTCATCTACGGTCCCAGAAAGAATAATGATATGCACCCATGAACCTTACATTTTTTGTTTGGTTCCCACCCAATGCAAGTTTTTTTTTTCATACTTAGTGCTCAAACCCAAGACTTTTGGTTAAAAAGGGAAGGATCATATTCATCACACCGCAATCATTGGAGGTCCCATGAACCTCCATACACAAAAGGAAAGAGGGAAAATGACAATCCTTCATATTATCATGTCAAAAAGAAACATGCTCAGACCAAATACTAAAGATGTATCATGTCAAATAGGAACATAATTCAGACTAAAGATATCATCTTTTTGGTGGTCCTAGCCTCACAGCTCATGTTTTTGCGCATTCAAGATCAACGTACGAAATGTGTTTTTATGTGTAGATGTTATAACTCAATAAAGCAACATCATTCAACATAGAGATACACATTATTCTGCCATAAGTTTTCATATTAGATACAATAGTTAGACTATACCAACAGTTAAAAAGTTTTATAGTGTTTAATCTCTACATTAGAAATCGTATTTCAGCTTTGATGATGATATGTCATACCTCCATCGATAGTACGCCCGTTTCCCTACAGCATTCTTTTATCACCGGACAGAGAAGACGTAACATTATGTTCTCCAAAACAGTTCCTTAATATCATCTTAAAACTTTCCTTTGAGACCTACAATACCAAAAAAAACAAGAGTCATGATGAGTTGGCACTCCTAGTTCAACACAAGGAAGAACGAGTAACTAAGGTATTTTTGCTGTTAGAACTTCAAGTCACATTTTAGCAAGCAGTCAACAAACAACAAACTAATTCTAGGACAAACCGAGCAACTTTTTTGTTTTTGATCTAGTAGGAAAAATTAAGCAACTCCCATTGTCAAGAATTAGTTGTACATTTAATTGAAGTTTAAGGAGCATCTATTAAGTCCCAATTCTTTGCAATGTCGCAGGTTGTCCAGTGGATTAGTCAAGGTACGCGCGAGCAGGTATAGACACCACATCATATCAAATAAATTAAGAGAAAAGGTCACCATCATCTATATTATTACTTAATTAATAAATTTCTTCTAAACTAGTAAGGATGCAAGATCATTTAAATGTAAAAGAGATAAAATTCAAGTTGCGCCATGAATTTTCAGCTCTAATCCTTTCTCTTTCTTAATTGAATTATGCTTGAAATATAATACTTCAAGTCATGCTTCAAAGATAAAAAGTAACCTACAGATGATCTGCACCTTCATCTGTATTTCTTCCTCCTTATCCTTCCTAATTTCCTGCTAATTTATCTGCTATATCTACTTTAGCCCAAAGTATCCATCAACAAGCACTGTAAAAGTGCATTCTTTATAATTCACTGTCATGGATAATGGATAAAACTTTCCTGCAGTACAGCAGTACAACATGTTTCTGCTAAAAGAGCAAACCAACCCTCATAACAAACATATGCAGAATATTCCAGCAAAAAAAGGACTCATCATAGATGACTTTTGACAATAGCTGTTTGCAGCTTCATACTACTGGAATATTCAATTTCTTCCTACCCTTCCGTTACACAAAAGCTCACCAAAACCGACAGCCAAATTACAAAGAACATAAATTCCAATTAACGGAACACATGAAAATCACAATGAGTTCTAAATCAATCACACAGTCATATATGATACATTGATACTCATTCCATTAAAACGAAAAACGTAATATAAACAGCAAAAGTTGAAGAAAAAAATATGAAAGAAGGAAAATTTTGCTAATGATTACCAAATTCACAGTAGCGACCAACGCGCAAATGCAGTAATCAACATTATAGCTGAATCCTTAATCCTTCTAATTCATCGATGGCGTGCTCATTGCTGAGTGCTCTCTTTAAAAATCTGAATTAATTAGACTAACTGCTATTAACAAATGAGAGCTGATATACATCCTTATATTCAAATGTTCCTTTCATTATCTACTATCAGCCTTTAACAATTGTCTTCTCTTGATTAACAAGAACGCCACCACACACACCTGCAAGATCCCAGCAACACCCACAAACATAAACCCTAATTTCTTCCCCCAATTTGGCTTCTTTCGCGATTTCCCGTGAGATTTATCGTGTTTACTCTCCGTCATTTTCGGAGCAGAATGCACAGATTTTGGAGGTGGTGGAGGATGGCGACGGTGATGGGGTGGCGGGGGAGGCCGTGGTAACGGTGGTGGTGGATGCGGAGGAGGTGGCGGTGGCGGTGGCTGAGACGGCTGTGGTGGAGGACTCACATTTTGCTGAGATTGTACGGCAATAGCAAGGAAGCAAAAGCAGATATTCAAAGTTAAGATCAACAATGATGGATCCATACATCTAAACCCTTAATTTAAACCTAATTAGGGATCAACTATATGAATCTTCAATATCCATTTGGCTTCATTTGAACCCGGTTTATTCAAAACCACCTGGCATCTGGGTCGGTCTCGAATTAAGCAAAATCTTCTTCAAATTCAATAAAAGCTTGGAGCTTTAAGCAATTGGAAATTACGAATTAGGGTTCGGGAAATTGCAATGAGTGGCACCCTAGGTATTGTATGTGATCTTGATGAATCAACAAAATGTTGATTATTAAAGAAACGAAAAAAGGAACTGTTGCAGATGATGATGATGCCCCCAAGAACTAGGGCATCATCAATTGGAGTCCGGGTGATTAAATCGGGTCATAAATTGTGTTACTATCTTTTATGGTTAACCTTGACCTCTGTTTCTCAGAAATGGGGGACGAAGAAGGGAGAGAGAGAGAGAGGGAACGTGTAAGGGGGGGGGGGGGGGGTTTCAAATTGTAGGTCTAATTTGGGAAATTAATCCAAGAACAACAGTACGTCCAAAAAAAAAAGAAAATTCAAGGTCTAATGTTACTATTTGGTGAAACCCATTTCGCCATTTCTCCATGCTCTTTGCTTTTAGATGTGATTTTTGGCACGCGTTTAAGTTGTGATACAGAGCAGGCTATTAAAAAAGTTAGGCATATATATATTATATATTGTCGTTATATAAAATGATACAAATAATACTCTTTTGCTAACGGAATATTTTTAAAAAATTATTTAGTTTATTTTTTAATTAAATAATGTCATATGACTTTTTTTAATATCTATTTTTTGGGTAGATTTATTTTTTAAAGGAGCCACGTGATATTTTTTTAATGGATCGAGTCAGGTTCGTTTAAAAAAACGGATAAATTTTTTTTTTTAAAACACAAAGATATTTTTTAAATGAATCATACTCGATCCATCAGAAAAAAATTATCACGTGACTTTACAAAAACAAATCTACCCGAAAAAATGGATAGATTTTTTCTTTAAAAGTCATGTGGCATTTTTAAAAATTAAAAAATAAGGTAAATAATTTTTTAAAAAAAATTTGTCAGCGAAAATGGTATATTTGCATAATTTGTATAATATCTTGGTATATTTGCACCATTTGTATAACGACAGAGGTATATATGCATCACTTTTTTTAATGAGTGGTAAATATGCTTTAAGTCGCAAAGTCGAAGTATATATTTGCACCTTTTCCCTTTATGAAATGTAAAAAAAAGGTCAAATATATCCATGCATTATCAAAAATAATTTAAATATACCTTTCGTTTGATTTTCAGTTCAATTATACCCCTCCCATCATATTTTTTATCAAAATATGCCCCTCCTGTTATACTTTGACCGAAATTATAATGGGAGGGATATATTTGAACCGAAACTCAAACGAGGGGTATGTTTAAACTATATATATATATATATATATAAATTTGCATGATTATTAAAAGGTATTACATATAACTTCACCAAGCACGCTGACATTTTATTCAGGTTGTGAGTAGTCTCATGACCAACACATATAAAAATTGCATTTATAATCTATATTTGAGATGTCGTCATAAATATCGGGTTAAAAGTCCCATTGTTCAATAGATTGGATTCAACGAATAATCTCGATTTATAATGCATAAAATTCATTAAAGGGGAGAAACACTCCCTTAACAGGATGAATCTGCAGTTAAGGGAATATCGCTAGTTCTTTGAAAAAGAGTTCCGCTCAGGAATCCCTTTGAGGGAGGTTTAGCCTAGCCTTCAGATTATTTTTTTGAAAGTTTCAAGTCTTATATTTAAGGGTGACGGGATTCTACCATTTCAACATGACCGTAATGGTACTTCAAGATTTTGTTTTCTAAAATTGAGATAAATCCTCATTCACATAAAATATATGCCTTCTAGTAGTAAAGCGTAATTACTATCTTCTTTCTTAATATTTCGAATGTAAAATTTGAGTATTATCAGTTCCTCTAAGAGTTAAAAGAAGGAAGAAGAGGAAACTCAAAGCTTCGGAATTTTATTGTGAATGATAATAGGTTAAATTCTTGTAACATTGAATCTTCGAGGTTTATTTGTTGTCTGTTGAAAGAAGAAGAACATGATTTCTTTTTCTCATTTGTCTCCTTTTTATGGGACTACAATTATAAGAAAAAAAATTGTCGTTACCAGGAAGCATGAACATCTCACTGACAGGCTATAACTCTCAGACTTGGAAGAAAATTATGTTGGAAATTTGTTTTTGGCGGGAGTTGCGTCCAACCATCTTTAATGGCTTAAACACTAGTGTTCCGCATGTTGGAAACTTCGGTTCTTCACACATGCATGATCTACTAAGTAAGTAGATGACCGTAGGGCCAAGGATCGTCAAATTTCGTTGAGAAATGAAAGAGATATTGGTCCACGAAGTGAGGTGTTTGAAGCATGGAAAAATGTGGTAAAAACCAATCCTCCCTCATGGTGGAGGAAGAACAAGTACTACAGGCAAGGAAGAAAATTGTTGGAAAAACTACAAAAAAATAACTACTCTACTTTGTTAGTTCATCCAATAATCTAAATTTCTTTTCCTCAAGAATAATTTATAGCATACGAAATTGATAAGATGAGAAGTCTGCCAAGTCGGGGGCATGAGACTATACTGAACTATTTCACTACATAAATTAGGGTTGATGAAGAGAAATAGAATAGAAAAAAACACAATTAGACATAATTATGTAAAACATGGGAGAACAATCATGCGATTAACATAAATGGGCATGCAAATTAACAACCTACTAGGTTTATGTTCTTCAGTCAACAAGAAACTATAGTTGAACTTATTCTAGAACAAGTCTTTATTACAGTGAAACGAGGGGTAATACCAAACTTCAGGGACATCAGAAAACCTGTTACTGTTGCATTATATTTGTCCATTAGACTCTGAAACCAATTGCTCTGAACTTGGTGGTCCAATTATGTCACTTGAAACCATTTGCTCTGAACTTGGTGGTCCGAATATGTCCCTTGAACCAACATGGTCACCCAGTCCCGGACTGTTCTCCTTAGTGCTACTGCTTGTACTTGTTTCAGCTTGTGAAGCCTCCATCATGCTACGTATCTGAGTCAAGTACCAAGACTATGAATTATACACCTAAAACAAATGCGGGTCATATTATCACAACGAACGAACTGCAACTCACCATTTCCAAACGCTCTTTGTGGGAATCACTTGATGATTGCACAAAGCCACAAAGTTAGAAACATGATATTATAAAAACAGCCTGAATTTACACTCAGCTTAAAGTTACTATTTGGCCGAGAAAGAGATTAGTAAGTACATATAATGCGACGAGGGTCTAATCAGAAATTAAATTACATAACCAAGACTTGGGCAAAAAACTAAGTTATTGAGCTTTTTCCTTCTTTTTTTTCAAGAATTATGTTAACGAGTACTTTCAGTAGTCATAGGTCATGTTTCATCATTAGCTATGCATCATAACTCAAAACCTTCAATTATCATATATATGTGACCAGGGGCGGAGGGAGGAAGGGCCAAGGCCGAACACCATTCGGCGGAAAATTACACTGTTTATACATGGTTAAAATTATAAAAACAAATTATTTTTTATGTATATATAGTAGACGTTGAACCCCCTTTGGCTTCTCCGTGTGTTTACTTTTTCATATTTTGAACCCCCTTAATGAAAATTCTGGCTCCGCCACTATATGTGACATACCAGCGTACCACCCAGGAAAGTTAAGAGATGAAGAGGAACTTACAGGTTCTGAAGGGTGCTTCTTATCCTCACTTGAGAAACCTGGAACAGTCAAATGCCAATTTTTCTCTGTAAAAACATCACACCTAAATTAGAGCAATACCTCTATATTTTTTCTTCCTTGATAAAATTTATGTAAAAACATCTTCAGCAATGACATGCCGAATGTAAACATTCTCAGGAACTACTGCATGGATGAGATCATGAAGAAGCCTTTCCGTCAAAAACAGCAAATCAAGTGCAGCAAAAAGTTGTTGCCTAGTAAAATTTTACCAGGAGTTAATGTGCTGCGATGGTATAGGTTAGTTGCGTCGTACATGTTCTAAACAACTGAGAAGTCAAAATCTATTCACAGAATGGGAAATCATTATACGTACACAACTACAGTGTCACGCTCTCAGATGCAACTAGGACAATTCAGATACTCAACTTTTGAACTCAGGTCACACCTTACTCGAGCCACTCCTGATGACTAAAGAGAAAGCTTAGCTATTCAAACTGTTCTCATCATATAATTCGCCAGCAACTCTTGAGTCTTGATGCCTACGTCTGAGGTGGTGGAATACAAATTTTAGTAGTTGGTTGTGTGCATAATTAGATAAAAAGCTTAAAGAGCTAAAGAAAGCGAAGTAGATAATAATGGTAAACGTTGGTGCCAAGGAGAAAAACCTAGTATTAGCCCAACAAATGAATCACTGGAGAAGAGAAACCTATTAGAAAAACATTGAACTCTGGAGATGAAAAATGCACTGTACAGCTATGAAAACTTTGGTCTCAATTTGTGTCAATAGGAATATGGTGTTAAATTTTGTGACTCTAATTACATTCCAGATAGAAAACATGTGTACAGACTAAATGCAGAGGACACCATATAATCATGTAAAAAACACTCATAAACAGAAAGCAATAAAAATGATCTTATTATGAAAATATACGCAACAAGTACGACCATTAATTTCTATATTTCTATTATCTTTAATAAAGTCTATATTGAAGTCTGCATTTTTTGCATTTGCTGGCACAAACCTAAATGTAACAATACATCTTTGGACTCCAGAGTCGAAGATTTCCGATGCTTTGCCAATTTGCAAGCAAATGTAGTAACCTACAAAGAGGACGGAACATGAAACTTAGCAAAGAAAATGACAAACAATCAATGCTAATACACATATCATATAAGTTGACTTTCAGGAATTATTTTCTGCAGAAAGTATTATAAAAGGGAGCTATTGATTGACAGTTTCATGCATCAAAGTAAATCGATAACATTAAATTCACTTCCCAACAAAATTTATTTAGTTTTGTTTATTCAACCTCTTTGAAAAGGTTCCTCATCACGCCTTTAACTTTTTTTTAGCAGCACAACTCAAAATGGCAAAGGAGGGGGGGGGGGGGGGGGGGGGGGGGGGGGGGTATTATTATTCTTTTTAATTATTTGTTTAAATTTGACCATGAGTTCATGGGTTCAAGCCGTGGAAACAGCCTCTTGCAGAAATGTGAGGTAAGGTTGCGTACAATAGACCTTTGTGGTCCGACCCTTCCCCGGACCCCGCGCATAGCGGGAGCTTAGTGTAACGTTCTGCCCATTTGTTTAAATTTGAGTGAGGGGGAGGTGCAGGAGGAAGATGCCAGAATCAGCGGGTGATGACCCTTAAAGAAAAAAATCCTCTTTAACTGGCTAAGTGAATGTACTCAACCACAGAGTCTGAAAAGCTAAACAATGTTAGAACTTGAAACAAAAAAAAACTAGAAAGGCAGTCATGAAAAACATGATACACGCAATCCCCCAACCCCGCAGCCCAATCCTCACAAAAAAGATAAAAATAACAAGGAACAAATCATTTTTGTGCCTCACAGAATCAATAAAGTCATCAGCAATCTCTAAAAGAAGCTCTTCAACTTCAGGATGAACATTTCCCTGCGGATCCACCTGAAATGTGCAAAACTGTTAAAGTTGCAGTATTAATAACCACAAAACCTATTTATAGAACTCAACTGTATTCAGAAGTACGGTTTATTCAAATTCACCTTTTTTTGCAGTACAGTTTAGTAAAAACGTTGCAGGATTGGAAGCTTCCGTTGGAGTTTGGGGGTAGTGAAAAAGGAAACTGAGGGAGAGATTAATTTTCGTATACTTTGTACACCAAATTTTTTAAAGGTTTGTTTGTGAAAATAAAAAACATAAAAACTGATTCCAACAGTTTGCTTGAGAACCGCCAAGGAGAACAGAAAGTTTTAGAGATTAACGAGTTGAAGGGGAAACCTGTGAAACTAAATCCTGTATCTTTCTTTTCCCAAGAAGCTGATTGCTTTCTCCAGTCCCCTGGCTTGAACTACTCCCAGGAGTCGTCGATTCAGATCCAGTGGCATCTGGTTCTGATCCAGTCAAACACACAGAATTGTGGCCACTAGGGACATCCATTGTTGGAGAAGACTGCTGCTGATGCAAAACCTGCTCAGGTTGTTGTTGCTGCTGTTGGAGCTGCTGATGCATCTGAGGATGCCCCAGTTGCTGTTGCTGCTGTGCAGTTTGGGATAACTCGCCTGGGTTCAAACACATTGATTTTTGACGCAAGTGCTGAAGTGACGCTAATTATTTCTGCATAAGCATTTGGTGCTGCCTCTGCTGTTGAAGACGGTAAGAGGGGAAATTTGGAGAAAAATTGTAGGCATTTACTTCAACCACTGAGGTTGTGATGAAGTATTCTGAATTATAGCAGATTTCCGAGGGTTCACACATGATGTCCTTCTACAGAAAGTTACAACACTAAAGTTTAGCAGAAAAGAACAAATTACCACAACGGAATAGAGAAGGCGACATGAACTACCACTTAGACATTAAATTCAACAAGATTATACGTGATCTTCCCAAAAGGAGAAAGGAAAATTGAACAAGTGAAGATAATCACATAATAAAGACAGCCTTAAATGACTCTCGGCTTCGACGCACATGCCAAAGCATGCAGACCTAACTTTAAGCTACATTTCAATGTATAGCATGACGCTAAGTGTTGCGAATTAACAAGAAAACCCAAAGGTTTACATACGGACCTAAATGCAACAATTGCAATGTCCTTTAGCTGACATCATTTTTCTTAAAAAGGGATTTATAGTTCTTGAAAGGGGAGTCTTAGCGTAACTGGTAAATTTGATGCCATGTGACTAAGAGGTCACGGGTTCGAGCCGTGGAAACAGCCTCTTACAGAAATGCAGGGTTAGGCTGCGTACAATAGACCCTTGTGGTCCGGTCCTTCACTAGACCCCGCGCATAGCGGGAGCTTAGTGCACCGGGCTGCCCCTTTTTGGATTTATATTTCTAGGGCATATTTATTTCCAAGGATGACCAGCAGTGAGCATCATCCTACATGCAAAGCAAGTCTAAGATATAGGGACATGTAATTGCACTTGATTTCCGATCGTATTAACATTTGACCGTGAAAGAGGTATGCTTGTCCATCATCCTTAGTGATCCCAAAATAGTCGAACATGAAATGATAAGATAAGCCCGATCAATGAATCATTTTCCAGCTGCAAGTTCTTTAATTTTAAGCACCAAAAAGAGTTCGCTAGCTTTTTATTATTGACGGTGATGATTTAAATAAGCTACTGAACAAGATAATCGAACATGCAAATGAACAACTGCCTCCAAGTTCTTTAACTTCAAGCACCAAACAGAGTTCTCTAACTTCCTTTTTTATGGTTCAGGTCCGCTTGCGCACACCTCAATAATTCACTGGGAAACTTGCTACTCCTGACAATCTAGGTTCCACATAAACCTGTCCACCAAGTCTCGGGCAAGAGGGCTGACACTCATGTTAGTTTATAGAAATGAACTCAACACTTCTGCTCATCTCATCCATCAAGATCCACGCTATGAAGCTTCTTGCCCTTACCGAAAAGCATCACATCCCTTAGGAGGCCCTCGCGCCATATCTCTCATCTCTTTGAATAGCTAACTTCTATCAAATCGTAATCAGTGATCTTTAAGGAGAGTCAAGCCAAGTTTCAAATTGGTAATCATCGAATCAACAAGAAAGAAAGTAAAATTACAGTGAGAATGGTTTTTTTCTTTAGTAGTGGGGATGCGACCGGTATGTGGGAGACAGCCAATTGCATTCGAGAGGTAGCTAGAGAAGTGCAAGGGGCATCGCGGGATAACGGTAGTGGGCATCGTGGGGACTGGTGGTGGAATGGTAAAGTTCAAGAGAAGGTGGAAGCGAAGAAAGCGGTGTATGCAAAATTGATAGAAAGCAAGGATGAGGTGGAGAAGTGGACAAATAAGGAACTGTATAAGATGGCGAGGAAGGAAGCAAAGCTAGTGCTTATGGCGGCGAAAACGGCGGCTTTTGAACGCCTGTATGTGGAATTGGAAGAGAAAGGCGGGGATAAGAAGTTGTACAGACTAGTCAAGGCAAGGGAGAGGAGGGCCTGTCACTTGGATCACGTGAGATGCATCAAGGACGAGGACGGTAAAGTACTGATGGAGTACGCGCATATTAGGCGGAGGTGGCAGTCTTACTTCCATAAACTCTTGAATGAAAAAGGAGATGGAGACATTGTTATGGGAAATCTAGAGCATTCTGGTAGGTACTGGGATTTTGGGTATTGTAGAAACATTAAGGTTGAGGAGGTTAAGGGTGTTGTTCGCAGAATGCGCAGGGGACGAGCGATCGGGCCTGATGAGATACCAGTTGAATTTTGAAAGAGCGCAGGCAGGGCAGGTTTGGAGTGGCTGACTGAGCTGTTTGACGTCATTTTTAAGACGGCAAGAATGTCCGAAGAATGAAGGTGGAGTACAATTATTCCTTTGTACGCTAGTTATTTCTTACTTTTTCATAATGCGCTATCATAGCTTATTTGCTTTTGTTATCAGCATGTTTATATCGTTTTAATTACTGCTTTAATTTCTTGTCTGGGTCTAGGGATGTCAACGGGGCAGGGGAAGGGTACCCCATACCCGTACCCGCCACCTAAAACCCACCCCCACACCCGCCCCACCACCCATGGCAGGTAGCACTTTTGATACTCATACCCGCCCCACCACCCACCAAACCATCCCCATACCCGACCCAACTGGAGCGGGTGCGGGGCGGTACCCGTATTTACCCGCCCCACCGGAGATGCTTGGAGTATTATTGGGCAGGAGGTGACAAGTGTTGTGCTGGAGTTCTTTGAGAATGGTAAATTACTAAGACGAGTAAATTCTACCATTATATCTTTGATCCCCAAAGTGGCAGCCCCCCAATATGTTAGTTAATATAGGCCCATATCTTGCTGCAATGTCTTATATAAATGCATTTCTAAATTAATTTGCATGAGATTAAAGAACATCATTCCTACTGTTGTGACAGAGAATCAAGCAACTTTTGTAGCTGGAAGATCATTGGTTCATAATGTCTTGATATGTCATGATTTGTTTAGGCAGGGAGATCCCATGTCACCACTATTGTTTGTGTTGGTGATGGAATATCTTTCTAGAACTCTACAAGAAATGAGTGAACTATCTGATTTTCAGTTCCATCCTGTGTAAACTCTCAAAATTGACTCACCTTATCTTTGATGATGATTTGATGATTTTCTGCAAATAAAATATGATTACCATCTCTAGAGTTATGGAGGCACTCAGGCATTTCAGTGATGTAACAGATTTGGTGGCTAATTTAGATGTCACTGGGGCGGGTAAATGCGGGTACCCGCCCCATTAGTTAGGCAGTGCGGGTATGGGGCCGGGTACGGGCGGTGCGGGTACGGTGCGAGTCTTATATGAAATCCACCCCGCCCCACTACCCATGGGGGTAGCACTTTTGATACCCATACCCGCCCCACCACCCACCAAACCATCCCCCATACCCGACCCAACTGGAGCGGGTGCAGGGCGGTACCCGCATTTACCCACCCCACTGACAGATTTTCTTCAGCTTGATGGCTTTAACCACTAATTAAATTCATGACCTGATTAAGTTGTAAAACAAAGCTATGACAACATTTTTGGAGGGCACTGCCTCACCTCAAATATGAGAATAAACAAACTAAATAGCCTAAGGAGGTCATATCCATGCTGACCACAGTATTGAGTGAAAAAATCAGCAGAAAAAATGACAGTTGGATTTTACAGTCAAACATATATTGCTGGAGATAACAAAATTTGTCACCTTACTCGTGGTAAGGGAAGTTTGCTGAGAGAACTTCAGCCTTAGTTGACCTTTGTTAACCTTTGTTGGGCATATGTAAGGACCCCATTTGCGCTCAGTTGCGAGCTCGAATTGAGAGATCCCATTATTCCCAGTTTCCCATTGCCTGCATTCCCTGAAAAGGGGTCCATGGGAATTCCCTTGATGAAACTGTGAACCCTGCATTAGTCTTGCCTTCTACTGTGTCGTGCCCAAAACAAATATTATTACATAATCAGTTACTCTCTCAGTTGCAATTCATATGACACAATTCCTATTTAGGTACATTGCAAAACGTTCCCATCTATTTCAATACAACTTTCACTTTTTTCAAGAATTTCAAATCCATTGACGTTTTCAGATTTTAAATTTTGATGTGATGTTCTGGAAAGAAATAATCCTTTATTATTTTTATTAATCAAAGAAAATATATACAATTTACAATTTTCATAATAGAAAATTATATTTCTATTCTACTCTCAAAACCTTATTATATTTGTATAAGGATCCTATAATTATGTTAAGTATACAATGCTAATTATATACAATTAATACAACATATTTTGTTACAAAAAATACGGTATACACGATGTGTATATCGTGTATATCACAGATTCCCATTTGTGATGGGTTTCCGTGTATACCTATTGTATATTTAATACACCCCGCAATCGTAGCGGGCAGTGTTCGTACGCTGAGACTGTCCTTAAAATCTTCAAAAAGGACCGAGGAAAGACCCTTTGTAAAGATGTCTGCAATTTGATACCTGGAAGGGACATGGCAGACGCGTACTTGTCCACGAGCTACCTTTTCGCAAACAAAGTGAATATCCATCTCGATGTGTTTAGTGCACTAGTGTTGAACAGGATTACCAGAAAGGTAGATGACACTCACATTATCACAATAAATCAAGGTAGCCTTCTGAATAGAACAATGAAGCTCTAAAAGAATATTACGTAACCAACATGATTCACGTACCACATTGGTTACCCCTCGATACTCGGTCTCTGCACTAAAGCGTGACAATGTAGACTGACACTTCGCAGACCATGAGACCAAGTTATTACCAAAAACATACAATAGCCGGACCTGGAACGTCTGGTATTTGGACAACAACCCCAATCAACATCTGTATACGAGACAAGTGTAGATGTCGAGGACGAATATAAATGTAAGCCATTGTTAAGTGTCTCTTGGATGTATCGAATAATGCGTTTGAGCGCATTCATGTGTTCAACACTGGGATCATGCATAAACAAGTACACATGTTGTACGGCATACGTAATAACTGGTGTCGTGAACATAAGATATTGAAGAGCCCGTGCAAGACTGCGATAGCGGGTCGGATCCTCATAAGGTGAGCCAGCCGCAACACCCAGCTTCGGCTTAGTATCGACATGAGTGGAAGTAGACTTGCACGAGGAAATGCCAGCACGCTCAATAATCTCAGGTGCATACTTGCGTTGAGACAAGAACAAACCACTTGCATGACAAGAAACAATAATCCCCAAAAAGTAACTCAAAGGCAAACTCAGACCTGAGCATTGTCATGATAGGCTGGCGTAATGCATCAGAAGAGGCAGTCAAGATAATATCATCCACATATAACAGTATATAAGCTAGGGAAGAACCACAACGATATATGAACAATGAATTATCACACCTGCTGTGAGAAAACTCAATAGTCGAAACATAGTCTACAAACCTCTTATACCAAGCCCGTGGGGACTGCTTAAGTCCATACAAGGACTTCTTCAATAAACAAACATGATGAGGATATTTGGGATCCCTAAATCTCAAGGGCTGATGCATATAGATTGTCTTCTTAAGATCACCATGTAAGAAAGCATTCTTCACATCTAACTGATGAATGGGTCATGCTTTCGAAAGAGCCAAGCTGAGCACATTGCATATGGTAGCCGGTTTGACCACCGGACTAAATGTATCACCACAATCCACACCAACCTACTGAGTCTTACCATCATCTACAAGACGAGTCTTATGCCTCGCAAAAGAACCGTCAGAATTTTTTTTATGAGCAAAAAGTCACATAGACCGAATAATATTAACACCAAATGGATGGGGCACCAACTCTCACGTCTTATTATCAATAAGAGCATTATATTTGTCGATCATAGCAATTTTCCAATTCGGGTCATTTAAAGCAAACACAGAATTACGGGGCATGGGTGATTTAAGAACATTAGAATTTAAATTAAAATGTCTTTTTGGTTTAACAATACCCCGTTGACTACGAGTGACCAATCTATGACATGAGGGAGAATGGGTGGATTTTGGGAAATTTTAGGACACGTGATGGATCAATGCCAACGGGCGGTGGGCTGCTGGCCCGAATCTGGAACCGTAGCAAAGGTCTGAGCCGAGACTGGACCAGTTATCGTATTGGGCTGGGCAACTGGCCCAATTGCGGAAGCTGGCCCAAGTACGGGACTATAGGTCCAGCGGGCAGCGGGCCTGTTGGAGGATTTTGGTTGTGGGATAGGTCCGAAAAATGACGGATAATATACGGAGAGACGGTGTTGTCCAAAAAATTATACGAACTAGGCACGGGACTACTCACGTTAGCAAAGGGAAATTGAGTTTCATAAAAAATAACATGGCGACTAATGATGATTTTATTAGAAGTTAAATCAAAACATTTGTAACCACGATTATTAGACGGATAACCCAAAAATACACAAGGGGTGGAACGGGCATGAAGTTTGTTAATTGTGGTGGACGAAAACAACGAATAACATAAGCACCCAAAGACCCTAAGATGTGAGTACGAAAGAGTCTTATTATATAAGATTTGAAGAGGGAACAAATATGCCAAACCTTTGGTAGGAAGAATGTTAAGAAGATATGTATCCATTTGTAGAGCATGATGCCAAAAAGAAGGGGGTATGGAAACATGAACCAACAAAGTTCGGACAATGTTATTAATGGTACGAATTTTGTGTTCGGCTTTCCCATTTTGCGAGGACGTATGAGGACAAGAAAAATGAAAATTGATTCCATTATTAGCACAGAACTCCCGAAACCCCCCATTATCGTATTCTTTGCCATTATCACATTGAATATTTTTTATTTCCCGTTTGAATTGGGTTCTGATGAATGCTCTAAATTTTAAGAAAGTGAAAAAATGTGAGATTTTTTCGCTATCAAAAAAGTCCATAAAATAGAATAATCATTCAAAAATAGAACATAATAACGGTGACCCAAAGAGCTTAGAACATGAGACGTCCATAAATCGCTATGAATGATATCAAATGACATTAAAGTACGAGAATTAGAGTCTACAAACGGCAATCTAATATTTTTTTTTCAAAGAACAAGATTGACAAATCGGAGTACTATGCGTACCCTTACAAGAAATAAAATTATTTTTATCTAAGGACGACAAAATAGACGACCCCGGATGACCTGGATGAGCATGCCACAAGGAAGGAACAAGGGCTGCAAAAGATGATGGCAAGGCTAGACTCGAGAGACCGGATGTGGGCGTGATAGGGTAAAGATCTTTCCAACTATCACATCTCATGAGAGAAATCCCCGTCTTGAAATCCTTCGCAAAAAAGCCAAAAGGATCAAATTCAACATAAACGAAATTATCAGTGGTGAATTTACGGACATACATCAATTTTTTAATTAATTCAGGGGCATGAATGGGTATTTGTCAAGAAAAGAGGTAGATGGGGGAGACATAGTTTTATGACCGTAACCACGAATTGAAATCGAATTGCCATTACCAATAATTATACCACGATTACTGCTCAAATTGAAATAAGACGAGAGAGTACCTTGGTTGGACGTCATGTCGGTAGTGGCTCCGGTGTCCATGTACCAATTTGGGTAAGAGAGATTTAATCCGAGTGTGTGTATCGCGGCTTCTATGTTGGTAGGGGTGGGTCCCGCTGCATGGTGGGCCTGGTGAGGCCGAGGCCCAAGCACGCCGGCTGGCTGCCCCGGCCCAGACTGACCTTTCGGGTTCCACTGTTGAATGGAATAGTTGGGCCTGTTGGGCTGATGAAACTGGGCCCAGTTCGGGTGAGCTGGATACGATGGAAAATAGGGGTTGTTGTGCCTCCTGGCCCAATTCCACGTCCATGGGCCCTAAGGCTGTGGACAGTTGGCTTGCGGCCCACTGCCCCGAGGCCCATTGCCACCTGCGTTATTGCCATCTCAGTTTCCACCACGGTTTTTACCATTATTTTTGCAATTCTAACCTTTTTTGCCGCCACCGTTGTTATGGTTTTGACCGGAATTGTTGGAAACGGAGGGAGAAAAATTGGACTCGGTCATGACGACATGCGGGGCCCCAGTGGCCGCTTTCTTTGCTAATCCAGCTTATTCGAGCGTGAGCATGGAACAGGCCTGATAAAACTGCGGAAGAGGACTGCTCTGACGAAGAAGCGTACTGACACCAGTATAAGCCTCAGATAGGCCTGCAACCATATGAAGGACGAGACGGTCGTTGGTGATGGGCGCACCAACGTTGCGGAGTTGGTCCGCCAAATCTTTCAACCTTTTGCAGTATGCTGAAACGTTGTGGAAATCTTCAATATTGACGTGGGAGAATTCCTGCTCAAGGGTAACAACACGAGAATTTTGATTATCTTAGAATATATCACGTACTCTATTCCAAGCTTCCATCGCCGTAGCGCCTGGTTCGATAATCATTTGCAATAGGTCAGTAGATATAATGGAGTAAACCCACTGAAGAACGGTAGCATCAAGAGTCGTCCACAATTGAGGATCATCCTCGGGTTTAGGGATTACCGTATACGCAGGAGCCTCAGGGATAATGTAATGGAGGACTTGATGCGAGCGTGTGTGCATTTTGAACAGTTCGACCTACGTCGCGTAGTGGACGTTTTCTATTTCAAGAATGATAGAGATATGATTCTTGATGTTAGAAACAGTAAGGGCAGGGTGAAACGTGTTCTTAGCCATAATAGCAACGCAAGACGTGATGGAGGGATTTTGAAGAAAAGTTAGGTAATTTGGGAGAGGAGAACTGGCTGGAACCGAGAGTAAGTCCTTGGAAACCGTGCCACGAGAATGGAGATTGAGGAGAGGAAAAATAACCTAGACTTCTGATACCATGAAAGAAATAATCCCTTGATTATTTTCATTAATGAAAGAGAATATATACAATTTACAATTTCCATAATAAGAAAATTATTTTCTTATTCTACTCCCAAAACCCTATTCTATTTGTACAATGATCATATAATTATGGTAAGTATACAATGCTAATTATATACAATTAATACAATATATTTTGTTACCAAAAATACGGTATACACGGTGTGTATACCGTGTATATCACAGATTCTCATTTGTGATGGGTTTGTGATATACATGGTATATTTAACAGTTCTCTCTATTAAACTAACTTTGCAACAATCATACTAGAGTTTTCTTCTACTGCCACTAATATAATTTGAAAGTCAAACTAACATGTTGAACTCCATTCCTAACAGAATACTATTATATGAAAAGGAACCCGGAATGTCTTTTTTCTTTAAAGAAAAACTGCATTGTAGGAAAAGGTGCAAATAAATCCCCAACTTGAGCAAATATACTTTCGTTAAGAAAGTGGTGCATGTATACTCTTGCCGTTATACACTCTTTTACTGACGGAATATATTTAAAAAATTATTTAACTTATTTTTTTAATTAAAAATTATCATGTGACTTTAAAGAAAAACTCTACCCAATTTTTTTGAATAGATTTATCTTTTTAAACTCACGTGGTGTTTTTTTCCTGATGAGTTGGGTCTTGTTCGTTTAAAAAATTGGTTAGACTTATTTATTTTAAAGTCACAAATATTTTTTTAAGCGAATCAGACATGATCCACCAGAAAAAAATTAACATGCAGCTTTAGAAAAAAAGTCTATTAAGAAAAATTGGTAGACTTATTTCTCTAAAGCCTTTTGGTATTTTTTTAATTAAAAAATAAGCTAAATATTTTTTTTTAGAAAATATCTGACAGCAAAAAGAATATATCTGTACCATTTATGTAACAGATATATATGCATCACTTTTTAACGAAGGAATGTATATATGTTCTATATCATCCCAAAGTTAAGGGGAAAAAACATTGACAGACGTGTAACAATGCTAGTACCTGGGAAATGAATAGGGGAAAAAGAAAAATGATGCAGGAAAAATTAGATGGTGTATCTTTCAATAATAACAGGTGAAATATTTTTTTAAAAAAAGATTGTTAATTCAAAATCAATCAAATGTGGACATAAAATATTTTCTAAGTTTCTGGGTTAAAATTGGGAATTCTCCGTAATGGTATTAGGTTGGAACAGCTTTTGAAATAATTCTAGAAGTCCTTTTCGAAAAAAAGTCAGATATTTTTAGCTTAATATGCTCAATATAATTGTGTTCAAATTTTCTTAGGTTTTATTATCCCGGTATTTCATACCTCTACCAACTAATCAATTACTCCTCCCGTCTCAAATTATTTATCATTTTTTTTATTTACGCACTTCTTAAAAAATAATGATTAGAAGGAGTATTTTATTACTTTAACTTTATTTATGTCTAAGTTTTCAGTGTTAATGACATCGTTCCACTGCATTTTACTTACAACACACATTTGCATTTACTATAGATAAGTAAATTAACACCATGAAGAAAGAGTAGAAACAAGACTTCGACATTTAATGAAACGATGTTTCATCTTCCTTGCCTTCAAAGTGATTGAAAATTGCCAATCGAAAAAGTGATTTTTGTGTTGAGAACCAATTTTACTTCCTTCTCAATTTTCTGCTAAATATTCAACCATTTCATATTGTACTGTAGAACTTTGTGTTAAGAACCAATTTTATACTCGTAATATGGTGGAAGTTATTAACTGTAGTAATTACATTTTATAAAACGTGATTAAGTGTTTAAGATAATAATATTGACTTGTTGTTGCTACTTGCTTAAGAATAATAACACCCCATAATTAAGGAGTTTGTAGTCTTCAAGAAAATTTCTTCAAAGGGTAAAGTAGAAAAAAATAATTAATTTTATCTTGAACTTCGAAAATGACAAATAATTCCAGACATCTATTTTTAGTAATCACGACAAATAATTCAAGACGGATGAATATTAATCATATCTAATTGAATTATTAGTAGTGAAACTTACACAAATGACTACATTTTGGGACTTTTTTTTAGGCATAGCTATACTTTTGATAATTACATATTGTAGCTACAGTAAAGTTTATTTAAAATTCGGTTGTATTCCAATTTTCATTGTATTCAAGTCAAATGTATTCAACTCAGTTGTATTTATTTGTAGCTACTTTTACACTGTATTCAATTTATTATATTTAATTGTATTCAAAAACCATAAATGCAAAAAATATAGGAAATATTCAACAATATTCAAATTCACTTTATTTATTTATATACAAAAAAGTCTCCTTCAAAATACAAGCAAAAAATACATAAAGAACTACTGAATTTTACACTAAGAAATTAACGAATATACTCAAATAATGAATACAAAAAATAAAATACACCCCCAAACACTGAATTTTACACTAAAAATTTAACGAATACACTCAAAAACTTAATACAAGAAATAAAATACACCCCCAAACACTGAATTTTACACAAAAAAATTAACGAATACACTCAAATATGAATACAAGAAACAAAATACACCCTATTTGAGATACAAGAAAATAAAACACACTCCCAAACACTGAATTTTACACTAAGAAATTAATGAATACACTCAAATAACGAATACAAGAAATAAAATACATCCCAAACACCAGATTTTACACTAAAAATTTACGAATACACTAAAAAATTGAATATAAAAAATAAAATACACCTCAATCTGAGATACAAGAAAATAAAATACAATCCGATTTGAAATACAAGAAAAAATAATTAAGCTCAGATCTGAGTCAGGATGCCGGAAAATCACATTGAAATCCGACAGTGACCAGATCTGGAGGGAGGCGAGGTGATGACGACCACATCTATTAAAAACGCCGACGATGACCATCAAATCTGGCGGAACTCCTGCGGAAACGGGAGCATGGCGTCGCTGGAAATGACGACCAAATCTGGCGGAGCTCCAGCGGCGACGGGAGCATGGCATCACTAGCGATGACGATCAGATCTGACAGAGCTCCAACGATGATGAAAGGCATGACGTCGCTACTAGCAAAAGTGAAGAGTGATCATTGGGTTTCGCCGGAGCAGCAATGTCAATGGCAATGAGAACGCGCCAGATCTAAGAGCGATGAGTTTCGCCAAAGCTCCAACGGCAGTTCATGGTGGCCGACGGCGGCGATGGGCATATCAAAGCTTAGTTTTAAGATTTTCCGTCAAGAATAAAAATAATAAAAATAGAATATTCTACTTTTAGTTTATAATGTAGCTATGATAGATAATTTAAATACACATTGCAATTATGCTTTATAATTTATTTAAACAAATAAATATACTCCACACCGTGTAAATATTCCTATTAATAGTGATTCCCTCTATTCTATTCAGGTCAACTGTCTTCACAATCATACCCGTTTACCTATTTTATTGACACCGAGTGTTTCAATGAAATCATTTTACGCTGACAATCAACTTATCAAGGTTAAATACCAAAAAGTAAATTGATTTTGCCACTTCTAACAATAATCTAAAAAGTTGATAAACACATACGAAAAGCAAAAATAACCACTCGATATATTAAAATGAGCCACGTTTCATGTGATTTGCAATATTTGCCGATATATCTTCATTAATTAAACAATCACTACACATCATTGCACCCTCAAATAAACCTCCTCATTTCTAAACCTTTCCTCACCCACAGAAAAATCCTAAAAACTAATTTAAGAGTAACACTTGGATTGATGCCAAATAAAGGAGCACTGGCCACTGAGATACTAATTATCGACGAATTTAATTTAAAGAACTCCAAACTATGTCCTAAATTACAAGTAGTGTTCTTGGATCCTGGCTCTGTTCTCTTCCCACCACAACCTGGCATGCATTTCTCCAAATTTTTCACGACTGCATAAAATTCCGTATCAGAAAAAGATCTTTCAATCGTGAGATGCAACTATAAACAAGATTTTATGGTTGAGCTTCCTTTCATTAAGATGTTTTCAGAAGTATTACTGTTCTCAATTTAAAATAAGAGAGGATTCGTTTTCACGGATCATTGGAGCAGTAACCAGTTTCACAGATTAATGAAAAAGATGAATGGCTCTTAAAGTTCAAAGGATCTTAATTAAAAGCATGGAAAGCACCAGAACTAGTATGAAAACAAATCCCACGGTATTTCAACCATCAGATAGTTTTGAGTAAAAGAACAGATGTCTACACAAATTTCATTCTTGTATTAAGATAAAATGATTATGTTGATAGGATGATATTAATAATTCATAACCCATTCACTATAGAAGAACCCATGCACACGAGTAGAGGGCGGTGGTGAAGAAGAAGATGGACTGGTTGGTCAAGTACTGCTTTCACTTTCCTATTCATTTTGGCCAAATAACTGGAGGTTCAGTGACCACATTATATTCAGATCTATTTACTAGTCTTTTACGTATTCATTCTACACCATAGATTCTTTTCTTCCATTCTTACATCTATGTAAGTGATGTACACAATTGTGCCAATGTCCATCTTAATCAGTTTGAGAACATGAAGAAAGAAAAAGAGGTTTGTGGTAGAATTTGTTCCAGATAAAGTTTTTGAAGCCAACAAAAGGCAAGATGGTACTATAACGACAGATTTAATTCTTCTGATATTGTCCTGTTATAACATAGGAGCTGAGATATGCATAAAAGAGTTACTAACCTGAACCTGACTCTTCTAAGCTCTCGAGTACCACCAGGCAATGCTCGAATCGTGATATAGACTCCAGGTTCGTCTTCTTCAACCCATTCCGTCTCAACATCGCTGGCATTGCTGACCGACAATTCTCCTGAGCGATCAGCCTCCCTTGAAGAACTAGTACGTGCAGAAACGTTCATTGATGGTCTCTCACTTTTTGTCGTACTGATGCTGGAGAGCTTAGGGGTCGAAGTGAGACCACCTGCATCATAATAATGATGAGATTGCGATGGATCTCTTTCAAGAGAGCCTGATGACAAGTGGCCCGCACCTGTTGAACGATGAAAGTGGCTAGGGAGACGCTCTTTGGTTAGAGGAGGTGTTACAGGACTACTCTCGGCGTATTCAAGCTTTAAGTTCTGAAACAAAAAGAGTACACATAATGAATAAGAAACATACAGTACATACATGTACTTAAAATACAAAAGAGCAAAAAGGCAAGAGGGCTGCTCCAAGCAATTTAATAGGATTGGTCGCAAAATTTTGCCACTAAACCAAAAGACTCACCTCATCGTCAGACCTCGGAGGAATTGGCAATGGAACTGCTTGTCGATTGAACCTACGGACATTGTATAGTTCCATGACCTTGTCATAATTCTCAGCCCACCAACGTTGAGCTTGCCACTTGTTAAACAGCTCACGGCTGACAAAAAACATCAGTAGCATTTTAATACTTGTTAAACAGCGTACCAACTATGGCCAAGATGGGTGGGAAGGTGGAAGATGTATTCAATCATAAAATATCAGTCACCCATGCATAAAAAATATGCTCATGAGAAAGCTGAGACTATTGCAGTGCAGATAGAAAAGGCAAAGTGTGACATCGCTGCTGTCTTCCTTTCAGTTAATACCGGTCGTCAGTGAAAGTAGTCACATAAGGGAGTTGACAGCTCAAAAAGACAACTAATCATGTCTGCAACCTCAAAATCAAGTTTCATTCTGAACCAAAGAAATATCTAGCCGAGCTGATCTTCCAATTGAAGATTCCAAAACTCAGAACTTGACTGGCCATTTGTGATTACAGCAGTTCAGGGTAGCATTGACTCTTAACATTGAAGCTATAGCAGAGTTAGCAAAGTGCTGGGACACAAGGAGCAAGATTACAATTCTTTTAATTCATCACAATCAATTTGTGTCTAGACACATTTTTTCAGTTGTAGCTCATGCAATAAGCAGAAGCTAATTAGTTAAACTTTGTATAATAACAGGTAGAAATAGAAGCATTCTATGAAGAGGAAGGAGAAAATCAACACTGACATACTCAAGAATTGCACTTCGACCTAGAAAGGAAAAAAAAGACGTTAATAGTTTTTGGTATTACCAAAATTGGTAGCAAAAATGAGAATAAAAACAGAAATGTTTTTGCTAATGGTATGACCTGATAAAGCTATGAATCCATGTATTTCCCAACAGAACAAAATTAATTTCTTATATGCTATTTACTTTCCCACTGAGATGTTAAAGTTCACTTATTAATGGACTAAAATAGTGACAACCAATAAATAAAATTCATGCTAATAATTAATGGGGCATTGGTCTTAGCTGAAATTTTGTCAAAGGGACAAAATTTAAAAATAAAGAAGAGGAAGAGGGGATTCCTTTTATTTCAATCTAAATAAGTCAATAAAGAAAACACTAACAGAAAATCCTATTATAGCTTAGCATCTAGTGGAGAAGAAAAGAAACAAGAAAAGATCTCATGTTATCACAAGAACCACTAGTTCAGTTTTTTTCACAGCAGCATTAAACACACATGCATAATAGAAATGAGACAACAGGAATATGATATGGTGAAAATGTCCATGGAGTGGTTTTCTGTCTCTGTCAGATGATAGCTTTCATTGAGATCATCAGTTATTAGATTTGAGAACAAGTGACTGGTGAGCAGCCAAGTGGAACAGACAAATGGTCCGCTCTACCCTGTTATTTATACCAGTCTTCAATAATTTGCTGTGTAAGAGGGGACATCCAGTCACCCTAACAGTAAACCAGGAGACCCTCCCAAAACTAGATGCATATGACATTGACACGAGTGGAAATATCCAATTATGTTCAGCTTAAATAATCCAATCATCACTTTATCCCAGTCAGTTAAATTATCCCTTTAGCCCTGCCAGTTAAAATGAAAGCTGAAACCCAAAGCTCTAGGACAAGTAAACAAAGAAAGGTTAGGCTTGATTTACCTATTACTAACGCAAGATATATCCAGAGGTGAAATTAGGATTTCTAAAAGCTGTGCGCACTATTAAAGAAAGGAGAAAAAAATGCATCAAGTGGGGATTGATCCTTGAACCTCTAGGTAAATAACTTAGGTTTTAACCAAGTGAATCCACTAAGCCTTTTGTAGTATGGGTGCCAAAAGGTTATATTAAATATATTTTAAAAATTATATATATAATATATCAAGTTTAGTCGGGTGATCATGAGTTCAAGTGATTTTTTATATATCTGTTAAGATTGAAAAGGGATGTCAATTTCTAATGCTTACTAATAGGATTTGGATATGCTTCTTTTGTCATAGGAGAGATTCAATTTATTAGATCACCAATCCCATATTTCAAGACTTGGTAAAGACCCCCTTTTGGGTCACTCCATAATTTCAGGCATAGTGCAGCACAGTGTAGATATACAAGTCAATTCAGTACAACTACAAGTCTACAACAACATTACTGTACAATTAAAAATCACATTCTTGAAAACGACCCATCAAATAGTCATTCGGCGCCACACAGAAAATAACAGGAGCCAGGACCGTCACATATTTATATGTCATTATTTTTTTTTATCAGTCCCAATTTTTTTTTTTTTATATATTTAAAAATAATTAAAATTTATTAGATGATTTACCTTCATAAAAATATATAAAATTTATTGTGGATCACAAATTTCGAAATTCATTTATTTCTTTTTTAAACTCCGTACATATTCAAACATCTTCGTATAAATTAGAATGGAAGGAGTAACAATTTAAATTCAAAATAACCACACAAATATCTGTTGGATGTTAAATTTTAAAAGTCTTTTACTTCTTAAATCCGTGTCCAGTGTCATCACATAGATTGAGACGGGAGTACCAGTAAGCCACTGGCAAACAAACAAGTACTTTAATGTTAAATATACACAATATATATATAGTGTATATTGCTCTCGGATTCTCGTCTCCTATTACCGTATATAGAGTATATATTTAGGTAATATTTAGTCTCCTAGTTTAGGTAATATTATAATGTAATTAGTATTGTACACTTAACATAATAATTGTATTACAATAAATGTATAGTTAGTATCCAAGTAGAATAAAGTTTTAAGAATAGAATAAGAATAAAATTCTCCTATTATGAAAATATGTAAATTGTATAAATAATCTTTCAATTAATTAAAATAATCAAAGGATTATTTCTTTCACAAAATAACATATCAAAGCAGAGAAAAACAAGAACCAAATGGCAAAGCTGCAAATACCTGAATCTAATTCGTTTCAGATCATTTCCACCATCAGGCAAAGAAACAAACGTGATTAAAACACCAGGTTCCACCTGAGCAACCCACTCTTTAGATGCATCATCATCTTCCATACCGACAACTGATTCGCTCCGGCCACTTACTGATACCGGCGTACTTTCCCCACTGGACAGAACTTTCAATCTCCCTTTCATTTCTTTACCCCACACCCTTGGTGTTGAATTTGTCCTTTTATACGAGTAATGAAATCTTTCGGTAACAGACCCAGTTTCAGAATCAGCATAGTTAGGTTTTTGGTTGTGATTTGAACCACCTGAACATGGCTTACAGTTCTTATACGCTTCTGATGCTTTAACTGTCATATCCTTGATCTGATAAATCATCGAAATGAAACTAAATTAACAAACTTTTGAACGTAATACTCGTATGTCCCAATTGATGTGATACAGTTCGGATTGCGAGGGTTAAACTTCTTTATTTCGGACATACAATCTTTTAAGTTTTTTGAAAAATAATTTTAATATTTAAAAAGTATTATAACTTAAGATAATTAACAATTTATAATATTTAAAGCGCATACAAATAAATTGCAGTAAAAAAGATTTCTTGTTTGACTCTCGAAATTCAAACTATATCACATAATTTGAGACATGGAGTAACATCTTTCGCAGCTTATTCAAGTTTCTCTTTCCATTGAGAAAAAAAAAGAATCACCTGAGCAGTAAGGGCTTTGATGGCTTGCTTAGTGCTGGGTGTTGCAGCAGTGTCATCTTCTTCAGGTTCGTGAAGAGATCCAGTGTTGAGCTGCTTTGAACATGCTATACAAGTCAACATTCTCGAATTTACTCCGAGCTAAGATACCCACTGAGAATAAATATCCTATTGATAGCTTGAGTGACAAATTTGAGGTTAATGTCACTTAGTTAAGAACTTGAGCGATTTTATGCAGGAAACAGAGACATGAGGGAACAAATCATTCGTTTGGGAGTCCTAATAGTATATACTACCACCAGACATTAACTTAACCCAAAAATTCGAAAGATTATTCATCATTGAAGACAGATTTACATGTGAAACCAAACAAGCAAATGCTAGTCTAGGGATCAATGTGGAAGAAAATTAGAATGTGGAGAAATAGAAACAATTAGTTGAATTCGAATATAGCAATGGAAAATATGCGTAAAAGGGAGGAAATAGGGCTTAGATTGGGTCGATTATAGATGAGATCACGAGAGAGAGCTGGATCTCACTTTGCTTTCATTTACTCATATATACTACTCTCACTTGAGCAGTTACAGGTAGAAAGTGAGGTGAGAGAGAGAGATGTTGAGATTTGTGGGGTTTTCGATGCAATAGGGCCAAAGTATCAAAGCGAGCGAGGGTTGCGGCAAGTTGCACCTTTGTTTCTCTTTCTCTTCCTTACAAGTCAGTGACTCACAATTATTTTTAATAGTGTGTTCTTTACTTGTTTCTATTTTTTCGTTTTACTTACTCGTTTCATTTCAAAATGTTTATCTTATTTTTTTATCTCAAATTATTTATCGTTTTTTACTATACACGTTCTTAAAAAATATTAATTAAAAATTATATTTATATATTAACATATCTTTAATTTAAAATCACAAGATTCAAAAATCTTCTCTATTTTTTAAAATTTTGTGTTAAATCAAAATCAGATAATCATTTTGAAACGGAGGAAGTACATTATTTTCTTTTTCTTACTTTCGATAAATTCACTTTTTAATTTAATTCAGTGTCTCCAAATCTAGATACTTATATTAAATTGAAAAATACTGTGTATTCTTTTGTAAAAATACGAGCAAACACAACTCATCTTCAATTCTAACTTAAAATATTTCAAATAAAATAAAAAATATTTGATTTCTAGTCAAACACATTTCTTTTTCATACTTTCGACAAATTTACTTTTAAATATAGTTTAGTTTCTCCAAAACTGAAAAATTATATTTATTTTGTCATGTCTGATAAAAAAACATAAAAAAAAATTGTGTCGTCATTTTTTTAATCGAGAAGTTCTTAAAGGGAACTTGATGGATAATAGACTCATTTATCTATCATTCTCCACTTAATAAGTTAATATTATGATTTTGTCTTAGAAGAGTACGACACCATAACCTGCTCATAGCTTGCATATCATGTGCTACACTCTTATTACTAGACGGAAGTTATAGGGTTTATTTCGTGTCTCATTATTATATAAATTTTATGAAATAAATTTAAGGATTTTTTAATATATTTTAATCTTTGCTATCATTTTCGTTGACTCGCTCCTAATTTCTTCTTGGGTTAGAATGTAAGGGAGGGCGGAAATATAATGGAAAATATTTATATGCCTCCGATACTATAGTCTATCTACCTTTCAAAGTAGGGTAAGGTTTGCATACATACAATCCTCCCGATGCTCCATTTATGGGATTAGACTGAGTGTGTTGTTGTTGTATTACACCATATAAAGGTTGATTTACTACGTATCATATGGTTTTACGTGAATCCAATAGTTTATATCCAAATGTTGTGTGTGTATATATATATATATATATTATTAAGAAAGATTGTAATCTCGATTATTGTTGAAGAGAAATATACCATTAATATATAGTTATAAGGTTTGAGCAATTATACTCCCTTTGAGCTAGCTTTTGGGGTGTGAGTTAGGCCCAATGACTAATTTGACAATAATAATTATATATATTAATTTAATATTACCTCTAAAATTTGGATTCACTTCTGACACTAATCATCGAATTCAACTTTAATAGTCACAGTCTCACAGATTGAGTGTAAATTATATATCAAGACAAAATTCATTAATTTGAGGGTTAATTTCAACTAAACTTATTATTTCTAACACTAAAGTCACAAAACTATTAATTATAATAGTAGTCACTAAACAAACACATAGTCATCATTTGTTTTTGTTTTACTAACGCATAATTTTGACTTTACTATTACAAAAACTAGTTTTGTGACTTCATTATTACAAATAGCCAGTTCAATTAATTTACTACTCCTATTACAAAACAATTTTGTTGCTCTAATGTTGTGGAGTAGTGAGTAAATTTAATGACTTTGGGTGAAATTAAAGTGGAGGTGATTTGCTGATCCTGATCAGAAACAGGGGTTACGTGCGGAGGTCTTTTGTCCTCGGAGCATCGCAATTGAGCCTTTGAGCGAGCGAGCGAGCGTGCGTGCGTGCGCGCGCCACCCTATGTTTGTCGCTCTCAGTCCCCAAAACGCAAAAGCATAAAGGCCTATTTGGCTATTTGCTATGTCATCGCCCCTCTTTAAACACTAACCTTGGCTTGCGGATTTGTGATGCCTTTTGTCATCTCTGTACTCTTCAGTCTTTCAATGCAATTGAGAAAAACTCCCATTGGTTTTCCTTTTCCCTTTTTCGTTTTCCCATGATGTGAACCAAATTCGTCAAAAATTGTGGTCCTCCTCCCCTATTTTTTTTTTTAAAAGATTCTACTGTCCCAATTAAACTTTGGAACAACTGCCACCTCTTCATGTAACGTAATGGTCTAATTTACTCAATATGGTCATAGTTACTTTATGGCAATTTCATATTCTTTATTCTTTTAGATATAGCAATTAATTGATGTACGCAACCTCGATCTTTGTTATTTTCCACAGCTTAAGATGATCTCATTGTTTACAAATTTTGAGCGTTAGATCAATGGATTTGGATGTGAGTTAATAATCTCTTTATATGATATTTGATAGTAATTTTTATCTTATGAATTAATTTTTGAGGTTGAATTAGGATTAAATTAGGTTTCAAATCCACTTTATAGTATCAGAGTCATACTCATTCAATTTATTGTTTATCCCGATGTTGAGTTCTTATCTTATATTTCTTATGTTTCAAATAAGTAGTGTTTTTAGCTTGGACACATACCTTAGAAAATTACTCATTCCTGAAAAGTACAAAGTGTTTTTATTAACTTAACCTTAATCAAATGGTTTGGAAAAGAAGTTGCTCTTTAATGGTTTTCTTGGTTATATAAAATTTCACTACTTTAAATAAAGATAAAATTGGAAGAAAAATAATTAATGTCTTTTTTATTTTGTGAAACATCATTTATTTTGAGATAAAATAAAAAGATAAAAACATCACATATTTTGAAACGGATGAATTATCGTCAACGTTTTAAATGTTTAGTTACGGGCATGCAGGAGTGTCGAGTCCCATTGGAGATCGGAATTATCTATCTCTTTATAAGATCTTGAACAATTATCATTTTAAGAGCCTTTGAGGTAAAATTAAATCCAAACTCCATTTTTCTAAAGAGAAGTTTATTACTCTTGTGATTGCCACCATCCTTATCCGTTAAGTAAGACAAGGTTTTCACTTTATGTCAAAATTTAAATTTGAATGAAGAAATAAAAGTGAATTTGAGGTTTTAAGCTACATGAAGCTTTTTATCTATTGCAAGAAAGAAGCTTCACATATGGCTCCTTTTCCCCTTTGTTTTATGTCATGTTTAGCAACAAAAATTGAGAGTGATGGAATCTCTCTTTAAATGCTAGCAAGTGCTACGGAAAAAGCAAGAAAGGTACAAATACGGTTGGCAGAGAGTTTTGGCAATTTCATATATGATGAAAATGACTTTGGCCCCCAGCAACTCCTTTGCTTTTGCCTTGTTTATTTAGAAAGTATGTCGATCACTTTTTATACAAAAATAGTACTCCTAATACTAACTACTAATAGAAATGTTTGTATCTTAATTATGGGGAAAGGATCCCCTCCAGTAGAATTTGATCCATTAATGTTTAATGGCACCTTTATTTATGCCACGTATTCAGAGAATGTTGTATGGCTAGGATGCATTTTGCTCGTAAAACAATTTTGACAATTAGAAACAAAAAATATAAGCTAACTACTGTGTACTCTTAGCATGTAAAGCTGCAAAATGCAGCATAAATCATAATTTGAGTATTTTATTTTTATTTTTAGCTAATAATAATAAAATAATATTAATACAATAATATGTTAGTAATTATTGGTAATAAATATGATTTCTGTGGGTACAACAATTGCAGATAACGGGAAGTAAGTAAATATTACAAATGCTAGAAAGGATAAACTACTCAAGATTATAACAAACTGGAAATAAGAACGATTACAAACTCCTTGAGATTTGCTGAGTCGAGTGATAACACTCTGTCTTTAAGACAAGATTGTCCCGTATATATCATTTATGTTCGTGGGCAATAGTCTCCCAAGATACAACAACAACTAACAAATGAGCAAAGGAAACTCAAGTGTTTCTAGTGAAGAACTTGAATATAGAAAGAGTGCTTGAGAAGAAGAAGATATCAGAAAAATTCTAAGTGTTGAACAATTGAGTCAAAGGCCTCAATTTATAGTGTAAAGAGGATGACCTCTTAACTAGCCAACTAATGACTTTCAATAACCATGTAATGACACTTATTGAGGGGTTACAATCAGCCAAATAATTGCTGAATTCAAGTGCCAAGTAATGGAGATTTAATGCTCCAAAACCAGCCCAAAAGTTAGAAATTTTCAGCTTCCCGTCGCCGTATTTTGCCTCCGAAGCGCCTCGGCTCCAGTGGCTGAACTCCTAATTAGCGTCGCGGAGCTCCGGAGCCTCGGCACAGACAGGGTTGCGCCGCCACCCATCACGGCTCCACGGCTATTTCCTACTCGTTTCATCTTACATTTCGCACACTTCTTCCTTCGTTTACCAACGTGGAATACTTGTCATTTGACCAATAACTGTCTATCATTCTATGTCTCTAACGTTTCACTTACGTACCAATATCTCTTTCACTAATGAAATTTACGATACTTGGCACTACGTGTACACGTGTGTGAAAATGACGTTTCCGACGTGAGGCCCCCCAGTTGTTCGAGTCATAAATAATGGGATAAACTTAATTTCACATTAGTAAATTTCCAACAATCCCCTCTTGAAAGAGATTTTGGCACACTCACATAGTGCATTTTCCAGCAATCTTTCAGCGGACCGATGTTGCATCAGGAGAGGTAGCTTCAGCTTTGAACCTTCCATAGTTGAATACCATCGGACTTACTTACTGCGCGGTGAACGTGATGTCTTGAACCGTCAATGTTTAGTGTAAGACAAGTCAATAGTACCAACACAACAACTTCCCTTACTATGTTCTTCGTAATGTTTTATACGTTGTGGTCGTGGACACTTCTTGGATTTTTATGTCCGTTTATTTGAGGCGGCATGTCATCGCACTTAAATAGATGGTCTCCTACAAGGTATCCTGCTATACCCCACTCTACAAGCGTTAGAAACCATTAAAAGTTTCCCCAAACCTAACCTCAACCATTGAGGATCATTAAAGGTTTTGAAAACTTAACCTTTACCCCCACTACAGATAGCACTTAATGTCTATCGTGGGAACGACTTTGGGTTTATGTTCCTTACAGAAATCATAACCCAAAGTGCTCTTGCTTCCACCGAAGCGCTCAACTAAACCTTTATAACTTAGTTTTCCTATTGAACCAAATTCTTGGGATCTCCAGTCAGTAAAGTTGGGTTACCACCGTATTGGTCCTTAAAGCTTGGGTTTTAAGCCCATTCCCCTAGACAAGCAAAATATCTGATCTCTAAGTATGCCATTTGTCAGTGGGTCTGCTATGTTATCATTTGATTTTATGTAATCAATCGATATTATACCTGTGGTGATAAGCTTCCTAACGGTCTTATGTCTCCGTCGAATATGACGAGATTTGCCGTTGTACATAGAACTGCATATTGAGACAAGCGTAGAGATGAAGCTTGGTACTCAGGTCATTCCAAAGAAAAGAAGCTTCAAGTACCTCGGGTCTATTATCCAAAGGGGTGAAAAGATTGATGACGATTTCACACATCGTATTGGGGCAGGGGTGGATGAAATGGAGGCTCACATCTGGAGTCTTATGCAACAAAAATGTGCCATAAAAACTTAAAGGCAAGTTCTATAGGGCGGTGGTTAGACCGACTATGTTGTATGTGGCGAAGTGTTGTCCTGTCAAGACTTAGCACATCCAAAAGATGAAAGGTGCGGAGATGGGGATGTTGAGATGGATGTATGGACATACAAGGAGAGATAAAATTAGAAATAATGATATACGAGACATAGTGGGAATAGTCTCGGTGGAGGATAAGATGCAGGAAGCGAGGTTGAGATGATTTGGACATGTGCAGAGGGGAGACATAAATGCCCAGTGCAGATGTGTAAGAGGTTGGCTATGGATGAGTTCATGATGGGTAGAGGTATGCCGAAGAAGTTTTGGGGAGAGGTGATTTGACGGGATATGACACCTGTGTAACTTACTGAGGACATAACCTTATATAGGGGGCTGTAGAGGACACGAATTAGGATAGAAGGGTAGTAGATAGTCGAGCGTAGTCCTACTTACGCTTGCAAACTGATAGTTGTAGTGTTATTGTTGTAGGCCCGCTTAGCCTATCATACTAATAGACGCAATATTGCTTTATAGTCCCCTATAGTTTTATTTCTGTTGCTATGTGTCCTTTATGCGCTAGTTACTGATTACTTTTTTCAGAATGCGCTAGTTACTGATTACTTTTTTCAGAATGCGCTAGTTACTGATTACTTTTTTCAGAATGCGCTAGTTACTGATTACTTTTTTCAGAATGCGCTAGCATGACTTATTCTCTTTTGATACCAGCATTTTCATACTGCTTTAATTTATTTATTTTTTTATTTTTTTTTACCGGGTCTGACTGTTTTTCTTGCTTTGCTTTGCTTTTGCTTTGTCTTGAGCCTAGGGTCTCTCGGAAACAGCCGTTCTACTTATCAAGGTAGATGTAATGTCTAAGTACACTCTACCCTCTCTAGATCCACATTGTGAAATTTCATTGGATATGTTGTTGTACTCATTTATTTATTTTCTTTGTCATTTAATTTGTTTCTAATAAGAAATGGAACATGTTGATATGTAAAAGCTAAAGAATTGCTTCTCAGCTGGTTTACGATCAGATTAGAAGTTTCATTGCTTTTATTATGTATCTATATTCTTAAGTCGTTTTATTTTACATCAGTGGTGCTACATTTGTATTGTATTCTTGAGTAAATATAACCATGGGGCTTATTAGCTGTTTTGATTTTGACACATCTATTATCAGTATTTCTGTAATTTTTCCTCCTGTTATAACAGTTCACGAATAATATATCACTTATATTAATTTTTGTTAGGACTAAAAAAATGCATAAAAGATATAGTAAATCCAGTTATTTACAGTCCTCCTTGACATTTTTATTATTTTTTATTTTAACGTAACCGCGTGAGGTGCGGATATATACACTAGTTCAACTAATGTGACGGTATCTGGTAAAAGGATGCCACTTTATTTCACAGTTTTCAAAAGTGGAAATAAATAAGATACAGTATGACATACAAAGAGTATTAAATTTGAACAACTGACACTTGATGCCATATTGCCACATGACATAGAAGAGCAGGACGAAATCAGCCAATTTTTCTTGACGAGACTAGTACTATATTATATAAATTTTTAAAAATAGGTAATAATTTAAATTCTAAATAATATAAATATAAATCATTCAAAAATAATGAAAATATAATCATAATTTTTCTCGACGAAATTTCATAATCCGAAACCATCGCATAACTGCTTCGTTACTGATCTCATACAAAATTTCGTTCTCAATATAAGGTACTAATAAATCATCAACCATTGCAGGCTTTTCTTTTAAGAAATTTCTCCATCAATACAATCTTTAAATCCACAACAATAATGTCCTACAAAAATCCAAAACTATATGATCATTTATCAAACACTAATTAATTCAAATAATAATAAATTTGCACTAATTAGGGTTCACAAAAAATAACTATTATAATGAAATTGAATAGATGATGAAAAAATCTTACATGTACTAAATAAATATGAGTAGCGCAAAAATCAAAGTCTTGAAGAAGATCACAAGAAAAAAACCGGAAGAACCGAAGAAGAATCACCAATTTCTAAGTTGGTCTCTGAAAAAGACAAAGTGTTTTTTATTTTAATAGAGAAAGACAACACTATTTTTTAATCAGCACATACGCTGACTTTGTTGTGTATTCATAGACTAATACTTTTTTTTCTTTTGTTGGACTTATGAATTTCCTTTTGTAAATTTATTGAGCTTGAATAATTTAAAAGTAATAAAATGTTGGGAACTAATAACTTTTTGTAGGTGAGAACCTTTTAATAATTGTTAATATAGTAATAATAATTTTTTTTTGTTGAGGTCTATAGCCCTAGTGGGCATGTGAGGCTTCGTCCGTGGCGAAGAGGAGGGGTACCTAGAAGCCTACACAGTAAATGATGGTAAAATAAAGAACCCAACCTTCAATAGTCTTGGATCAAGCCACGTGAATGTAACTACTATTTTATTTGGAAAAAAAAAAGATAGCTATTATTCAGATCTTTATAATCTATAAAGGGACCCACCACAATATACATGATCTATTTCAATTCCTATAACGTCTACATTCTCTCCTCCTTTTCACTTCTATATCTTGAAATAAAGTGGGAAAAAATAGGAATTTTGCTATCTGAAATAAGTTACTACTGCTATTAAAGTGTTTAGCAGTTTTTTCTTGTAACATTACTTTTGCTATTGAATTCAATATTGGAGAATTTTGGAAAAGCAACTTGATGGGCAGCAAACAATTAATGAAATTGGCTTCACAAATAATCTCTTTTTCGTCTATACAATTGAAAATAGCTACTGTCATGAAGTTGATAATCCCCCGAGTGAAATTCTAGGACTGTCATAGAATTACACGTGAAATTAGAATTATTTTTAAAATATTTTTTCACTAAAACTGACCAATAAATGCTACGATTTTTTTTACAATAATCACATGAAGTGGCTCTTGAGACAATGTTTTAATTAATTAAGGAGGAAAATATTCACCGACGGAGCAATTAAGATCTCCGCCACAAAGGTTAGGTAGCTTTATCTTTGTTTCAAACAAGTAAAATACCAACATAACTAGCATTTGATCATAACTGTTATTTTATTCTGTGTTATACTTGCATAATTGCAGCAACAACTAGCCTCGTGTACAATAAAGAATGCATAAAGGGCATCTTAACTTATTCTCAAGAAAAATACACAAATAAATTGGAAGATCTTGTCCATTTTGCACATGACTTGAGTTATGCCACTTGCTAAATTTTAAGGTTCTATATTAGCTCGAAAATAATCAAGACGGTATTGATTTACATAGACGGCAAGGTTTGGTCTAGTTTGCTTCCAAGAATTACTAAGTGCTACATACTTAACACATCTGTCGACTTAAAATTTAAATTCAATTTATTTAATTTAAGTTCTATAGGCTAACGATAAACATCGGTAAAAATATTTGTAGTAAGTTAGTAACTAATCATCAATCAATCAATATATAATATAAAACTAGGCAATAGAAAAGTGACGTGACACATCTCTTTGGTCAAGAATCCTATTTATCTTTTTTCTCATTTATTTTGGCTTTTTTCAACCTTTAGTCTTACAATTAACATTCAATTAAAATACTCTAAACATACTTAGTTTTTTATCCGTAAAGATGAATGGTCTTTTTATTGCTGTTACGTGGGAGAGTAAAGATGGCATTTTAATTTTATTGCTCCTACGTGGGAGAGTAAATTTATTTTTATTAATGTGTATTGATATCTCAAAGGTAGGAGATAAAAAGACTAAAACCTAACATGTTAGCCTAAGTAATTTTTGAAGTACATTAAAGGGATTCATTTTGTTACCGGCAGAAGCATAACAACATTTTTTTTTCAATCAAAACATTACACGTTTGAGTCTTATGATTGTATCTTATCCAGTAATTGTTAAATTTTGATAATTCGTGCTATGTTATTTACATCGAGCAGCATGGTATATTTGGTGATATCTAACTCAACATTGGATGCATTTCTTTTAAGATAATTATACTCACTTTCAAAATTCCAAGACTATTTTCTACTCCTATTTGCTTCAACTTCTTTTTACAAAGTTAATGATTTTTCTTGATTAGATCTGTTTAGGAATCTGATACAATTCAATTATGATTTGAACGTAAAAGGCAAAACTTTACTTCTCAACAAGAAATGATGTGTTCCCTAGCATTTGCTGTGAATTTGAAAACAAGCTGCAAATGGCACATTTATTTGGTTGATGTAGATGAATCTAGTTTTTGACACTTTATTTATTAAGGCTCTCTAATCATTTGCCTAACAAAGAAAAATAATATAAAAATATTCATATAATTTACATCAGAGTCTGAAGGACTTTTTGTTAATATTTCATCGGCAATATAGAAAATATTTGTGCAAAGAAAATTTTCTTTTCTATTTCTTATCATTCTATTTTGTATTTTATTTTTTATTATTTAAAAAGATTGAAATCTCACGCTAATTAAGTTATACGTATATTCAAGCTATGCATCTCATTTGTATTGTTTTGTTTGTTGGACTGCTGCAATTAGTAATGCTACCGTGGATAGTTCATATTATAGTAGTAATTAAAAGAACCAAAACATATGCTAAAACGAAAATGGAAAAGAAGGAAATAGATACCAGCACAAATAAGATGAGCACTAGATTACTATAAGGATTTTACAGAAAATTGTTAAGTTTGATATAAAAGTAGAAAAACTATCTTGTAACCATATATTAACTCTCTTTGTTCCTAGACGATGCAATAGAAATTATTTCGAAACCATATATTAGAAGTGTTTCAAAAGATTGAACATCAGACGCGGAATCAGAATTTCAACTTTACACGTTTATTGTCGATATTAAATAATATTTACAATCGAGATAGAGAATTAGTTGCATAGGTTTTGAATTACATGTGAAGTAGTTAAACTGTTATGGTCCCAATATGAATAGAATTATGCTTTTTTATTTTATATTAACATTATTTAAATCGCAGTTATTTGTTAGCAAAACATGTTATATTATCTTTTTGTTCATTTTTTCTTCTTCTAATTTTGAGTTTATTGTTGATTTTTAAAATATCCCTTGACGAAGGGGATCAGCCAGATGATTGACAAAAACATTTATGCTTCGTTAGTACTTTTTCTGGAGTGCTTAGCTTACGTTTTACAAAAAGAAAAAAAAGAGTACTAACTCTAAAATGGTTCAGCTGAAGCTAAAAGAAAATAAATAAAATTGTACTAACATTATTAATGAGTCCGGTATTGAAAATCGTAAATAAGGATTTGAAATTATCCAATTTTGTTACTCAATAACACAATTTTCCCGCAAAAGTTCTCTTTTAGAATTGAAAATACGAACAAGGGTGTGAGAATTGAAAATTAGATGTCAAAATCAAATCTTTCAAATAATTTATCAAGAATATACTAAAAATAGTGATTATATTTTTGAAAAATAACGTATTTTTCACGACGAATTTTATTCATTTTGGAGAGTTAAAGTGACAATTTTTAGACCAAAAGACACATTTATTATTTCCTATTTTATTTCTTTTCTCATTAAAGCCTATATAAATATGAGTAATGATAGACTCACACTTTATGATATTTAATTTTATTTGTGAAAAACTTTTAAACATGGACTGAATATGAATGTCTCACTTATTTTTATCTCTATGCAAGATTCCCAATAGAATTACTAAAAAGATTATCATTTAAAGTTACTAATATTTATTTTTTATGATCATTATGTAAAAAGTATGGGAACTGGAAAGTCATAAAATAATAATATTACTACTAATTTTTTTCATTATTAAATTTCAAAGTCTATAAATATTATTATTTACATAAATAATAATATTATTTCCGGAAAACATATATAATTACCAATATTTTTTTCCTTTATCCCAAAATTTCTAATACAACTAATGTCTTTTAACAATATTTACCTTATGTCAACTTTCTCCCTTTTCAGGATATTGTACATATGATGCTTCAAAGTTCATACTTGGTGATTAATACATGTGATAGTTATTATCGCACGAAGCGCGAATACATTTACTTAGTATATCAAATATATTAAACTATATATGTTGAAGGGCGACTACTAATGTTAATAACTTAAATTCTTTTGCATAAGGCATACATTATAAGTGGAAAGAACTAGATTGTGGTTTGTTTTCTAGCGGTTTATTGTACTTTTTGTGACCAAAAAACAAAATTGGGAAAAAATTATCTTGCGTGTCATACAAATATACAATTAATGTCTCATGAGTTGGTAGATCAATTCTTACACGCTTTCTGTCAATTGTACAGAGTCACAAAACAATTTTTTCACAAAAACTGGGTGACATGAATAGAGTTGAAAAATATTGTAGTAGATGTCAATGTCATTATATCCATTACTTTCTTTTCTTTTTTTGTTGACGAAGAACCCGCAACCTCTACTCTCGAGTGCGCACAGGATAAATTCCAGACTGACGCAATAGTCTGCAAACCACGTCAGCCGATTAATCATACTTGGCAAGCCATGTGTGACAGGTTCAACCAAGAAAGTTTATGCAGGGGATCAAACTCGTGACCTTGCGGTCCTGCGCTCTACTGCTACACCAACTTGGCTACCTTGCGGGTATATCCGTTACTTTCTATCCGTTATAGTTTTTCATTTGATCAGCAATATCCGTTATAGTTTTCATAAAGTGGGACATGAAATAAATGATAGGAGTAAAAATATGCGGTAGTAGGAGTATTAAATAGTGGGAAATTAAATGGTTCAGCCCTTTGTAGTTATGGCACTTATTATGACATATCTCTCTTGAAGACGTTGGCCTCAGCTCCGGGATCTGGGGAGTGAAAGCTTGAAAAACAACAAAAGAATGAGGGACCACCTAATCCGCACTCCAAATATGCATGCATCCATTAATTAGGAGCAAATCTAGGCCATTTTTATAGTTCAAGAGCAAAATTAAATATTTTCCTTGGTAAAAGTTTCCGTCATTAGTAAATAAGGGCGTATTGCCCCCAGGGGCACAAGCGAGTTGGTAAGTGGCAAGGTGATTGGGGTACAATCACTCCAACGTCGCGGGTTCGAATCCGTGTGGTGACAGTCTTTGCTGAAATATTGTAAGGGCTGTTGCTGGATTCGTGTCCCGTTGGTTATCTCCCTTGCAGGGCTGCCACTCGCGCATATCCCTCGATTTACATCTCACCTGACCAAGGGCCTCTGGTATAGGTGGGGGGTTTCGCCTTCTGAACTTTCCCCTTCACAAAGTAAATAAGGACGTATTTGGGCAATCTTGTAATGACATATTTGACCCTAGTTATTTACGGAATGCAAATTTGAATCATTTCGCAAAGTTCACGAGTGAATTTGGACCTTTTTCCTTTTGATTATATAAAAGGGATTGTTGAATGAAGTGGCAAAGGAGATTCAATAATTGCTTATAGGTCATAGGTTTAAAGAGAGCTACAAAAGCAGATCTCAGAATGGAAAGAGTCTAGCGTGAAGGATCAATTACTGATCTTTTCCTTTTTACTTGACAGTTCATTGGGTTTTAGTGGCAAATTTCCAACATAGTGTACTGAAATTTTACTTGTAAAAAAGTTTGAAATACAACATGTTGAAGTTTCACCTGCAGAAAGTTTTTGAACTTCAGCATATTGAGCTGATACATCACTTTGTAAAAATTTCGAACTCCAACACGTTTTGTTAGTACAACCCACACAAATTGCACATAGTTACTATGTTTCACAATCAATTCAAATTAACAGATACGTTTATCCAAAGAGCAATCTTTTAGCGAAAAAATACTTGCACTTGTAATAGTAATTAAGCACAAGTGTTATTTTTCCGTCCACTGATCTAAAATCTTGAATCTTGATCCACCATTATAGGAAGCTGTACACATAACATGCTTGTATGTTGTATATCAATCAATAAAATAATATTTGTTAATTTACTGTGAAAAAAATAAAAGAATTTAAGCTAAGAGAGAATGGAGTTAATTAGAAGAAGAAAAGCACCTGAAAATGCAATTCCTCAAGTTGAATTGGACGATGTTGATGATAAGAAAACTAAGAAGAAGATTAAAACCAAGGAGAAATGGTCATGTATCGACAGTTGTTGTTGGTTTGTTGGATGCATATGCACTGTGTGGTGGATTTTGTTATTTTCATACAAATGCTATGCCAGCTTCCTTCCCACAGTATGTAACAGAGGCAATTAATGGGCCAGTAGCTGATCCACCTGGTGTCAAGTTACGTAACGAAGGGCTAAAGGCTAAACATCCGGTTGTTTTTGTTCCTGGTATTGTTACTTGTGGCCTTGAGCTATGGGAGGGACATCAATGTGCTGAAGGATTGTTTCGGAAGCGGCTATGGGGTGGCACTTTCGGAGAAGTGTATAAAAGGTATGCTAATTTCTCGTGTTTAATTGCTTTATGCGGCCACATTCACTTCATTGGTTTCGATAGTATCATAGGTGGATCTAGAATTTGAATTTTATGAGTTTTTACCACAAGACATAGCCATAATTTTTAGTTTATAGGTTCTGAATAAAATCTTTTGTGTTTAATGGGTTCTGAATATATTATTTATACATAGTTAATGAAGTTTTAAATATAAATACACGATTTGAGCTAAAGTTATTAGGTTCAGCCAAACGGGTAACTCTAATTGTGGTTCAACCCTCGTAACTCTAATTGTGGTTCTACCCTCGTAACTCTAATTGTGTACTAATGAAGTCTATGTTTGTATAGAGGATTGAATCTCCTTTTGTTGAGAATCATATTTTGGTGTAGGTTCTCTTCTTTTGGGTGTACTACTTGTATACGGGGTTTCCCCAATTGTTAATATATTTTACCTTATCTAAGAACTATACAATAATAAATGAGTTCAAATAGTAATTCTTAACATATATACGGAGTCTGGGCAAAAGCTATTTGGTTTCGTGAATCCGTAGGTTGTGCTCTAAATCTGCCACTGAATAGTACCATTTCTACTTAAGAGTTAAATGTGTGTATTGAAAAAATGTTTCTTTTAATGTTCATCTGTTTGTGTTATGGTAAACAGACCATTGTGTTGGGCGGAACACATGTCATTGGACAATGAATCTGGGTTGGATCCTCCAGGAATTAGGGTTAGGCCAGTTGCTGGACTTGTTGCTGCAGATTACTTTGCACCAGGATATTTTGTCTGGGCAGTTCTGATTGCTAATTTGGCGCGAATAGGATATGAGGAGAAAACAATGTATATGGCTGCATATGACTGGAGGCTTTCATTTCAGAACACTGAGGTATAAATGTCACTTAATTTGGGGTTGTCCTTTTTGCTTGAACTTTGTTGTTTCCTTTATCAACTTAAGAGGTTGTGATAGCGATCCTCGATTCATCTCATCAGGTGCGTGACCAGACACTAAGACAGATAAAAAGCTATATAGAACTGATGGTTGCAACTAATGGGGGCCATAAGGCAGTAATTGGTTCACATTCTATGGGGGCTATTTACTTTTTGCATTTCATGAAGTGGGTGGAGGCACCAGCTCCAATGGGTGGTGGGGTGATCCTGACTGGTGTGCCAAGCATATTAAAGCAGTGATGAATATTGGCGGGCCGTTTCTAGGTGTTCCTAAAGCATTAGCTGCACTTTTCTCAGCTGAAGCGCGAGATATCGCTATTGCAAGGTAAAATTGCTTCCTGTGGATGTTTCATCTTTTGCAGCCAATTAAAGAAAGAGTACAGATGCTATAGAGCAAAATCATTTCTTGTTTAAAACTAAATGCTATGCACAAAATGATTTTAAGTAGGCACTCATGGAAAATACAAGTCATTGAGTGCTTTCGCGTGTAATCTGTTCCTTCTTTAGTACTCTTCTTGTTCATTAGTAATTCACCTAAATTTCAGGTCTATTGCCCCAGTTGTTATGGACAAGGATTTATTTCGTATTCAAACACTACCATATTTAATGAAGATGCTGCGAACATGGGATTCAACCGTGTCTATGATACCAAAAGGAGGAGAGACGATCTGGGGCGGTCTTGACTGGTCACCCGAAGAAGGCTATTCTCCTCGCAAAAGATAGTTAAGGAACAATACTAGTCAGATGTCAAGCCATAATGACAATCAAACTATGGAGTCTAAAGGAAAACATGTTAATTATGGAAGGATGATAGCATTTGGAAAGGATGCAGCACAGAAGCATTCGTCAGATCTTAAGAGGATTGACTTCAGAGTAATGTTAATCAGAAACCAAATGCTCCTTATTTTCCGTTCTATACATATTTCCATGATTTCTTCTATTTTGTTTGTACTTTGGTTCCATTGTGGGTTATTTAAAGATTATGGATGACAATTTTAAGGACACCTTGCAAATTACGACTTTTAAAGGCTCAAGACAAATCTGAAAGAGCATCAATAAACTTGATTATATTTAAATGAATTAACACTTCGACAGGAAGTTCTTCTGGTTCACCTATGGTTTCTAATTTTATTCTTGAAAAGGACATTTGTGAAGCATAGCTTTGTTAGAGCTGTCATCTAACATTAGATTTTTGTTTTTGGAATCGCCAAAGATGATTTGGATACCTTGTCATAGCTAGGCACATTGGATGCATCTTACATGATTGCCTATCTTAAAATCCAAGCAGATGTACTTGGTGTTATGTAGGTATAGGCTATGACAGAGAAGGAAATTAGTTCTAACTATATATCAGAAGTGCATGTTGTCTTAGTATATAAAAGGCAGATTTCACTAAAGGGGCTTAAATATGCTTCGTTGACGAAAGAGCTTCTTCATCGGATATCTGTTGCTTATCAGTGAAATAATGTCAAGGAATGAGAGAGTTCAATCCTCCACCTTCACCCATTAAACCCTATGATAACTTTCCTATAAATGTTTTAAGTTTGAAAGTATCAGTGGAAATACTAGACATTTTGATCCTTATACAGCAAAGAAACACAAATAAAAAGAATAACTACATCAGTTCAACAGAAACTCATATAAGAGGGACATTAATTCAGTAGTACCATAGGATTTAAATGAATAGCATCTAAAATGAATATTTTTGATGTTCAATCTATGTCCTTCCATGGTTTGGGCTCCTAAGCTTATGTGACATGTCAATTTATGCTTTAATTTCTTGTACTTGTAAACTTTACGAAATTATTTCTTTTCAACTCACTTCTGTTTCCTGGAAGTATCTAGCTTTTGTTCACATGCAGGGTGCAGTGAAGGGAACTAATATTGCACATAACACATGTGGTGTGTGGTCCGAGTACTATGACATGGGTGTTGGTGGTATAAAAGCGGTGGAAGAATACAAGGTTTATACAGCTGGAGATATTTTGGATTTACTCCACTTTGTTGCCCCAAAGATGATAGCTCATGGAGGTGCTCATTTTTCATATGGGATAGCTGAAGATTTGGACGATCCAATGTATTGACACTACAAATACTGGTTAAATCCATTGGAAACAAAGTGAGCACTTCCATTTGGACTTGTCTCCATGTTAGTTCGTAGTCTTTGTGTAGAGGATGCCTCTTGTTACTTGATATTCTATAAGTAGAAAATGGTTTTTAACTTTCTTTACTTGGTGGAAAGGAGATGTTTCATCATCTAATCCCTTTTCCCTCGACATTTATGTGCAAAAGAAGTAACTTAGTAGCCTCTTTTGGAGAAAATTTTAGTCTTTTCATGTGGAACTGCACTTTGTCACTTCTGCTAGTATTTTTGAACAACTTTGCTATAAACTATGTGCATCATCCTTTCTAGTTTTCCTCGACATGTTACATCTATTGACAACCTGGTTATCTTTTACAGAAAATTTTTGAACATAAAAATCTCTATCATTGGCGAATAAACGGGGCAAGTAAAGACTGGTGTTTGCCTTTATTCTCTAGCTCTTCAACCGTTACCTGTTACTCTCATCTGTTGAATTAAGAAATGAAAAAGATTCCGTCTTTAACTGCTCTATTAGATCCTTTTACCCTCTTGCGGCTTATGGAAATAATATGAATTCCTAGTTTAGCAGCTCCTTTTTCCTCTTAAAGTTCTCAGTAAAATTGATTCAAATTGGATGATCTGTAGGAAAAAGACTTTGATAAATTTATGTTGTATGTTTAGTTAAAGTTAATTTATTTTTCTCAGTTTCATTTTAATATTTCCTTATTAACACTGCAGGCTACCAAATGCTCCTGACATGGAGGTTTATTCAATGTATGGAGTTGGCATTCCAACTGAAAGAGCATATGTCTACAGGCAGACACCAATAGCGCAATGTCATATTCCATTCCAGATTGAAACTTCAGCTGATGAAGGGAATGAAGGTTGCTTGAAGAATGGTGTTTTCACTGTTGACGGCGATGAGACAGTGCCTATTTTAAGTGCAGGCTTCATGTGTGCAAAAGGATGGCGTGGAAGAACTAGATTTAATCCTTGGGGAATCAAAACTTATTTAAGGGAGTATGATCATGCTGTTGGAAATTAGCCTTTGGCGGGAGTTGCGACCGACCAACTTTAACTGCTTAAACACTAGTGTTACGTATGTTGGAGAATCCGGTTCTTCACACATGCATGATCTACTAAGTACGTAGATAACCGTAGGGCCAAGAATCGTCTAATTTCATTGAGAAATGAAAGAGATATTGGTCCACGAAGTGATGTGTTTGAAGCATGGAAAGTGTGGTATTGTGTTCAATTCTCCCTCATCGGTAGAGGAAGAAAGAATTGTTGTGTATATAAGACTCGAAATTGGTTTGGGGTTTGGGACCCCAAGGGGTATCCCATGTGTTTAAAGGAGGGATGACCTAGATGTGCTTCGGTTCAAGGAAAGACCACGCGCGCCGCCGCCCGTCCGGTTCCGGGTCCCGGGTCCTCGGGTCGGGCCTTCTGATATTATCAGAAAGTCAGAATTTCGACGGTCAGAACAGAAACGCCAAGCACTCAATTCAGCCATTTATTTTGGCTGAATTACTCCTCCTATAATGGCCAAATCCGTTGGTCTTTCACCATTTATTTTGGTGGCTTTACTACCTCCATTATGGCCATTATTTGGCCAATAATGGCTGTTATGGAGGCAGTTAAACAGCCCTCCCTCACCTATATAAACACCCCTTACACCATTGTTGAGTCACACTTAACATACTTGCAATATACACGAAAATACACAAGCAAATCAGTTTCTTCCTACATCTTCCTAGCATCATTTCATTGCTCAATATTCTTCACGGTAGCATTTGAGTTTCCTTTGCTCAAGTGTTCCATTGCTGTTTTATCTTGGGAGACGAATTGTCCAGGACGTATAAAGGATACATACGGGGCAATATTGTCTTAAGGACAGAGTGCCACACTCGACTCAGCAAGCAAACAAAAACAGTTTTCCAGTTTTCCAGTTTTCTTGTTCATCTTTGTAATTTTCAGATTTCTAGTTGAATTGTAATTTCAATTCTTACATTAGCAGTTACTTGTAATTCCCGTTTCCTGCAACCTTTGTAATCCCAACACATGCTCCTCCTGCTAACCTTCTTGAGGGTCGTGGTACCCAGATTGGAGCCCATGTTGATATAATGGGAAATTTTGCTTTGATTAAAGATATTATGAGAGTTATAGCTGGTGCTACTGGCAAAGACTTGGGAGGTGATCAAGTTCACTCGGATATCATCAAGTGGTCTGAGAAGATTAATTTACGACTTTAGGGGAACGCTGGGTGCACTGCTTTCTCTTATGTGGTGACTTGACTCAATGATTAGAATATCACTTTCATATTTACGTCATGGTGATGGTGATCACTTTTTTGTCTTTAAGTTTCGTCATGGCAAGATGCTTGCTTCATGGAACTGATATGCTGATATGCATTCATCTGGAAGCCATACAAACCCCTCCTGTCCTCCTGTCAATTACAACACTTGATGAGATACTCCTATGCATTATGGAATCATGTCGAAATCATAGATTTTGTGTGATTTACCACTGATGTTTGGAGAGCCGAGCCATCGCTTTCGTTTAGCTGACAAAGTAGATTAAATGGATCCCAGATAGAATGCAGGATGCTTTGTGCATATTACGGTGTAATATGTCAATGTTGGAGCTTGTTACCCAAATCAGGAACAATTAGTGATAGAATTGATATTGTAACATCATAGTATTTCAAAAAATTTGCATTTGAAATGTGTTGTTAATACGGACTTATGGAATAGCTACGGTCCAAGTCCATGTTGGATAATATAATTTGGGGCACAACATCGGTGAACAAAAAATTGGAATGGGTCTTACCCTGATACCATGTAAAGAATGAATATTGGGCCTAACTCAACCCCAAAATCTAGCTTGTAGAGTGATGATTGTCCAAGTCCATATAAGAAGTCCATGTTCCCATTCCATATTCGATGTGGTACTCTTAACAAGTTTGATTAAGTAATGGAAATTGGCAGCTGCAACCAGATTTAGATTCTTTCTTATTTGAGGTAGGTCTGACTGTAATTATAATAAAACGCAAGCAAAACTATCACCAGTCCCTAAGGTCTTTTGGTTGAAGATGAAAGAACCCATTGTCAGGGCAATGTGAAGCTCAGTTCTTTATGTTCGTGTGACCCTATGGCCTCAGCCTAAATAATTTAGTTACTGCTCATTTGCAATAATGATATTAATCATGCAAGTTCTTTTCTTAGTTTTATTCATGTTACTTGTGGTTTATTTACATGTTTAGTACTTATAAAGAGTTCACAAGTGAAAACTGGAAGGAAATTTTTGAAAAAAGAAATGGCTTATGAAAGATAATTGGCAGGAAGGAGGTCTAATGTATGGGTGTGGGAATCATATGGTTATGTTTTTTTTTGTCATCGAAACTAACCACTTTGTATTATTGTATCAACGAATTACATAGTTCAAATATAATCTTAGCATCATGTACACTTCAATTCGGAAAAACTTTTTTCTCAAAAAATCTCTTTAAGCAAAGAAGTAGGTAATCTAGCTAAATTATGAGCTAGTTTGTTCAAACATCTAAAAATATATAAAATCGATATGATCAAACAAGCGTGAGAGCTTCCGGATGTCGTCACACATCACTTCTATCTCCCACGAAGTAGCCACTCATTTCTGAATCATATCAACAATATTTTTAGCATCAGATAAAATCTTCACATTCTTCCATCCAATACTGCTAGCACATTCAAGAGCCTTCCTAATAGCAATCGCTTTAGCAATTATGGCTTTCCCAATATATTGAATTGGGAATTCATGGCATGAGACAACTTCCCAAGGCTATCCAAAGCCGCAAAACCAATACTTGCCCTCCTCCTATCATTGATCTGCAATCATGTATCTGTAAATAACAAAATACCATCTTGCAAATTTGTTAGCTTAAGCACATGAGGATTTTCAATTGAAAAACAAGAAGATAGACTTTTTATTATCAAATCTTTATATTCTTCATACTCAAAGAGAGATTTAAAAACAATATCTCTTGGTTCTAACCTTTCCTAATTAAACACCCAAGCATTCCTATCTTTCCAAATTTGTCACATTTAACGCTCAAATTTAACAACTCTATAGATTCAGGAAAAGATTTAGTATTTAAGAACAAATTATACCACCAGACAGAAAAGTCAATTATATTTTCAGTACCATACCAATTAATTAGACATTGCTTCCATACAATTTGAGACCTAGGACGTTTGAAGAACATATGTTCTATATCCTCATGTCCAAGACTACACACTTTACGTATACTATCCACATTCTTTTTCATCTTACCCACCAAATTCTTTGCTAAGTAGTAACCTGATTTAACTTCATAATTTTCTGTTTTTGTATTATGCCATATTAATCTAGCATTAGAACCTGTAATAGATATAGGGAAAGATAATATAGCATCTACATCTTTTGCTTCAAAGGTACAAGGTTATGTTTGACAGCTGTAGTTTGAAAGCATCATTGAAGGAATCTGTAAAGATCATTGGATTCTTTGCCAAATAGGTGTATTAGATAACGTTTGACTTTGCAGGTGTAATAGATTGTTTTACTATTTATGAGACCAATTAAAATGTAATTATATGCAATTATGCATAATAGGTAGATTAATAACTTGAAAAATATAGCAGGTAACCTTCTATAAACATAGTTAAATTTCGTTGATAATATAAAATTCATTATACTGTATATAAATACAAGTTAAGTTTCATTACATATACATAAATGATACTAATGCGACAGAAAAACGGCTTAGTTACGAGCTTTAGTCCACATCAAATGAAAAATGCTCATTTAACACTACGATTTGCTAAATTTGAAAAAAATTACAGTAATAATAAGCAAGTTTTGAATACAGAAAGAAGGAATTAAGGGGTCAATTTTTACGTTTGATTTATTAAAGAGAAGATTATGACATGAGGAATATTTGTGTTATTTAAAGAAAAATATAGAATGTAAAATATTTACTTTAAAATAATTAAAATAGACATATTTGTTTACTATATAAGTGTCAATTTTTGTCATTTTTAATTGAATCAAAACATAATTTTAGTATATTTTATTATTAATAAGAGTTTTTTAATTATAAATTTTATTTTATTTAAAATAATACATAAATATTAGTCTTGCAAGAAGAAAAATAAAAACCAAATACAATGTATTTAACAATAGTAAATTTTATTTGAATACAATTTATCCCCATCCATCGGGTGGGCAAAAAACCCGGAAAACCGAAAAAATCGAACCGAGCCGGCTGTTCGGTTCAGTTTTTATTAGTCTTTTTTTTTAAAAAAAATCAATTTTTGAAAAACCGAATCGAATCAGGATTTAGTGATTCAGTTCGGTTATTTAATTTTGGATACGAAGAAAAAACTGAATTAAATATATAATTATTCTTATTTTTTATTTTAGGCTACTACTATCTCTTGAATCATAGAAGCCAATCTATGAAGCTTTTATGGAAGTCGAATGCGGCATGGACTTGATTAACATATCACAGAAGCATTGACATAAAATGTAGGGAGAGAAAGTACTAGTAAATTGATGAAACTTTAAATGGTCATAACTCTGCGCTCGAATATCCATTTTACTCGACGGTTTGACGCATCCAATTTTTTGAAAAACGTCAATTTTCCCAATCAATTTGTGTTTTCCCCAAATCGATTTATAATTTTCTTTTTCTTTAGTCAAGATCTCACGATATACAATACATTTCAACGTCGAAAATTTGTGGTAATGTAGGGGTGAATGCCAATTTTTAGTTTTGAAAATTCAATTTTAAAAAAAAAATAAAAAATTTCTCAACCCGACCCACTAGAAAAAACCGATAGAATTCGATACGTTCGGCGATATAAACCGAACATATCATTTTTTTTTAAAACTAATTTCAATTTTTATTCGATTCATATTTTTCGAATAAAAAACTGATATAAACCGTATACGCCCACCCCTACCGTATTTCTTCTCAACATAGAAATAAAAAATCACTCCTAGTAGATACAGACAACATCTTTAAACGACATCGTAATGGACTGTGTGTGAGAACCCATTTTACAGCATTCGGGGCAATTTCAGTTTCTCGGTGGGCGGTAGACCGCGCAGAGACTTCAATTCCGTTGACATAAAACGCTGTCGTTTCTGATCAAATTCACTTTCTCTTTGCTAGAATCGCAACCCTTTTCTCTCTTTGTAAGTGTCGCTTTCCTTATCTACATGTGTATTGATGGATCACATAATTTGTATCGCCCAAAAAAATGGGTCTAGGGTTTCTTATCGAGCTAAAATAAAGTTATTTTTTTTCGTTTTGAAGTTGGGATTTCAATAGCTATAAAAGCTATGTTTGTTAATTGAGTAGGTGAGTTTGGATTAGCTCCTACTGTGTTGATTGTCTTGTCTGGAAACTTGGGTGCTTTAGTGAAGATCCTTTTTATGGAGAATGCAATTTGTTCTTGATTATTATTATATTAGCTTGTTGTGCCCAAGTGTTTGTTTTTTCTGGCTTCTGGCTTCTTGTTGCTTGTAGTTTTTGAATTTTTAGAAATTATACAACAACCCAGTGTAATCCTTGGGGCTCGTGGATATTAAAGTTGCTGACCCAACTAATTTAGGATGAGTCTTGTTGTATGTTATAACTCAGAATGGTGAATAGGTACCTGTAGACTCCATTTATTACTTGTTATGATTATGTCTTGTACTGAAAAAGAAAGAAAGTGAAAAATAAATCAATTGCATGTTGGACAGAAGACTTTGAGCTTAAGTTTCCAATGAAGCTAAAATAGATTCAATGCACGCCGACCCAACTAATTTAGGACGGGAGGTGTTGGTTGTTATTGTTGTATGTTAACTCACAATGGTGAATAGGTACCTGTAGACTCCATTTATCACTTGGTATGATTATGTATAGTACAGAAAAAGAAATAGAAAAAAAACAGTATTAAATATTAATTGCATGTTGGGCAGAAGACTTTGAGCTTAAGTTTCCAATGATGGGAAAATAGATTCACTGCATTTCGTTTCTTACTTACTGTTAGTCGGTTTTTTAAGATTCTGGTAGTCGGGCTTCCTTTTTTGAGGTAGGTAGGTCTGACTTTAATTATAACAAAAAGCCAGCAAGTTACCACCAGGTCTTTTTGGTTGAGGATGAAAAGAGTACCCATTGTTTGGTAGAACTAAACCTCTGTTCTTCATTTTTTTGTGACCCTATGGCCTCAGCCTTGATAATTTAGATATCCTTCATTTGCAACAATGGTATTAATTATGTAAGTTCTTTTCTTAGTTTTAATTCATGTTACTTGTGGTTTATTTACATGTTTAGTATAAAGAGTTCACAAGTAAAAGCTGGAAGGAAAATTTTGAAAAAAGAAATGGCTTATGAAAAATGATTGGACAGAGAGGAGGTCTGACGTGCGGGTGTGGGAATCAGATGGTTGTGCTTGACAACAATAGTTTGAAAAAATCACTAAAGGAATCTGTGAAGCTCATTGAATTCTTTGCCAAATAGGTATAGATTAGATAATGTTTGACTTGCAAGTGTAATAGATTGTATACTATATATGGGACCAATTAAAATGTAATTACGGGTCATTTTGCATAATAGGTAGATTAATAAGTTGAAAAATATAGGGGGTAACTTCCTATAATATGTTAAATTTCGTTGAAGTATAAAAAATTATTAGATATTGCCTATGAACACGAGTTAAATTTTATTAGATATCCCTATTAGGTAGTTAAATTTTATTAGATACTTTTGCGCGATGATGCTAATGAAACATGTAAAGCAGTTTAGTTATTGTTTTTTTTTTTTTTGAAAATAAAATTTAAAGGCTACACCGAGAATCGAACCTGGGCGGAGCATAGTAAGGCTTTCTAAACAGCCTTGACCGCTGGATCAACTCGCTAGCTTAGTTTAGTTATTGGTTTTAGGTCCATATCAACTGAAAAGTATTCATTTAACACTACATTTCGCTGAATTTGGAAAAAGTGAAATAATAAGTAAATTTTGAATGCATTATTTCAAATTTTTTTTCTTCATAAACAAAAAAGTAAGTTTTGAATGCAGAAAGAAGGAAGTGAGGGGACAAGTCAATTTTATGTTTGGTTTATTATGAGATTAGGACGGGGGGAATATTTATGTTATATAAAGAAAAAGTATAAAATGTCTAATTTATATAAAAATTACTTCAAAATAAAAATAGACATATTTGTTTACTATATAAGTCTCAATTTTTGTCATTTTTAGTTGAATCAAAACGTTATTTTAGTATATTTTATTACTAATAAATGCATTTTTTATCTCAAATTCTATTTCGTTTAAAATAATACATAAATTTTTCTTAGCTTACAAGAAGAAAAATAAAAACCAAATAATGTATTAACAATGGTATATTTATGTAAATAGTATTTCTCCCCTTCATTATTGTATTTATTCTAAACATAGAAATAGAAAATTAGTGGATACAGACAAGATCTTTAAACAACATCATAATGGAATGTGTGTGAGAACCCATTTACAGCATTCGGGGCAATTTCAATTTCTCGGTGGCGGTAGACGCTCAGAGACCACCTTTTCTCTATTCCGTTGACATAGAACGCTGTCGTTTCTGATCAAATTCAATTTTCTCCTTGCTAGGATCGCAACATTCTCTCTCCAATCTCTCTTTGTAAGTCTCGTCTTCCTTATCTACATGTGTATTGATGGATCACCTTGTTTGTATCGCACAAGCAAATGGGTTTAGGGTTTTGAATCGAGCTCAGGTTTTTTTCCGTTTTAAAGCTGTGATTTCAATTGATTACTTATGATTCTGTAAAACAGCTTTAAAGGCTATGCTTGTCAATTGAGTAGGTGATTTTGGATTAGCTCCTACTGTGTGGAAAGTTGGGGCAAGATCATTTTTATGGGGAATGCAGTTTATTCTTGATTATATGTGCTCGTTGTGGCAAAGCTTTGGGTTTTCTGGTTTCTTGTTGCTTCAAGTTTTTTAGTTTTTAAAAATTATGTGATGGACCTAAATATAGAGCAATGGATTTGTCGACCCGACTAATTTAGGATGGGGGGTGTTGGTTGTTGTTGTTGTATGTTAACTCAGAATGGTGAATAGGTACCTGTAGACTTCATTTATCACTTGGTATGTTTATGTATAGTACAGAAATAGAAAGAAAGTGAAAAATAAATCAATTGCATGTTGGACAGAAGACTTTGAGCTGATCCCAATGAAGGGAAAATAGATTCACTGCACGCCGACCCAACTAATTTAGGACGGGAGGTGTTGGTAGTTGTATGTTAACTCACAATGGTGAATAGGTACCTGTGGACTCCAATTATCACTTGGTATGATTATGTATAGTACAGAAAAAGAATGAAAGGGGATAAAAATAATTCAATGTTAATTTGAGCTTCAGCTTCCAATGAAGGTAAAATAGATTCACTGCATGTCGTTTCTTGGTTACTGCTAGTTGGTTTGTCAAGATTCTGGTAGTCGGGCTTCCTTTTTCGGGAAGTGTTCTAAGTTCTGATCTGTATTGTATGTTCATCTTCGTTCCTTTGTACACACTATAGCTTTTGGTATGTTCAGTATTTGATCATTTAAAAACTTAAGAGCAGCTGAGGTTTTTGCAAGTTCATAATTGTTTCTTCACCAAGTGTCTGATCTTGGGCTTATCAATGAAAACCTTACTTGATTAAAGGACAATACCACTCTGATCTTAAGCTTAAAGTCATTTTGCCTTTCTTTTCCCAGACCCTCGCCAATAATAAGATTTTTAAAAGCTCATTTCATGGGTCTCAAATTTAAAAAGAAGTGACTCAAGTATTTAACTCTAGGATTTTCCCGGTAGACTGAGGTAATTGGGTAGAGAGAAGAAGAAATTTCATAAGGCTGTTGACGATCAGCAGACGATTCCTGATATAGGTATGCCAAAAGATGATTGCTGCATCAGAAGGATCTGGGAACATATTCGGGAGATGAAATCAGTCAGACCAACTCTATGAGTATTCAGTAGCTCAGAATTTTTAATGTTCATGGAATATTTGTGACTATCTGGCCAAACAGAAGCTAACATTATCATCCTGGAATTTTCCTACGACACATGCTGGGTCGATATAACTTGAATAAAAAAAACTATAGAGAAAGCCAGATTACTAAAGGGGAAGCAACCATAGAACTATGCTGAGGCAGTGAAAACTCAAGAGATGGCCTGAAAGTGACATGGGGCTGAAAGATAGGAACTAGTTGGAGCCTAAAATCACTGTTTGATAACAAAATCATTGAACAAAAGAGGGAGACCAAAATGCTTGGTGGGGAGATCTGAGGGTATTCACCAAGATATCCCAACAGGCTCAGAACTGTGAAGATGGGTTAACAACATTTGGAAGGTTTCCAGGGGGAGGGGGTGCCCTCGAAATGCAAGGGTTTAGTTTTATCGTGGAAACCATCTAAGGAGGAATCTCAGTGAATCAAAAGAATATGGAGATGGAAAAACATGGAACTTAGGCTCGACTGGTGGTCACTAGCGACGGGATTCGTCTTAGACAACAATATACCAAAATGGTGTTGGATTAGGTTGTTGGGTATGCTTGTACACCTGTGGAATCAGGATACTTTCAGAGAAATTAGTGAAAAATGTGTGGTTGATTGAAAGTAGAGGAGAGAACTATTTTGAAGAGTAACCTACAATGGGCTTGGATTGCGTAAAAGCCTCTTGGTTGTATTCTGACGACCATCTCAGTGGATTCTGAAGAGTTTGGGTACATCCATTTGGGTGGATAGAGCTACAACCTGTCGTCGCAAAACCTAAGTGTTCGGAAAGGAAATTGTCGTCGGAGCTCTTGGTGGAAAAATGGACCTTTGGTTCTCTATTCATAGTCAAGATTCATTGGGTAATAACGGTATCACGAAGAGCTACACTGGAAGTTTTTTTAATTTCGAATCTGATGGGGAGGTAACTAGAGCCACGTGTAACGGATTGGGGTCTACAATGGGGTAATAATTTGGGCTTGGGCAAGCAACAATGCTTAAAGTCTTTTAAGGAGCCTAATCCTTTTAGGGCTCTCTTACATATAAAAGAACCTACTATTCCAATACCTGAACCAATACTCAAATTGCAAAACAGTCTGGCTCAGCCAAATTATGTATTTGTAGAATCAGTCTCTCAAATCGATCCTTTTCTCATCGAAGTCAAAGCTATGTATAACAAATGTCTGACACCCACCAATTGCAATCTAGGTGTCTCATCCATAGCTCATCTTCCTCAGAAGATATGTTAGAAGCAGAAATGAGCTCAAGTTCATTTGCCCGAATGGTACACAATGACGAGGACACACAGTCAGAGTCAATTGAGACAGACACTCAACAAAGCTTCGAAGAAAGTTCCTTAAATTTGGTAAACAAATGGGTTGAATTTTGAAGGATTTGAGGGGGAAGCTCTACAGTTGTTTACCAAAATTGACAAGAGTTTTGTTCAAAACAGAATGATGAAGCGCTGCCAGCCTTCTCTTTGTCTGCAGTAGTTCCTTTATTTATTAAAAGAAGGTATTTAGGTTAATATAAGAAGGGAATTTCGGTAATTAAAATTTTAAAATTTTGGGGTTCCCAGTTTTAATATAATATAGAATAGAACAATGGCTTTACTTTGATTCTCATCAAATACATCTTATGATGAACCTAATCAATGTGGTTTAAGTACTCCAAGTAGTATAATGTGTGGAATCATGCAAGAATAACCTATACTTTGTTATCCATTTTTGACGTTGAATAGTGGTCTTTTTCATTTTTTAACCTTATTGTAAATATTTCATATCACCTTGAGGCTTATTGCTGACATTGTTGGTTCTCTCTATAAGTAGAATATGTTAGGCTGGTTGAAGTCCTCCATATGCTAAATTATTTGAATTAATTTCGCTGAAACCCTCTATTAGTCATAAGAGAAATTAGTGGCCTGCATCTATTAACATTTAATTCTACCTTGCATTGCTGAGGTTACTGCCTTCTATTTACTTGGTATCTTGTTAATCACAGTCCAATAAAGTGCATTAATGCCTAGTTATTTTTCAAAAGATGCATTATCTTTTTGTGTTATATAACTCTTGTTCCTGGTTTCTTACCAGCTAGTGGAAGATCCAGGTCTTAGTTGTTGCCTTGGTGTGTACTGTGCAGTTTGGTACTTTGCGATGCTTGCAAAATGATGTTTCATTCAGATTTTCATCTTTAGCAGTTAGAGTTATTTATTTATTGGAGTGTTGTCTTCTGCAGTGTATAGGCTGAACCCGAGCTGATAAATTAACACATTTTTTAGGACGATGCAGCAGCCTGTGCAGCCAAGGCCTTCTGTCAATGGATATGGCCGTCGTAAAGTTGATAGAGAAATGGGTACTAGGTTTGAGAATAAAGTGCCATCTGGAAAAATTACTTCCCGTCAATTTACAGGTGTAGGTGAGAGCCACTGACTTAGGATTGTCTAAGATATTTTCCCGTATTCTAACTCCAAGTGTTCCAGGTAAAGGGGGAGCATATCAAAGCCCATCACGTGATCGACTTACTTATTTAAGTAGTTGTCTTGTTGGACTTCAAGTGGAAGTACGAGTGATGGACGGATCGGTGTTTTCAGGGATACTTCATGCGACAAATGCTGATAAAGATTTTGGTATGTTAGAAAAATTAACTTAGACTGTAGGTTTTCTTGGGTATTAATTGAAGAATCTAAACATTGTTTTGGCATATTTTCAACTATTTTATATTTAACATTAGCTTTCTTCCCTTCACTTGTCACAGGTATTATTCTGAAAATGGCCCACTTGATAAAAGATAGTTCTGAGGGGATGAAGAATACTTCTGAAACTTTTAGCAAGCCTCCATCAAAGACTTTGATAATACCGGGTAAAGAGTTTGTGCAAGCTACAGCAAAGGTTTGTATGCATCTACTATAATTCGTTCGAGCAATTAGTTTATGCACCGTCTGATTTCAACATGGACGATACTTTAAATAATCAACTAAGCAAATCAGGTCACAGTATCTGATGGTGATGGTCTTTCATGAAAGACCTCTATATATCATTTCTAATTAATTTTTGACTCATATTGTTGTGACTTTCAATAAGTTTTAGCTATAATAATGATGCTCTATTGCTTTGGAGTAGGGTGTGCCTACAACTTTAGATGGCTTCAGAACAGAATTCATGCTGGAACAGCAGCAGGGACTTTTGATAGATTCATGTATTTCACAATCTCGGCATATTGAGGTAGAGCGGCAGTTGGAACGCTGGGTACCTGATGACGATGCTCCTGAATGTCCTGAACTAGAGAATATATTTGATGGCCATTGGAATAGGTTGCTAGCTACATCATTTCCTTTGATTGTTAGAGGATGTTTTAGCTGTCTGTAGGCTATGTTGGGTGGATCCTTCAAAACCCTTGTCGTGCTGCTGTTGATCCGACACATTTTGGTGTGGTGATTGATCCGCACGGAGTTTAATAAGGAAAGGAAGACTTTTGAAACTTGTGGTCTAAAATAAGTCATTGATATTTGTGTGGCGATATATCATCTCATTAAGGATAAAATAGGTATTTAAAAGTTAAATTGTTACTAAATATAGAAAGATGCCATTCTTTTTGGGATTGACCAAAAAGGAAAGAGTGTCACATAAATTAGGATGGAGGGAGTAAGTGTTTACAAATAATTTAATATTAGCAGCTTTAATTTAATATCTTCAATTAATTGTCGAAATATATACTTATATATGTCATGATATACATTTCTTGATTGTACCCATTGTCCTATTTGTAACCTTGAATCCTAAGATTAAAAAAATATTAATACTATACTTGTATCTATTTATAATTCCGTAATTGTCATTTTAAAACTTAATTTACATGGATTAAGTCACCTTGTTAACCGAAAAATGAGTAGTTTTTCAACAATCTTAAATATATATATATATATATATATATATATATATATATGTATGTGTGTGTGTGTGTGTGATATAAATATTGGTCGTATCCAAACACCCGTACCATACTCTAATTCATATGCCTGAATCCAAAATTTTATGAGATGACGAATCCGATCCTTAGATCTGCACCCGTATCCGAGCAACATAGTCTGTAGTTCTCTACACAATAGTTAATTTGATAGTATCTCGAAGTAGTTACTGCCACTTATGGGCCATGGTGAAATTAACAGCAAAAAAACTCTGAACTTACATTATCAACTTCTTATATTGGTCATCTATCGTAGTTTTCTTTTATAGTTGGTTCAACCTTTACTATGTGTTTGTTTGTCAGGGGCTGGGATCAATTTGAAGCCAATGAAACACTGTTTGGAGTAAAAAGTACATTTGATGAGGACCTTTATACAACAAAGCTCGAGAGAGGTCCTCAGATGAGTGAGTTGGAAAAAGAAGCTCTAAGAATAGCTAGAGAAATTGAGGGTGAGGATACACGTGATCTTCATCTAGCAGAGGTGGGGTAATTGCTTCCTTTTTACAGAACCGCTTTGTTTCTTAGTGTTTTTTCTCTGCTTCGTTCGTTCTAATTTTAGTTGTGTTGTTTGGAATTTTTTTTCATAGGAGAGAGGGATTCAACTTCATGAGAACCTAGAAGTTGATGAGGAAACCAGATTCTCCGCGGTTGTTAGAGAGGTTGATGATAGCGGCTATGATGATTGTGAGGACATATTATTGGATTCACGTAATGATGAAACATTTCAAGGTATATCTAGTGCTATGGGCATGTCATCTACTGACATGAGCAGCAGGAAAATGAGTGATGGGGCACAAGTGTCATCAAGATCTTCCTCCATGGTATAAATTTGTTCACCTGCATTCATTTTCTGTCTAAGAATTTTTTGAGGTACTGGGGCTTTTTCCTTCTATGAATGATTGTGTGGGTTCTGTTTCATGGTTTGTGTAATTTGTAATTTCTTATTATGAAATCCAAGGCATTAACTTAAGATATTGTTGACAGAGTAAGTCTAATGTCATATTAGTCAAATAACTCAAGCTAGTTAGAAAATATATTTAATTGGTTTTTGTCTACTAATGGCTGGCGAATATGAGAGTTATCCACGTGTTAGACCAAGAACTTTCAGAGTGAATCATATGGTTTAAGTGCCTATAAATAATACCTTAGCTTCTGTTCACTCGACTATAGTTAAATCATAAACTAATTATATGAACATGTTTTAGTATTTCTGTGCCTATCTTGTCCGTAGGATGAAATGCAATCTTCCCAGTTAAGTACCAGCAGGGATGTCTATCAGACTTGTTATGATGATCATGCAAAACAGTCATCAGCTGAAGCTGTCCCTAAAAGTGCCTCTATCTTAAACAGGTTTGCTGTAATCGTTCCTTTCTACCACAGTGATACTCTTATCCCCTTAGGCTATAAAGTCTATTTTCTTGTATCATGACTAGTAGTTTTTAAAAGATAATGGTACCCTTGTTAGTAATCTCATATATCGTTTCTCTGACTGATATTATCCTTTTAGTGGACTCAAAGCCCTATTTAGTGAACATGCCAGAGCTAGTAAGGAGGATACGACAAATCAAATGGTTAGCTAATCTCTGACTTCCATAATGCTTATAGTTTTCATTTTAACTTATTATTAATGTTTTGTGTTCTTTTGCTTGGAAAACTTTCTTATGGTTGGCGTTGCTTGTTTCATGTAGATAGCAGAAGAGGCTCAAACGTCAGCATTGGAAGGTGAGTATGTCTTGTGATCTGGTGTAGTAAAAAATTTTATGCCAACTCCTGCTAATGGAACTTTTTAAATTATTTTCCTTGCATAAAAAATAGTGGATGCTTGGCCAACAAAATTTGCATTTGTCTTTTATTCGGCTAATTCCTCTGTAAATTAACAGCAAAAACAACTATACCTCAGTCCCAAACAGTTGAGGGGCTATCTTCGAGAATGATCGGAAAAAATATCTCTGTGATGTGTAGAGCTTTTTCCTTGTTTCATGTATTATTTGCATCATCAGTACTATTTGGAAACAAAAATTATCACAAAATAACAATTTTTTGGGGTTTTGTGTGTGTGTGGGTGTGTGTGTGTGGGGGGGGGGGGGGGTATAAAGATGCTTTTTCCTGAAATTGGATGTACTGATTTATCTTTGTGTACTTTCAATTCATGGACAGATTGTGTTCTCCAGTAGCCTCTTTAACACTCGAGAACTAAAAATTTCTAAAAAGTTTAATGTGTCAGCAGGATGGCACAGTTATTTCGTCACTTCGTTGTCAATTGACCTCACTGAACTTTGTAGATATTGGCATGTAATTTTATGTTAACTTACTAAGAGGATAATTGGCGAGTATGACCCTAACTAAACTTTTGAGAGAATTTAGTGAGATGTTTTTTCAAGATACTAAGGTATACTCGGGCATGAAAGCAAGCAGCTACATTATTGCAAATAAAGGAAACAGAACTTTTAGCTTTTAAAAGAAATGGAATAGATAACTATACGGTTAAATGATACAATCCACACGAAATTAGAAAGAGAAAGAGCTTAACCTAAAGAGTAAATGTACAGAATTACTCTTGAACAGTTGGAGCCCTAAAATGGAAGAAGATGATAGTGAATTGAGAAAGGAAAGAGGGAGAGATTTCTTATTGATACTGATTTTGATAACTTCCCAAATGGGAATTACAATCTATATGTAATCAGAGGAAAAACTAATCGGAAAGAATATAACTAACTCTAACAATCTACTTCTCAACTAACTTCCGGAACATGTGACATGCACGTGACTTTAACTAACTCTTAATCCCTAAGCTAATTAGCTATAATTCGATATAAAACTGGAACTAATCACAACTAATTACAATTGACTCATATCAATACTCCCCCCTTGAGATAATCCTTGACCTCAAGGATTGAAATCTGGAAATTGCCGGCAAAAAGACTGGTAATCCTCCCAAGTGCTGTCTTCATCAGCTGCATTGAACCATTTCACCAATAGTTGAGTCTGAGGCCGTCCATGCTTTTTGATCAGGCGCCTGTCTAAAATAGCTTCAGGAACTAAAAGAACATGGCCAGCTTCTTAGTGCACAACTGGTAAGGTGGGTGAGGCACTATGAGGACCTAACTTCTTCTTCAACTGAGATATGTGAAATGTAGGGTGGATTCTGGTATCATTGGGCAAATCCAATGTGTAAGCAACAACTTCCACCCTTGCAATGATTTGAAATGGACCAAAGAACTTAGCTGCAAGTTTCTGAAATGAGTGTGATCTTAGAGAAAGTTGTTTGTAAGGCTGCAACTTAACATACACCCAATCACCCCCTGAGTAAGTTCTGTCAGTTCTGCCTTTATCAGCTTGAGATTTCATCCTGTTCTGAGCCCTCTGTAGGTGAAACTTGAGACTCCTCAAAGTAGCCTCTCTAGCCTGCAAACTTCTATCCACCAGTTCCAACTGAGTCTCAAATGCCATATAAGGAAGAAGAGGAGGTGGCTTTTGACCATAAACTCCTTCATAAGGAGTCATATTAATGGCAGAGTGGAAGGTGGTATTGTACCACCATTCAGCTAGTGCTAACCACTGAGGCCACTCTTTAGGCTTCTCAAAGGTCATACATCTTAGATAACACTCTAAACATCTATTAACCACTTCAGTTTGGCCATCAGTTTGTGGATAATAGGCAGTGGATGCCAATAATGACACCTTCTGCAACTTGAATAGTTCATTCCAAAATCTGCTTGTGAACACATCTCTATCAGAAACAATGGATTTGGGCATACCATGTAACTTAAACACTCCATCCATGAAAAGTTGAGCAACATCCAATGCTGAATAGGGATGTTTGAGGGCGATAAAATGAGTTGATTTACTCAGCTTATCAACAACTACAAAGATGACTTCTTTCCCAGCAGTCTTGGGAAGTCCTATGAAGTCCATAGTAATATCTTGCCAAACTCTCTCAGGAATAGGTAGAGGTTGTAGTAATCCAGGCTACGCAACATTTTCACCTTGACACTTTTGACAAACATCACAATTTCTGACATAAGAGTACACATCCTGTTTCATCCTTTTCCAATAGAAATCTTGTTTAAGTCTTTGGAGTGTGGCTGTAATACCAGAGTGACCACCATTGGGACTATCATGATAAAAGGATATGAGATCCTTTCTTACTTCAGGAACAACACCCACCATCATCTTACCTTTTCTGCTCAAAATACCAGCATGAAAGTTGTAATATGGTTTATGGTTCCCAGAAGACTGAATAGTTTGGACAATTTTCTATAATTGAGGGTCTACATTCCAAGAACCTTTAACAGTCTCCGATAGGCGAGACTGCACCCCAGATATGCTGTATAGTTGAACAGGTCCCTCCCTCCTAGATGGAGCATCTGCTACTACATTATCCTTACCCTTCTTATAAGAAATGTAGTAGTCATAGCCAAGTAATTTAACCAATCATTTCTGTTGACTTGGAGGAGTAATCCTTTGTTCCAACAGGTATTTCAAGCTATGACGATCAGTCTTGATCATGAATGGCCTGCCCAATAAATAAGGTCTCCATTTCTGAACTGCAGTCACCAAGGCAATCAACTCCCTCTCATAGGCTGAAAGAGCTTTGTTCCTTTCAGATAAGCCTTGACTAAAGAAGGCAATAGGTTTATTGTCCTGTGCTTACACAACTACAATTCCTCCTCCTGATGGATCAGTCTCTATCACAAACTCTTTAGAGAAGTCTGGAAGATTTAAAACAGGTGCAGAAGTAATAGCAATCATCAATTGCTCAAATGCTATGTATGAATCTTCTATAATAGCCAGCTAAGCCAAGGAACCCTCTTAAACTCTTAAGGGAAGTTGGTTGGGGCCAACTTAACACAGAGTCCACCATTTTACTGTCCATAGCCACTCCAAGCTCAGATATAACATGGCCTAAATAATCAATTTGCTTGACCCTAAAAGCACACTTATTTTTCTTCACATACAGTACATTGGATCTCAGAATTTTGGAAGCCTCTTCTAAGTGAATTAAATGCTCAGGCCATTTAGAACCGTAAATGAGGATGTCATCAAAGAACACCAAAATAAATTTTCTGAGGTATGAATGAAATATCTGGTTCATGAGACTTTGGAAGGTTGAAGGAGCATGTCAACCCAAAGGGCATGACCATGAATTCATAATGACCATGGTGTGTCCTAAAGGCAGTTTTTGGGATATCAGGTTCAAATATTCTGATTTGGTGGTATCCTGATCTCAAGCCTAACTTGGAAAAATATCTAGCTCCATGCAGCTCATCCAATAATTCTTCAATCACGGGATAGGAAACTTGTCCTTAACAGTGTGATTGTTCAACTCCGTGTAGTCTATACACATCCTCCATGTACCATAACAATGGGTGATGAATAAGGACGGGTGCTATGCCTTATTACTCCAGAATCAAGCATCTCATCTATCATTTTCTCAATCTCATCCTTTTGTACTGCAGGATATTTGTATGGCTTGATATTGATAGGGGATGTCCCCTCTTTTAATGTGATCTTATGGTCATGGTCTCTAGAGGGTGTCAACTCCTTTGGCACCTCAAAGAGATTATCATGTTTTTGCAGAACTGACTGTAATTCACCTTCCTCTTCAGGATTCTCATTAGTACAATCCAAGTAACATAAACTGGCACCAGTTTCAAAATTCTCTTCTCCTTGAAAAATGCCCACTGAAATCATGCACAGTTCAGCTGGCTTGGCCAACAATTTTTCCATACTATTCTCCTGAATCATCTTAGCAGCAGCAGGTTGTACCCCTCTCAATGATACCTTCTTACCAGCAATGCTAAACTCCATCTTCAGCCTTTTGAAGTTTCACAATATATCACCCAAAGTGATCAGCCATTGAATTTCCAAGACCATGTTACAACCCCCAATTGGTAAGATCAGCATATCAGAGTCAAATGACACTCGCATCAACCAGTTCACCTTCTTGCATATGTAATTACTATGCACCCTTTTCCCATCAGCTATACACACAGGAAAGGGAGAAATTTCTGTCAGTGCACATCCCAATCTTTTAGCTGTGTTTACATCCAAGAAATTATGAGTACTGCCTGTATCAATCAACACAGATATGGCCTTGCCCTTGACAGACACTCTCATGATCCTGCAGTCGTTGAGTCCAGTCATAGCATGAACTGAGACATGAGGCAATGTGTCACCCTCCTCATCAGTCTCTAAATCTTGGCCAATCATTGAGACATTCAGCAGAATCTAGCAGTATAATCTCATCTATTTCTGTTACTTCCTCTCCTCCTTCCACCTCCATAGAGAACAATTGCCTCCTATTTTTACAAGCATGACCATAACTATACTTCTCATCACAATTGAAACACAACCCCTTTTTCCTCCTTTCTTCCATCTCTGCAGGGGTCAACAATTTGGCATTTCTGGAATTTGGTTTAGGATTTGAATTGTTGGTATTTAGATTATTGGGGTTTGAATTGTTTTGGGCCTTTGGATGAGTTTGGATAGGTTTAGTAGACTGAGTGGTTCCATACGAGAAAGAGGGATTGCTATAGCTGAATCTTATAGGATTTCTAGAACTGGAAGGTATGGGGTTAGAAAAAACTTGTTTCTGCACAACTAAGGTCTGTTCTTGAATTCTAGCTAGACTTACAGCTTTAGCTAGTGTTCTAGGTGCCAACATTTTTACAGGTAACCCAATTTCTGGTTTTAATCCTGTCACAAAACAACTTACAACATAATCTTCTGAGAGTTCAACTCTAGTAAGCAATTCATCAAACACATCAATGTAATCTTGGACAGAATTTACCTGTCTGAGATCTTTGAAATCCCCCATTGGACCATCAAACAACTCTGCTCCAAATCTTGCATACAAACTCCTCACATACTCACCCCACCTTGGCCAATCTCTTGTGATCCTATGCTTCATATATGATTGATGCTATTGCAAGGCCTTCCCTTCCAATTTGCAAGAAGCCAGTTTCACCTTAGCATCTTCTGGTGTCTCATCAACATCAAAGAATTGCTCACAACTGTAAAGCCGATTTCAATCCATATCCATCAAATTTTGGAAAATCCACATGGTAGTTTCGAGTCGTGACTTGACAGTTTCCCATTCTATTGTTGCCTCGATATCCATTCTCCACTAGTTCACCATTGTTTTCCAATTCCACAGGTTGAATCTGAGCTGCAACAGGATTTAGATTCCCTGTTATGAGCCCTTTGATTTCTTCTATTGCTTGAGCCACTTTCGCATCCACAGATTGTTGCATTTCTGTCACAGAATTGACAACACCTTCTGTGGAACCCTTCAAAGTATCGACTTCCCTTCGTAATTCTTGCATGCGAGTATTGTGATCACCCATGGTAACAAGTCAGAGGAACACTTGTTCTGATACCAATGATACAATCCACACAAAATTAGAAAGAGAAGGAGCTTAACCTAAAGAGTAAATGTAAAGAATTACTCTGGAACAGTAAGAGCCCTAAAATGGAAGAAGATGATAGTGAATTGAGAAAGGGAAGAGGGAGAGATTTCTTATTGATACTGATTTTGTTAACTCCCCAAATGGGAATTACAATCTATATGTAATGAGAGGAAAAACTAATCCGAAAAAATCCAAGAGTTAGTTATAACTAACTAACAGTCAACTACTTCTCAACTAACTTCCGGAACATGTGACATGCACGTGACTTTAACTAACTCTTAATCCCTAAGCTAATTAGCTATAATTCGATACAACTGGAACTAATTACAATTGACTCATATCATTAAACTTTCTCAAAATGGTAATCTTAGGCCAAGAGAAAATTGGAGGTTATCCTTTTCTTATTAGGGGAAAAATGGAGGTTATTTTTTGCAATTAAATAACAAGTTTTGCATTAGTAGTAGTGAAGTTACCTCTAAATAACATGATACCTGAAGATATTAAAGGTACAATTTAAGCATAGAAGAGAGTAACCACTTACAAGTAAAAGAGAACATTTAACTTTTTAAAAGGAAAAGAAGAAATCTCTAATATTTAAAATTTCTGGGTGGTAACTTGTGCAAGCAAAGCTGGTTGTTTGGTGTATGGAATTGCAAGTTTTGCTGAAGAAGTGGTGAGTACCTGTAAAACATGATGCATACCTTGCTCTTGTGACACTATAAACTTTTAGGTGTACCTGATAAATTTTGGCTGCTGTGGCTGATTATCAAGTTTCACTAGCTCAAATTTGAATGCAAAACAGATTTTAATGTATAACTACATAAGTTTGGGGGTGGGGGTGGGGGGAGGAGGGATGGTGGAAGAGAGGATAAAGTAGCATTTTTATGGGCTATCAATTTTTCTTTTATTTACTCAATCCTACAATTTTGAGTTAAGGCTACGTACAATAGACCCTTGTGGTCCGGTCCTTCCCCGGACCCCGCGCATAGCGGGAGCTTAGTGCACCGGGCTGCTCTTTTTTTTTTTTACTCAATCCTACAATTTATCTAGTTAGTTATTTCATGTTTTGACTTTTTGTGTCCTAATGTCTGAATTGCTTCACTGAAGTTGATTTATGCTCTCTCTAGGCAGTTGACCAAGAATAATTAGGTTGTCTAAGTAATGTGCTTTGCAATGAATTTTTTATAATGTAATGAACAGCCATTAGCTTTTTGTAGTTTGGTATTGATGGTAAGCACATTTCATTGGCAGATCCAATTTAGTGCTAAGATCTGTTTAAAATTTGTATTCATTATTGTAGCTTGCTAATTTTAATCTCTTTCAGTTGCTTGCTCGAAATAGCATTCTCTTTACCCTTCTTCTCCTCTTCTCCTTTTTTAGTCGTATTGTTTAGTTATCACGTAGATCCTTACTCTTTATGTGTGTATTACTATGTGTTGCTCCATTTGTTTTGTATCTAGATATTTTGTTGTCTTATTTTCCTTGCAATCCTGCTTGTACTGCTTTCCTTTTGAGCCGAGGTCTATCGGAAACAACCTCTCTACCCTATAAAGGTCGAGGTAAGGTTTGCATACATCCTACCCTCCCCAGACCCTCTTTGTGCGATTACAATGAGATCTCTCATGCTTGTGCAATAACAGTTACTTCATGTTGGTACTTGCTGTCTGCTGGTCTTTGATACACTTGTGCTTTTAGTGCAAATTCAACTCTGTCAAAATGTCTTTTCTCCGACTTCCAATTCTGTTAACCATAGGTTTTAATGCGTGCAGATTCAAAGTCTTCAAGAATGAAAATGGAGACCTCTGATGGGGGTAGATTGTTTTCAGACATCTCTGCATTGTGTGTTCATCCAGCGGACCAGGATAAGATCACAAGTTCTTCTAAGGAGAAGTTGGAGGGCACGGTGTCTTCCAAGATTCAAGGGGCTTCACAATCTGCTAATTCTCGGGTACGACCTAGTAGTTCTGCGCTATCCGCTTCTGATGGAACAGGTGCTGCCTTGACGTCGGCTGACAATGGATTATCACGAACCTCTTCTGTAAATTCATTTTCATCAGAAAAATCCACATTGAATCCACATGCTAAGGCAAGAACTATTTCCTAATCTTTTTTTTTTTTTCAAAATGACGAACTATCATCATGCAATAATTTCATAGTTTCAATTGGAGTTGTGCTATTTCATTTTTTCTCCTCCCTTTGGTTAATCATCTACATGTTTTATCGATTCCACTTTTGTTGAATATTTTGTCAGGAATTTAAATTCAATCCTAATGCAAAGAGTTTCGTCCCATCTCAATCACCTTTGCGACCTGCTTCTCCAGTGTCTGATAATTCCTTCTACTATCCAGCTGGTGTGGCCACTGTCCCGAACATGCATGGCATGCCTGTTGGGGTAAGTGATGCTTGTATATTTTATAGTCAATTCTGTTTTGAGAGAAAAAATCTGTATGAATCTTACCTGGTCTGTCTTTGGAAGTCAAAGCATGGTCAACTCTGTAGCTGTATAACCTAAGTTACATTTAGTATTTAGATACGTAATTCTGTAGTGTTTATCAACTTTATTTTGAGTCAAATATTTGGCTATGCTGGTGGAGATGTTCATAGAATTGGTTTGTCAGTAACCCATTTTTGGGTGGTACTGTGTAAAACTTGCAAGTGGGTTTTTCTAACATGAGTGGAGTCATAAGGATTCTGTCATTTTAATCTTCTGCTGTTGATTGTTTACCCTTTGTTTTCATTTTCATGGTGGAACTGAAACTCTATGTGCTGTTGCTCAGTTGTGGTAAAATATCGTACTTCTCTTATCGGGTATAATTAATGTCGTGTTGAGAGATTTTGTGTTTTTGATCTGCCTATAGTTTTAAAGGAACAAAAAAGCTGTGAACCTGTTCAGTACGTATTATTGATTCTTTTCCATTTTCCTCCAAAAAACTCCTTATGCATCTGTGAGTCTGACCATAAGTGATGCAATGTTGTAGATGTTTAATCTTATTGCTTTTGTGCTCCTCTTTGAACTACTACTTCTGTCCCAATTATGTGATATACTTTCCTTTGTAGTCGTCCCAAATAGAACGATACATTTCCTTATTTTGCAACAATTTAACTTTAACCTTTACCTTTTACGCTTAACGAGATGATCTATAACCACACAAATATCTTTGACTAGTTTTAGACCACAAGATTCAAGTCTTTATTTCTTAAACTCCGTGCGGAGTCAAACTATATCACATAAATTGGGACGGGGGGAGTACAATTTATGGAGTAAGTTGAGAAGCTGAAATTGCTTGTAACTGCCATACTGTTTTCATATTGTTAGATGATGGCCGGTGAAGTTCACCAATCTTTTGAAGCTACTGTTGCATCTTTGTGAAATGTTTTTTGTTGTACTTGTCTGTGTTTCGACTAAAGATATCCTATTGTTTTTTTTTCCTTTTTGACATTTGAATGCATTACTGAAGGTTTGCTAATCATGTACTCCGTGCAGGTTGGTCCATCATTTTCTGCACATCAGCCTGTTATATATAATCCACAGGCTACACCTATACCACCATTTTTTCATCCAAATGGACCACAGGTTTGCCAGTTTTTTGGGTTATCAGCATATATATTAACTGATTCTTCTGTCATTATGTTTGAAGTGGGTTTCAGAATGTTCAAAATTCTTATCTTTTTGATGCAGTATGGACATCAGATGATGATTGGTCACCCTCGGCAAGTTGTCTATATGCCGAGTTATCCAACTGTAAGAAATCTTCTGACATTTTACGTTTATTTTTGCTTGTTTTTACCAGTTTCATTATTCTTACTGTTTTTTTTTAAACTGGTACTATTCCCCATTATTCTTACTGTTATCGTAGTTCATCATTGATAAAATGTCAAAATGTGGGGAAGCTTGCTGGATAAATACCATAGTGGTCCAGTAACACCAAAATAATAATTAATTTACATAAGAGCAGCTCAATCGCTTAAGCTGTGCTCCAGTCTGTTGGCTGGTTCATGCACAGTCACACTTCATATCTGATTATTATTATGCTTATAGAATTGATTGTTTTATTTGGCCAACCCCCTCTTATGCATAATTAGACTGAGTACTTGAGGGTTGAGTCTTCTAATTTGTGAGAAAATCTCTCTTGTTTTTAGTGAGAGCCACAGCTCAGATGTTCATTTATCCCAGAGTCTTAGGTCATATGACAAACTAGTGGAAGCTTCAACTCTCTCTCTCTCTCTCTCTGCGGCTCAAACTTACTGTTGCTTTTTTGAGACATGATAGGAAATGCCGTTTAAGGGAAGAGAGTACTGACAAGTTAGCAAAACATATCGCATGGTGGGCTGAACCGATTGCTGATATAGGAAATAATTTCTAACACTAGATTTGGTGGATCATTTATTGGTGAACGAAGTTCAGCGGGTTGATGAAGGGCTCCAATGGTTTGATTAGAGCTTTTCTATATAGTGGAATATCAGTGATTATGAATTTGTCATAATCATAGATTTGTAAGCTTTCAGATTTACAGTCTTTTCCTGGAGTTTACTGGGGGTGTTTCTTTGGTATACTGCATGCGGTTCATGTTTCTTCTCTTTGATCTGTAATCCTGATACTGTATGTTTTTTCTTCCTTTTCAATACTATTTAGTGGACTTTTAGCTACTCGGTGGTGGAAATTAAAACCAAAAAAGATGTGAAGAATCGATTTAAGTATTTTGTCTCAAGTTTATTTTCGTTGGCGTGGAAAATACTCCCAAAGAAGTTAAATGCAAACTGTTATGAGAATAGATGAGTTGTAAGTTTTACTCTAGTATTTGGAATAGTTTCACTACTAATTCATTGAGAGTGGGTTTTGATAATCGATGCTGACTGCTTTAACTACTATATGAACTTAATGTTTTAAATTGTACATTGTTGGATGAGGTGGAAAATGGGAACTGAGGAAGTCAAAGCAGCACAAAAAAGAAGATATTTGCTGCGAGTCAGTCACTAGTTTTATAGGCTATAAAATATACCACTGGTTTACCTCTTTTTAACTAGAGTTGATACCTCAAAACGTTAAATAATCCACATTTTGTCAGTTTAATATTTAAATTATGGGTTATTGTTGTTACCTCAGGAATTATAACATTTTCTATTTAAAACACCCTGCGACAACAGTAAACTTTTAATTAATAGTAACATAAAACTAAAATAATGATAAAAATAATTAATCTAGTTAAAAAATCAGGATTATGTTTTTGTTTAGTAGTCAGTCACTAGTAATAGATTGATTAATTTACATAACCTCACTGAAATTATCAATTAATTATTTCTTAGGAACAAAAATAAGTTTTTTAGCAATAATCAACTATTCTGATGAAAAATAAATATAGAGATTGACACTTTATTATACTATTATCAATGATTGTCATTTTTTAAAAAATAAAAATCTTTCTAAAGTTGTTTGTTTCAGTTTAAGTATTTTATAATTTGAAAAATTATTTTTTTATCAATTTAATTTTCTCAAATATGTCAAGTTCATAGTCTACAACAACATACTTAGAGAAATCTCACAAAGTAGGGTCTGGGGAGGATAGCGTACGCAGACCTTACCCCTATCTTGGGAGATAGAACGGGTGTTTTCGGTAGACCTCGGCATAAGGAGAAGTAATTCAAAGCGGTATGAGAAATAACGAAAGCGAATAAGCCATGACAGAATATTATAAAAAGCAGAATAAAAAAAACAGTAACTATCCCATATTATATGATAATTGAAGTACAAGCAATAACAAAGAAGCAGAAATCGAGGGACAAAAAACTACAAGAGTAATAGTATGGCTACCAGTATGAAAGGATAATCGGAACAACGCTAAATTACCTACTAATCTAGTGCCCCTAATCTGTGTCCTTCATAATCTCATATATAAGGCCATGTTCTCGGTAAGCTGAAACTGCGTCATGTCCTATCTAATCACCGCTCCCCAATACTTCTTCGGTCTACCTCCACCTTTCCTGAAATTGTCCATAGCCAACCTCTTACATCTCTGCAATGTGACATCCGTGCATCTCCTTTTCACATGACCGAACCATCTCAACCTCACTTCCTGCATCTTGCTTTCACCGAGGTCACTCTCACTTTATTTCGGATAACTTCATTTCTAATCCTCTCTCCTAGTATGTCTGCACATCCATCACAATATCCTCATTTTCACAACTTTCATCTTCTGAACGTGAGAGTTCTTGACTGGTCAATACTTCACCTCTTACAACATAGTTGATCTAATCATCACTTTGCAAAGCTTGCCTTTAAGTTTTAACGACACCTTCTTATCACACAAGTTTGTAGACTAGATATTCTAATTTTCATCAAACGATATCGTAATTATGCTAAAATTTGATAAACTCAAAAGAACTATGCACATTGGCCTCATTAAAAGGAACTAGGATTGTGCACTGTTCGGATTTCGAACAGATCCGTGCTACTCGGATGGTCGGATTTCGGATAGGTTCGGAAATAATTTCTGTTTTTTAAAATTTTGGATATACAAATCGAATATGGGTTCGTCCAATTTTAAATCAGTCTGATTCGAAATTTAAAATATATGGATCCATATAAAAGGATATACTTTCAGTTTAGGTTATTAACATTTGTTTGAGATTTCAGTTTATTTTATTAATATTTTTTTTAATGAACTCTATTATATAATGATTGATGAATATTATGAACTGGGTATTGAGATGTTGGCGTGTTGCAACAGTGCTATAATTATCTTAACAAGGAGTACAATCAGATCTGAAAATCCAAATGTTTATCCGAACAAATATAATTTTTTTTAATTCAATCTAAGATTAATTTAGATTGAATTTTATATTTAAAATTTAAAGTTACAATTCGAAATGTGCTAAATTCGATCGGATAGATGAAAAAGCCTCAGGATGAATGAACTATTTCTTACTTTCTTCTTATCTCTTCTAATAGCTGACCACAATTCTTCGAAATCAAATTAAATTGGTCATATTACTAAAAGATGAAGTAATTTTGAATCTACAATAACAACAATATATAATGAATATTACACGCTCCCTAAATTAATCAATTTAACATATAAAAGTTAGTAATAATTATAGAAAGAATATTATATAGTATATACATGAGGTCCCCGGGTAAACTTTTACCACAGTTAGTAGATTTAAATTACTAGGTTATCTCCTCATCTCCCGTTCATTCAAATCCTTTCTCCCTCTCACTGTGCAGGTGTAGTAATTAATGGACGGTGGAGAAGGAGAGTATAATCCCCGTACTGTGGAAGATGTTTTTAAGGATTTCAAAGGTCGACGTGCTGCTTTGATTAAGGCTCTCACTACAGGTTTAACTGCTCCATTAAGCTTTTTATTTTGTATTAGGATCAAATTTGCTTATTTAGAAATTATATTAGACAAGTTACAATTTTAAAAGATTTTGAGAAAATCATTGACTTTTCAAATAGTAGTAGCGGTGTTTTCTTGTAGCCTTTTTTTTTTTTTTTTGTGTGTGTGTGAAATTAGGATGAGATATGCTTATTTAGAAGAGTTAATGGTCAAAAACACACTGAACTATTACTTTTTCATGAGTTTCCTACCTGAATTATTATCAGTTGTGTGGGTTTCCTACTGAACTATTGACTCGTCGGATTAACCACTCAACTGAAATAGATCTAAACGGAGCCGTACCCCGTACCGAAGAAATTTAAAAATTAATTGAAAAGAATATCAATATAAGGCCAAGATGTAACCTGTGCACCATATGTTTATCAAAACACACCTCAGCTATTAGTTGTTTTTATCGTTCAGGTAGGAAAAGGGAACAACTAATAATTGAGTTGTATTTTGATAAATAGTTGGTGATAGTTCACGCAGGAAACTCACACACTTGATAGTTAAGCTGTGTTTTGACCATTATCTCTATTTAGAAACTATTCCATATTAGAGAATTTACAATTTTAGAAGTTTTTGAGTTATTGACCCCACTTTTTTTTGTTGAATTCCAAATAGTAGTAACGATGGTTTCTTTGCTTCAAGTGTTTTTTTCCTTTTTTTTTTATCTATTTGTCCTCATAAAAGTTGTATCTTTATTCTAATTGGTTTTTTTCTTTTGTTTTTTGTTTTAATGCAGATGTGGAAGAATTTTATCAGCAGTGTGATCCTGGTAAGGGTTTTTTTTCCAGTTGGACCTACAGTATAAAGTTTGGATTTTTTTTTTTTACTTGCATAACCTTTCAGTAATGACTGTCATTGCAATTTTTGTTTCATGTTTTTTAGTTTTGGGTACTAGAGAATATGATACTGCACTAGACAAAGATGCTGTCATTGTGTTCTGGCCGTGAACGACTGAACTTGCCATCGTTGCGGAGTTTTTATTGGTTCACTGACAACTTCTGTGTGTATGTCACTATGAGTGTTTGTATTTTTTCTCAAAAGATTTAAGGATACAGAATCAGTTCATTATGAATTTGTTAAACAGTTTTGTGCTTGTTGTCATTTGGTGATAACTATGTCTAAAAAAGATTCTAGAACTGACCTAGAGTGACTGTTTTATCTGATACCCAGCCGTTGACTTGGCTTAGAAATAAATGTGATGTCTGACACACGGGTTCATTTGTTGCATAACTAAGCTACAACACGCTGCTGTAATTATTCATTTAAGATGCGGTCGCATGCGAGAAAGAAGCCATGTAGAAGGAACTAATATTATGCCTTGCGAATCCAAGTGTATTTTTTTCTTATTAAACTTGATACTAGCTGCCCATCTGCTCCATTGTTGTTTTTCCCCCCACTTTCTTCCTTCCCCTTGAACTGGCTCTCTTTTCATTCTTATGTGTGATAAGGTGGTGGTGACATGTGACTTTACTGATATAAGTGCAGAAAAGTAAGAAGAAAGGATTAGGGTGTTGTTTTGGTCCTAGGAATTTATGTAGGAACAGCCAATTCCAATTGATTAGCTCGTTTTTGTTATGACCCATTTGGTTTTTCCTCCTTACTAATTGCTCAATTTTCCTGTCTTTTATTTGTATCGCACAAGCAATAATATCTTCTTGGAGAAAACTAGGACTGCATTGAGTTTTTGAATCAACGATAATATTAAAACCTTTGTGTAAAAGGAAGTTGTCTCAAAAAACCAATTTTTTGGAATCTACGCACTTAGCTAAAGATATGGTAATGGAAAGAAAGATCTATGTAGGTGATATTAACTTGTTAGGAATATGTTGTCATGTTAGTACATATATTTAGGTCTGATGTTTTCTAAGAGTATTTTAGCCTTATCATAGATTTATATGCCTCTAAAAATATAGAGAAATGCTAATGGGTCAACCCGTTGCACAAAGCATCCCGCGTTAGCAGGGTCCGGTGAAGGGTCACACCTCAAGGGGTGTGATGTAGACAACCTACCCTAATTCAAGCATTAGTGGCTGCGTCCACGGCTCAAACCCGTGACCTATAGAAGGGGAGCGTTGGAGCAACGGTAAAGTTGTCTCTGTGTGACCTATAAGCATTAGTGGCTGCGTCCACGGCTCGAACCCGTGACCTATAGAAGGGGAGCATTGGAGCAACGGTAAAGTATAGGTCACACAGAGACAACTTTACCGTTGCTCCAACGCTCCCCTTCTATAGAGAAATTCTGATATTATTTATATATATTTGCCTTATTATTTTTTTTACTTTTACTTTTATTCGGTATTAGTGTGGCATGAGATGAGTTTACATGGGGAAACATGTTCAGTAAGGATTCATATAGCGGCATAGCCGGCCCCAACTTGTTTGGGACTGCGCGTAGTTGTTTGTTATTTAGCAGCTCAGTGGTTTACAAACATCAGTGTTATACATTTTACTTGTCTGCAGCTTTATAAATCTGGCATTGTCACGTTTCAGTGGCCAGCCTGTGTAAAAAGAAATGCTATCATACCTGTCACCTTCTGCAGCTTACTAATTTGGCATGTCAAGTTCTCTGCAGCCCCTCTATTTTGTTCCATTGTCCAAGTACAAAAGCAAAAAATATGATTGAAGACGTAAACTTTCTTGCATATTGATAAAGTCCTGTATTCCATATCTGTAATAAGTGTTTAGAAGTAGTATAATTTAGAACACCATTTTTAAATTACAGGGCATTGAGCTTAAACATATTGTTAATCCTGTGTCTTTTCTCCTGGTTTGCTTTTACTCCGTTGCTTCTGTAGCTCTGCTAAACGAATGTACCTAAATATTGCTGTTTTTGGATGCATTCAGTGGTAATTTATGGATGAAAATATTTACTTAAAGTTTTCAAAAGTGAACATGCTTTGCTGTTTGAACTTGGAAGTATCATATGTAATGTCACTGACTCATACTCCTGCTATCGGATGTGTCATATATAGTCAAGTTCCGTATTATCAACTCTTCTCTTTTTCTTCTCGTTGAGGCTCAGTTTGCGGTAAAATTTACTATGCTCCTTTTTCACACTATGGCTCCCTTCTTCATGGAACAAAAAAGCTTTTGGTTAACATTAATGTGCTATACTTCTAATTTGGAAGTTTAATCCTTTTATAATTGATATAGTTTCTATTTCAAGTGGTTAAACATCTCCATTTTGTATTATCCAGAGAAGGAAAACTTGTGCTTGTACGGACTCCCAAATGAACAATGGGAGGTCAATCTGCCTGCTGAAGATGTGCCACCAGAGCTTCCCGAGCCTGCTCTTGGTATTAACTTTGCTAGAGATGGGATGCAAGAAAAGGACTGGCTATCCTTAGTTGCTGTCCATAGTGATTCTTGGTTGCTTTCTGTTGCCTTTTATTTTGGTGCTAGATTTGGATTTGATAAAGCCAGCAGGTACCTCTTCTCATCCAAGCTTTTATTTGTTGTATCTGACATATTTCCCTGCTGTTATGAGCATCACTTGATAAAAAATATATATGTAGGTAATTCATAACCGTTTTTGATGTGATAAATCTAGGAGATATTTGCTTCCAGTAGTTCATTTAATGTTTATTGATATTTGATTCCTGGTACTTCAATTTGTTGATCTATTTTCCTGGTTTGATTTCTCTATCAATTCCATGCCTCTATTTGAATGGGATTGTTGCATTGAAGTAATATTTTTCTTATGGTTGGTAATATAGTTCATACAACTCTTGGTATCAAGCTGCTACTTGCAGCCGTGCTACTGTTCCAGAAAAGCTATACATGTTAATACCTGCTCAATGCTAAGTTGTATGCAGTAGAGTATTATTGGGCATCGGTGGAACTGAGCTGATTCAATTAGAAAGTAGGTGTTCTAGTTCAGGCTAAAAAGATTCTTCCTCCAGCTTGGATTATTTGTTATATACAGACAGATCTCAAATGGAATGTTAATCGAAGCAATAGAAAGTTGACCTCTTATTGCTCAGTACATAGTATTCATGCTCCAAGTATTTTCTTTGAGATTGTGAGAGCTCTTATTGAGCAAGGTTCAATTTGATTGCATTTCTGCATTTTGTGTTTGCTACATGTAGGATCCTTTGTCAGGAGGTTTGATAAATTGAAAGTACTCCCAACTTTTCACTTAGAAAATTAAATCTGATGTTAATGGGAAGTCATGTTCTGGTTATTTTCTCATTAGCCCTACTGCATATAGGATAGAATAGTCCATTAGGTTTGCATTCCTATTAACCTACCCAAGATTATGCTTCCTGTATTGGGACACACATCAGAATATATATTGTCAATATGTGCCTCAGTGGTGACAGAAGTCAATCACAGTTCCGCACCTGATGAAGTTTACTGCGTTTTTTTCCTCCGATGCTCATGGTTTCCTATTTTTTGTTCAGGAAGAGGCTTTTCAACATGATAAATGATATGCCTACAATATTTGAAGTAGTGACTGGTGCCGTAAAGAAACAACAGAAAGAAAAATCTTCTGTCTCCAGCCACAGTGGCAAAAAATCCAAGTCAAATTCCAAGGCGGTAAGTCTATCATTGCACAATATGTTGGTTTGCAAGTCAGAAGTAGCATGATGTTTAAATTTTTCCGAGACAAATTTGCATTAGATGCATTGCTTGGGAGATTCTAATTTTCAAATTTTATCTAGTATTGGATCTTAATGGAACACCTATAGCATTCTACTGTATATTTGTTTTCCTGATCTAACCTTGTAACTGTGATACCTGTCGTCTGTGACATGCTCTTAACTTCTTTTGGTTTATCATTATTTTACTTTTTGGTGGCAAAAGCAGAGGGCACCTAATCATCAGGAGAAGTTTACAAAGTTGCAGCCTAAAGATGAAGAGCAGGACGAGGATGAGCAGCAGGACGAGGATGAGCATGGCGAGACACTGTGTGGTGCCTGTGGAAAGAATTATGCAGCAGATGAATTTTGGATATGCTGCGACATATGTGAAAAGTGGTTCCACGGCAATTGTGTGAAGATTACCCCTGCCAGGGCTGAGCATATTAAGCAATACAAGTGTCCATCTTGTAGCAACAAGAGAGCTCGAGTTGACATATAAAATTGGTTAGCATAGCATCGGGTCAGGTTATTTGGCTAACTTGTGGATATGTGATGGTTATTATTCATGTCTGTATTTGGCTCTAACATGCTGATGAGTAGCGTTCGAATTGTTGGTTTAGTTATAAATAGTCGTAATTCAGCAAAAACAGGTCTACATTGTGATTTTAAACATTTTATGTTTTATTAGGGGTAAGTCTCATTATTGTGAATTTGTCAACTTTTTCCATTCGTGATGGTTCAATGGTGAAAGAAATAATCCCCCTCTTATTTTCATTAATGAAAGAGTATATATACAATTTGCAATTTTTCATAATAGGAAAATCCTATTCCTAGTCTACTCCCAAAACCTTATTCTAGTTGTACAAGAATCATATAATTATGGTAAGTGTATAATACTAATTTAATACAATATTTACACTATCTAATGTCTTTCAAAAATCGTGATATACACGGGTTTGTATATCGTGTATACCACGATTTCACATATGGTAAGTTGCCTTGTGAAACTGTGATATACATGGTATACAAATCCATGTATATCACGGGTATAACTAACGCACATCCGCAGTCATAGCGGACGGTCATCGTATGCCGAGACTGTCTCTAAAATCTTCAAAGAGTACTGACGGAAGACCTTTGGTAAAGATGTCTGCAATTTGATACCCGGAAGGGACATGACAGACACGTACTTGTCCACGAGCTACCTTTTCGCGAACGAAGTGAATATCCATCTTGATGTGTTTAGTGCGCTGGTGTTGAATCGGATTACCAGAAAGGTAGATGACACTAATATTATAACAATAAATCAAAATAGATTTCTGAATAGGACAATGAAGCTCTAAAAGAAGATTACGTAATCAACAAGATTCAGAGATCACATTGGCTATCGCCCTATACTCGGCGTCTGCACACTAGAGCGAGACAATGTAGACTGACGCTTCGCAGACCATGAGATCAAGTTATTACCTAGAAACATACAATAGCCGGACGTGGAGCGTCTGGTATCTGGACATCCACCCCAATCGGCATCAGTATATGAGACAGGTTTAGATGTCGAGGAAGGATATAAATGTAAGCCATAGTCAAGTATCCCATAGATGTATCGAATAATGTGTTTGAGCGCATTTATGTGCTCAACCCTGAGATCATGAATAAACAAGCACACCTGCTGTACGTCATATGTAATATCTAGTCTCGTGAAAGTAAGATACTGAAGAGCCCATACAAGACTGCGATAGTGAGTCGGATTCGCATACGGTGAGCCAGCCGCAGCACTCAGCTTGGGTTTAGTATCAACGGGAGTGGAAGTAGACTTGCATGAGGACATACCAGCTCGCTCAATGATCTCAGCGGAATACTTCCGTTGTGATAAGAATAACCCACTTTCATGACGAGAGACAACAATCCCAAAAAATAACTCAAGGACCCCAAGTCTTTCATAGCAAACTCAAAACTGAGCATTGTCATGATAGACTTCCGCAAAATATCAGAAGAGACAGTCAAGATAATATCATCCACATATAATAGTATGTAAGTAGGGAAGTACCACGACGATATATGAACAATGAATTATCAGACATGCTGTGTGAAAATCCAATAGAGGAAACATAGTCTGCAAATTGCTTATACCAAGCCTGTGGGGGCATGCTTAAGCCCATACACGGACTTCTTCAATAAACAGACATGATGAGGATATTTGGAGTCTCGAAAACCCAATGGTTGATACATGTAAACGGTCTCCTTAAAATCACTATGTAAGAAAACATTTTTCACATCTAACTAATGAATGAGCCATGATTTTGAAAGAGCCAGACTGAGAACAATGCGAATGGTAGCCGGTTTGACCACCAGACTAAACGTCTAACCACAATCCACACCAACCTGCTGAGTTTTACCATCACCTACAAGACGAGCCTTATGCCTCACAAAAGAACCATCAGAATTATCCTTATGAGTAAAAATCCACATAGACCGAATAATATTAACACCAGAATGACGGGGTACCAACTCCCACGTCTTATTTTCACTAAGAGTATCATATTCGTTGTTCATAGCCAATTTTCAATTTGGGTCATTTAAGGTAGACATTGGGTTACGGGGTAGAGAGGATTTAGAGACATTAGAATTTAGATTAAAATGTCGTCTTGGTTTAAAAATACCATGCTGACTACGAGTGACTGGTCTATGGCTCGGAGAAGAATTGGATGGATTTTGGGAAGACTGCGGATGCGGGACGGGCTAGCCAGCAGGCAGTGGGCCTGCTGGCCCAATACTGGACACGGTAACTGGGACAAATGCCGAAACCGAAGCAGTTTTGGTATTGGGCTGGGCAACTGGCCCAATAGCCGAAACTGGGGTAGAACCCGTGAATAGTGGCGGAACAGAAGGCCCAGCGGGCAGTGGGTCCGCTGGCGGATTTTGGGTGCGGGCAAGTTCGAGAAATGATGGATAATATATGGGGAGACATCGTCATCTAAAAAATTATACGAACTAGGCCTAGGACTACTTACTTTAGCAAACGAAAATTGGGATTCATAAAAAATAACGTGGCGACTAATGAAGATTTTATTAGACGATAAATCAAAACATTTGTAACCATGATGATTGGACGGATAACCCAAAAATACACACGTAGTAGAACATGCTTGAAGTTTGTTAATCGTAGTTGACGGAAATAGTGGATAACATAAGCACCCAAAGACCCTAAGATGTGAATACGAAAGAGTCTTATTATATAAGATTTGAAGGGGGATGAATATGCCAAATCTTTGGTAGGAAGAATGCTAAGAAGATATGTAGTCATTTGCAGAGCATGATGCCAAAAGGAAGAGGGTACGGAAGCATGAACCAATAAAGTTCGGACAATATTATTAATGGTACGAATTTTGCGTTCTGCTTTCTCATTTTGTGAGGACAAGAGAAACGAAAATTTATTCCATTAGTACTACAAAAATCACGAAACAACCCATTATCATATTCTTTGTCATTATCACATTGAATATTTTTTATTTGCCGTTCGAATTGGGTACATATGAATGCTCTAAATTTTAAAAAAAGTGGAAAACACTTGTTATTTTTCGCTAACAGAAAAGTCCATAAAAAATTAGAATAATCATAAAAAAATAGAACATAATAACGATGGCCCAAAGAACTGAGAACAAGAGATGTCCATAAATCGCTATGAATAATATCAAATGACATTAAAGTACGAGAAGTAGATTCTACAAATGATAATTTAACAAACTTTTCTAGAGAACAAGATTGACAAATTTGAGTACTACGCGTACCCTTACAAGAAATAAAATTATTTTTATGTAAGGAAGAAACAATAGACGACCCAAGATGACACAAACGTGCATGCCATAAGGAAGGAGCGAGAGCTGCAAAAGTAGATGACAAGACTTGACTCGAGAGACCGGATGTGGGCTTGATAGGATAAAGATCTCCCCTACTATTACATCTCATGAGAGGAATCCTCGTCTTGAAATCCTTCACAGAAAACCCAAAAGGATCAAAATCAACAGAAATCCAATTATCAGTGGTGAATTTACGGATAGACACCAAATTTTTAATTAAGTTACGGCCATGAAGGACATTTTTCAAGACAAGAGGTGGAGGAGGGGGGGGGGGGGGAGACAAAGTTCTATGACCGTAATCACGAATTGGAATTGAATTGACATTACCAATAATTATCCACGATTGTTGCTCAAATTGGAATAAGACAAGAGAGTATCTTGGTCGGACGTCATGTGAGTAGTGGCTCCGGTGTCCATGTACCAATTTGCGTAATCTAAGCGTGTGCATCGCGGCTTCAATGTCGGTAGGGGTGGGGCCCGCTGCATGGAGGCCGAGACCCAAGCACACCCGCTTGCTGCCTCGGCCCACTACTGCCCCTCGGGTACCACTGCTGACCCGAGAAATTGGGCCTGTTGTTGGGGGGAATTTGGGCCCAATTTCCCGGGTACTGTTATGATGAAAAATAGGGGTTGTTTGGCCCAAGCTCACTGGCCCAGTTCCACGGCCATGAGCCCCAGGGTTGTGGCCAGTTGGCTTGCGGCCCACTGCCCCGAGGCCCATTGCCACCGCCGTTATTGCCACCTCGGTTTCCACCACAATTTTTACCGTTATTTTTGCAATTCTAACCCTTTTTGCCGCCACCGTTGTTGCGGTTTTGGCCGGAATTGTTAGAGACGAAGGGAGAAAAGTTGAACTCGGTCACCATGACGACTGAAGGGCCCTAGTGACCGCTTTCTTAGCCAAGCCTGCTTCTTCAAGCGTGAGCATGGAACGGGCCTGATAAAACTACGGAAGAGGACTGCTCTGACGAAGAAGTGTACAGACGCCACTATAGGCCTCAGATAGGCCTGCAACCATTTGAAGGACAAGACGATCATTGGTGACGGCGCACCAACATTGCGGAGTTGGTCCGCCAATTCTTTCAACCTTTTGCAGTATGCTAAAACGTTAGGGAAATCTTCCATATTGATGTGGGAGAATTCCTGCTCAAGGGTAACAACACGAAAATTTTGATTATCTTGGAAGATATCATGTACTCTATTCCAAACATCCATCGCCGTAACGTCTGGTTCGATAATCGTTTGCAACAGGTCAGTAGAGATAGTGAAGTAAATCCACTGAAGAACGGTAGTATCAAGGGTCGTCCACAACCTAAGATCATCCTCGGGTTTAGGCACCTCCATATCCGCATGAGCCGCGGGGATAATGTGATGGAGGACTTGATGCGAGCGTGCGTGAACAGTTCGGCCCACGTCGCGTATTGGACGTTTTCTATTTCAAGAATGATAGGGATGTGATTATTGATGTTAGAAACAGTAAGGGCAGGGTGAAACGTGTTCTTAACCATAATAGCAACGCAAAACGTGATGTAGGGATTGAGAAGAAAAAAATTGGGAAGAGGGAAGGTACCGTCGGGGCACGAAAATTGAGAAGAGGCTCGGAAATCGATGAAAAAGTGGACGGAAATTGGAGAGAATTTTAGACCTAGACTTCTGATATCATGAAAGAAATAATTCCTCCCTTATTTTCATTAATGAAAGAGTATATATATAATTTATAATTTTTCATAATAGAAAAATCATATTCCTAGTCTACTCCAAAATGCTATTCTAGTTGTACAAGAATCTTATAATTATTGTAACATGGTATACTCGTACCATATATATCTTAGTTACCCTCATCCAAAGAAATGAAATGTTATTCTCATAATGCTACTGCCAATAACATACAATAGTGAATAGTCGATTTGTACATCTCACTTCTTTTTTAAGTCTGAGGTGTGTGATCAACTTTGCTGTACGCGTCTGAGTTGGTTTTTACTTAACGTAAAATCAACTTAGTTGGTTTGATATATAAATCAAATTAAGCATCGAACGAGACAAAACGGCCTTTATTGGTCTCTACAATAACAATCATAGTTATGCTTCCTAGATCAGCAGGATGAATTCCCACGTCAATTAAGTCTATTACATTTTATCATCATACTAAATAAAATAAAAATATAAAATAATAAAATATATAGTATTAATATTAGAAGTTCGATAACAAGTCTAAAAGCAATAAAAATGAAAAATAGTTACATTTATATATGAAGTAATCATATTAGGTGTTTTTTAACAAGATTAAAATCTATTTTCAACTGTAGATATCACCTATATATATCTTTTTTGTCTGTTATATGCTATCTTCAGCTATTTTTATTGTTCTCTACTTTAAATAAGTTTGTTCAGTTTTCAGAATTTTTTATTTTGTTAATTTTTAAAAATCGATAATCTCAAGAGAAAATTTTCACATTTCTTTGTTTGTGAAAAAGTGATTCCTAATGATGTGCAACATCCACAATATTCGGCAGTTGAAATACTAATATTTGAGTTTGATTCACAACATTTCAAGAAACAAAATATTTATAAAATAATTGAAATTTAAATAAGTTGATCGTAACATTATTGTTAGAAAGAAATTTTGTTGATCATTAGGAATACTTCAAAGTAAAATAACAACTACTAGCCTGTAGGGGTAATTTGATTGCTGGTTAGAATTATGATGAATTAGTTATGAAGTGTTTAGTTATTCATATTATTAATTTATGTATTAATTGTTTTATCTCCCATATAAAATAATATATAAATTAACTCGTACTCCCTCCGTCTCAATTTATTTGTTGTTTTAGAAGTTCAAGGCATAATTAATTTTTTCCCATTTTATCCTTTGTCATTAACGAAGATGACAAATAAATAAAGTAAATATTTAATGAAGAAATATTATAACTTAGATATAAATAAAGGAAAATTAGGTCAAATGCCTTTTCTAATTAATATTTCTTAAGGATCATGTAAACCGAAAAGGCAACAAATAATTTGAGACGGAGGGAGTAACTAATAAACTTATTTTATAAACTTTAAAATAATAACCAAATATTCTAGGAAAGGCCAGATTCGTTAACATAAATATGTTACCAAAAGGCGCAACAAAAGACCAAATTCATTAACATAAATATGTTACCAAAAGTAGGGATGGCAATTGGGTGGGGCGGGGGCGGGTACCCTCCCCGCACCCGTACCCGTCAGAAAATTTTATACTCGTCACCTACCCGCCACCTGTGGTGGGTACATTTTCAACACCCATATCCGCCTAGGCGTATATTTCTAAATTCATACACGCTCCACCACCTAAGTGGATATCCGCCACCCGCCAATACCCGTATGTACCAGCCTGCCATATTTTATAATCAATTCATTTGTCATTTTGTCAACCTGTCAATTATGGGCTGCTAAAATTATGTGTGCCAAATTATTTGAAATTTAGATAAATATAAAGTTGTACAAATAAAATTATAGTTGGCGGGATAAGGCGGGCGAGTGGATTTGGGACGGGCGGTTGGATGCGTGGAGGGGCAAGCGGGTATGAGGGAGTATAACTGCAAATCCACCACATTCTCATACCCGCCTACTACCCACTAAAGTTATACCCATACCCGCCTACTATCCGCCAAAATTATATCCATACCCGTCCCAACTAAGACGGGTGCGGTACGGAATCCGCAAAATTCTACCCACCTAATCAAAAGGCACAATAAAAGACCAAATTCATTAAACATAAATATGTTACCAAAAGGCACAATAAAAGACCAGATTCATAATGTTAGCAAAAGGCAACAACTTTAGATTTAAGGCAAATCATTAATGCATTTGGTGTTCTTATGGATGATTTTTCATCCTATAAAAGGTCTTATACCTTTTGTATTAGGGGACACTTGAAAAAAGAATACCTTCCTCTCTTCTCCATATCTTTAGTATATATTTCTTGGTCTATATTTGTTCATATTTTACAAACAATTTTATTCTTTTTCAGTTTTTTTGGTTAACTTTTCAAATTGATAATGTTGAGCGAATTTTTCAGATTGATAATCTCAAGTAATTTTTTTGATATGTTTGTTTGTGAAAAAGTAATTTCTAATAATGTATAATGTCCACAATATCTCGCTGTTAAAATTCAAATGTGGAAGAGGAAAGGGGTTAGCCTCCTCTTCTTCTTTTTAGGAGTAGTAATATTATTTAGTTACCGCAGAGTTTTTTATTCTTTAATTGTATTAGTATCTATTATTATATTTATTCTATATCTTGTTATTATGCTGCACTGATATTTTGTTGAAATACTAATATTCGAGTTTGATATAAGTTTTCAATTAAAATAATAATTAATATTCTTAAAAATAACCCAAGTGCATAATGTTAAAATGTTGGTCATTAGAAATACTTGGCAAATAGTAAAAAGAGTAGGAAAGTATCCATGCTTCCAACAATGGCGGCTTCTTCTTGCATGTTGAGATCTTCTTTCCTCTTTCCAAACCCTAAACATCAACAATCCAACGGTGTTGTTTCCTTCAGTCCTATCAAAGCCACATACGATGCAATATCCCAATCTCCACAGCTTCAAAAACACCGCCGCCCTGCTGACGAGAACATCCGTCAAGAAGCTCGCCGCGATATCTCGTCTCATAATTTATCTGCTAGGTATGCGTGCTACCCCCATTGCATTTAACTATATTAATAGGGATTTAGTTCTTCCGTATTATTCGAGTCAGCGCATTTTCTTTTATTTCTCAGTTGGTTGGCTACCTAAATTTTCACGAGTTAACTATGTAATAAAAACAAATTTTCAAAAAAAAAAAACTAACAGAATGTAAAACTGTGGAATCATTAGTTTAAATGAGCAAAAATGGAGAGGCGATCAAAAACCCCTCTTTCTCTAAGATATTTTTTTATAAATCGTCGTTCAAGATTCTATTTTTTTTCCAGCTTAATTTGTGGGTATGTGAAAAAAGTTGTTATTTTTTGGGGATTCTAAATTGTGTTGTCGTTGTCCTAGGAATTGATTAAATGACCCTATGCAAAATATAACAGATCGCCTCTGTGTTATGTCAGAATCGCCCATGTGTACAGAGGGTCATATACCTCTATTCATTTTGTGAAAACCTCTTTTAATTTTAACTAATTACCTCGGAATAACGGCGGGACTATCCGGGCCTTTTTGAGTGTTTGAAGTGATTTATTGAGTGTTGGAGAGAGCTTGATATTTCTTTGATGCAAAGACAAAGGCCGATGCAAAGTGTTGGAAAAATAATTTTGATATTTCAAAAAGAATTATTTGAATTTTTGTCTTGGTTTATTCCTGAATACCTTGTCAATAAGTATATTATATGTTAATTGCTTACTTTGTAATATTATAACATTGACTTTAAAGCTTAACAGACCATTTGACTGGGTATGTTGTTGTTGTGTTAAAGCTTAACACACCATTTGACTGGTCATTGAATTCAAAATCTTACAAAATATAACAGATGGTTTAAATTGCCTTTACTATGCCTTGAATGGCTTTTACTATACTTAAGAATTGGACGTTTTTAATGTTATTAAGGTGGCCGTCTCTTCCCATTTGGTTGGTTCTTCTACCAGTATATAGTCTCAATCTTTGGAGAGGAGAAAGAAAGAACATTGAAAGGAAATAAAAAAGTGAAATATACACAGAAGTCTGGTATTCATTCAAATTAACGTTCTGCTGACTTGGCTGTGTAGCAGTTGGTGATGAACATTAACATTATTATCAAATCCGACAAGAGCATTATCTTAGGGAGAAGCTAAAGCTTGTTGCTCTTGGCATTTTAACTTCAGCTGCTTCCTCAAAGACAACTTCTCTATCCTTCTTTCGTCTCGTTAGAGAGGTTGAACGAGACGAAAGAAGGATAGAGAAATTGTCTTTGAGGAAGCAGCTGAAGTTAAAATTCCAGGAGCAACAAGTTTTAGCTTCTCCCTATGATAATGCTCTTGTTGAATTTGATAATAATGCTAATGTTCATCACCAACTGCTTGTGAACTATACACAGCCAGGTCGGCAGAAAGCTTATTTGAACGAATACCAGATTCTGTGTATAGTTCACTTTTTTTTCCTTTCAGTGTTCTTTCTCCTCTCCAAAAATATGCAGAGCCATTTCCTTCGTCGCTATTCTGGTATGTTTGCTTCTCATCCTGATAGCATCCATGGAGGTTCAACTCCGTTGAAGGACAACTTATATTTTTACCAAATATGGGTGCAAATGTACTCTGCACCTGCTAACTTAAAATTTTGCATATGCTTCTGCAGGTACGTACCTTTTAATGCTGATTCTAACTCCAGTGAGTGGTATTCTCTCGATGAGATCATTTATCGCAGCCGATCCGGTGGCCTACTTGATGTCCAACACGATATGGACGCGCTCAAGAAATTTGACGGCCAGTACTGGCGGTCCCTGTTCGATTCCCGGGTGGGCAAGACTACTTGGCCTTATGGTTCTGGTGTTTGGTCCAAGAAGGAATGGGTCCTACCTGAAATTGACAGTGATGATATTGTCAGTGCTTTTGAAGGAAATTCCAATCTTTTTTGGGCTGAGCGTTTCGGAAAACAGTTCCTGGGCATGAATGATTTGTGGGTCAAACATTGTGGAATCAGCCACACTGGTAGCTTTAAGGATCTTGGCATGACCGTATTGGTGAGTCAAGTAAATCGGTTGCGGAAAATGCATAAACCAGTTGTAGGTGTGGGCTGTGCTTCCACTGGAGACACGTCCGCTGCGCTGTCGGCTTACTGTGCATCCGCAGGCATTCCATCAATTGTGTTTTTACCTGCAAATAAGATATCTATGGCGCAACTGGTTCAACCAATAGCCAATGGGGCCTTTGTGTTGAGCATCGACACTGATTTTGATGGCTGTATGCAGTTGATTCGCGAAGTCACAGCTGAGTTGCCCATTTACTTGGCAAATTCCTTGAATAGTTTGAGGCTAGAAGGGCAAAAGACGGCAGCGATAGAGATCCTGCAGCAGTTTGAATGGGAAGTTCCTGAGTGGGTGATAGTTCCTGGTGGGAATCTTGGCAATATTTATGCATTTTACAAAGGTTTCCAAATGTGCAAGGAGCTAGGACTTGTTGATCGTATCCCCAGACTTGTTTGTGCTCAAGCAGCCAATGCTAATCCGCTTTACCTGCATTACAAATCTGGTTGGAAAGATTTCAAACCTATCAGGGCAAATACAACATTTGCATCTGCTATACAGATTGGTGACCCAGTATCTATTGATAGGGCTGTTTTTGCTCTAAAGAACTCCAATGGGATAGTGGAGGAGGCAACTGAGGAAGAGTTGATGGATGCGATGGCTCAGGCGGACTCAACTGGGATGTTCATATGCCCCCACACTGGTGTGGCATTGACTGCACTCTGCAAGCTGAGAAAGACTGGAGTTATTGGGCCTACTGATAGGACTGTGGTCGTGAGCACAGCTCATGGATTGAAGTTTACTGATTCCAAGGTTGATTATCATTCAAAAGAAATAAAGAACATGGAATGTCGGTTTGCTAATCCACCGGTGCAGGTGAAAGCAGACTTTGGATCAGTCATGGATGTTCTCAAGAAGTATCTGTTGAGCAAAAACTCCAGGTTCTAGTTTGTTCAGACTTTTTGGAAGAGTAAGGAGTAAGTTCTGTTATATACCAAAATCATCATCTTTGGTTCATCTTTAGCCGTGGTGTAGAATTAGGTTTAGATGGTGATCAGTTTGCTGGTAGAATTAGGTAGAGTCATGAAAGGCTCAGAGTTTCTTATGAGGCATATATTTAAGTAATTTGATGGAACTTTTTGGTGGTTGTAACTTTCTGCTATTTATATGCTCCTTTGGTTAATGTTGGCAAGTTTCTGCTCATTTATATTCTATGCAAAGAACATGAAAAACAGAAGAAAGGGCCCCCTCAAATGGGATTTTTATCATCTGAAATTTGTATGTTACCTCACCAAGAGAAACATGTTTATGTTACATGTCGTTGGCCACCTCTGTAGGGTCATTGATATCTTAAAGAGGATTTATTTTTAGATACTGTATAATGTATTTAGTGTCATCTTGTTTGATTAGTTTTTCACTTTGCATGTGACTCTCTTGCTTTCTCAGAAAGGCTCAGTTGGGCAATTTATTTGAATGCCTCACCAACATTTCTTACCTTGAACCACATGCCGACAATCTTTTGCATGTTTGTCACATGATACCATTTATTGGTTTGGTTTGGTTTGGTTGGGTAAGTTTTTAGCAATACTACATTCTGGATAGACCAGTGTTATATTTTTGAGAAATATAAACCATTTCTTTTTTCAATGACAATAAATTCACTGTTTTACATGATCAATAAGGGTCCATATAGCTGACCCCTATATGAAGTACTGAGGCGTAACAGTTGTAAATTCTCTGTTGCCAACTTTGAAACTCTACCAATAATGGGCAGCCAATTTATCCTTCTCCACTTAAATACTAGACTAAAACTTAACGTGTTTATAACAACAAAATGGACATACAATTCATTGGAAGCAACAAGAAAAAAGTTAGGAATGGAAGTTATATACACATTATATACAAAATGGACATACAATTCATTGGAAGCAACAAAAATTGACTTTTGGTTCATCTTAAAAAAACTAATCGATGCACCAACATATTACAGGATTAAGCCATATTATCGTCTAATAGACATCACAACAAATGCACACTAGTATTACATATCTTTACATATTCATCGCCTTTGTAATGGGGCTTCCTTTCTCCCATTCCCCATGTGGCCTGCAGCATTGTTCCAGTAGGTGTCACCTTTCCACAGTGCTCAGGTGAAGCAACTTTCTCCATAGGGGAGTCATATCTAAGTTCTCTTAATTATGGATATAAGCTAATAGATAACAGCATCGTAGAAGATGACTATAATAGAACTAAGGGTGGCCAGTGGGCCGGGCTCGGGTCTGGCGGGCCGGGTCTGGCGGGGTCGGGGTCGGGGGCGGGACGAGCCAAGGGGTCGGGGTCGGGGCGGGACGAGCCAAGGGGTCGGGGTCGGGTCTAGCGGGGTCTGGCGGGACCTGCTCCAGTCCCGTCGGTATCGGGTCGGGGCGGGGTCCGGCGGATTTTCCTTTTTTTAAAAAAAAAAAATAATAACATATGTATAAAAAAAACTCAATAAACAAGATAAGATAGTGCAATAAAAACATCCCAATGCTGTTTTTGTGCCTCTTATATTATTTAATAGACATGATTTTTTTGTAATACAAATACAATTGTCTAAAATCTAAATTGCAACTTTGTAGTGTTGTCCAAAAGTTGCAAATTACATAATAAAATTGCAATTAAAAAAATTACATTCTCAAAAAAATTTATTCTAATTGCTTGATGATTTCCTGTGGTTCTTCGGTTGGAATTGGTATTTGTTGGTCAAATTGATCCACGTCGCTTCCACTACCTTCGGTTAAGATTTCATTGTAGTTTTCATCTTCTTCTTCGTTGATCTCCGGTTGACCGCACCTTCTCCGCTCCGCTCGTATCCAATCTCTGAATAATACTGCAATTTCCAAGTTGTCTCCGGCTAATGAGTGTCTGTGGTCTCCTATTTGATATCTGCCGGCGTAAAAGCGCTTTCGACGCGATTGATGACGCTTGAATGTTCAAAACATCTCGGGCCATCAATGAAAGTGTCGGAAAGGTCTTCTCATTCCCCCTCCAGTATTTCAGCAAGTCTTCATGTCCATCTTCATTGATAACTTCTTGATACGGTACAGAACCCTGCAAAACAAAAATATCGAACTCGCTAATTTGGTTAGTAGAGGTACGGCCGCACATTTTATTTCTGAGGCTTTCAATACTAGCCGCAGAAACGGCATGTCTTTTGTGAGGTTGTGTTGAAGATGAAGAAGATGGTATGGAAGCCGGTAAGTTACTAGCATTTTCTTGTTGATAAAATCTATATATTTTTTTGCATTGGTGTTCTACGCTAAACAACACTTCTTCTTTAGTTTGTTCAATAGGTGGTGGGTGATTTAAATTTTTGGGACTTGAAGGTGGTAGTACTTCTATACAATCGTAAATAGTTTCAATTAGTGATTTAGTACCGTCTATTTTAATAGTAGGATTTAATACAAAACCAATAATATAAATAGAGGGAATAGGAATAAAATATTTTTTTATTTTGACAAACATTTTTTAATAGTTGCCTTATAAGCTGATTTTTTCATATATTCACTAAGTAATAAAAATATTAGAGTTATATAAAACAACATAGTTGAAATAGTAGGATAATATATACCGAATTTTTTTTTTGTTGCTTGAAAAAATTTCTCTAAAAATACAAGAAGTTCGAAAATTTTACCCAATCACTATCTAAAATCATATCAGCTGAATTTTTATTATGAGAGTTAAAAAATAAAGTTATAGGTATTCTATAGTAATAAGCAACAAGTAGTTGCTCGTATAAAGAATTCCACCTAGTGGATACTTCTTGTGGAATTTTTTTATAAGGTAGTTCACAATAGTGACAAGTTTTTTTATATTCTTTTCTACGTTGTACTTTATTACTTTTAAAAATAAAGTTTATAGCAAATTGTATTTTACTAAGAATGTCTTCAAAAAGTGATAGACCATCCTTTACAATTAAGTTATAAATATGACACGCGCATTTTATATGAAAATGATCTGGAAAAGATAGAGTTAAACTATTTTTTAAAATTGTAATTGCATAATTGTTAGAAGAAGCGTTATCTAATGTAATAGTCATAATTTTATCGGTTATTCCGTAATAATGGCACACTTGATAAATATTATCTGCAATAAAAGTACCAGTGTGCCTATCATCTATATATCTATACGCTAAAATACGTTTTTGCATAGATCATTTATAATCTATCCAATGACAAGTTATAGTTAAATAATCATGGCCGTTAGTACTACGACCTATATCAGACGTGATACATACTTTGCCATTAAAATGATATAATGAAAAACGTAAATATTGTTGATATTCATGCGCGAATTTAAATACATCTCTCTTAACAGTTGATCTAGGAAAACCGTTAAAAGCAGGATTATATATATCTCTAATGTAATGAATAAAACCGGGAGATGAAGGAAATGAAAAGGGCAAACTCTCCACAACAACTAATTTTGATATTGTTTCCCTATCTCTATGTTTATTGTATTTAGAGCCTACAATTCCCCCCGTCATAGGGTTAATTTGACCCTGTACTTGATCCGGAACAGTATCAGTATGTGAACCTTGTCCCGATGGAGCGGGCGTTTGCGCACCCGATTTTGAAGCCTGGTATTGGGCATACCTAGCCGGGATGAGCACTTACTACGTGTCTAATTAAACCCCCCGTCCCACCGTGACCTTTTCCTGTTTTAAATTTTAAAACATTTTTACAAATTTTACATATAATTACTTGATTCTCTACGTCCCTATCAAAAAATGTTCATGCATCTGATTTAAATGGTCATTTTGGTGGACCTCGTCTCATACTATGGGGAATATGAGGTATTTCAGTTGAAGGTGCACTAGCGGGTGTGTTGTCATCAACATTAATGGGTGTATCGTCTAGATCATCGTCTAAATTAAAGTCTTCTTGAGTTCCAAAAAACAACTCATCGTCTAAATCTAATGGTATTGTAGGAAAATGTTGAGTATCAACAAAATCATCATGTGTAGGAATAAGATGACTAGAAGAAGTACCCTTGCCCTGGTTGCCCCTACTAGAAGAAGCACCCTTACCCTTAAACATACCTTTTAATCCTTCCATTTTAATTATGATAATAAAAATTAAAGACAATAAAATTAAGTGCGCTAAATAAAATAAACAGACAATAATAATTTAATGAAGGAACGAATGTACCAAACGCCGACGTAACGTCGACGTGTAATCGAGAGGTTGAAAATTGAAACTTTGCTCGATGGAAGATCCTCAAGCTAGTTGTCAACTTCACTCCCAATTCCCAAATGAATAAATAAAATTGAATATTTAGCAAACAATGTAGACTTGTAGAGAGATATATTGAGAGATTAGAGAGATTGTAGGAAGATTTGTGAGAAAGATGAAAAGAAAATGAGTTATTTATAGTTGAAAAATTGGGTTAAAGTGTAAATATAATAACTTATGGATTAAAAATAAATATTAAGGGGTAGGGGGGGTTGGGGGAGGGGGGGAGGCCTAAAATGGCCGTTGGTCAACGGCCAAAATCTAAAATGGTCGTTGGTGCAACGGTCATATTTGCAAAGGGGGGACAAAGGGCGGGGTCGGGCTCGGGACGGGGTCGGGGCGGGGTCGGGGCGGGCCTGGGGCGGGCTCAGGTCTGGCAGGACGAGACATTGTCCCGTCCCGAGTTCGAGTCCCGACACTGTTCTTTTTTTTTTTTAAGCAGGATCGGGGCGGGCTCGGGACGGGCTCGGGTCGGGGTCGGGCCATCCCGGCCCACTGGCCACCCTTAAATAGAACCAAGGCAACTGCAATTAGAGCTGCTACAGTAAATATCAGAGCCTGCAATGGTGATCTTGTTTGAGATTCATGTGCAATGATAAATAGATGGAGGATTTTAAGGACAAAAACTGCTGATCCTACAAATAGCTGACAACTGCACTTCCTTGGATTTTGTTTTCCCGAGAAGTTAAAGCAAAAACTTTTATTGATCAGAAATAGTACTAGGATTATGCTGTGAGAAACTAGACTTCCTTGGCATTATAAGGACTTTTTAGGCGATCAAGCTGAAATCAGATTCAATGCGACTTGCACTTAAGGATGGTAACTCACAGCTATTGCATTGGCAGCTAGCCCTGCCCTCTCCCTCGGATCTTTGTGATAGTAATTCCCAAAGTAAAGAACTGATGCATAATAATACCACATGAATGGGAATACAAAACCAAGTAGCAGACTGCAATAAAAATAGACAAGAGAATAACGCAAATTAGAGCACATAAGATATAAGTCCGAAGAGAAGCCTAGATCAAGATACAAATGATACAATGACAGAAGAGAGATGTAGAATGAGAGGAGGAGCAACAAGTGTGGAACTCACGAAAACCATCCTATTCCAAAACCAAAGCAAGGAATAGGTCTGTCAAAGATACACAAATGATTGTTTTCCACATCTTTCAGGGGCATATAGCTGTCACTGGGATGATCTCTGGCATCTTGCAAGAGATCTGTATGCATAAAAATGACATAAGCAACTACGACTGGTCCTAAACTCTATACAAAGTGAGGTCAATAAACAGTGGTGAGATGCAGTACACTGCAGCAATATAATATATTACTACGTACTATCTATCTCATTTGTTTATTTATTTCGATAAACAGCATCTATCTACACTTAATACTGAATGGTAAATCTACAGAGTTTGACAAGCACAAATACTGCTACCAAATATATGAACTTAGAAATACTTCTAGCGGAAATACTTTTCTGAAGTCCCAATTCATGCTTGACCTTATTCTGACTCTTATAGAGGCAAGGCTATTGCAATTCAACGCATGAAACACGAGAAATGTATTCTTCAAGGTCTAACAAAGCTCAACATATAATGCCTAAAAGACTATCGGGCATTATCATTAACTTTTGAGGTAAGAGTAGAATAGAAATAAATAATTGATCTTGAGCTCGATATAAATTGCTGAAGCTTAGAGATAGAAGTTTCACTACAGAGTTCTATTTTCTTGAATTTAATGCTCAATTATTGTATAGGAGGTAAGAAAGTCAGATGTTTTTACAAGAGTCAAAACTATAATAGTTCTGTCAAGGTCAAGGAAAGAGCTAAAAGAATGGTGTTCATGTTCATACTGTATACCATCAGTGATTCTAAAGCATGTATGCAAAATAGTATTCAAGTCACTATCTAACTTATTCTGACTAATGTGTCCTCTGAATGCGAAACAACGAGAAACTGAACAAGTTTATCCTGAAGGACATGAAACCAGAAAAGTTAGCCATCTCTTTCATCTCCTTTGTACAAAGGCAAGGTCAATCATTAATGCAACCGGATTACATCTTAAATCAATCTATGAAGAACCACAGCATCTAACATTGCAGCACAGTATTGTGCCCAAGAATAGCAATAAACCAGATAGTTAAAATAGAAGAGTTTACTTTATTGACATATCTACAAACCCAACCACATTGTAGTCAAACATTTTCTCAAGATCATGAAATTCCAAGATAGAGTGATCACTACCATTACCCACCTCCACAATATAAATACCATAGCCTCCAATTTATCATAGTCGAATAGAGAACATATGTTAGAAGTTGGTATCGTCCATGCTTGTAAGAAAATTCTAGAAAGGCCATATTCATAAACAGAACGTTACCAAAAACAAGAAAAGGCCACATTAAAGTTACCAAAAGGAAACAACTTTAGATTTAAGGAAAATCTTTTATGAGATTTATTAAGAAAACAAAGTGTGGATCTAGCTAAGAATATAAACCACGAGTACATACTCTGATCCATGTGCTATTCTGGGTTCTGATCCTCAATTCCTCCTCCAAGACTCCTGCAACAAGTGATATTTGCAACTTCAGCAGTTGTTGCTCCAATCTAATTGTGCTAAAACTCTGAAGCAAACAAACTGTGAGACAAGGAAATAAAATACCATATTTGACACAAAATTCAGCTGAACCTAGAGGACTTAATTAAGCATCTAACTTCCAACTGTTCCTTCTAAAATGGGACAAAAAAAGGTTGAGTTTAACTTGCACTAAGTGATATCAGTAACCACTCAAATAGCCAGGTTACGTTCAGATAAAGACCTCATATGCCTCGAAAACACAACTGCGACATTGCTTGCAATTCTGCTATCTTATAACACAAAGAAAGTCAAGTTTTAAGGTCACAGTTGAAGTCTTTGAAATAGGCAACAACTCTTTAAAGTCACAGAAGACTACATTCAACTACTAGTCAAACACCATTAAGAAAATCCTTGACCCATAATACCTTACTACCTCTGGGGCATTGCCAGGAAGTGGATGATTAATGAGAACTATCAAATGTCGTTCCTCTTTCCAGTTTATTTTCAGAAATATGTGCATAAGACAAAATACCAAAACAAAACAGACACAGAAAGCAGAACAGCAGTGTCTGAAACCTCCACATTATTTATCATTCTCACTCATAAATCCTAACCAAATGATACTAAGAGCAGAAATACCAGGAGAACAAAGACAGCCTAGAATTATTTAGACAAATCATTCAGAAAATAAAGGACAATCCATACAAATGTTTCTGTTCTACTAACTGCTCGTACTTGAAAATAATTCAGCGTCTCTAGTAATTTCTCTTGGGAAGCTTCCAACAAGATACTTGGGAACCAAAGCAGCGACATCATCGCTCGATAATCAGTATGATCACATCGATGCCACCACCCCGTCCACCCGACGTCGACAACCCAACGTGGAAGTGCCTCGATGAAATCATCAAACAATGGATATATGGCACCATATCCAAGGATTTACTTCATACCATTATGAAGACAGGTGCTTCGCCTCACGAATTATGGACGAGACTAGAAGAAATCTTTCAAAAGACGAAGAGTTCAACTCAATCGGATGGTGTACAATCAATTTCAAATTTAACGGAAATATTTCAATCGGTAACTGAAAGAGATATGAAAGCATGAGAGGTGTTTGATACAAATCATATATGGAGCAGAGGTTAGTTCAATCGCGAAAAGGCATATTCATCTCATGTTCATCGGAAAATGTTTCAAAGGAAGGTTTGTTGAGTTCTAGTCCTGCCACAAAGAGGAAAGAAGTCCCACATACCTTGTCGATGAAGCTACACATGTTTTCCGAGTACTTGAACACCTTACGAATGCTTTCCTACATGATACAGACAGTTTGTCTTATAGAAATTCTCATTCAAATATTTAATTGAGCAACTTGCGGGCGTAAGTTCGTAGGCTTCTTAGTAGTTCAATTTCCCCGTAAAATGCCACCATTTTCTTCCCTTCTACTCCCATTCCTTGTTACAATTCCATTCATAACTTTTCAACTTCAATCCATGCTTTTAAATCATATAAAACAGCCCAAGCAACTAGCTATGATCACAAGAGTTCATAAGGATTTATAAGAACTTGTTCTATGGAATTTCTTCTTCAATTTCTATGTTTAAACACTTGTAAAAGCTTAAGGAGATTATGGGAAGGGTAAAACATACCTTAAATTTCAAGAATCACTCAAGAATAAAAGTTACTTCAAGATGAAGGTTTCTAAACGACGAAGAAATGACGATTCTACAATTTCTTACGTTGCATTTACTTGATTAGCTCTTGAATTTATTTATGATTAATGGAGAAGTGTTTCATAGAGTATAAGGGGTGGGTTTGAAATGTTGAAGAAATGGAGGTTCAATTCGTTTGGAGGTGATTTTATAAGGTTGGAAAAGTTGTCCACCGACCAGGCCACTCTTGGCCTCGCGGCCCCTTGGACGGAAATGCGAATATCTCTCTACCCCATGTTGTATAGACAAACGATTTGTTGCGTTGTAAAAAAGACTCCATGAATTTGAACTTAGATAGGTCATTCATCCTATAACTACTCATATACATATACCCCTGCTAAGTTGGGCCAAAAAACTTGTTCGAAATTCGGTCTGCCATTCTCTAGTTTAGATGAATTTAATTTTCTTTAATTTGTTTGACCCCAAACTCTTACGAAACTTTCATAACACATGTTTAAACTTATTTTCATCCTAATATGAGATCTTAGCCTCACCGAGCTTTACGTTACTTTACTTACGACGCATGCGAGTGCGAAAATATGGGGTGTAACATCCTTTCCCCTTAAGAACATTCGTCCTTGAATATTGAAGGATATTTCAATTCTCGGGATTTCTAATCTCATTAATAATACGAATGTGTTCAAGTACATTTTTGTCCCTAATATAGATTGTTTCTAGGACATACATACTTTCATATTGAAGACCACAAAATTAAATAGTATTTTGGTACATTCAACATATCTTTAATTAACAACTTCATGATTCAAATACCTTCTTTACTTTCTTAAACTCCATGTCAATCAAAACCAGACAAATATTTTGAAATTGAGAGAATACTTTCCAATTTTTCAAATAAGTTTTGACTAATTTTTTTCGTAAAAATTGCACTATTAGCTACTTCTCGATCCTGTCTTTAAAAAATACTCCCTATTTTGAAATTTTAACTTCTTCACGTGAAATTCTATATAGTATTCTAGAGCCTCACTTGTAAAGTTAGAATTTCATTATGGTGGCTAATTTTTAGTTACAAAGAATGATGAGTATTTGAAAACTTTATTCATTTCACATACTTTCTAGACGAACAAAACATGTCCAGATCATGTGAGCGCAAAAGACGATAATAATGAATAGCGTAAATCAATAGTAAGAAAAATGTATTCTATCAATGTAATTCTATTGTATTCGCATTAACGGTATGAAGAAATTTTAATGTATGAATGAAATTTAATTAGATATAGATATTACTCTGGTTTCATGTTAGTGATGTACTGATTTAGCCTATTAGAGTTATTATAAAGAGTAACTAACTGAACTTACATACACTAAATTAGTTAAACTTTACTAATATTACTTGGAAAAAAACAAAGGAAAGAGGTACATGAAATGTTTTGTTTAGTTTACACCTGTCCTTAGACCCGTTTTATAAGCTGTCGAAAGACCTTTGCCTCACTCAGACCCCATCATCATATACTTCTATAACAGAAAAAAAAACGTTTTCCTTTTAGCTTATTCTCAGTTTCAATACTGCGCTATTACCTTACCGTCGACATTCCCAATTTTGTACTGATCAGTACGTAAATCTTGTCTTTCCTTATTTTAACACGTTATTTACTTAATTACTTACGTCATTTATTTGTTGTATTAACGTTGCCTGCCGGATTAAGTCTGTTTGTTGTTCGAATATTTTGTCTTCTGATCAAGGTTATCAATCCACGTTGCTTAGTTTGTTGAGATCCATTAACACAGAAGTGATGTAAATCTGGATTCATTGTTTTGTTGTGTAAATATTTTTTTTAAAAAAAGGTTTACATGAATCATTTTTGTCAATGGGAGGGTTGATAAGAAACAGGGGAGGTGGCAGAGCGGCTTCTGGAGTATTTCATGTAATAGTATAGTAAAAATCTAATGGCTCCCGATGTTTACACCAAACAAATGAATGAAAGACATGTGGATCTTGAATGCGACTTTTATAGCCTTAACCATTGAAGGAAAATATAACAATCTAAGAACACATAGTTTTTTCAAGATCCATTTATGTCTTTCACAAGTCGATAATATAATCACATGTATAAACATGAACTATACCGTAAAGTTAACAGTCTAAGTCGTACCTGAATTACGGATAAATGTTCCATGAACAACGCAGTAATCTTCCACAGAAGTTCTTCACATAGAAGAAGATAGATTTTTGTCTTTTGTGCGTTAGAGGAAAAAGAAGTGTCTGTTTCTTCTGCAGAAACGTTCTTATATTCCTTCAATCCTGAAATGATACAACTGTTCAATAAAATTTCTAATAGTTGTGTATTTTCTCTTTATTTATTTAATAATAATATATAACTCATTATATATTTATTTATATAGATATGAATCCGGGTTGACCCACATGGGTGACCCAAATCCAATATCCAACAACCGTGATAAGTGATACTAGTACTATGTACTACTAATTTTGGTTTGTGACTTTTATGGATAAATTGCTTAGTTTGGTGTAAAAATTGGGAGCCGATAAGTATTTTCCACATGTGTTTTGCCACCTACATTCAAATGTTTGCCTAAATACCGAAACAGAAGAAAATGATTGTGTTCAATTGTACATGGCTTGCAGATTTTTCGTCATCTTCGTGAACATATGAAAAAAGCTTATGTTCCTGCCTTTGGGTTCCTCAATAAAACAATCATTTCGAGATTCAATTTCTTTATTTATTATTGTTATCTATTTAGCACTTACTGTAGAGTGTTAGTACTTCTAACTAGTATTTACTGATACATAAAGTACATTGTAGTCATGGCACGCTTGGCAGCAGATGGAGCTCAATTTGATGCTCGTCAGTTTGATTCTAAGATGAATGATTTGTAAGTTATCATGGTAGTCATTGCACAGTAATATATTAATTGTTTCTTCCTTGAATCATTACAATTGTTATATTTAATACCTATTAATGTTGGATGGTTAAAACCTGCACTTGTCTCAATTACTTATATGGTGCAGACTTGCCGATGAGGGAAAAGATTTCTTTACATCATATGACGAGGTTTATGACAGTTTTGATGCTATGGGTCTGCAAGAGAACCTTCTCAGGGGCATTTATGCTTATGGTACCGTGTAATCCTTTTAAGTACTCCAATTGTTTTCAAGTTAGGAAGATTCTCTCGTTTTTTGTTTTTCACATAATCACTAGTTAATAATAAACAAAGGTTGATACATTTCGAGCTGCTTTTCAGTAGGTACTTGTTCACAAGTAAGTTTGATACATCGAGCTGGTTTTTAGTAGGTTCTTGTTCACAAGTACCATTTAATTGAGGCGTTTCTGAAAGAAGTTCTTTTTTTTGGTTTAAAGTTATTGATTCTGTCCCTGCTTAATAATAGTCCTTTTTGCCGCACACAATCTTTTAAAGGTTTTGAGAAACCATCTGCAATTCAGCAAAGAGGTATAGTACCATTCTGCAAGGGACTTGATGTAATTCAGCAGGCTCAATCTGGCACAGGGAAGACAGCTACTTTTTGTTCTGGAATTTTGCAGCAACTTGATTATGGTCTGGTTCAATGCCAAGCGTTGGTGTTGGCACCTACTCGGGAGCTTGCGCAACAGATTGAGAAGGTAATGCGAGCACTTGGTGACTACCTTGGGGTTAAGGTTCATGCTTGTGTAGGTGGAACTAGTGTCAGGGAGGATCAACGCATTCTCACAGCTGGTGTTCATGTTGTTGTTGGCACCCCTGGACGGGTGTTTGACATGTTGCGAAGACAATCTCTCCGTCCTGATTGTCTTAGAATGTTTGTGTTAGACGAGGCTGATGAAATGCTTTCACGAGGTTTTAAGGATCAGGTACTTCAAACTGCAATTAGATTAATGCATTTTTTGTCACAGCCCATGTTCATGGTACATATTGTCCGCTTTGGACCTAGGTCCACACGGATTTGTTTTACGGGCTATGCCACATCGAGCCCAAAAGCGCACGTACCATGTTAACTTGAGCTATGACTTATAAAGCTCTTCATTTTCCTCTCTCATTCCGATGTGGGATTCGCCAAAGGTGTCATGTACACCTCATCTTCAGAAGCTTGCTGTCTTAGACGCCTGCTAGTCATGCTTGACTCGCCCTCATCAGCTCTCCTTCTGTCAGGGGCGTCACAGTTTTACACCTAAGTAGATATTTTTCAACAGGTTCAGGTCTGAGATTTTCTTGGTTTGATAATCTCGGAATACCTCAGGAATTAGTTCGTCTGAAGCAACCAATATAGAAGAGTCAAATTTAATTGATGTTAAGATGTGCGTGTACTCCATTAACCAGTCATTTTAATCATTATTGGGAATTAGCAATTGAGTTTAGTTACTTTTTGTGCTATTCGCGCGACATTTAGTACCCCTCCCATTTACTTAGTTACTAAAGCCATTATATAAAAGGTCATCCTGTTCAATTAGTTCCTTGATGTGTTGATTATAATGAGCAAAATACAGATTTCATGAACTTTCCCCCTGATTTTATTTTATGCAGACCGAGAAATTAGTAATTTTGATTCTTTATCGACGTGTCTATACTGGCAGATATATGATATTTTCCAGATGCTGCCTACCAAAGTTCAAGTTGGAGTGTTTTCTGCGACTATGCCACCAGAAGCCCTTGACATCACAAGAAAGTTCATGAACAAGCCAGTGAGGATCTTGGTTAAACGCGATGAATTGACACTTGAGGGTATCAAACAGTTCTATGTTAACGTTGATAAGGAAGAATGGAAGCTTGAGACGCTCTGCGATCTATACGAGACTTTAGCGATCACTCAGAGTGTGATATTTGTGAACACCAGGCGCAAGGTCGATTGGTTAACGGACAAAATGCGAAGCCGTGACCACACAGTCTCTGCGACACATGGAGATATGGACCAGAACACTAGGGACATAATCATGCGTGAATTTCGCTCTGGTTCTTCCCGCGTCCTTATCACAACTGATCTGTTGGCTCGTGGTATTGATGTACAACAAGTATCTCTTGTGATCAATTACGATCTCCCAACTCAGCCGGAGAATTATCTACATCGTATTGGAAGAAGTGGAAGGTTTGGTAGGAAAGGAGTTGCAATCAACTTTGTGACAACAGACGACGAAAGAATGTTGTTTGATATTCAGAAATTTTACAATGTGATCATCCAAGAACTCCCCTCAAATGTTGCTGATCTACTCTAAAAAACTAACCATTACCATCTAAGCTTCAAAGACACCCGTGGCATTGATGCTGCTCAAAATTTTGCAGTCAGTAGTAAGGTCTTGGTTTTATTTCAATTTCCCAATTCTTATATTTCTTTGGCATTTTGTAGTTCAGTTAAGTTCTTAATTGATTTTATGTTCTTGTTTTTGTTGTTTTGGGCACGGAGACATAAATGATAAACTGGGAAGTCTTTGTATTTTTTTTTTATTTCTTTATGGGAGTGCGTAGTCTCAGTGATCCTCATTGAGCTTGTGGTGTCTTGATTCTTTACCATTATGGACAAGCATTTCTCTAAATAATAATTTGAAGAGCTTATTGAAAAAACAGCAAAACATGCTCGTAATGGTCTTTTGGTAGCTGGTTAGAGTTATGCAAGTATTAGTAATATATGAATTAATTATGAAGGAATTTATGCATTATTTTATGCATGAATTAGTTATGCAGGGTTTATTTATTCCATTTTCTATGCATAAAATAATACATAACTTATACATGTATTAGTTATTCAGATTTTTAATTACAAACCAAATATAGTATTAATTTTATACTGAATAACTTACCTTCTAACCAGCTATAAAATGTGGTATTACTTATGCAGAATTTATTAATATCTATATAACTCATCTCCAAACCAACTACCGAACAATAAGAAAAATAGTATCTTTTGGCAAATTTTCAACTTTTGGCTGCAATTATTTACCATAATAAGTGATGTCCCAGGCTTCAAAGTACCACAATCATATCAACTAGTGATTATAATTAGTCCTATACCATTTATGATGCCTTTGGTGATGAAAAATTGAAAATTTAGCTCTCATTCTCGTCAATTGCCACATATACAAAAAAATATTCTATCTTTTTAGCTGAAGTCTTTATTTTGTCTCCAGAAATAAAAGAAAACAAATGATTTTCGAATTGTCGGTTACACAATTTAATTGCTTGGCACACTTGATGATATGCGTTGCATACAAGAAAAATGTGGTACACTGTTCCATGTACATGATTTATTATATCTTTGTTAGTAGATGACAAGTTGGGGTTTTTTTTGGTTGACGAAGGAACCCGCAGCCGCTACTCTCTCGAGTGCGCACAGGGTAAATTCCGAACTGACGCAATAGCCTGCAAACCACGTCAGCCGATTAACCACACTTGGCAAGCCATGTGTGATAGGCTCAACCAAAAAGGTTTATGCAGGGGATCAAACTCGTGACTTTGCGGTCCCGCGCTCTACTGCTACACCAACTTGGCTACCCTTGCGGGTGACAAGTTGGGGTTCTGACGCTGCAAGGACGCATTATTGAAGTACTCTTTTCTTAATACATAGTTACTAATAATAAAGTATGAAGGCACATATTAATATTAATTATAGGTGGTACAACTATACATGTGAAAACAAACTTTCATGTGCAAAGCGTTAATGTCACACTTGGTCAAACAAACTTCCATTGCTCATATGAACTGCTTGTTCAACTGAGATTTTCTGCATTTCGTTCAAATTAGACTGCTAAGGTATCTGAATTATAAAGACACATCAATTCTCCCCCATAAGGTCCAACCATATAATTTTTACCTTTTTGAAAATATCTGCTACATTTTTCAACTTTTCTTGAATTGACTTGAAAAACTCAGGAAATCTTCAATTTTATATCATATCATCAAGTCAATTCTAGAGGCTTATGCCTCATTTTTCTTTGTTTTACTTATATTTTATATAAATTGCCTATGAAAATCTGAGAAGTAAAAAAAAATTGTTTTTTTCTAAGAGTTGACAAGGAAGTAAATAAATAGGGGTTAAGGGCTAGCTCATTTGGTGAACTCTCTGTCTTTCACGTTTGAGATAGAAGGTTTAGATTCCATAAGTATCGTAGCATTTCTTTCCCTTTTTCCCCTCGCTTCCCTTGATGTAATTAAAAAAAAAGTACGTAACAATAACTAGACAGACCAAAGTTATTCAGATTTAAACTCTATGATAATATTATTTATCCTTTTAAATTTCTATTAAGTATTACATGGGAAAAGGGGTGTAGTGATAATTAAACCAATACATATTATTTGCAAGACTCTTATCAGGTTTACTAAAGTGGTATACTGGTATGAACTATGTGTAGGTTATTGAAAAATATTTCGATAATATTCCAAGAAAGGAGCTAATTCAATGTAATTAATCGGTCAACATTGACTATTAATAATACACATGGCATGTGAATGTGACGGTTAAAGAATGATACACTCAACCACTCAGCAGCCCTCGTGAGTCATACATCCAAATAGTGGGGTACAACATTAAAATCATCATTAAAAAAAGAAGAAGTCACAGCACACCTCTAAAAGATGTTAAAGCCACCACCTTGAGCTGTTCCTAGGCCAATCCATATACTTATTCCAAACTTAAAGTTGAAGCAAAGCCTCTAAATTAACAAGAGAAAGAAGAATGGCCAATGACATGAGTAACAGGGCAGGTCCAACAAACATGCAAGATTTGAGGAGTTATAGCACTTCACATGCTTCTTGTAATAATAATAATAAGGAAGTGAAGATTAAGAGGAGCAAGAGCATAGTGATGTCATCTTCTTCTTTGAAGAGTTGGAGCTTTAATGACCCTGAAATGCAAAGGAAGAAAAGGGTGGTTGGATATAAGGCTTATGGTGTGGAAGGTAAGATGAAAGGTTCATTCAAAAAGAGCTGTAGATGGATCAAGAATTCTTGCAATAATCTTGTCCATGGATTGTGGTGATTTGTCATCCTTTTCTATTTTCTTAATTGGCTATTTTCATTAAGCATTAATCTTTTGTTATTAGAGACAGAGAGAGTGAGTTTTTTTTTCTTCTTTTTTATGAAAGATCATTATCCTAATGTAACATATTGTTCTCCTCTTGCGATGTTTTATTAATTGAACTTCTCCCATCACTAGAGAAAAACAGTGGAAAAGAAAGAGTATGCAGGACAATGAAAGGGTAGTCCAGTGGTCAATAAAGTAGTTAAAAATTATGAAATCTCTCAGTTGAAAAAAATATCAGTAATATATAGTACTAGTATATATTTTAGGGTAAGCATTCATTTAGTTTATTTAACGTTTAATTGGTAGATAGACGAATCAATTCAGAACAAAGGTTCAATTCAGTATACATTGGCTACAAACTGATAATAAGAATTACAATAGTTGTCGCCTTCAATGTACAAAATTTAATTCACATACCTCTGTTTCTACCAATCAAAAGTTGTTACACTATTTAGATGATAAACGTAATTTAAACAGAAAAAGAGCGGTTCTCAGCTTAATTCTTCGAAAATAAAATTCAACCAGGATTTCATCAGCTCCTTTTTATTGGATTTTCATTTTCCGAACAGAAATTAAATTCTAACAAGGACATTGTTCAGAAAATAGATTAAGAACAAAAAGGAAAATAGTAATGATAGTCCCAGTGATTATTGGTTTAAGAAGGCCGTCTCCTTCAATTACTAGTAATTAGTAATGATATGCTAATGTACAGTCCTACCATTAATTGTTAGATTGGCAGTCTGTCTTTTACTAAAAAAGAGTAGAACAGAATCATCACAAGATATTTTGAGTCCTACAAAGCATGTACATTTATTGTACTGGGAGACCACTGAATTCCACAACCTCCTTTATTGTTTTTTCATAGTAATTGTATATAAGGTTGTTTATTGCTTTGCTTTTCTTATTGTTTTGATTGTGCTTATGCTATCTTGAGCAGTTGTTGTTGCTTTGCTTTGCTTGTGCTTATGCTCTGTTTTGAGCCGAGGATCTCTCGGAAACAGCCGTTGTCGTTATTTTGATTGTGCTTATGCTATCTTGAGCCGTTGTCGTTGCTTTGCTTGTGCTTATGCATTGTCTTAAGCCGAGGGTCTCTCAGAAACAACCGTTCTACCTACCACGGTAGAGGTAAGATCTGCGTACTACCCTTTCAAGACCCACGTTGTGAAATTTCACTAGGTATGTTGTTGTATATAAGGTCAAGGCAGATAATTATTTTCCTGACATGTGCAAGTTTCACTGTACTTGCGACCTTTTTATTTTCTTTTATTCTGCTTGAAGAGGCAGATCATTTTCACTGTACTTTTTTTCCCGAGATTTTCACTGCAGTTGCTACTTATTACTTGTAAGTTGCAACAATGGCTGCAAACTTGCTACAAATACACGTACTTCTAAATTATTCATGTATGTATATAAGAAGTATGCCTATTAAAACACTGAACGCGACCACATTTAATAGGACCCCTAAATGAGTATAGATAGCTTGAACAAAGAAGAGTTTGCTCATGTCCAAAACAAAGAATCTGCTGACATCAAACATCTAGTAGAACATATACTTTATCGGCAATTATACATGACCATTTTCATAATTCACAACATAATGTCAACAAGGATACCACGATAGAACAAGAACAGGAGAGATAGAGATGAAAAAGGATATGGAAAGTGCCTATAACTGTATGGACAAACATAAACTGGGATCTGTGAGTTTAGCTCTGCAACCCCATCATATCCTTACAGTGTCTTTTGGGTTGCATCTCAGCTTATGGTTCCTGGCAGCAACTGATATCAGAACTCATACTCCGCCAAGTTGGTGTGTTTTGTTGTGCCAAAATATACAGTAAAGGGGGAATTGAGACAAAGCAAAGCTACTAATGCAGTCCCTCAATCATCGAAAGCTTAAACCCTCTATTCCTTTGACGGCGGACTCTAAATTCTTTATGCTCGTGTTTCTGGTAGAGGAGCTGCGCTTGTGATCAGGTTCACCCCCAGCAATCACTGGGTCTCGACTGCTAGAGACAACAGGATGCCTTGATGATCCACTTGTCCGGAAAAAATTAGAACTAGACAACTGCAAACACAAACACAGTCAAAGTCTGTTGTACTTACTGGTAGATAAAGGTCATAAAACAAGAGTACATTTTGACCATATTCACCAAAGTATAAGCTGGTAAATCCCTAATTGTACTAAATTCTGTTTCTTCATGTGCCACCGGTTTGCTCTCAGGTTGGCCGTTATATTCAAGAACTACCAAATAAATACAAATTACTCTCATGTTCCACGAAGGGAAAGCACGAATATGTAGAAGAAATAGAGGTAAAGGTAACATTAGAAGAGCAAAAGATAAACGCTACCCTAATTGTGCAGTCACCATCCATTTCTTTGTCATATAGACAGACCAATACCACCTGTTTGGCCCTCTAACCTATAGGCAATCATAGTGCAACTCAGTGAAGGTAATTCAAAAGGCAACAAATGAAGAGAATGGTATTTTTTTTGTGGGGGCAAGGTCAATGCCTTTTTGCCACTTTTTTCTAGCTTCATGATTGTCAATGGAGACTTCTATTTTACTCCACTTCCACTCCTTTTATGAATGTAGTATTTTGCTCATGTTGCTGTTACAAGGTAAAACCCAGTATACAAGAGGTAACTCCGTTGGGTCTATTTCCATCAGCAACTAGTGGGAGCGAGAAGTTTGGATAGGTTTGGTGTTTCTTTCATCAATCATCTGGATCTACCCCATATCTCAACAGATTTTAGTTTCGAGGATCATCCATTATGAAAAGACCTTCCTCTGAGTAGATATCTGCAAGTACACAATGATTCCAGAGAGCTAGAGGCACAACATTTCATCCTCTAATTATTAAACTTCTATCCTTACACATCTATTCTGCATCCCCCTCACTCAAAAGAAAAACCTAGAAAATTAAAAAGAGTTAAAGCCTACCTTTTTTTCTTTTTCTTTTTTCTTGGATAAAGAAGAATTGCGGCCTACCTGCTATAGATCAAATGATTTTCAGGATAACATAAAATGCAGAATTGATTCAGGAAATTTGTTACTTTGGGAATTGCACGCTTTATCCTCTCTACTTGGTGAAGTACTCCGTAAATTAAAATTGCCACACAAATTCAGGAATCTTTTGCTTATACTTTGGGAACTGCATGAATTACTCATGCCGAGGTACTTGACAAATTAAGATCGCAAAAGAATCTTGTCCTATATCTGAATAAAAGCAAATGCATTCTCGTCAATTTTGTAATAAGTAAAGTTGCCACATAATTTATTTGCAATAGTATTATACTTTTCCAAACACATCCCAACCACGAGAAAGGGTAAAAACATTAAGGAGAGTGAGAAGGGGGTGGAGGGAGGAAGAGGACTAACCTCTTTACCCATGGATAAATCATTTGCAACTGCGCCTTTTTGTTTCAATAAGCTTCCAGAATTGAACTGGAGCCCTGTGCTCCTATTACGTGTAAGATTTGATGAAGACCAACCAGTTGGTCGACCTTCTTCACCACCTGCATAATAAGTGTAGCATGCATATGTAGCTCCCCGAGAATAAGAGGCTAGCAGATTTAGACGTAATCTACTTTCCTGAACAGGACAGCTGGCATGCCAACCAAAATAAATGATACAATGGACTAATTGAAATTGTTTCTAATTTTAGCTTTTCAAGTATATGTAAGAGACAAGATACATACTATAGAAAAACTTGGATAGAGCCAAGGATGACGTGTTCTATAAATTAAGTAGGACGCAGAAAAAACTAGATGAATTCCTGACCACTTTATGCCACACCTAGCACAGACCGATTGCTTAGTCTTCCATTTTTTTTTTTTTTTTGGGGGGGGGGGGGAGAGGGAATGCCTTGTGATCGTACATACCTGATTTCTTTTCAACATTAGCAAGACCATGAGGCATCCCTGAACTTGGCCCAGCAGTACCGCCCTGTCCCAAAATCATCATTTCATTGTGATATTTTGAGACCAATGATATAAACTAATCTATTTAAGTCGCTTACAAGAGCACGAGATGGAATATTGGCAAGCTGTGATTGCTGATATTTCAAAATGGTCCAGTCAAATACATAATCAAACTGAAACCCTGAAATAGGGGAAAAGGAAAACGAGAGACATTCTGAGAACACTGAAATCGAGGTACTGGTTGCAATATGTCTGTACAGATGAAATAGAAAGGCATGGAAAAGCAAAAATGATCATACCTTCACGAATGAAAAGGTCACGGAAAATTCTCTTGAGATAAGCGTAATCTGGTTTATCATCAAATCTCAGTGATCGACAGTAATGAAAATATGATGCAAACTCTGCAGGATAGCCCCGACACAAGGTCTATATAGGAAAATTTGCACTACTGTCATTTTAGTGAATAAGAAACTAAATAGCTAGCATATGAAAATCAGTGGAACATAAATTACCTCTATGGATGTTGAAACTTTCTTCTCACTGATCTTCTCATACTTTTGTTTCTTAGTGCCTGCTTTCAGCCCCTGCCAAGGGAGACTACATGTTTTGAAAGAATAATGTAAGATTACCCTGAAAAAAAAAGTAAAGACACTAAATAAAAGAAAATCTAGGGAGGGAGAACTATCTACCTTCCTCTTAAAAAGTACATTAGAACAAAACCCAATGATTCCAAATCATCCCTTCGACTTTGTTCTGTATGGTTCAAAGGCAACACAGAGGCAGGCATGCTTAACAGAGTAATTCAATTGATATAAACAATTGGGAACAAATTGGTAAAACAATACATAAGCTTACCGATGCCGAGGTGAGTGTTCATACTTGCATATCTAGCAGTTCCTGTCAAATTTTTGTTTTCTCTGTATCACATTAAAAATAAAACAAATCATACATCCATGCCCCAGAGGATAATCTCATTGTAGCTAATTGGCTAATTAAGAATACAAGCATCTAATGTAATTAATCATGGTTCAACATATAAATATACCTCTTCACAAGCTCACAATACAAATGACCAACTTTAATTTACAAATTACAAAAAATCTCCAGATTCACTGTTAAAGTCTCTGTGAATTGCACAAGCTTTATGAAATAAAGAGATCACTTCCTCCACCGTAAGCATGATGGTACTGCATCATTGATGCCATCAATTCTTTCTATTAGTAACTCAAGTTTAAAAATTTCAATGATATAATGAAAGACCAAAAAGAAACAGTTGGGAAAGATCAACAAGATCTGGTTCCCTATCATTTACTGATACTCTCCCTGTCCTAGTCAAAGTAAAATAGAATAGAATGACTTTCTTTTTTTCAATGTCATCACCTACCAAAGTTAGTAATAAAAGGGGTTAGGATATTAAGGCTTTAACTAAAGAAAAAACTGAAAAGAATATCAGCTTATTCTCCCTATCCGCAAACTTTTAAGAGTCATTTACGAAGTGCTAAAAACTTCTTGTTCAAACTACCCCATTCCCATTCAAATAGTTCGTAATCGCTTCGTGCCTCTTAACTAGCAGTGCCAGGCAAACCAAGAAGCAGTTTGATCATATTGAAAGGATAGTTAAGAAATGACTAGAAGTTAGCAGTGAGAAGGTATAAAATATGAAAGTAGTAAAAGTAAAAAGGGGGTGGATATGGCTATTACCGAACAGAGATTAAGTAAATCTAAATTTGGTATTTCATGCATTCTGATACCTTTGTGAAGTCATTAAATAGCTTTGGTAACTTATCTTACATCCAATACAGAGAAAAAATTGTAATTCTATTCTTATTATATTCTGTTAATTCACAAAGAAAACCCCCTGTGAAATAAGGTAGCACCTGTACTGACACATGCTTTGAAAACTACAAGATCAAAACACTAGGTGATTTCTTCCCATCTGTCCAGGCCTCGGTGGAAAGAATCACCCGGTACCTGTGCTGGTGGAAGGTAGCAAGTACCCTACAAAATTATTCGAGGTGTGCAAGTTTGCCCGGCCACCACAATTATCAAAACAAAAGTGAGGGGATGGGTCATAGGGGTTTAAAGATGACGCAAGCTAAAAGAATTCACTCTTTTCTATTGCTCTATAGAAAGAGCAGAACAATCAGACCACAATAGCTAGGAACACAAAGCTCATATAGGCATCTCATAGGGATGAACATCATATTTCAAGGACTTTGTCATCTTTAAAAAAAAGATCAACCGCATAGTGTATTCAAGGGAGCTGACCTATATGGAATATGCTGATGAGTTGATGAGTCTCTGTACTTCTTAGCCAGCCCAAAATCAATAACATAGACCTATATTAAGCAATTGTGGTTATGAATTAACAGATATCATGCCTACAATAGGCTAAATGAGCAGCAAAGTAAGAGCTTTAATCCCAAAACCTGATTTGCACGTCTTCCTAATCCCATAAGAAAGTTGTCAGGTTTTATATCTCGATGAAGAAAAGATTTGGCATGAACAAACTCAACCCGGTTAATCTGAAAATCAACAAGGGTGAGAAAAGGTCTTTAAATTGTTAATGGAATAAATAAGTGCTGCAAAACGCCACACGTACCATCTGATCTGCAAGCATGAGAGCGGTCTTTAAGGACATCTTCCTACTGCAGAAGTTGAAGAGATCTTCAAGACTAGGTCCCAGTAAATCCATCACAAGGGCATTGTAATCTCCTTCAACTCCAAACCATTTTAAATTGGGGACTCCAGCTGCCAGTATAAAAGGAGAAATCAACAAATAAGCATTGAGTACTACTAAATGAAGGAATAACAGGCAACATGAAGATGAGAATTACTTCCTCCTTGTAGTATTTTATACAGCTTTGCTTCGTACAATAGTTGAGGATGCTTTGTTTTCACATTTTCCTGAGTACAGGAAATAAGAAATTCAGCAACTTAATCTTGCAAATTAAAAAAAACATCTAGGAATGAAAGTTCACGAATGACCTAGCATTTGCAGACTGCTCAGTACAACGATGTCATGAGTATCAGCAAGTTACAGACATAACTTCAGTTCACAAAATCTAATATCTAATAGCTATCAAGTTTTATATCAAAATTCCAGAAAGACCAATATGAAGCGGTGGAAGAGTTTCAATTTCTTCAAAACCAGGGAACTTGCTTAGTTAACGGAAATTCACCACTCGGAGTCTCAGATTGCAGGTTAAGTAACAAAGGTGAAGAAATTAAACAGAGAAAATTTCAGAGTTGGAATATGTATAACAAATTCTTCACAAATTTATAAATCTCCTGAAACTTGGTGGTTATTTCATTACATCACCACACAGAAATGACAAAACGTCCTGAAACCCAGGGCATTAAACCAAACTATGATCATAAGACCAAATGATCAAATGGTAACAACTATATCGAGTGTGTTAGCATTTTTAATCTAAATCTTAAGCAATCAGAGAGCACACAACTTTATTTGCTTAATTATGTCTTCAACATGCTCCCTGAAAGGCGGTTTGATTCGTCTTCATGGCCATGCACATAGAAATTAAGGTGATCACAAAATTTAACAAGGTACTACAGCCAACCATTGGTATGCCTATTCTCCCACCCATAAGCACGCAACAAAATTCATGTGCAAAACCCAAAATTGGAGCTATACGTGCAGGAGGGTGTTGAGTTATAAGTAATCCCGCACAGTTTATAATGGTTTTGGGTCATTCACCTATTATCTTAACTTTAGTGTTGCATGCTCAGATTAACATGGTATTAGAACAAACAAAGATCCTAAATTCGAACTTCACTATCACCTTCATCGAAAGAGATTTCCAAGTGCTTTGGTCATGAAAAAGGATCATGCCTGCACCGCAGAAGGCGTAGTAAAATATAACTAAATGTGCACTCTCTGAAATCTTAAGCTTAATTATCCCACCCACCCACCCACCCACCAAAAAAAAAAGATAGCAACTAAACACAAGGAATCATCAAAGTTGTTTTTTTAATTGCTAACCAAAACCTTCCATCATCAAATAACTAATTCTCAAGTTTTCATAGCAAACAACAAGTTTGGAGTAAAATTGGGAAGAAAAAAGGAGCAGAATTTCAACTTACCAGCTTAATTGCAACCTCTTCATTAGTTTGAACATTACCACCTGAAGAACATACAATTAAATTAACCCAAAACAAAATGAAACCTGAAATTAAAGATTGATAAACATAAAGGGTTCATCTACCTAGATAGATCTCCCCAAAAGAACCGCTCCCAATTTTCCGACCAAGCCGGAACTTATTACCAACACGAGGCTCCATTGGAGACTACAAATTAAAACAAAATCTTAACCCCCCAAAAATTAATCCAACATAGGATTAATAAAAAAAAAACTGCAAGATTTCAGCTTTTTTTTATTTTTTATTTTTTTGGGGTTTTGAGAAGCAGCATCACCAAGTTTACATCACGGCTTCAATTATATGCTTATTAATTATCCCATTTTTGAATTGTCCGTGATTCTATCTCTTTACCCCCATTTTCTTTCTTTTTCTTATATTATTATATTAAAAAAAGGTTACGGATGTACACTAAACTCTCGCTATGTGCGGTGAGAAGGGTCGGACCACAAGTATTTATTGTACGCAGTCTTATCTCACATTTCTGTAAGAGACTATTTTCACGACTTGAACTCATAACTTCTGGTCACATGACATCAACCTTATCTATTATTATATTATATACACAGTCTTACCTCTCTCTCTAACATACAACAGTAACATTCCCTCCCCCCACACACATCGACATGAACGGTAACATCCCCAACCCCCACATCGACACACCACTACTACCACCACCAACAGTCGATGCTACGCCGACCGCCGACCATCGGCGACCAGGTACGCTACCCTAGCATTGTTGTCCTCTGTTTTCTCCTTCTTTCTCTTTCTTCCACCTTACAACTCTTTCTCTATCTGCCCGCCACCACCGATCGCCGAAGTTGTATTATCGTCGGTGACTACCACCACCAACCACTGACTGACGACAACAAGCGACCAGGTACGCTACATGTTCCTCTCTCTTTCTCTTTCTTCCCTCTTTCTACTCTTTCTCTACCTTTCCGCCACCACTGGAGGGCCGAAGTTGTACCGTCGCCGATGATTATCAACCAAAAACTTCACTCAACACCACCGATGAACAGATCTAGTCAGTAAGGAATGTCGGAGACCACCGTCACCTCCGACGTCCGCCGCCGACGAAGAAGATCAGGTTTCTTCGGGTTCTCAGGATCAAAACAGAAACCCTAGAGTGGGTTTCGGGCAGGTTTACATAGTTACACAAGTTTACAAGAATTTTCCGACAGAAGACAGACATTGGCACAGCTAAACAGTGATTTTTGGCAGCAAGCAGGTTAGATTCACCTGGAGTTGGTACCTCAAGGTGCTCGTATTCATTCTTTATCCTTACATTCGTTGTTAAATTTTGTCTGCTTTGCTGTATTGTATATTAACTTTACATCATTGTCGTTACTAGTCTTCTCCTTAGCTATATCAGTTTTTCATAGTGGCTAGACTTGCACCTAGATTCTTGTTAATTTGTGTTTGTCTCATTGATTTGTGTGTTTTGCATTGATTTTTGCTTGTTTTAGGGTAAATAGCCGATCAGTCTATATATGCTTTAGTGGCTTTGACAACTGATGGTATACTATGGTTGGGGACGAGGGCGAGCATTAGGGGGTAAGCGGGGTAGGGGAGATGCTAGGCTCTGAATAGGGTCTTGGAACATTCAGACTTTAACAGGAAAGTCCATAGAGCTAGTTAAGATTCTTAAGAAGAGAAGGATTAATATAGCATGTGTCTAGGAGACCAAATAGGTAGGACATAAGGCTAAGGAGGTGGACGGGTATAAGTTATGGTTCTCGGGTAGGTCGGGGTATAGGAATGGGGTAGGCATTTTGGTAGACAGGGAGCTAAGGGACCAGGTGGTAGAGGTTAGGAGGGTCAACGATATGATGATGGAGATTAAGTTGGTAGTTGAAGGGTCACGGGCTTGGCTGAGGAGGAGAAGAGGCATTTTTGGGAGGATTTGGATGAGGTGGTGGCAAGAGTACCACCCACTGAGAAGTTATTTGTGGGAGGAGATTTCAATAGACATATCAGGTCACTTCTGGGGTCTACGACGACGTGCATAAAGGCTTTGGCCTCGGGGACACGAATGGGGGAGGTGTCTCACTTTTGGAGTTCGCTAGAGCTTTTGGGTTGGTGATAGCCAATTCGAGGTTCCTGAAGAAGGAGGAGCACTTGGTGACTTTCCGTAGTTCAGTGGCTAAGACTCAGATAGACTTTTTGCTCTTTAGGAAGGTTGACAACGGTCTTTGTAAATACTGCAAGGTTATTCCAAATTAGTGTCTTACAACCCGACATAAGCTTTTGGTGATGGATTTGGAGATCAAGATGGAAAAAAAGAGAAGGGTTGTGGATGATAGGTTGAGAATCAAATGGGGGAGTTTGACCATGGCTAGTGCAAAGGAGATGGGGGAGAGGTTGACGACCAAGGGTGTTTGGGGGAGTAGTGGAGACGCGACCAGTATGTGGAACAAAATGGCCATTTGCATCTAGGAGGTGGCTAGAGAACTGTTAGGGGTCTCGCAGGGTAGCCGTGGTGGACATCGAAAGGACTGGTGGTGGAATGTTAAAGTTAAAGAGAATGTGGATGTGAAGAAAGTGGCGTATGCGAAATTAGTAGAAAGCAAGGATGATGTGGAGAAGTGGACAGATAGGGAAATGTATAAGATGGCGATGAAAGAGGCAAAGCTAGCGGTCACGGCGGTGAAAACGGCAGCTTTTGAACGCCTATACATGGAATTAGAGGAAAAATGCAGGGATAAGAAATTGTACAGACTAGCCAAGGTGAGGTAAAGGATGGCCCGTGACTTAGATCACGTGAGGTGCATCAAGGACGAGAACGGCAAAGTACTGGTGGAGGACGCGCATATTAGGCAGAAGTGGCAATCTTACTTCCATAAACTCTTGAACAAAAAAAGAGATAGAGACATTGTGTTGGGAGATCTTGAGCAATCTGGTAGGTATCGGGATTTTGGGTACTGTAGAAGCATTAAGATTGAGAAGGTTGAGGGTGTTGTTCGCAGGATGCGCGGGGGACGAGCGACCGGGTCTGACGAGATCCAAGTTGAATTTTGAAATAGCGCAGGCAGGGCAGGCTTGAAGTGGTTGACTGAGTTGTTGAACGTCATTTTTAAGATAACGAGAATGCCCTAAGAATGGAGGTAGAGTACAATGATTCTTTTGTACAAGAACAAAGGTGATATACAGAGTTGTAACAACTATATGGGTATCAAGTTATTAAGCCACACTATGAAAGTTTGAGAAAGGGTCGTGGAGATGAGGGTGAGAAGAGGTGTGTCTATTTCCGAGAACCAGTTTGGATTCATGCCGGGGAGTTCGACTACAAAAGTCATTCATCTTATTAGGAGGTTGGTAGAGTTGTATAAGGAGAGGAAGATAGACTTACATATGGTTTTCATCGACCTCGAGAAGGCATATGATAAAGTCCCTAGGGAGGTTCTTTGGAGATGTTTGGTGGCTAAAGGTGTACTTGTGGCGTACACTATGGCGATCAAGGATATGTATGATGGATCCAAGACCAGGGTACATACACTAGGAGGAGACTTGAATCACTTTCTTGTGATGATGGGGCTGCACCAGAGATCAGCTATTAGCCCATTCTTAATTGCCTTGGTGATGGATGGACTGACGCGACAAATCCAAGGGGAGGTGCCATGGTGTATGTTATTCGCAAACGACATAGTCATGATTGATGAGACTCGCAGCGGGGTGAACGCTAAGCTGAAGGTTTGGAGACAGACTCTAGAGTCTAAAGGGTTTAGGTTGAGTAGGACCAAAACAGAATACATGGAGTGCAATTTCGGCTACGGGAGCGACCGTGAGACAGGCGTGGAGGTGAGCTTGAGACTCATGTCATTCTGAAGAAATGAAGCTTTAAGTACCCCGAGTCTATTATCCAAATGAATGGAGAGATTGATGACAATGTCACACATCATATTGGAGCATGGTGGATGAAATGGATGTTTGCATCTAGAGTCTTGTGCGATAAAAATGTGCCACCAAAACTAAAAGGCAAGTTTTATAGTGTGGTAGTTAGACCGACTATGTTGTATGGGGCGGAGTGTTGGCCAGTCAAAATGTTGCACACCCAAAAGATGAGAGTGGTGGAGATGAGAGTGGTGGAGATGAGAATGCTGATGATGTGTGGGCATACAAGGAGGGATAGGATTAGAAATGATGATATCCGGGGCAGAGTGGGAGTGGCCTCGGTGGAGGATAAGATGTGTGAAGCGAGGTTGAGATGGTTTGAACATGTTCGGAAGAGAGACACAAATGCCTCAGTGCGGAGGTGTGAGAGGTTGGCTATGGACGGGTTCATGAGAGGTAGAGGTAGGCCGAAGAAATATTGGGGAGAGGTGATTAGACGGGATATGGAGCAGGTGCAACTTACTGATGACATGACCTTAGATAGGGGTTGTGGAGGACACAAATTAGGGTAGAGGGGTAGTAGGTAGTCGAGCGTAGTCCTACTTACGCTTACAAACTGGTAGTTGTAGTGTTATTACTGAAGGTCCGCTTAGCATATCATACGAATATGCGTAGTATTGCTTTAGTCTTCTGTAGTTGTATTTCTTCTGTTATGCTTTCTTTAATGTACTTGGTTTATCTCATTTATCTGCGTTAGTTACTGTTTCTTCCTTCTTTTTCAGGATGCGCTATTATGGCGTATTCGCGTTTGCTATTAGCATTTGCATACTGCTTTAATTTTTAATTTTTTAACCGTGTCTGACTGTTTTTTTTTTCTGCTTTGCATGTCCTGAGTCGAGAGTCTCTCGGAAACAACCGCTTTATCTAGCAAGGTAGAGGTAAGGTATGCGTACAGTCTACCCTCCCCATACCCCACATTATGGGATTTCAGTGGATATGTTATTGTTCCCCTCAATCGGATACTACGACGTCGTACTTGATCTTGCGAGATCTTCGGGTCTGCTATACCTAATACTTATAGATATTTCAATGAGAATTGTTTGGAATTATGGAAGTACATGTCAGAGGGTTAACTGGATGTACAGTATATTCCATGGTCCGCCCTTACGTATTTCAATGACAAACTTCTAAAAATGAATGGACTTGGTCAGAAAACTGTATATACAATATGTTAGCGTGATAGCCTTTTTTCTATATAATTGTGTTATTCGGGTCCTGTGTGAGGCACTCGGTTAATTTTACTGAATATTTGATACATGTCACAACTCACAAACATAGGTATCGATTAATCTGGCCATAAAGACTTAAATAAATTAGAAGAACCCATCTAGTATCTTTGTCTCTATTGAAATTTAAACGTGAGATACTCGTTTCATTGACCATTAGACCACACTTTTGATGCGTCATGGCTACTATCACTCACTTTCTATTTGGAAGCCAATCTTTGAATTTTACATTTCTTAAACATAATCTTGACTATTTCACTTGGTATATGTTACATACAACCAATTTGGGGAAGGTATATATTTGATCCCTCGGCCAAAAATATTTACAATATGTGTTATTCATCTACCAGTTTTTTTTTAAACCGCCAGCTATTTAAGCTAATTTCTCATATTTTTTTGTCTCTATAAAATTTAAACTCTTATCTCTCATGATTTCATCCCACTTCAATGGCAATTAGGTCACACACCATCGGATGTAAGATCATGGAGCATTACATCTCTATTATTTGTACTAAATCACGTTAAATAAGTGGATAAGATATAAGGAGAAAAAAGTTAATAGTACCCAAAATAAGAATTTGGTAGATTTGGTTCAAACCTAAAATAATGGCCTTGTGCTTATTGTACTAAGTTTGATATGAAAGTTGATAGATTGTTAGTTAAAGATCACCCAACAAAACCAAATTCAAGAGTCACAATCGCACTGCAAACTTAGTCAATGAGGTAAGCTCAACAACTTTTTAAATTGCTACTTTAAGGTGTTTCAGGAAGAGATGACTTATCTAAGATATAGGTTAGGAGCTGATTGATTATATATGCACTATCACTACCAACTCCCTGTAATGCCATAATATGAATAGAAGTAACCGTTTGCTACCAAAAAAAAGAAAGATTAAACATGCACTATGTTTGGTCGACCTAAAAAGAAGAAACATTATTGTTATGATACTAATAATTAATAAACCAAGAATAAGGTTGGTCCAACTAAAAAGAAAAGAGTATTATTACGATTATTGATCAAAAGTTAGATTGGACTTGATTGATAATGTATATGAACATTTGTTATTTCAGGTAAGTTAAAGAACGAAAAAAGGTGCAATTGAAATATGATCTGAATATAGTACTTTCATGGGATATCAATATCCATAAGTTGTCTGGAGAAGAGTATTTACAAAGCAAACGGTTTGAGAACAATAAAAGACTATGTATTGGCTACTTTCCCAAACTGTACGTGAATCCATACGAGTATTGTACAATACAGTGTGCACACTAATTTGGAACAAACGAATGACCTACACTGGACAAATAATTTTACAAATCAAGTCAAAAAAGCGCCAGCAAAAGAATTGCAAATGGCGAAAACCCTACATTCTTTTGTGATTAAAAAGGGAGAGAATCCCAAAGGAAAAAAAGAAAAGAAAGGAAAATCAGTAATGCACAGCTATGATTGTGTTAACTCAATTTGAGGACCCATTGAGGAATACTTTTTCTGCAGCCTCCCTCTCAGCTGCCTAATTTTTGCATCTACTCTTGCTGTGAACCCGATGTTGGTATTCTGTCTAGCTTTAGACCGCTCTCTCTTCCACATATGATGATCTTCAACGTCTTTCTTATAATATTTGATTTCTTGAATAATGTGATGATCCATCGGATTGATTAACCTTTGGAAAGATATGTGTGCAAGGTAGGGCAGAGTGCAGACAACAGTTACTAAAAGGGTGGTACACCAGTAGACTGGAGCAGGAGCTAGAGCTTCCACCAGGATTCTGAAGGCATATTTAGAATAATCTGGTGCTATCATACCATAGATCAAAAGGAATAGGTACCAACTAGCAATACTTCCCCAGATGAAAAAATGTTGTATCCATGTGAAATGACTCACTGTGAGTGCAATCTGGCAGTTGACGGCCCAGACAATGCAGGTGAACATCGTAGTACCCACAGCAGTCAGGTCAGCAGTCTGGCCTCCAGCACGGAAGGCTTGATCATAGAAGATGATAATGTTGAGGAATAAAACAATGAGGGAGGTGTAGACACCGTTGCCAAGCCAACCAAATATTCTATACCAGTCAAAGAACAAGTTTTTGGGCCCTTGCTGGTACAGTGCTGGAAACTGCATAAGACATTACAGTTTTTAAATTACTATTGTTCAATGGATGTTACTCTGCAAATCGATCTTTTAGGAACTCTGAGAAAAAGGTATCGAGTAGACTCACCTCTAAGCAAACTTCAGAAGACACATCCTGCTCGAATACTCCAAGCGCAATCACAGGCAATGAGGTAAGAATCACATTGAACAGAATCATGTATGAATCATCATAGACAGACTGGCCCGAAAAGCCCGCAAAAGCCTCAAAGTAAAAGAGTGTGAGGCCAAAAGCTATATTTTTGTAGAAGAAATAGCATATCTGCATGCAGAATACGCCGCAAGTTAGATGAAACATGACAAGCATCCATGAACCAGAACATGATCATTTCTATCAATAAAATGAAACAGGTTCAGAGGAATTACCATCTGAGCAATTCGTTTGTAGCACCAATGCCCATGTACAACGAGAAGTCTCTCCAAGAACCGAAACTGTGCAATAGCAAAGTCACTAGCCATCACAGCCTGCAAGAAGCTAATAATCAAGTAAGCCGACTTACAGCCTCAAAGAGCAAAATATGCTTACAAAGAGGGAAGTAGCCTTGTTTTATTTCTCAATCCATATACTCTGGCATGCCAAACTTTAAAAGCGGGTTCGGTTTATGTATAAAAACTGGAAAGCAATATGAGTTGTTAAGTGATCCTTTTACTTATAAAATGCAGCAATGCTCTACTTGAGCCAATGGATTTAGGGACATCTTTCCAAATTAGAGAGGATTTTCCAGATTCTACTTAGGCTAATCAATCTTATCAGACAACACGCAGCAAGATGAATCGTGGAAACCTCGTCCAAACCCAAAGGGAATAGAAAATAAAAAACTTTTGTTACTTTACTAATTTGAACTTACTTGGATCGAAGAAATGCAAGACTTTAGATATTAGATGAGATAATATATTACACTATTTTCCAGAAGTAACAACTAATCTAGTCATATAGCTTTTTGACAAACACTGAAAAAAATAGCGCAGTTTAACAAAGTTCCTGTATTTATTTGAATAATCTACCATTTCAGTTAAATATGTTAGCTGTTACCGATCAAAATCGGTGTGATCTTAACAATCAAGAAAAAAAAATCAGTGTGATCTTCACAATCAATAGAAAAGATCGGTGTAATCTAAAATGACCAGGGCTCCTTAAAAAGAGACAATTGATCTAGGTTAATTTTGGCATGACATAACATATCTTCCTATGAAATCACTCTCACTTTTTTGGTTAACTTCTATACGCAGCAATCTACTTAGGCAAATGGATTTGTGATCATCTTTCCCAAGTAGGAAAGATTCTCCAGCCCAGATACTACCTTTGGGTCAGATTGCTGATGTCAATCTGGCTACTTCTTAAAAAGATGATACTAGGTGATATCTCTGAGGGAGACAAATATTCAGTAGAAATAATATTAAAATATCTCATAAATGCACTGAATCACCACAATCTTGTTCCCTCTCCTTTTCCATGTCAACGATTGCATTCAGTAACTCTTTTCCACTCTTCTCCAATGCAAGAAACTGTTGGAAATTAGCCTTTGGCGGGAGTTGTGACCGACCAACTTTAACGGCTTAAACACTAGTGTTACGTATGTTGGAGAATCCGGTTCTTCACACATGCATGATGTACTAAGTACGTAGATAACCGTAGGGCCAAGAATCGTCAAATTTCATTGAGAAATGAAAGAGATATTGGTTCACGAAGTAAGGTGTTTGAAGCATGGAAAAGTGTGGTGTGTGATCAATTCTCCCTCATCGGTAGAGGAAGAAAGAATTGTTGTGTATATAAGACTCGAAATTGGTTTGGGGTTAGGGACCCCAAGGGGTATCCCATGTGTTTAAAGGAGGGAAGACCTAGATGTGCTTCGGTTCGAGGAAAGACCACACACGCGCGCCGCCGCCGCCCGCCCGTCCGGTTCACGGGTTCACGGGTCGTGGGTTGTGGGCCTTCTGATATTATCTTTTTGGGCCAGAAAACTTTGCCAGAAGTACAGTTTGATCCCAGAAGTTTCAGATGTACAGTTTGGTCCCTGAAGTTTCAAGATGTACAGTTTGGTCCCTGAAGTTTTCAGAAAGTCAGAATTTCGACGGTCCCGGAACGAAACGTCCGGCACTCAATTCAGCCATTTATTTTGGCTGAATTACACCTCCTATAATGGCCAATCCGTTGGCAGCAATTTTCTCCATTTATTTGGTGGCTTTACTACCTCCATAATGGTAATTATTTGGCCAATAATGGTCACATTATGGAGGCATCAAACAAATCCCTCTTCCTCCTATATAAACACCCCTTACACCTTTGTTGAGGCACACTTGATATACACGAAAAATACACAAAGCGAGCGCTTTCTTCCTAATATTCCAAGCATCATTTCGTTATTCAATATTCTTCACGGTAGCTCTTGAGTTTCCTTTGCTCAATAGTTCCATTGCTCAATAGTTCCATTGCTGTTTTATCTTGGGAGACGAATTGTCCAGGACGTATAAAGGATACATACGGGGCAATATTGTCTTAAGGACAGAGTGTCACACTCGACTCAGCAAAAACAAGTTTCCAGTTTTTCTTGTTCAACAAATATTGCAATTTCAGTTTTGTTGTTATATTCTAATTTTCAGTTTTTCTAGTTGAATTGTAATTTCAATTCTTACATAAGCAGTTACTTGTAATTTCCGTTTCCTGCAAATCCTTGTAACCCAACAACAACAACTTAAGACAATATTTTGCTTACGGTAATTGCAATAACATGGCTGGAAATATGACCGATGTTGCTTTGCTCATCGCTGCCGCCTCTCGAGGCAACGTTGTCGCCTTCCCCGCCACCGCCGCCACGGCCAAGGCGTAACTCCGCCGCCTTCACCGCTGCCGCGGCTCCCGCTCAAGCGCGTAACAACACCGCCGCTTTCCCGATCGTTGGAGCTCCACCCTCTTCTTCACACCACCATGATCGCCCCGAAAAATTCATGGGATCGAAATTCAAAAGATGGCGAAAAAGATGCTTTGTTTTACTTAACAAGATTATGGGCATGGCCCGGTTCCTTACGGAAGATCCTCCACAAGCTGAAGATGAAATGGACTCTTCGCCTAATGAAACGGGTGAAGGGGGCCTTGGTATGAATGTCATTAATGGCATGAAGATGGTTCGTGACGCATGGAATCATAGTGATTTCATGTGCAAGAACTATATACTGAACTGCTTGGCAGACCCTCTCTACACGGTCTATTGCACCGTTGGCACTGCCAAAGAGCTGTGGGAAAAACTGCAAAAGAAGTACAACGCACAAGATGCGGGTACTAAGAAGTTCATCGTTGGGAAATTTCTAAAATTCCAAATGGTGGACAACAAGACAGTGATGTCCCAAGTCCAGGAATTCCAAATGATTTTACATCACCTGGATTTGGAAGGACTGAAGCCAAACGAGCAGTTTTTGGTTGCATCGCTGATTGAAAAGTTACCTCCTTCATGGAATGAGTTTATGAGTTACTTGAAACTCAAGACAAAGGAGATGACCTTTGAAGAGCTTGTTATCAAACTGCAAATCCAGGAAGATAATAAGAAGACCTTGCCAAAGGGTAGACAACCTGCTGAGGCGAAGGCGAATCTGGATGAGGCCAAAGGGAACTCAAGCAAGAAGCGGAAGTTCCGGAAAGACGGCAAAGCCCCCGCAGCAGCGAGAGATGTTCGAGAGGTAATTGTCATCACCGTGGAAAACCTGGTCATAGGATCAAGGAATGCCGCAAGCTCAAGACGGAGCAACAAAGCAGAAAGCCAAGTCTAAAGGCAAGGCTCAAGCAAACGTCGTCAAGGACACGCTCTGGATGACATGATCGAGGAATTCTCTGCGCGTGGTGCTAGAAGCCAACTTGGTGGAGAATCCGATGCGATGGTGGGTGGACACAGTGCTACTAGGCACATCTGTTCCAACAAAGATGCCTTCTCCACGTACACACCGATCGCCGACAAGAAGTCGTTCATGGGCAACAACGCTTCTTCCGACGTGATGGGGGTTGGAAAGGTGGTCCCGAAGATGACTTCCGCAAGGAACTTACTCGAAGGAAGTGATGCACGTCCCGAGAGATTAGAAGAAATTTAATTTACGGACCTTTATTGGTTAATGCTTTGGTTTTAGGCTAGTATTTGAATCTAATAAGTTTGTACTCACTAAAAATGGCACATTTGTAGGGAGGGGCTTCATCTGTGAAGGCCTCTTCAAAGTGAATGACATGTCTGTATTGCGTCAAGGAAATAAAGTTGAGTCTTCTTCTTATTTGCTTGAGTCTTCTAATTTATGGCATCATAGATTAGGACACGTAAACTACAAGTCTATTCAAAGGTCGGTAAAGATGGAGTTGTTGCCTTCTATCGACATAAACCCTCAACATAAGTGTGAGGTGTGCGTAGAGGCAAAACTCACCAAGCTTCCTTTTCGATCCGTCGAAAGGAATACCGCTCCTCTAGAACTTATTCACACAGATATATGTGATTTGAAGTTTGCACAAACTAGAGGGGGAACAAGTACTTTGTGACATTTATAGATGATAGCACAAGGTATTGTTACCTTTACTTGTTGAAAAGTAAGGATGAAGCCTTTGAAGCGTTCCGACGTTACAAAGCAGAAGTTGAGAATCAACTTAGCCTACGGATTAAATCCATTCGTAGCGATAGAGGGGGAGAATATGTAGCGCCTTTTGAGGAATACTGTGCCCAAGAAGGCATTATTCATCAAACGACGGCTCCATACTCACCTCAATCAAATGGTGTGGCGGAACGTAAGAACCGCACATTAAAGGAAATGATGAATGCCTTGCTTATCAATTCCGGTCTTCCCCAAAACATGTGGGGAGAAGCCGTCCTTACCGCTAATACGATTCTTAACGAGTCCCACAATAAGGGTAAGGACAAAACTCCATATGAATCATGGAAGGGAAAGAAACCCACCTACAAATATTTTAAGGTGTGGGGTTGTCTGGCAAAGGTTGAAGTACCCAAGCCAAAGCAGGTCAAGATTGGGCCTAAGACTGTAGATTGCATATTCATCGGATATGCAAATGACAGTAGTGCTTATCGCTTCTTAGTGCATAAGTCAGATATTCCAGATATCCACCAGGGTACAATAATGGAATCAAGGAATGCTCTATTCTTTGAAAGTACCTTTCCTAGAAAGGAAAAAGACATAACCTCTCTCAAACGAAGTTATGCACAAAGCTCTCAAGAACCGGGAGTCCTTGATGCCCGGATCCGCATGGTTCAGATCTAGCGAATCTCGAGGTGGTGAACATCCGAATCTAGTGTTCCGTTCTCGAACTTGGAGACTCCGAGAGATGGATCTAAGGCGAAGTAAAAGGGCTAGGAAGGATAAATCCTTCGGTCCTGACTTTGTAGCTTATATGGTTAATGATGAACCAAGGACAATTGCTCAGGCGTTGTCAACTCCAGAAGCACCGCTCTGGAAAGAAGCTATTGAGAGTGAAATAGGCTCCATTCTCGCATAACCATACGTGGGAGTTGGTTGATCTTCCTCCGGAAATAAACTGTTGGGGTGTAAGTGGATACTCAAACGGAAATACAAAGCGAGATGGGTCTATAGACAAGTACAAAGCCAGTTGGTAGTCAAGGGCTATCGGCGGACGTAAGGCTTTGACTACTTTGATACCTACTCCCGGTATCCGGATGACATCCATACGGGTATTTATTGCGATCGCGCTTTGCGTGACCTTGAGATACACCGGATGGATGTTAAGACAACCTTCCTAAACGGTGATTTGGAAGAAGAAATTTATATGGATCAACCCGAGGGTATGTAGTTCAAGGGCAAGAGAAGAAAGTCTGTCGACTTGTCAAATCTCTATATGGGTGAAACAAGCCCCGAAGCAATGGCACGAAAAATTTGATAGTACTCTACTATCGAAGGGTTTCGCCATTAATGAGTGTGATAAATGTGTCTACACGAAAGGTAACTCGACTCGTTTGTTATGATATGCCCGTATGTAGATGACATGTTAATCACGAGGAAGCGATCCTAGGGTAATCCTAGAGACTAAGAACATGTTGAAACAATGCTTTGACATGAAGGATATGGGTATCGCGGATGTCATCCTAGGGATTAAAATCTCTAAGACGTCGACGGATGGTCTTATCTCGGTCTCACTACATCGAGGATGTTTTGAGAAAGTTCAAGATGTTAGACAGTTCTCCGATAGCGTCACCAATGGATACAAATCAAAAGCTTGATAAAAATCTTGGTGCACTCGTATACCAGGAGCGATATGCACGAGTGATCGGTAGTTTGATGTATATCACAAATCGCACCCGACCCGATATTGCTTATGCGAATCAATAAGTTGGCTAGGTTCACCCGTAATCCAAGTGATAATCACCGGAAGGCGTTGAATCGGGTATTACAATACCTCGAAATACACGTTATTTCGGGTTGCACTATTCGAGATATCCAAATTTGTACTAGAGGGTACAGTGATGCAAACCGGATATCGATATAGAGAACACCAAGTCCACCAAAATGGGTATATATTTACAATTGGTGGTGGGGGCGTGTGTCTTGGAAATCCTCTAAGCAAACTTGCATCGCCCGATCCACGATGGAATCGGAGTTTATCGCTTTAGACAAAGCGAGGAGAAGAAGGTTTGAGTGGCTTCATGACTTCTTAGAGGATGTTCTGTGTTGGGACAAACCGTACCTTCGGTAATGATCCACCGCGACGCCGGTCGGCTCTAGGAAGGGCACGGAATGCTATGTACAACGGCAAGTCTCGTCATATTCGACGGAGGCATAAGATCGTTAGGCAACGATCACCACGGGTAATATCCATTGATTACATTAAGTCAAAGGATAATATAGCGGACCCGTTGACAAAGGGCTTACCCAAAGATCGGATGGCTTGCTGTCTTGGGGAATGGGCTTAAAACCCAAAATATAAGGACCGATACGATGGTAACCCAACCTTACGAACTGGAGATCCCAGTAATTTGGTTCAATGGGAAAACGAAGTTGTAAAGGTTCAGTTGATTGCTTCAGTGGAAGTATGAGCACTTCGGATAGTGATTTCTGAAAAGAAACACCAAATCCAAAGCCGTTCCCGCGATAGACATTAAGTGCTATCTGCAGTATGGGTAAAGGTTAAGTTTTCAAAACTGTAATGATCCTCAACAACTTGAGGTTAGGTTCTTGGGAAACTTTTAATGGTTCCTAACACTTGTGAAGTGGGGTATAGCAGGATACCTTGTAGGAGACCACCTATTTAAGTGCGAGGACGGGCCGCCTCAAAATGAACGCACTTAAGAATCCAAGACGTTGTCCATGGCCAAAACGGACAAAACATTACGAAGAAGAGAGTAAGGGAATTTGTTGTGTTGGTACCATTGTCTTGGCTTACACTAAACACTGACGGTTCAAGACATCACGTTCACCGCGCAGTAAGTAAGTCCGGTGGTATTCAACTATGGAAGGTTCAAAGTGAAGCTACCTCTCCTTATGCAACATCATCCGTTGAAATATTGCTTTGAAATGAAAAGACACCATGTGAGTGCGCCAAAATCTCTTTCAAGAGGGGATTGTTGGAAATTAGCCTTTGGCGGGAGTTGCGACCGACCAACTTTAACGGCTTAAACACTAGTGTTACATATGTTGGAGAATCCGGTTCTTCACACATGCATGATGTACTAAGTACGTAGATAACCGTAGGGCCAAGAATCGTTAAATTTCATTGAGAAATGAAAGAGATATTGGTTCACGAAGTAAGGTGTTTGAAGCATGGAAAAGTGTGGTGTGTGATTAATTCTCCCTCATCGGTAGAGGAAGAAAGAATTGTTGTGTATATAAGACTCGAAATTGGTTTGGGGTTAGGGACCCCAAGGGGTATCCCATGTGTTTAAAGGAGGGAAGACCTAGATGTGCTTCGGTTCGAGGAAAGACCACACGCGCGCGCCGCTGCCGCCCGCCCGTCCGGTCCGGTTCCGAGTTCCGTGTTCCGGGTTCTCGGGTTCACGGGTTCACGGGTCGTGGGTCGTGGGCTGTGGGCTGTGGGCCTTCTGATATTATCTTTTTGGGCCAGAAAACTTTGCCAGAAAAGTCAGAATTTCGATGGTCCAGAACAGAAACGTCCAGCACTCAATTCAGCCATTTATTTTGGCTGAATTACACCTCCTATAATGGCCAATCCGTTGGCAATTTTCTCCATTTATTTGGTGGCTTTACTACCTCCATAATGGTCATTATTTGGCCAATAATGGCTATTATGGAGGCAGTCAAACAGTCCATCTTCCTCCTATATAAACACCCCTTACACCTTTGTTGAGGCACACTTGATATACACGAAAAATACACAAAGCAGAAAGCAGTTTCTTCCTAATCTTCCAAGCATCATTTCGTTATTCAATATTCTTCACGGTAGCTCTTGAGTTTCCTTTGCTCAATAGTTCCATTGCTGTTTTATCTTGGGAGACGAATTGTCCAGGATGTATAAAGGATACATACGGGGCAATATTGTCTTAAGGACAGAGTGCCACACTCGACTCAGCAAAAACAAGTTTCCAGTTTTTCTTGTTCAACAAATATTGCAATTTCAGTTTTGTTGTTATATTCTAATTTTCAGTTTTTCTAGTTGAATTGTAATTTCAATTCTTACATAAGCAGTTACTTGTAATTTCCGTTTCCTGCAAATCCTTGTAACCCAACAACAACAGAAACATCTAGGGAAGAGGAAATATAAGTTACTCTCTCTCTCTCTCTGTTCAATAGAAATAGGAGAAAGGAAAAAAAATTCCCGGACCTAGTTGAATCTGGTTATGTTGGGTTCTCAGTATTTAAAGGTTCATGTTGTTTCAAGTCAGTCTGTAATTCTGTACACTAATGTATATGTATTGCACCCCTTTGATAACATATTTTTTGAATGCAGTATTGAAAAGATAATTGTCCTAAGGAAAATGTAAAAATTCTTTTAGTACATTAAGACCACCAAAACACCAGCTAGATGTATCACCAACCTGCATTCCTTCTGCACCGGAAATGCCAACTCCAATGTCCGCTTCTTGGATCATCCCAACATCATTTGCACCATCACCAATTGCTAATGTGGTTTTTCCAGTTCCTTCCTTTACTAACCTAGTAACCTGTGATCCAAATCGAATAAAAATTAATGTAAATATATGACCGATTTCATGGATGAACAGTTGGGCTAGAATTGAAAATGTTAGTTGGATTGCACATAGCTTACCAAGGCTTTCTGCTTAGGGGAGACACGACAGCAAATGACAGATGCACAACCGACTGCTAAATTCAAAAAATGATGTTTCATATCATACTCTAAAGCATATGTTAGAGTTTTCCCATCAATAATCAAGGCAAATGCAGCATGCGGGTCCTTTTCAAGCTTGATCATTTGAGAAGCATTTGTGATTTGCATCAAAATGTTCTCCTTTATAGCCTGATAAGTGAAAGAGAGCAATTGAGACGGCATGAATAATAATACAAGTAACAACTTAAAAAACTTGTTTTATAGTGACCTACCTGTGCAGAGCTTCTTTCCACTGAGTCTGCATTCATCGTCGTTATGCATATTTGTCTCATTCCTTGCCGAAGTAGACTACATGCGTACCTGCAAGGCAGCCAGAGTGTTATTTTACCAAATCGAATCCAATGACTACACAAGTATGAATGAAATCGTAGAAGATATGTATCTGAGTGGGAGACAGACCCTATGTTGATAGCTGTTTCCATCTTGTCACCTGTCAGAACCCAGATCTTGAGACCAGCTTGCGCCAGTTTATCTATACACTGAGGAACCTGATGAAAAGGTACAGATTCGAAATGGTCAAAAAGGGCTACTATGTCTGAGAAAATATAGTACAGATTCTTGAGGAGCATAAAATACATACTCCTTTCTGTAGTTTATCCTCCACAGCTGTAGCACCAACAAGGATCAATTCCTTTTCCATCAAATCAGATAGACGTTCAAGATTGGCATCTCTATCACCGCTGATTGAAGTTTTTGCTTTAGTAAATTCTTCATTCCACACAGAGTACTCTGTCTCATTCAGTTTTTTGTAGGCAAGCACAAGAGTACGCAGCCCTGCTTCCCCATAATCATTTAAATGCTTTGTGGTAGCCTCCTCAAATCTCCTTCCGTTCTTTGCTAATCTCTCATAGATGATGCTGCATATCCAAAAAACAGCATATCATCTAAAAAATTACATCAGAAAGTTCACCAAAGGCCACATCTTTGAGTCTGTGACTAAACAATTAGACAATCCAAGAGATAATCATAACTTAGAAACTCTTTTTTCATGCATTCAGCAAACCCAAACTTAGCAAACCCCAGTGCCATGTCCGATCAAAGAAAAAGGTGGGCTAGGAAATAAAAAAATTCAGGAACAAAATATTTTAAAAGGAAGGGAATCACCCAACACAAGGGGTGAGAGAGGGAGGTGGCTATGGAGAGTAATAACTAGGAAAATGAACTGAAATTTACAGGCATGTTAGCAGCATCTTTAAAAGCATAATAGCCTCTTCAATGGCCCACTTCAAGGTATACAGGAATAGATACATAATAGAGACTAGTTTTAGTAAATGTCAAAAGAAAGACCTGTCTGCTCCTTTACACAAGAGAATAATCTGGCCCCTCTCATCTCGGACGATAACAGACATTCTCTTCCGCTTGCTGGTGAAGTCCAATAGATTGAGAATTTTGAATTCCCTAGAGTTAACATATCAAGAGTAAGTTGGTAATATACTACATCGATAATGCAGCTCTTGAAAGCAACTAAGAATATTTGAGGCTGTGTCTCACCTTTCATTGGGCTCTTGAAAAGAAGGATACCTCTCCCTTACAATAACTTTTGATTGAGTTCTTTTACAGAACTCAAAGCCAAATTCCCTAGCTGCGACAAGAAATGCTGCTTCATCAGGAGATTCTGCTTCATAATTGTAGCTGCCAGTCTCCTCATTTAACTCAGGAATAGCAGTATGGCAAACTGAAAGTATCCTAAAGAATAGCAAGATGATATCTGCATTTGGTTCCTTCATCCAACTTCCCTTCATAAATCGGCTATCCTCAAAGCTGAACCCCTTTATTGCAGGCCTGATATCACCTTTAGGAGTGACGACCCTCTCTGGTTCAATTTCTGATGACTGTCTCCGTGAAATGTCAGGATCTTGCCCCCCAAGGTCCTCTGCCATCTGCTTTGCAGCTGCAAGTTCTACATCACTGGCCCGTGTCCCATATGCGATACCAGCAATGGAGCATTTTAGGAAGTCCATTTGGTTGCACGTCAAAGTGCCAGTTTTATCCGAGAGGATGGTATCAACCTGCCCCAACTCCTCATTTAAGTTCGATGTTCGTGCTTGAGCAGGAGTGCCTGTCTCGTCATCATACATATTAATATCCTGGTTTATGAACAATGCCTGTAGGACCTTTACTACTTCAATAGAAACATAGAGGGAAATAGGAATTAAATAACCATATAATATTAGTGCAGTGATCAGATGGAAAAAGGCTGACAACTCAGGCCTGTTTGGATCAGTTGTATTATTGTTCTTGTCCATAGGCTGCATATACCACCAGTCTGGCATGTTGAATCTTGTTTTTGCGGCAAAGCCGATGGAACTCATAAATGATATCACGAGAAGGAGGGTGAAGAGGATGTAAATTATCTTGTCCATCTGAAGTTCGATCCTACTCCTTTTCGAAGGAGATTCTGTAGAATTTTGCATAACTTTGCTGTCATGACCAGTGAATATAACAACTCCATAGATATATGCTGTATTCCTAAGCCTTGAATCCCTGAGGAGAACCTGAGTAGGATCAAGAGAATAAATCTGACGATCGTATTCAAGGTTGCCCACAAAAGTGTAAAGGTTAGGATTGGGATCTTCACATTTTATGGTAGCCCTGAAATCCTTGAAAGCCTCGTTACCATCCAATGGTAGGGTAACCTCCAAAGCTCTTTTTACCTTCAAGTTTGTCTCTCCATCCAAGTTCATAGTTTCCACATAACAGATTCCATCTTGATAACTCGATGATAGAAGAAGCAAATCAGCTGGAAAAAATTGGTCCTTTTCCACCTTCACGATGTCTCCGACACGAATCTTCATCCATGGCCTTGGACGAAAAGCACCACCTTCCTTATATAGACGAGCTTTCCGCAGATTGACCTTCATATCTTGTATGAACCGTCGCGAGTCTTCCAATGCCTCCTTCGCCATACTCAACCCAACAACAAAGACCAAAGGAGCTATCATACTGATAGGTGAGAATGGAGAAAGATTCGTTGTGGCTGACAGAATTGCAGCAAGGAGGAAATACAAGTTAGCAACACGTCTGAATTGCTCAAACGTGGCCTTGGGTAGGAACGTAATGAAATTATACTTTGTGGTTGATATGTAGTTTGTGCAGTACTTAAGAGGTTTCTTTTCATGGAGATGGGGCTGGTTGCAATGGACTACTCTTGAAAAACCAGCACCTAGCTGATGGGGACCCTCTTCCTCGTCAGTTCGTGGTCGATAACAACCAAATGTATAGAGATTACTCCATTGGATCTTCGCCTTTTTGCTGCCTCGAGCCATTCTTTTCCTCCCAATAAAAGTCAAAATCAGTCATACACCCACATTATACGTTTAAAAAAGAATCGTAATCAATTTCTTTCACCAGGACAATTGAATGGCACAATATCCTGCTCGACTGGATGGGGGATCAGCCTCTCTTCAACCCACGTGAGGTTTGAACTGTCAATCAAAAAAATCGATTCTCATAAATTAGACAATACACATGTGCAAACAAGAAATAAACAGGCCAACCCCATAACCCAAAAATCAAAATATTCCAGCAAAAACTCCCTGATGATACATTAACCTCGAAAACACAAATTAATCTCAGCAGAATCTAAGTAACACTAAGATTCAACAAAAAAAAAAACATCCCTATACAAATACCATCGATATATTTGTTATTTAACACCCATCCAATTCCAATTGCATACAAAAGATTGAACAACATTTTAGTCAACTTAAGCAGTCAATTAGGGAAAAACACCTCCAGAGAGAATATCTAGAAAAAACTCAAATTATCGCAGATTTAGCTTCTTATCTAAATCACAAACTAATTAAAGCTGACCAACCCAAACACATCAATAAGTCCAATTAAAACAATGAAAATCCCAATTTTGCTGCCAAAATACGATAAATTAACCAACAAAAAAAAAGGGAAATCACATAAATTTCAGCTAAGCTGCAGTTAATTAAACCACATTAACATAACAACACAGTAAATTAACCGACAAACTAAAATCCAGTATACTTGTTAAACAATTAATCAACTGATTAAAACAAACAAAAAGCTCAAGCAATAAAAGGGAAAATACATTTTTCTTTTGATGATAAAAATTAAACAATGAAAAGAAAGGGCACCTGAAGTCAACAAATAGATGAAGAAGTTATATGTGTAGAAAATTAAAATAGCTTTGGAGTTGGAGAGATCGCGCAATGTACAATGTACAATGTACACTGTATATAGAGAGAAATGAAGGGATTTTGGGTTTAGGCAAAAAAAAAAAAAAAAGAGACACACTTGTTCTGGGTTTGTTTGAAGATTCAAACTAGTTTCAGTAAAGTGGTAATTACGGGTTAGTCTCAAATTTTTATATTTAATAATTGTAGCTCTATAGTCTATACTTTGACGATTACGACATGCTATTCACTACTAGTCTACTTACTTCATTCTCTCAATTTTTAATTTTTGTATTTAAAAAATATATAGACTTAGATGTTTTTCATTTTCCAAGTTTAATTAATTGTAACCTATTATTTCTCCGTCTCAATTTATATGATATAGTTTGATTATGCACGAAATTTAAGAAAGAAAAGAAAAAAAATTGTGGTCTAAAGTAAGTCAAAGATATTTATATGGTTATAGATCATCTCGTTAAACGTAAAATATAAAATTTAAAATTAAATTATTATCAAATAAGGAGATGTGTTAAAAAGGAACTGGACACATGGATCATTCTTCTAAAGTTAAGAAAATATATTTGTAGACGACTAGGTCTTACTGAGGTAGGTCATCTAAAAAGAAGATTAGGTAAGTTATATGTATATCAACAATTGGGTCAATGAACTAGAATCATTTACTATAAGTATTTAACACATTTCAAATTTAAAAAAAAGTTCTCAATGTTATCTCTGCCTTTGCTTCAAATTATGCATATGTAGTTTAAAATGTTTATGTGTGTGTGAGATTTGTATTTATGGTCCTAAAAGAGTAGCAAGTTGCTTTGGTACAAAATTAGAGTCCTAATTGAAAAATATTTAGTGTTCTTTCTGAAATATAATGGTACCTTACAAGAGAAAGTGATCAATTGATTTTAGGTCCATTACACAATTTTGAATTTTATGTCAAATTACCAAAATATTCTTTTTACATAAGGATTTTATAAGTCTTTTTATTCCATTCAGATCGTACTTGTTTTCCTTTCTTTTTTTTTTTTTTTTTTTTTTTTTTTTTTTTTGATAATCGGGTTTCGAACTTACCGACTACTTCACCGGTATTACCTGACGTTCGAAGGTAATAGGACCGGTCCTTCAACACTATTACCAGGTAAATCGCGGGATGTGTTCCGGTGGCCAGTTTTTCTGGGAACGTAACCCACAGTCGATGAGACGAAAGGCAAATTCCCCAACATCCAGAGTTTCTTCGTACTTGTTTTCCTTTCTTCCTTTTACTATAGGAAAATAATAAAATTTAGAAAATTTGTCATTATTCTGAGAATAATACATAATTTAATCAATCCTACTTAATTAATTTAAGAAGGAACCAAAGAGTAGTAGGAGTATTTGAAATGGGTACGTGGCACTACCCAACACATCGAAGATGATTGGTTTTTCTGACAGGTTAGCCCGCATGAGTCTATTAATCAGAGCCGGCAGTCAGTTTTTTGGATATTTCTTTTTTATTTTTTCATTAATAGCTAGTACTATTTCAATTTCAAGCCCATAATAACATTTTTTCTTTGATATCTCGTAAATAATTCCGATATAAGATGGAACATAACTTTTTTTAGTTGCCATTTTGTTTTCAGTGCAAAAAAAAATAGATTAATGTTATCTCATAATTTTACTATTATTTTATATCAAATCTAATATGGAATAATTTTTACACGAATTAGCTTCATGAGAATAAAATACATAAGAAACTAAAATTAATCTTGATTTTTCTTCATATTTCTTATTTAATTCAACGTTAACACAATGAATTAAATATTTTCATATAATCTTTTAATTATTGATTTATATTATAATTTGTGTTATAATTTTTGGATGCTTGATGATACTTTGTACTTGCATTCATTTAACGAGTTGGTCTAATTACTCTCAATGCCTTTTTTCTTTCACATGGTATGTACTATATTTTCTTATGAAATTTGGAATTTTGGGCGGAGGCATTAAAACAAAAAAGTAGGTCTCTTGGATATTTAATTACAAGGTTTAGAATCCTGCCTAAAATTTAAGAATAATCTTAAATTTTTTTGCAACATAAATCTCAATCATGTAAGCTGTCATTTGTATCTAATGCTCTTAATTAAACATAATGTTCTTCTAATTTAGAACTTAACAAATTTAGTTGGATGCACTTTTTCTCCTGCTGAAAGATAGATGATTAGCGAAAGTATTCTAGAGCTCTTCATTAATTAAATACCCTACCTAAGTAATAATATACTAATCAAAACAGAAATGATAAATTCGAGAAATATAATAGTAGTAGTGTCGTTTATTTTTCTAAGCGTCAAATATCCTAAAATAAATTTAGTTTTTTTCTTAAATATATTTAATATGCTAGAGCGACAAATATTTGAACAAGAGGGAGTTAAGCAACTTCTTTCTTCTTTTCGTTCAGTAGTTCAGTACTGTATTTTTATTTTTGTTTTTCGAATTGTATTTTTTTAGTTGACAAAGTTAATTTGGGAAATTGCAACAAGGAATATTGATTACTTAAATGTACGTGTAGTAGTACTCTAACAAGTAACAGTGGTACGTTATAAATAGGGTCGTTGGAGAAGTTAAGTTTGGGACCTACAGTTGAGGCCTCCCACTCTGTACAGCAAATCAAACATGCAAAACCACCTTCATTTAATTAGTTGATTATTTATTAAGAATTGATTGGAAGGACATGACTCATTTTCATTACAAAAGTATTTTCTCTTATTTAGGATTTGGTATTTAGATCCTTGTCTCAAAGTCTTACTTTGAGGTAAAACACTTCATACTAATAGAAACTTTTGGTTAAGGTGGGCGGATATAGAGTTGTCTCTTCGGATTCATCTGAACCTAGTAATTCGATATGAAGAATAAATTTATGTGGCAAAAATTAGTAAATAACGTTGAACGCGTAATTTTTAAAATACAATGGATTCGATGCTAAAAATCTGAAAGGTTGAACTCGTATAATTTAAATTTCGGATTCACCTTTGATGAGGTACTTATTACCACACCACAATCAGGAGGGAGCTACAATAGAAGTCACGGATTTAACAGAACCCAATAGCTTTAGCTAAAATTAAATCCTAAGTTTATACTAAAATATTTAGTTATTATGTATAAATAATGTATTCCAAACCCAATAAACAAAAAAAATTGCATTTCAAAATTAATTTAAAATTTAAAATCTATCTCCCCCCAACAACTTTTGATGGCACAAAGGTATTTGTTTATGGCATCTCGCATCTTTCTTTTTTCTTTTTCACGAGTCATTTTCTTATTCAAAACAAGGATCCGCACTAATTTTATCATTGACTTTTTCTTTATGAGTTATCGTTTTCTAAAATTTGCAAAAAAATCTAAACGTGATTAACAAGTTTATGGTGAGAGTGGTACTGCAAGTTGTTTAATTGCCATTTCGTATAGAAAAGTTTACAAAGAATTGACACTTATCATCTTGATTAATTAGAAAAAATACACTCACCCATGTGGTTGGGCCCATACATCTCAACGTCAAAATGTAGATTGGTTAATTAGTTAAGATATCTTAGTTACTTATGTTTTATTCTTTTAAATCTGATTTGATATGCGTTATTTGAGCCGAGAATCTTTTAGAAACAACTTCTCTACCTCCATGAGGTAGGGATAAGGTCCTCATACACTTTATGTTGAAGAAAATATATTCCATCGGTGACGAATGAGAACCTTGGGATCCTTATAAGGCTTGGTCAATCCTCCTTCCTTTGAGTTACCTTTTGGGGTGTGAGTTAGGCCCAATACCTAATTTGACATGGTATCAAAGCAGGACCCATCTCACTCGATGTTGGGCCTCCAAATTAAATTGCTCACGCACCAGATGTTCAATCCTGAGCGTGAGGTGGTGTGTTGAAAAATGAAAAAAAACTATATCATCGGTCACCCGATATTGGGCCCCCAAATTAAATTACTCACGCATCAGATGTTCAATTCTGGGTGTGAGGTGGGGTGTTGAAGAATGAAAAAGAGTTGGTTAATGAGATGTGTGGTCTCCTTATATGGACTTGAGCAATCCTCCCATCATGAGCTAGCTTTTGGTTGTTGCATCCGAGATCCGTTGATAAAAGCAAACCGCTCCCAGATGCTCGCCCATAATTTTTCCGCTTCCTCTTTATGCGAGATCATTGAGTGAAGAGTTGGTTTGATGGTGTTACAAATTCACGACACCAACAAAGAGTTTATAGTCCACCAATCTTCTAATGAAACAACCCTTAGGTTTAGGGTTTTGTTTCTTTTTAAATGGAGGGGGTGTTGGGTTGGACGAAATAAAGGGGTTGGGCCGGTCGGTTTGGGCTTCCGGTTTGGCTGAAAATATGGACGAAATGGGCAGATTTTTGTGGGTTGGATAGAATATTGTTTTGGGGGAGGGGAAATAAAATGGGTTAAAATATAAAAAGGGTTTAAAATGTTTTGAAGAAAAAATATAAATTATTTAAATAAAATATAACGATGTGATAATAATAAAACATAATATTTGTGAAATGCTTAATGCTTAAAAATAAAAAGACGTGATGCCGTTTTGCGAAAATAAAATAACGTAGAATGTTATGATAAAACTATGTTTATGATGTTAAAAGACAAATGATAGTAAAAATGCGAATAATAATGATAATGATAAAAATAATGATATTAAGAATAATATATATATATATATAAAAAAAAAAAAAATAGGTGTCAAAATATATAAAACTGCAAACAAACAATCGGAAAAGATTGACAAAATTGGGTGTCAACAGGGGATAGCATAGACATCCAAAAGTTCGTAAATGCTTATAGGAAGGATCCCAAAGATAGAGAACTTGAGTGGGAGACTTGTTTGGGAGAATGTTCAAGAGATAGGTTGCCATTGATAGAGCGTAATACCAAAAATAGGGGGATAAAAGCGTGAGCAAGGAGGACACGAACTAAGTTGTTTATGGTTCTAATTTTTCGTTCGGCTTTGCTATTTTGTGGAGAGGTGTGGGGACAGAAAAAATGAAAATTAAGGTCATATTTGTCGCAGAAAAGTTTGAATTGATTATTATCGAATTCCTTCTCATTTGAAACATTTAATGTTCTTTTCAAATTGTGTCTTAATGAAAACACTAAATGAAGAAAAAATAAAATAGACTTGGGGCTTATTACCAATGGAAAAAGTCCATAGGAAGTTTGAATAATCATCTAAAAACAACATATAGTATCGATGCCAGACCATAAATCACTGTGTATTATATCAAATGGTATGAAAGTACAAATGGATGAAGAATAAAATGGCAACTTGACATATTTCCCAAAAACACAAGATTCACAAACAAGAGGAGAAGATACATGTTTGCAATCAATAAATTTATTTTTTGCTAAGGGAGCGTAAAATAGAGTCCCCCGGATGTCCTAATCTATTATGCCATAAAAGAGATGAAATTGCAGCAAAGGTTGATGGAGAAGAGGCTAGATGGCTGACGGAGGTGGTGATAGGATAAAGTTCCCCGGTGCTATCACATCTCATTATTCGCATCCCTATCATAAGGTCCTTTACAGAAAATCCAAAAGAATCAAATTCAAGGGAAACATTATTATCGGATGTAAAACGACGCACAAAGATTAGATTTTTGATAAGTTTCGGGGCATCGAGGATATTTTTGAAAGCTAACGAGGGGTGTGGTGAGGAGAGTGATGATTGTACATAACCTCGAAAGGGAATGCCTTGTCCACTACCAACAATAATATTCTTGATGTTGTTAACAGGAAGATCATGATGAAATTTGGATTGTTCAGCTATTGAGAATTTTAGGGAAGAGGAGGGGAGGAGGTTGCCGAGAAAATCAAGAAGAGAGAGGAGGAGGTCGACGACTAGTGTGTGGATTTTTAAGGTTTGACTGATGATACCACGAAGGAATATGTTCCATGTTCTTCATTGATCATTATGTATAATATATATAGTGTTACATAATTATTTACTCATTTACAAACTAGGTAACTATTCTTCATAATTACAATTGGACTACACTTCCTAATTTAAGGAGATAGTCACATTGAGTTAAATGTTTACAATTTCACATATATTTCGACAATTTCAATAATTTTTTGTGATCATTGCTGTGCTGGTTACCAAAGTGCTACCTAATTGATTCAACGTGGGTACCAATTACCAAAAATCGGATATTAGGAATCGCAGAATTGAAAAGGATGTACCAACTTTTTATGTATGATTTGAATGCTAAATTCACCTTATCTTATTATAGGACAACATAGGATTAGGTGCAGTGGATAGGAAGTGGTTCGGATAATGTTGTGGTGCCTTCACCTGATGTAACTTTGTCAGGGATAAGTTTTGTTGAACCAGAAACTTGTTAGTTAAGAAAAGTTAATTTATAATTATATAAAGAGATCAGATGATGCGAGCTTATATAAAGGTACAGACCAAAATAATTAATGAAACAAAAGATTTGAAGTTTTTTTTCTCGACTACAATATCTAATATTCTCAAACCTTTCCTTGAGCAACTGTGTGTGCATGCGGGGTGTTTTTCTTCCTTTTTTTTGATAATTGAGAAAAAAATTTAAGCTCCAGTCAATCATATTAGGAAACTTCCAAAGACATTTATAATCCAATGGCAAACAAGAATATTTTTTTGTTATAGAGCTAACAGATAAAAGTTTCCAGATTGTTTTGAGCTGGCTTAATGCTTCTAGGTAATGAAAATTTGGTTTGTTTAGATCTCTCTAACATGTCCCTAATTTCACCATTAACAGAAGAATCCTCAACGTCAACACTGCCATTCCCTGCAGTGGGGGCAGAAATAGACCTTCACACTAGGCACCTTTACTTCACCATTGTGATTACTTTTTCTTTTGGATGGTGGTGGTTTTTGGATAAGCTTGCACGCTCCTTGACTATTTTGTCAGGAACATACTACCTCCCGCTTAATCCAGTCCAAAAATCCTCATTGTGCCCTTAAATCTTAATGATTACGAAAAAAGAATGTGTGAATTTCTCCCTATCAAAGAAGACCTCCAAGAGTGCCAAACCACTCTAGTATCTTCCTCCAGCCCGGACCGAGGTCAACATAGAATGAGGGTGACAACCCTAATCTTGTGTGGGCTTTGCTAACTTATTGAGTTTGCGGGCGGAGAAAAGCGCACGTGAGGACTAGGGTCGGATGCGCATAACCTATACAAAATGTTGCTCGCTTTCTCTCAGCCCCTAGTGGCTCCAACAGGTCTTGGATTTTCGACAATAGAGGAAAAGATGATACCACAACATCCAAAATATGTGGGATGGAGCCGGCAAATAACCCCGTAACTTTGAGAGAAGGGGCTCTCCTATCTTTTGATTAGGAAAGCGGCACATACCAGACGTGCACATCCAAAATATGTGGGATGGAGTTCATGGCACAGTGACTTAACCTTCAAGGTCCTAAAAATCGATTCTCCATGCAGTTGCCTTTCTTTTCCATATTCATATTTATATCCACCTTCTACCAACACAACTACCGAAGTATTGCATTTTCTATTTACTGCAAAATGAAATGTCTCAACTGTACCAGGATGTTGAACTGAGACGACTTCCAAGACACAATTGTCATTATATAGAAACTAAGATCAGCAAGGACCCTTCTAAAAGATCATGACAAATCCAAAGTAGTCATAATTAGCAACACTTTCCACGAAAACACCAAGAAATCAGTAGTATTATACATAGTAATTAGCTATTGTACATCAGAAGGAAACAGCGAACCAGTATTGTTAAAATTAATGACATGAGAACAGTTAAATTAACCCGAGTTAGATCATTTCTTAGGGTGAATACTTCCAACAACTGCCTCAATTTCTTCCTTGACTCTTTCAAATACATTTGGTCCCTTAACTTCATCCACTGGTGTGCTTTCATCAATGTCATCACTAGTTCCATGAGTTTCCTTGTGATAGTGAGGCTTTTTATCGTGATGAATCATAGCCTCAATCTCTTCCTTTGCTCGCTCAATTAAATTTGGTGTTTTTACATCTTTCACATCTAAAAGTACAAAGAGATTGAAATGGCAACAATGAACATAAAACATCAGATATCCTAAGTTTGAACAACAATAGATTAGATTAGCATCAGAAATAAATCATTTCCCAGCAAACAAGAGAGGATGCAAAAACAAACTGAAAAGAAAAGGGCAAACCAATATCATGATAAAGAGGGAAATAGACATTGGGCCGAACTCTAACTCCAAAAGTTAGCTCAATAAGTGAGGATTGTCCAAGGCCATATAACGAGACCAAAGGACCACATCCCCGCCAATGTGGGATATCCAACACCCTAACCGCTCAGGCTTGACAACTGGAACGTGGACAATATAACATGGGGACCAACATCAGATAAATCAAGAATTGAAACTTTACCATGTTAAATATTTGATTTTGGGCCTACCTCAACCCTAAAAGCAAGCTTCATAGGCGACCATTGCCCACGACCATGAGACCAAAGGACCACGACAGTAGGGATGTTGGATATCCAACATATCAATTGATATTAAGGCAAATACGAAATTCAGTATCATTTAATAGAAAGATTGTCTCGACATTATTAAAAAGATGCTCTAATTGAATAAATCTTGCCAGAGCAAAAGATGATCTAATTTCTCGACATTAAAAAAAGAAAAGAAATTATGTCCTGTAATTTCACAATTTACAAGAGGAATTAGGACGTGGGTAAGTGAGTGAGACCCAAAAAAGTGCATTTTTTTGTTCTAATATTAAATCTGTCAGCATCTTAGTTTGCAATATTGTTTTTCCTCAGGAAGTCCCCTTTATTTGCAATACCTATAAGCATGTATGAAATGAAAAGGATAGATAATACATAATAGGAAAGAAGGAAACGAACGTTACCTGGAGTAGATGTCGGGGCTTCATTTCCTCTAGATTCCGCCATGTGAGGGAGGCTCTGATCAGGCTATAGAGATTACCGAGAGAGATGTGACTACACTAAAATACAAAACGCAGCGTGGGCCTCGGGCTATCCACATTGGATTACCAAATAAAGGTCCAATAGAAATTAAGTAATGTTGAATAAGTTGTGTAGTATTTTTTAAAATTGGGTAGAGTATTAAAAGTTTTGGCTTTTCCGGCATAACTTAAGTGGATATGATGAATACATATGCTGAAGCTAAAATCTAATTATGCCTCCGAGTGAAATCTAAACTTATGTCTTTCTTCATATTATGTTAAATGTTGATAGTTTTGCCTTATCTGTCATAATTTGTGGAATATTATAATCTTTATGCTAAAGCTAAACGCTAACTATGTCGGTCATAATTTAGTTTATGCTGCGCTGATGAGCAAAATTAAAGACTACAAATTTGTGGAGCAAAAATTAAAGACCACCCCGAAATAGGGTTATTCGTGCGAAAAACCCATTGAATTTATCTTCACTTTACTTTCTTATTTTACGCAAGGAGGCATAGAATGTTTTTTTTTGTGCACTGGCGTTGTATAATTATCTTCCGGGTTGAGATGACTGCAACAATAGGTGACTTTTCATACTAGTCCTAATTCAATAGTAATGTCACGGGGTGATTTTCCACCACCGAGTTTCTGCCCGAGATTCGCCCACCGTGCGACAGTAAGTCTGCTGCTTGACTCAGCTTGTCCAACATTTAATTTATTTTTAGGTACTTAGATTATTTTAGCACACCAAAGTAAAGAGACAATGATATACGAAAAAAAATTCCAACCTTTGTATTAATAAGAAAACACTACAAAGGACCCTCACTCGTTTCAGCCACAAATTGGCCAAAATTCACTTCGACTTCAACTTAGGCACAATCACAAGTCGATTGTTGCCTAGCCACGCTCTCTCGAAACCCTCACGTTTCTTTCTAGTGTGCCTTAGTGAAATTCTAAGTCTTTCACCCTCTGAATTCGCCCAAGGCCAAGGCTGGACATTTATAGCACATGTGCCAACCTTTGGCTTACAACTAATGACTTGCCGACACTTGGCCAACTCAAGACCAATCAAAACTAATGGGGAGTTGACATCCCCAACTGCATAGGCATTACAATTTCGTGCTAAGCAAAGTGCATCAAGAATAAATGAAACAACCCAAGGGCAGTTACAAAAAGAAACCGCCCCATGTGCGCGGCACATGGGCAAGCCTGCCTAGCCTTGGCACCCAACGCCTCATTTTGCGCCAAGATTTCCCGCCATGTTTTGCCTTCGCGCCATTTCCTTGCACGACATGCCTTGTGCGCATGCCAACCTTTGTCACCCACATAGCTGTTATTAATCTGTATTCCAAAAAACCAGTAAACAATAATAGTTGAATAATGAACAGAATCAGTGTTGGAAAAATAAAAATATTTTTCAGAATATAATCGAGCCCACTTAGTTCAAAGTGTGTCCTTAAGGAAATTATTCCCCTCACAATACTCGAGGTTGATGGAATATCCCCTCCCAGGATAGAACGATTATCTTACCAGAATAGTAGTACTCCAAATTCCGGTAGCGGCGAACCACTCAACAAAGTAGTATATCACACGAAATTTGTTTATGCGAGAAGAAGAAGAAGTTTGTGTTGTTCGAAAAATTCGTAAGTAATATTCGAGGAATCAAACGAATTTATAGCCATGGAAGTACTGTTTCTGAAGGTTTGCAACCTTTCTGAACAGCCACTGAAAATGGTGGGAAATTTAAATAAGGAAAAGAAATCGGGTCGCGGGTCAGACACGCGGATCCGGCCGGGTCGCGTGGTCCAAAAAGATTATCAATCAGAGCAGTAGCAGTAGCAGTAGCAGTAGCCGAGCCGAGCGAGCGACGACGACGGCGCGAGGGGTCCTTGCCCCCTCAACCCTTTTACTGACAAGAAGGAGTAATTCTACTTATAAGTAGAAGAACTTTTCTTTCCACTACCGATGTGGGACAAATGCTTATTTTATAAAGCAAGAGGGAACTCCCACTTTTCTTTCCACTATCGATGTGGGACAACTCCCACTTTTCTTTCCAATCATTTCCCATTCACCAATATCAATACCCAACAATAGCTTGCCACTGACAATGCCTAGCTCACACTATCGTGTCATGTCTTGCTTTTGCCTTGCCCATGCCTTTGCCTTTGTTCTACTTAGCTTTGTCTTGCCCACACTTGGCCCGCACTTGACACATGCCATACGCTAGTGTGCCAATGTCTTGCCACTGCTCGACGCCCATGCCATGCCATGGCGCACCACACTGCCTCCTTGTTTGTCCCCGACTTAGCCGTGCCATCTGCCGAGTCAAAGAGTCAGGCCCCCTAACAATTAATATAGAAAATCAACTAAGCAACCTCCTATAACCAGGTAAAAGACATCGATGTTAAAAAATTGTTGGTAAACATTCCTCCACTCTGACTTAACCTACTAGCCCGCACTTTTTTTTTAAGAGAAAGAGAAGGACAATAGGCTAGTAACTTTTGAAAGTCGTCCTTTGTTTCGCTTACACTTACTAGTGTTTATAAGTCCAATCTTATATTCAGTTGTCTTATTTATTTCTTCACTTCAAAATTTCATTTTGTGTAGGAGTGGACCATGAATATGTAGAAGGTAAGTAAGAAGATGTGAAGCTTGGCGAGACTTTAAGATGCAGGGAATAAAGTTGAATGGCAGGGAACAAAGTGTCATTTAGGCAGCTTAAGCTTTGCTTAAATGCACTATCGTTACCATCAAGCAGACATACCATAAACAACCAAGGGTGATATTGTTCGCACGTCAATCTCAAGGACACTTGGATACAGTGAAAAGTTTCCTTATTACAGATCAAGCATATCTTTAGAGGAAATAAAACCAGCTTCAATTGCTAAATAAAAATATTAAGAGTTGGGGATAAAGTTGTGTTCAAGCCGTGGAAACAGCCTCTTGCAGAAATGTGAGGTAAGATTGTGTACAATAGACCCTTGTGGTCCGGCCCTTCCCCGGACCCCGCGCATAGCGGGAGCTTAGTGCACCGGGCTGCCCTTTTGGGATAGAGCTAAGAATAGGAGACTAAGTACAAAACTCCAGTTTGAGGCTCACCAAAACATCACCTTATGCTATTCTTTTCAATAGTCGCAACTTCACCTATTCAGCTGTCCGTGAAATGCTCTAAGCCTTCTAGCCTTGATCCGTACAACTTGTGAACCTTGCAACAAAGATGTTGTTATGCTGTTATTCTTGCTCGGCCCTTTGCAATACGTTGAGCAATAACTCTCCGGCCACCCTTTGTCGCTTTGCTGCTCAGTGATATGTGCTAAGTCAGAACTCAACAAACAACATAAACAATCCAGACAAAAAATCTAGAGTACTATAAATTGAGTGAACAGAGAAAAGTGAACCTAGGAGGCAAATGACAACCTAATTTTCATTGCCAGTATGAGAGAACACCAGAATCATGGGCTACATAATGGGGTATCCTTAACTCCAACTCCTCTTTCATGTACCACTTACCTCTAATTGGAATTGTTCTAAAAGTAAAATATTTTGTCCACAACTTAAATATGACTCGGAAAACGTATTGTACATTTTGTAATCCTACAATTTCCAGAAACAAAAATGGTCTAGTGCCTATTCTTTCAACAACTCAAAGACCCAAAAAGCTAAAATAGAATAAAATAGGTGCTAGATGGTGCATAATGCTACTCGTACTGAGAATGTGGCCCATTTGTGCAGAGGTTAAAAGAGCAAGGGAGAGATACATACCGAGCAAAGAAACCATGTGTCCTTCTGCGCCTCATGTTGCTGGGTTGGTAGGTTCTCTTTGGAAACAAAAGCATCCCACTTGACGAAGAATCATCTACTGCATGACTGAAATAGAAGAACGGTACAGTAATTCATGTAAAACCAAGTTTTATTCCACGATTCTTTGCATTCAAGTCTCTGATGATTTAAATGAATACAGATGAAATAACAAAATTATAATCACTTTTACAAAAATAATTCACACAAAACCAAACTGGTCCAAGGAAGGTGGAAGCAACTCGTAGTTATAGTAACAAGTTTAATTTCTGACGACTCAAGCTTTTTATTCATTAGGAGAAGGAACTAAACAAAAATTAACATTTGTAGCATCAGCTTAAGCAAACAACTATAAAACTTGACTAATAAATTTATGTTTTATAAAAAAAGATTCATTAGTTGATAGATATATTTACCAATCGTTTTTACCGACCATTTATATCAAATATAAAAAAAAAAAACTGCAAGTTGATAGTATATTTATAACAAAATTTACTCTTACCAATTATTTACCAACTAAATTTACTTCTATAATTCATGTTCATTTTTTTTTGTTGATCTAAAGTTCGATCAATAGATGTTTTTTTTTTAGAAAAGTCTTCATTAATTTTGTTATGAACTATGATTTACTTATTTGATAAGATTGTATAAAAATTAGGAAAGTTTTGATAATTTTCACAACTTGTGAAATTTTTATATTTATGAGAAAAATACAACTTAAGAAATTCAAATTACATGTCTTAAATTTTTAATCTTTTGTTACCAATATTGGGAGACATACGAGGAAAGATAAATATTGGAGTTTGAATTCTGATAGTTCAAAATTTCACTAGAAATTTAGGTTTTTTAGCCAAGGGTATTTTTATCAAACTTTAATTTCGGCATTAACAGGGCTAAACGTTAAAATAATTTTAAAACTGATTAAACATATCAAGTAGTGGTCCAAAAGTTACTATTTACCCATTTCGTCCCTTTTATTCTTGTGTTGAGGACTTTGGTCTTTAGTCTTTACCTTTGGAAAATTTTCTGAGCCATCAGTTCTTTTTGTTCAGAAATAATCTTTAGCAACCATTTCATCTCTATGTGACAAGTTTGCCACAGTTGTGTTTTCTTCTGAAGATCATTGCAACAAGAAACTTTTTGTCAGCAAAAAACTCTCTACTATGAGTTCACTTTAGTCAACTCTCTCCAATCAAGAATACCAATTTATCCATTCCACAAAGCTCTGAAGAAATATTTAATGACAGCTCATCTACCAATAAGCTGTGGAGTTTGGTCATATACCCAAGTTTCTGAGAGAAAGCAACACAAGTAAAAAGATTCAAAAGAGTGTGTTAGCAAAATCAGCAAGTTATATAGTACAAAGAACTAATAGTAAAATTTTGCTTCGAGAACTACATTATCATATACAGTGACATTATCATATACAGTGACAGAAAAAACTAGAACTGAGGTGCAAGCTAGCTGGTCCGGACGCCACGATTATAAAAAAAGAAAAAGTAAAACTACAAGTAGAATACAGGATTTGACAAATAATTGACACTCCAAAAAAAGGTAATCACAAAGATGACTACATAAAATTAGCTAGCAAAAACCATCTAGCGCGTGTTTTGGAGGAACATCAATCTTCTAACTCTTCATCATCTTCATCGGCATCAAATTCCTCTTCTTCTTCGTCACCAACTTTTGTCTCATCTTCTACATCGTCTACAATGAAACCCCCCAGTGTTTCATCGTCGTCTTCTTCTTCGGAGGGTCTAGTTTTCTGTTGTGTAGAAGGTATATTCCTTTTTGCATTAGACTTCTTCTTGGATCTTGTGATGTATTTAGGTCCCTGAAGCTTCTTAGATCTCGTGAGCAGTTCCTTCTCATCTTCACTTTCGCCAGTCCACTCATCATCATCTCCCTTACCTTTTCTCGTCCGTTTCCTCCTTGCACCCTTTCTGCCTTTTCTATCAGAATCCTCATCAGCATCACTCTCTGCTCGTTCATCCTCGATAAACCAATTCCAGTTCTTTATCTCCCGAATCATTATCTTGGGATAACCATCAAATTCATGCCCCATCACCAGAAAGCCAAATTCTGCATTTAACAAGGCCAGTTTAAATCAGCAGGAGATTCCTCTCAAACAATCAGATAGTCATATCTAGCTTAAATCAATTACTCCCTTTGTCCCAATTTATGTACGATTCAAATTAGATAAACTTCAACCAATACTTTAAAATGTATTTTTTCATCAGTATTGACATGAGAAAAATTACAACTTATAGTACCTTTATATAGTTTTGAATATCTAAAGTTTAATTTTAAATAATAAATTGATCTAATTTAATTCAGCTTAAAAAATTAGTCAACTTGATTCTCGGGAAGCGAAAAGTGCCACATAAATTAGGGCGGAGGGAGTATAAAATAATTCAATTTACATCAAAAGGACAATGTAAATATAGTCTATCTACCACAAATCCTCTGATTGAATCAAAAGAGCAGAAAAAAATGCAGATGATTCATAGTATGGACATAGTTGAACTCTAATTCAATCCCAATTGGATAACCACTACTCTGAAGGCTTTCATCAAAATGGTCTCCGCTCTCCATTTCTAGAGCTAAAAGATCATTCTCCCCAAGGTGAACCAATTGGATTTGTAAAATCAATTATATTTTTATATTTCTATTCAGTCAATTAATCATATTTTTGCTTTCGTTATTTTCATTTTCATACTGCTTTGAATTTCTTGTCCTTATCTGACATTTTCTTATGATAATGTTTTCTCTTGAACCGAGAGTCTTTCGGAAAACGCCTCTCTACCCTCCCAAGGTAGGGGTAAGGTCTCCCTAGTCCCTACACTCTACACTCTACACTCCCCAGATCCCACTGTGTTGTTGTTGTCAATTAATCATATTTACAATGAGTCTCTTGACTAAAATCAATGGAACAGAATGATACATATGTGATTCATATAATTGAGCCAACTAATTTGGGATTGGTACTAGTTAATTGAATTGATTGAATATATTCAATTAAGCATTGAAATTGCAGAGACAAAGAAACAAATACCAGGGGAAAATCAAACCTTGAACAGGGTCAATGCCGGAAATATCAACATCCTCGAGGTCAAATTCAATCCCTACTAGACATGATGAACTACTGTGAAGACTTCCAGCCAATTGGGTCTCCATTTCCATCTCTTTCTTTGCACCCCTTTTATCTTCATCCTCAAAATCAATTCTTTTCAAAGTGAACCAAATGGGTTTATTGGCTGATACACAAAACATGTCATCATTCTCCATTTCGCCTCTTTCAAACTTCCTATAAGTTCGAACTTTACCATCCTTGTTGCTGTGTACCCAAATGGGGTTCCTTCCAACGACTTCAAAAATAACTTTAGCTTCGTCTTCGTGGTCTGAAGGGTGGTGGATTTGGAACAAGATTTGACGGCGAGAAACGGTTTTGTCGTCAGAGGTAAACCCTAACCCTCTACCGAACTCTCGGTTTGAACCGGGTGGCAGTCGGGTTTTGGACCCATCAGTACCTTCAATTTCCATCGTACTTCAAAATTTTGTAGTATGAGATGAGTTGCCAGAGTTTCCCAATTTGTTGTCTCGATTTTTGGAAATGTAGGTTTAAGAGAATGGAATCGAGATTATGGGAGTAAGTGGAGTTGGGCGGGCTACTCTCCAGGGCCTCATCGATAGATAGATAGAAAACCCCGGCAAAGGACTGAACTTTTTTTTTTAGTGGTGCTTGCTACTTTCGAGTATCTCAGCTTTATTACGAGTCAGTTATACAGTAGTATCGAAATGAAGAGCTCTCAGGGTGTGTTTGGTACAAAATATTTTCCACGAAAAATATTTTTCATGAAATATGTTATTCTAGAAAATGATTTCTTTACAAATAAATAGATTTCTTACTTATTTTCTAGTGTTTGGTAAGTCAACAAAAAAAAATTATCCCAAAAGCCTTTATTTATAATTTAGCAAAAAGACAATAATTAATTATAGGTGACAAAAAAGTTTTAAAATTTAGTCGGAGTAACTCAAGTTTTTTTTATTGAGTGTAGGTGATAAAAATTAGATTAGTCAATTTTGTCCCATCTTTCTCGATTTATTTGCAATTTTAAATATTTTGATACCTCAAAAAATATTTTATATATATATATATATATACATATATGCATATATATACATATATATTATTATTATTATTATTATTATTCGTATTTCTACAACCATTTGCCTTTTTAAATCATGATCATAGTTTCTATTATAATATTCTATATTATTTTATTTTAGCAAAACAACATCGTATTTTTTTATTATTAAGCATTAAGCATTTCACAAATATTATGTTTTATTATTATCACATCTTATATTATATTCTAAATAATTTACATTTTTTTTATTCAAAGCATTTTTAATATTAAACCCTTATTTTTAGATCCATACCCATTTTATTTCCCAACCCAAAAATAATTTCTACCTAAAACAATCACCCATTTTAAAGGGGGCAGCCCATTTGGCCACCCCCATTTTCTACATAACCAGCCCAAACCACCAGAAATCTCGGCCCAGACCCAACAGCCCAACTCTCCATTCCCCTTTATTTCCCTTATCTCACCCGTCAGCCCATTCTCCCCAAACTCCCCATTCCGCCCAAGCCCAATCAACCGACCCGAGCCCAATCCCAATTAAAACCTCCCCATCGTCCAAAACCAACCCATTTCACCCCAAAACCTAACCAAATCCCAAAACCAGACGACCCTGTCAAAACCGACAGCCCTTCACCCGAAATCACCTTCAAACCACCGGATAAACACCAACACCACTGCCACCATCGACCTCTCGCATCACCCGTCCCTTTCTCCCCTTTTCTGAATTGATTCAGAGTTGTGAAAGCTCATCTGAAATTGTCTCGAATAGAGAAGAGAGGGGAACGATAATATCCCTCGGTCTCAAGCTCGTTTTGCCTTTAAATCAATAGGTAATGGTGGCATCTCTGTCCCAACATCCCCATTCTTTCCAATCACCTCTGAAAAGGCAGAAAATTTAGACTTGCACCATTCCCCCCCCCCCCCCCCTTTCTTTTGGTTGGAATTCGAATTTCGAATTCTAGCCGTTGAAACCCCTCAATCCTGGCTATAAATACAACCATTTGGGTTCTGTTTGAGAGGGGGTTATTTTTTTCGGACAGAAAAAGGTCTGGTTTTAAAAGCTGTTAACTAAGAAAAATTGATCTTTTCTCGCGTCTTCTTTAAGTTTTTTTTCAGAGGCTTCTGGTTTAAAAATTTCTCCCTTTGTTAAACAAGTTTTGAATCCAAAAGAACTGAAAAATCCCTTCTTTTACTCTCGTTTCCGGCTTGGCAAAGCCATAAAATATTTAAGCTCTTGTTCTTTTTCAATCGCATAAACAAAACTTCTCCGAGCGGGGTTGACGATTCGAAACGACGCCTCGGTTCACTGCCCGGAGAAGGTCAGTAAACTCAATTTCCTCTCAATCCTGATTTCTTTTTGTTCTGTTTTCTTAAACTAATTATGTGTTAGTTGTTAGTACTATTATATCTGCTTAGCATGTTTTAACTAGGCTAGATTTAATTTTGTTCGTTATCTATTAGGTTCATAGTTAATAGTATTGTTTATACATTACTATAATGTGAAAGGGTGATGTACTATGTGATATGTATGCTGGTTTGATCATTTGTTAAGCTTGGTTAAGAGACCGTTAAGATAAAAATATGGCATATTATGGCATTAGATGATACATGTTACTGCTTAGTGTGTTATTTGGTGATTTGCTTGTTAGTTTGATTTAATGGATTTTTAGATAAATAGATTAAATTCAATGTGACAAATGATTTTTATTCCAGGAGATTAAATCACTTAGTTTCTAACTGATTTAGACAAATTGTTCAACTGGTTAAATGTGATATTAATCTTATGAACTAATGTATATGCTGGGCAAACTATGTGTGGTTGAAGGTTTCTTAGGACATTTGACTGGATTATCTTGTTTTATATGCCATGTTTAGAATAGAGTGACCTAAGTATAGTTTCAAATCTGCCTAAGTGAAGAGCATGCCTAGTTTTGATCCTTCCAGCATGTCAATCCCAGATTCTTTTCCCTTATATGCACATGTTCCATTTCATTCTGCATATATTTCTATGCTTGATTATCATGGCACTAATTTTAGCTCTCATATATTCATCAAACTCCATCCTATTATGTGTTGGTTTCGGGATGTTATTTGATCATGTTAGGGTCCTGTTGAAACATGCCTCTCTTGCTGAACTCCTTTTATGGTTTATGTGTTGATTGACTGGTAACTTGCTCTATGTTCCCTAACCATATCATGCTCCTATTTTGGGATAGTATTAAGTTGAAAGAACGGCATGATCATGTTCCTGTAGGTTTTCCCGACCACCAATGGCCCTGTTTTTTCCTAATTTAAAGTGTCATCATGTTTAATGTAGTGAGAATAGGATTGTATGTGACTAATTTGGTTCATGTTGGTCCTGTCATGGCCTTTTTAGAGGATTATTTTGTTCACATAGGCTTGTACATTTCCCTTTGAATGTCCACTGCTTAGGGTACCTAGATCACTACTCTTGATGCATTTATGCCCATTCTGATCTGTTTTAAGTGCCTAACCCCATTTGTTTCAATACTGGTTTGATTCCTGTGTATGTGTTAATGCTAAGTCATGGTGCAGCCCCGATTTGTATGTTCGTATGTTGTTTGCTGGATGTATAATATGACTAGTATCCTATGTATATTGCTTAATCTAAATGACTTTGCACCCTTTTGAAGTGTAGTCTTAAATGGATATATTAGCTCATCTTCGTGCTAAAAAATGTCTTCCTGAATTAGTCATCTACCTGTTTTGTTCATCTATGTATTTTTATTTATCTAAAGTGCTTGTCATGCCTATGTGTTGACTGATCTGGATATATGTATGTGTGTCCAAGATCACATGTAGTGTACTAGTAAGGCCTCCTCTTCCCCTTTTCCTCTCTACACAACTTGAATCTGCTCACAGTCTGCTTCCAGTTCGTATTTGGTTTAAATGTAATTGTGATGATGTATTTCAAGGTGTACAAAGCGTACATGCTTTGGTATACACCAGCTGTATATCGAAGTCGCACACCTTTGTATATTCTCAAGTACATCATATATATTGTTTGAATATCATGTATACCCTGGCTTTAAACGACTGAATTTATGTTGAGAAAAAGACTTCTGAAATGGGCCTGAATATGTAGTTGGTTTGGGTTTATTACTGTCTGCTTTTTGAAATCTGAGAATAGTTACTTGGGCCTCCCTTTTATTCTCTTAATATTGCGTTCTGCCCAGCCCAGTAGTAAGATAAAATGTTTTGACTGCTACCCTTTGGGCTTGTTAGTCTGTTTATGTGACTTGTTATAATAAATACAAAATAGATAGCTAGTTCTACTAATTATACTTAGTTATGTGTGATAATTTTGGATATTATCTAACTGTGCTACTCATTTTCCCTCACCCCCTTATGTATATATTTCATGTTCCGTCTACTAATCATTTTCTTTTCTTTTGTTTACATAAAATGCATCGGGAGCTACGAAGAGTTTCGTTATGAGACTCATCACGAGCATTCTCAAATGAAGACCCGCATTCGCACTCCTTGCATTCTCCAACCTCGGGATTTCAAAACCAATAGGGCGTGATGACATCGTCATCTGCCTTAATTCCCTTTCATTATTATTCTTTAATTCCGTTATTTCTATTTTTTTGGGCATGTAATAATTATTTAATGTTTGTGTGATTGTTAGGATATTTAGAATAATTAAGCCACGAATGGATAACTAATGAGGTAGTTTAAAATCCTTCGCTAGTTCATTTATTTTTAGGCTCGTCGTGCATATTTAAAATTTTCAAAACAAACTTTGATCATCTTCTGTTCATTTTATTAATTGTATAACTCAAAATAATTTTCAAAATTACTTCTTTGGCATTATAAGTAATTCGTTTTTTTCCTTGCTATTAATTGTCCCAAATGCTTACTTTTTCAACTTTACATGTATTTTTCTTTAATACCATACAAATGCATCATTTTACTAAATACTTGCAACATCTTTTTAACTTTATACTTTAAACATGCATTTTCTTAGTACAATAATTAACCTAAGTTTGACCGGATAACTGCAAGTTAGCAGATCTTAAAGGATGCCTAACCCCTTCCCTTTAGGATAATAAAGAACTCTTACCTAGAATCTCAATAGTTTCGCAGATCATAAAATCGGAGTTAATTTGCAGCATTTAGTTAAATATTCAGGTGTTCTAATTCACCGTAGAATAATTAGGTGGCGACTCCTTAATCACACCCAAGAATCACCGACACGTTGTGCTCCGCTTTGACCCGCGTGGAAAAAAATGGGCGCGACAACCTTGGTTGGTCAAAGTTGTCACAATTTCTAATTAGTAAACTTGAAAGGTGCCTTTAGTTCATTTTTCTCAAAACACTATGGGGTAGGGAGTGGCAGTTCGGGGGTGGTGGGGGTGTGATGGTCAAGGAGTGGGGGTTGGGGGCGTTGGGTGGAGGAGTGGAGACAATGAACTTCGAATGTTACTTATGAAACTTGTTTTCCCTACTTCCATTAGGGAAGTCATTTTCCTCATTTTTAAGAAATTTATTTTTCTAGAGAAAATATTTTCAAAATATTTTGTCAACAAAACATATGAAAGTTGAAAATATTTTTCGAAAAATGTTTTTCTCCATACAAAACACACCCTTAATTTAAATTCTAAAAGTTGAGAGGGTAGATAACTTTTTCTTGGACTAGTTTAGGTAGGGTACAAAATATGTGTTCTCCCAAAGAACAAATATTACTAATTTAATATAAGGTCAAATATATAGTAAACGATTTCTTAAAATTGATGTATCATTTTTTATTTTGATATTTTTATTAAAATCATTTTCTTTTAGATAGTCCTATATTTACTATTTTTTTTCCATCAAAAGCTTCATCTATTAATTCATTAAGAACATGATATATCCAAAGAAGTGTACAACATCATTCACAATCCAATTTGGGAATATTCTTTCCCAAGACACATCATACAACTGAGAAATTAAAATTTTAGCTAAGTTATGAACTACAATATTGAACCCTCTAGAAACATATACAAACACGACATGATCTAGACTTGATGACATGTTCCATTTATCTTCACAAGCTACATCCACGTCCTATATTTACTAAATATTAATTTCTCAAAACGTGTATTATACTTATTTCGTTTAGTCTCGTGATAATTATTATATGTATCAAAATTGTGTAAATTGTGTACAATAATATTTCCTAAGAATTTGATGAACATGAGATATTGTCAAAACTATATTATTTGTGTTTTCAACATGACAATCGAACTATGACATGTTCTTATTGAGCATATAAATACATGATAAATGTTTTTATTAAACGCTTCCTATTCAAATTTTGGAAAAGCTTCTAAGCGTGTTCTCAATCTCCATATTATGTGGATAGAGTAATCACTCAAAATATATCACTTCCTTTAGTTATACATATTAGCTTCAATAAGCTGAAATACCTTAGGGTTGCTCCAATTGAGACTAATATGTATAATTAAAGGATGTGACATATTTAAGTGGTTAATTTATCTGCATAATAGACGTTTGAGAACACACAAAAACTTTTTCAAAATTTGAGTCAAAAGTATCTAATAAAATACTAAATCATATGTTCAAATTCTTAATTAGGACAAATATTAGTTCAGATATCTAAATAAAATTTATTAAAAATATAATGGGCTGTCGATATGTTGTCAAAAATCTTATTACAATTTCAAAATAATCAATGCGGACCTTTGCTAAGGATGTAGTAAGACAAGAAAAAAGAAAAAACAGTACATTAAAAATTGATTAAATAAAGTTCTTAAATTCTTTCGTAAGTCATATGACTTAAATCTGCTAGAAGAAACTTCATTTTTTTTTTCCCGTAGGTTCTTTCTGATTATCAAATCTTCTTCATGTTTGTGGTCTTCATTAACTAAAAAATCTGCACATTACTAAAAATGTTGGAATTAAGACACAATGGATCTAGTAGCTCAATTGGTTAACTACCTAAACTTTTACCTTGTTGGTGAGTGTTTGAGTCCCCACGTTGTAAATCCCTCCCTCATTTCCCCTTCCCCTACCTCTATGTAATAAAAAAAATGTTGGAATTAAGACCTAATAAATATTACATAAGAAAGAACAAGTATACGACTTAGACATATAACAATGCACTAACTTGTGATTGGACCATAATAGGAATTGAATTGAATTGTTAAATGAGAAAATTTTATTTTGAGTTGATCAAACAATTTCATCTATTGAGTGTTTAATTAACAAATTATCTAATAACGACTTGCACGTATGTTTATAATCATATGATTACAATTATAACCCTAGTTCACTACTTCCTCTAGTTCATAATAAATGTATATAAACTTTTTATTTTGCTTTAAAATAAATGTTCGCTTACAAAATCAAAAAGAAAATAATAATTTTAAAAAAAAATTACTCCTATTTAAATAAGTGAGATTTTATATAATCAAGAAAATATATTAATTAGCTAATATTTAATTAAAGATAATTTAGTCAATTTTTTCTTTTAAAAAATATTTTTTTTGTAAGGATACGCAAAAGTCCAAGTGAACACTTAGTTTGAAGTTTGAACTTTGACACAATTTTTTTCGGACATTGGAAAAATGAAAAAAAAAAACTTCAATTGTTTGGTAGCTGGTTATATTACGCAAGTATTAGTTATGCAATTAGTGATGCATGTATTAGTTATTAAAGGTTTGCTTATGTAGTGTTTAGTTATGAATAAATTATTTCTTTGAATGTTAGTTTGTTATATTAAAAGTTAATAAATTTTATATACTTTTTAGAATTAAAATATTTACGGAAGGTGTTAGCACCCCGATATGAAGGATCCGTATAATATGGTTGACCTGCGGGTTCTATAACATGCTTTTAAATGATTGAAATTGTTTTACCAGTTCATTTGGAAAATCTTATAAGGGTAAGCGAAAACATGTTTGTGCTCTAACCAAAGACCAATAATTCATGTTAGATATGGTTAAACACATAGATGTCGAACACCGAAATGATTATTTGAATAAACTCCTCAAATCCTTTACAAACAAGAAAAAAGATACAAAAAATACGATTTTACCAAATACTTCCAAAAATACCTACGACTTGACCAAAATCCTGAAGAAAGGTAAAAAGATGAAAGATTCCAGAGAAACGCCAATTCTCGAACTTCAAAAGGAGATAAAACAAATAAAACTAGAGATCAAGGTTCTAAAAGAAAAACAAGAACAAGATTGTCATTTCAAAAGAAACCCAGGAGAGTTTTGAGTCAAGTTCTGAGTCCGATAATTCTGACTCTGAAAATCCAGAAGGACCTTCTAATAACCAACATCTTGAAGAGATCCCTAAAGAATTCCTTACTGTCTTAAGACAGATCATGTCAAAAAAAATACCTTGTTAAAATAACCCTTAAATTCCCAGGCAATTTTAGAATCACTACTATTGCTCTTTTTGACATATGAGCAGATTTGAATTGCATAAAAACATGTCTAATACCTGATAAATTCCATTAAAATACCCAGAAAACTTTAGCAGCGGCTAATAACACAAAGTTGAAAATCAATTTCCAAACCAGTGCGTCTATTATCAACAATGGAGTTTCTATAGCAACATCGTTTGTTTTAGTAAAAGACATTTACAACTCCGTTTTCTTAGGGACATCGTTTATAAATCTTATCACCCCTTATAAGGTAGATAATGATTTCATCTCTTTTGATTCCAATAATAAGAATTTTAAAATTCCATTTTTTGACAAAATCAAAAGCTAGAGACTTCAATCTGATAAAAACTTATGTTTGTCATCTAGGAGAATTAAGGAATAGTTTTTTTAGATCAGAATTCTGAGTCCCCTAGGTAATGTGATACCAGTTCCATCAAAATATTTGATGCCTTTGCATACACAAAACTTTTGAAGCATGATTTACAACAGAAAAGATATTTTCAAAATATTGCATTAAAAAATATTTTCTGCAAATTGATTCCTAATAATTTTTGCTTTACTAATCTTTTAACCAGTGATTTCCTCAAAAACATGAGAGAAAACCCACATATTTCTAATACTGGTTGCAACACAAATATGTCATATCACTGTCCCTTGCCCCAACATCTGGGCTACAAAGAAAAAATATTCAGGAAGGACATGCGGGAATCCGGACAATATTGTAACCATGCGATGTGTGGAGCCTTGCCCCAAAAGAGAAAAGATGATATTCATCCACCAATAAATACATCAGTTGTTGCACCACAACAACAAATAAATTCCATGGTCCCCAAAAAACCCGCAAACTCCAAACCAATAAAAGAAGAAAAAGAAAAATTCTCTATCAAACCTCCTATTAAAAACCCCCTGACGTGGTATGACACAGTGATGAAAGAAGAAAATGAAAATGGCGCAGCATCTGTGCAAAAAACACAAGCACAAGAAATAATTGCTGAGAATCTTCTGCAACTCCTTGCGAAATCCCAGAACTACAGCAGGCATTGATACAACTTCAAAATCCCAAATAAGAAGTTGCTCAAAGCTCAGGAGAAGAAAAAACCTCTCAAAATTTCCTCTTCCTTCTCCTCCACCCACGACGTCACACATCCTCCTCCTCCTCCCCTACTAACACCTTTCATCCGACCTTTGCCGTAACGAATATAAAAAACTTTATCCCTCTAGTTCTTGATCAAGATGATGGACAATACTCATCGTGGGTCGAATTATTTCAAATATATGCTTGTGCTTACAATGTCCTTGATCACATCGATGCTACCACCCCACATCCACCCGACGTCGACAATCCGACGTGGAAGCGGCTCGATGTTATTGTTAAACAATGGATATATGACACCATATCCAAGGATCTACTTCATACTATTATGAAGACAGGTGCCTCGGCTCACGAATTATGGACACGATTAGAGGAAATCTTTCAAGACAACAAACATACACGTGTTGTCTATTTGGAGGAATAATTCACCAACACTTGTCTTAAAAACTCTGCCAAACAGACTATTGTAAACAACTAAAATTGGTTATCGATCAATTGTTTAATGTTGGCACTCCGATTGGAAACAACGATGGTTTTACAACTTATCAATGGTTTGTTGAAAGGTGAGTACGATACACTTGCGATGATGATCCAATAAGTTGATCCCCTCCATAGCTTCAATAAAGCCTGAGAACAATTGTTGTTGGATGAGACTAGACGAGCCAAACAGGACGAGCGCACTCCACAAGCATTAGCGTTTATCGTAACGCCAACCGCCAACACACTCGTCGGTCCTCCGCAACCTATGGACCACCAACATCAACGTGGTGGCCGAGAAGGCGAAAGGGGATGCGCCGCGGAAAGCGAGGCAGCGGCAAGGCCCACTTCTCCACGTCCGAGTAGCAGGCCTATGACCCCTACCGATCTGTGTCAGGCTTACAGCACTATGAATCACCAGCAGCCCGACGATGCATGGTATGACAATCGCATTCCAATTCAAGGCTATTGCACCACTAAAAAACAACCACCTCACCCACCATTTACCCTAAAAATGTCCTATATGCTCCTACCATCATTAAAAACTTAATCTCTATTAAGAAGTTTGCTAGTGACAACTCCGTATCTATTGAGTTTGATCCTTTTATTTTTTCTGTAAAGAAACTAAGTACGGGGACAACTCTTACGAGATGTAATAGTACGGGGGACCTATATCCTTTCTCATCCAATTCTGTTGCAAGTGTCAATCCACCAACCTCTCTAGCTGCAATCTCTCCATCCACTTGGCACAATAGACTCGGGCACCCGAGAGCACCAATTTTTAATTTTCTTAAAAGTCAGAATTTCATTCAATGTAATAACGACAAATATACCCCCGCTTGCTACTCTTATCCTTTAGGAAAACATGTTAGACTTCATTTTCAATCTTTATTAAGTGTAACATTTTCTCCTTTTGATATTATTCATGCGGATTTATGGACATCTCCTATTACTAGTAAACCGGGTCACAAATATTATTTGATGTTTTTGGATGATTTCTCTCACTTTCTTTGGGTGTATCCTCTAAAATATAAGTCTCAAGTTTACACAATCTTTCTTGAATTTCAAGCATATATTAAAACCTAATTTGAAAACACCATCAAAACTTTTCAATGTGATAATAACCGTGAGTTTGACAACCTTCCCTTTCATAAATTTTGTGCGGACCACGTCATGGTGTTTTGATTTTCTTGCCCCCATACATCTCCTCAAAATGATAAAGCTGAAAGAATCATACGCAACATCAACAATAAGATGCATACTATGCTCTTCTCTGCTTCTACCCCCCCTTCTTTTTGGGTGTACGCCTTACACATGACGTCATACCTCCTTAATATATTACCAACACGAACACTTCAAAATAAAACTCTAACCGAAATTCTCTTTCGTCGAATCCCCTCTTATGATCACCTTCGGATTTTTGGTTGTCTATGCTACCCGAATCTCGCCTCTATGGCCCCTCACAAATTAGCACCTAGAACTACTCCTTCAATTTTCTTAGGTTTCTCTTCAAACCATAGGAGGTACTTATGTTATGATTTGTCCACAAATAAAATTCTAGTCTCTCGACATGTCACATTCGAGGAGAACATTTTCCTATTTGCAAACATCCAAAAAATTCAAGTCCCTGATTACGGCTTTCTTGATGATCCGAATACGTCCCCTCTTATTAGAAATGTCATATATCGTGCCACCTATCCCGTCCCGTCACTGCCCCACCGTTGACTATCCCCACCCCTCAATGACTACCCCCCGGTCACTTCCCCACCGTCGACTACCCCCAACACCCGTCGATTGCCCCCATCTCGTCGACCACCCACCATAATTTGTCACTGCCTCACCCTCAATCAGTCACGGAAAATACCATATCAAACCTCTCCACTGCCCGAAACCACCCCACTGCCTGTGACCCAAACAGTCCCGCTTCCGACCTACCGTATGGAAATCCGTGCCCAACACGGGATTTTCAAACCAAAAGTCCACTTTAACCTCTCTACTCAAACTATCTTACTTATACATAAAAACCCAAAATTAGCCAAGCTTCATGCGTGAGGGATTTAATGTGCTCACTATACATCGCACTTGGGATCTTGTCCCAAGACCAGATGGGGTGAATGTGATTCGTTACATGTGGCTTTATCGTCACAAATTCAGAGATAGTGGTGAGCTTGAACGCCATAAGGCGAGACTTATGGCAAATGGCACGGGGCAACACGAGGGAGTTGATTGTGGTGAGACCTTCAGTCCAGTGGTTAAACCAGCCACCATTCAACCGTTTTGAGCATAACTATGGGAAAGAACTGACTGATTTATCAATTTGATGTGAAAAATGCGTTCTTACATGGGGATTTGAAAGAAACTGTATATATGCATCAACCGCCTGGCTTTGTGCATCGAGAGGCTCCTCGGTATATTTGCCTTCTTCAAAGTGACTCTATGGCTTAAAACAAGCCAACAGGGCTTTGTATGAGCGCTTTGCTACTTTCATCATGCATGTCGGGTTCGTGTGCAACAAAAGTGATAATTCACTTTTTATTTTTCATCGAGGTAATGACACTGCATATTTTTTGCTCTATGTGGATGATATTGTTCTGACTGCCTCATCTGATGTCCTGAAACACGAGATCATTACCCTGCTCAAATATGAATTTGCTATGACAGACTTGGGTAAGTTGAGTTATTTTTTGGGGATTTTAGTGACCAGATCCGAAAATGCAATGTTCCTGTATCAGCGTAAGTATGCCAAAGAAATTGTTTACAGGGCTAAAATGGTAAACTGCAAGATCATGCCCACTCCAGTAGACTCGAAGTCGAAACTCAGTGTCGATGACGGGGATCCGGCTCGATCCTTCTCTTTATAGGAGTCTTGCTGGTGCACTTCAGTATCTTGCCTTCACTAGGCTCGATATTGCGTATGTCGTTCAACGAGTGTGTTTGTTCATGCATGTTCCCAGGGAGCTTCACTTTACCTCTCTTAAACGTATCATTCGATACGTTAAGAGTACTCTTGACTACGGATTACATCTTTATCCATATGCACCGACCAGGCTGATATCGTATACGAACGCCGATTGGAGTGGCTGTCCGGACACACGTCGATCTACTTCCGGCTATTGTGTATTTATGGATGATAATTTCATCTCGTCGATCTACTTCCGGATCCCGCGCATAACGAGAGCTTAGTGAACCAAGATGCCTTTTCTTAACTTATATATATATATGGTGTCGGTAGGTCCTGAATTATTTTGGAATATAATGGATCCACTGCTTTACCTTTGCCTCCTCGTGAACTCACAACAGAATTATCTTACATCACTACTACGAATATACTCAACATCTGATACAGCTAATTAATTAATTTGACTGTATTTTACATCAAATAAAGAACTTCAGCAAACAGTAATTAATTAAATTCTAGTAGCCAGTTGGTATGCAAGTGTTGCAACTACGATATCAAATTCATTTAAATTTAATATTTTCAACGTAGAACATAATGTAGGTCTTAAAATACATTAAAATAATAACAAATAATGTATTTGAACTCATTATTTTAAGTAAGGCAAAAATGTAAATATACCTTTGCGATTTAGAGCACATATACCCTAATTTAAAAAGTAGTGTATATATATTTATGCCATTACACAAATTGCGTAAATATATCCTTTTCGGTGACGATTTTTTTTAAAAGAATCATTCAACTTACTTTTTAATTAAAAAAATACACGTGGCTTTAAAAAAAATAAGTCTACCTATTTTTGTAGACTTACTTTTCTAAAGCCAAGTCATGATTTTTTTACTAGTGGGTTGTCTGGTTCGTTCATGGCTTTAAAAAAAAATATACCCATTTTTTAAACGAATCAGACCTGACCCACCAGAAAAAACATACCATGTGGCTTTAAAAAAAATTCTAGTAAGAAAAAAAGATTAGGCTTATTTTTCTAAAGTCACGTGACATTTTTAAATTAAAAAATGAGCTAACTGATTCTTCTTTTAAAACTTCGTCAGTCGAAAGGGTATATTTGTGTTGCACCATTTTTTTAACGAGCAATATATGTATTCTAAATCACAAAATTAAGAGATATATTTATACTTTTTCCCTTTTAAATATTTAATAAGTTCAACCCTAAAACTTTACAAATCGAACCCATAAAATTTAAGTTCGGATTTACCTTTGCTCGGAGCTCACTAGGGGTGGACATTCGATATTCGGTTCGGTATTTTTAAAGTTCGGGTTCGGTAATTAAAAGTAAATATCAAATATCGAACTTTCAAACTTTGGTTCGATAATTCGATAATCAGTAAATCAAACTTCGGTTCGGTTCGGTATTCGGTAATACCATATTGAAGTCGGAGTCGGCTATCAAACAACATCATATAATTCATTAATTACCAAAAAAAATGCAAGCACATGTGATACAAGATGGTAAGTCGGTTCTACACTCTTATTTATGTTCCTTCTTCGAACTGTTTGATAAGTATGGTCCTAACTGGAATTCAAATACACTAGACAAGAAACTCAATTGCAAACTATTGTTTCTCCATGATCAGTGAGAATCCAACGGAAACCAACATTCCAATAACAAGATAATTTTGTATGTTGCATTATTAATCCATCAAAATCAATGTAGGATTTACAGATATGTGATGCCCTAAAAATATATGGGTTGGGTTATAATACACTAATATTGAATATTAATATTAAGCCTTTATTAAAAAAATATTGATATTTACCGAATAGTAAAATAATATTTTTCGAATATCAATCCTGAAATAATAAAAATCACTTATGAATACCATATTAAATATCGAATACTATATTAAATACCGACTTACCGAATATCAAATTACCGAAATTCTCAATTTGATTCAATAATTCGGTTCGGTGATATATGCCAGCCTTGGAGCTCACACTAGTATTTTTCCTTATAGTTCACGTGTTCTTCTTTCATATTCAAAAAGTTTAATGAATGACTACGTACTGTTTTAAAATGGGAGCTGAGCTGGGAGTGCATGTTGTCAGACTATGTTTTGACCAATATCCCATTCCCGAAACTAAATCATTGAGGAACAAACAAGATAATGACAAACCGAAAACCATTAGTATATTTTTAGTTTATTAATTAAATGGTGATAAAATTATTAAAAATAGGTGAATAAAATTACTTTCTTTCGTATGAGAATTCAAAACTCAAAAGTTTTTTTCTAATTGGGAAGTGATATCCGATTATTTGTTATGGATGTATCACCAAATTTTTTAATTAAAAAATATTTCTTCTATTTCAATTTATGTGCCACAATTTATTTTTTAGTTTATAAAATCTTTCGTTCTTTCTTAAACTTTATGTCTAATTAAATGTTAACATATAAATTGGACACGAATAGAAAAATCACTGTGCATTTATACCGTCGGTGCCCATACACATTTGCCGCTGCAGCATATGATGATTATCACTAATAGAGGAATATTAATTGCTCATCACTTGGTCAATGCAGACTTGTCCTTCCATAATAAGCCGCCACATCTTCCTTTTTTGCCCTCTTGAGGAAATAATTGAGAAAAACTCAAAAGTGCGCGATTGCAATTAATAATCTATTTAATGAAAATGATATATATATATATATATATATATGGATTTTTGAGTAGAATACGATTGTGAAGTGTATAAGAAAAGAAGGTTTGTATGGCTTAAACACGTGTGAAGATATCTAGAATATCCGTCTTTCTTCTCTTTTATTGTTTTATTGTCGTTCTATGTTCCCAATAAAACGTTGTGAAATTTTCTAATTTTTCTGTGTGAAAACACTATTATTTAGATTTTTTTCACTAACATTTAATGAGAAATAGCCACTGAACATTTTTCAGTAGGAAATTCAATGAGAAAATAGAAATTTTCTAGTAGTGTAATAAAAGAATATAGTTGTAAAATTTAATCTAATCCTTATTATTTTTTTCTTTTGCTGAGAAGGTAAGATTGAGATCAAGGAAAGTCAATTTGACGGTCAAGAAAATCTTAGTTGTTGTAAATAATTTATATCACCCTATTTCAAAACTAGAAAATATATATATATACATGCATGATGTTATTATAACCTTATCTTCAACTAGAGATATCAGGTTCAAACTTTGAAAATAAACTTATCTTTGGTAGCACGTTTTACACAAAATTAGACTTTAACGCGAATTCAAATTAGCCTAGCATCTCAGTCCGGGGTTTACCCTGTGCGCACTCGAGAAAGTAGCGGCTGCGTGTTCCTTCGTAAAAAAAAATGGATACCAAAAAAATAATAATCAGGTAGTGGCTTTTCTTCAATCTTAACCCTGCTGTGGGACGATGAAAAGGAGTAAGCTAAGTTAATTGATAGAATATACACAATATATTCTTTCGATATTATTAGTGATCTTGTACATCTGTAATTATGGTAGCAATATTTTGTATTAGGTAAGTGTATATTTGATTTTCGTAATTATATCTTAGAATGACTATTGTATATCATGTATATAAACCATTTACATTAATAAAATAAGTCAGCGATTATTCTCTTTCATTAATTAATATACAAATGAGTACAGAATGTCACAAAATTTCTTCACTGTTGGAAAAGTAGTTAAAGTTGAAAGATAAAAAAATGAAATGAAAAGCTACAGACAAAAAAGAAGGAAATTTAAAATTGCAAAACTTTTATGGGCAAGATCATGCATGTCTGTTAGGAATAATTAATCAATGACTCAATCATGCATGCCACTTTAAATAGATAAAAGCTTTCATTAATTAGCAGAGGGGTCTACTCCTACCAATGATCATGCTACTATACTATTCCCTCCGTATTAAATTATTTATCATTTTTTATTATTTTTTAAGAAATATTAATTTGATTAGTTATTTAATTAACTTTATTTTTATTTATGTCTAATTTATAATCTCTCTCCATTAAATATTTATTTTATTTATGTGTCATCTTCATTAATGACAAGAGATAAAATGGATAAAAACTAATTAATTATGACTTGAACTTTTAAAATGACAAATTACTCCCTTCGTCTCAAATTATTTGTCACTTTTTTTGTTTTACATGTTCCTTGAGAAATATTAATTAGGAGGGGTATTTGGCTGCTTTTACCTTTATTTATGTCTTCTCTCTCCATTAAATATACTTTATTTATGTGTCATTTTCATTAGTGATAAAATTCTACTAAAGGTAAAATAAGGAAGAAATCATTAATTGTGTCTTGAACTTCTAAAACGACAAATAATTTGAGACAACTATTTTTAGTAACCACGACAAATAATTTGAGATGTAAGGAGTAGAATTTTTCCGGTGACCAATTTATATGATGCATTTTTACTATAAGTTTCTCTTTTCATGATCTTTAACGAAATGATTCTAGTCACATAAATTTTTATGACATTTTAAATCACAAAAAAAATCTTTTTAAATTTAGTGCTTAGTTAAAATATCAAATATATCAAGTGAGACGAAGGAAGTATATGGAATTCAACGTCTCCATCTCCTTATTTCTCTTTCTCAGTCTCTTTCAACACTCATCAAATACAAAGCAAACTCTTTTTAGATACTTTGTGTTGATTTTTCGAGCTACTTTATGAGATAATGGAAAAGTTGGTGCGATAAGGCAAAAGTTTTAATCAATTTTAAACAAAAGTTTGAACATTATAATGTTGAAATAGCAATATACATACTACTATACTATGATATGATAAAGAAATATTGAGATATTTCAGTAGGGAAGAGAACAAAAGAAAAGACAGAAGGTGCACGTCAGAAACTTAGCCATAGGGTGTGGAAGAGAGAGAATTACAATCCCTTCTCATCCACATCTCTATTTTCTCTTCTCTCCTTCTCTTGTTTCGTTTTTGTTTGCATAAAAAAAAAACTAGTACCTTGTTTGTTTGGGTGATGCCAAAGGAAGAAGAAATTAAACAAGCAGTTGAAGGTGTTAAGGTTCAAACAATTTCAAAGAGAAACTAGAATTTTGCCTCTATTTGTTCACCTGCTACACTTTAGCTTTTTCTAGGTTTTTGTTTTGTCTTTAAATCTACCACACACACATGCATCCTCTCAATCTCTCCTTAATTTTTTTGTTCTATTTGTAAGCAGAAAAGAATCATCAGGACTTTGATAGTTGGTTGGCTGCTTATATTATTAGCAAAAGAAGAAGGTTAGCTATAGCTAGATGAAAAGGGCTTTGATGATTCAAGTTATTCAACAAACATGTCCAGTTTAACTAGTGCATCTGGTGAAGCTGCAAGTTTATCTTCTTGCAACATGAATAATGATAATACTGGAGCCATCTTCTATCCACCTCAGCAGCAGCACTTAATTACTCCCCAAAATCAAAATCCATCCCAACAAATCAAGAAAAAGAGAAACCAACCAGGCAACCCAGGTATTGATTATTAATCTTCATCAATATCTTATCTTTAAAATAAAAAAAACTCAATTAGTTTTGGCTTCAAACTCTTCAGTTTTCTTTTTATATTGTCGGGGTCTAATATAAGGATTTACTAATTTCACTTTTTATGAATCAGAATACAGAATATTCTATTTTTTTAGATGATAAGTATATATGTCTTTAAGTAATATACACCATATGTTGTAATAGATAATTAAACTGTCTTGAAGATTATAATTGCATCTTTTAAAGAGTATCTTACCTGCAAATATCATGAAGATAGTTTAAAAATCTTTTACACCGAAGGTCTATATAACTTAAACTCGTTTAATAATCATCTGATTAATCTTTGGAACAGATCCAGAATCAGAAGTGATAGCTTTGTCACCAAAGACACTAGTAGCAACCAACAGATTCTTTTGTGAAATCTGTAATAAAGGGTTTCAAAGAGACCAAAATCTACAACTCCATAGAAGAGGTCACAATTTGCCATGGAAGTTGAAGAAGAGGGAAAATAAGGAAGTAGTGAGGAGGAAAGTGTATGTTTGTCCAGAGCAAAGCTGTGTGCATCATGACCCATCGAGGGCATTAGGGGACCTTACTGGAATAAAGAAGCATTTTAGCAGGAAGCATGGTGAGAAGAAGTGGAAATGTGAGAAATGTTCAAAGCGTTATGCTGTTCAATCTGACTGCAAAGCTCACTCCAAGACTTGTGGCACTAGAGAATACAAATGTGAATGTGGTACTTTGTTTTCAAGGTACATAACGATTACAGAGACAGATTCAAGATTTTAAATTTATGAGTTCTGATTTTTGATAATTTTTTTATATATATTAAGTGACTTTTAAAACACAAATATAGAATTTGGGCCAAAATTAGTAGATTATGTCGAACCATAACTTCTATGATGGCTCCAAAGAACAAAAAAAAAATGTTTGAAAATAAGATAGGTTACTTAGTATTTGGTAAGAATTTACAATGACTGAATTATTTGTTAAACTCCAAAAACATTGTTTTGCTACAGGAGTATGAACACGAAGACGAGTCCAACAGACAAACAAACATTTATATACTCTTTTCGTTCTACTTTTTGAATTTTGAGTTCTATCTTTTTGTGATTATTTGGGGTCTAATTAGTGCCTAGGCTTGTAAAGCAATATTAATGGGATTACTATAGTGTGGAATTATTAAATAATCATTAACCTGATATCAGTATCATATTTCCACCCATTCCTATAAGGGGACAAACTAATAAAACCAACTATTGGCCAGTTATCTTTTGTGCTTAATATATTAAGCCATGTTTTTTGGAATATGTAAGTTTGTGCACTTCTGTGACGATGTGATAGTGTTTTTTTTTCCCCCCTTTTTCTGTTTCGTTACTTTATTATAATTTTTACCTTCTTGTTTTCTTGTTTTATTTCAGACGAGATAGTTTCATCACACACAGAGCTTTCTGTGACACTTTAGCTGTAGAGAGCGCAAGAGCAATAACTGGAAATCCAACAATTTTCCCATCTCAAATGAACCTCCAGTTCCAACAACCCCAGTACAACTTTAACAGCCATGACCAAATTCCAGCTACATTTTCCATGAAAAAAGAGCAGCCAAGTGATTTCAGACATATTGAGATTCCTCCGTGGCTAATGAATAATTGCCAACCATTTGCTGGAGCTGGAGCTGGTCCTGGCCCTCCACCACCCAATAACTTTACCTCATCATCAATCTTCCAAGCTACTAAGTTAGATCATCAAGAATACACGCAGAGCCACAAAATTTTTAATCTTCATCAGAACCCAAACCCTAATATTGGAGGTAATGAACTTTTTAACCATCTAATTTATTAGTTTAAGAACATTACATTAATTAGTTACTTAATTGTATTATTTCTCAACATGCTCTCTTAACGTGGGTCCTGATTCTTTAATTTTTTTTTCCTAAACCAAACATAATATTTAATATTAATGTTTTGCTTTTTTTAAGTGATCTTGAGAATTGAACCCATGACCTTTTATGTCTGCTTTAACACACCAACTAAAATCGTTTGGTTCGGTGATAAGTTATGCTGAAATTGTAATGTCGAAATTAATAATGCAGGATTGTAATGTAAGGATTGATAATGCGAGAATTTGTAATGTGATTTCTTGCTAAATATTTAGTTTAATATATTAGAAATTAATTACTCCATACAGTATATAATTTAAAATATTTGAATATGTTTTAAATAAAATAGAAATCATCTTACTATTATGAGGGATAGTTTTATCATTTTAGTAATTTTAATCTCATGTATTACTAATACAAACATTCTGAATCTATACATAGATACTCACATGATGTATCCATGTATTACTTATAAGAAAAACAAAAAGGATACAACAAACAGTTCTACAACTTAATTTTCATTTCTATATGGAGATTAGATCCTCTCAAACTCAAACCAAACATTGTATAATTTATTTAATTGTGTAATTAAGTCATGTAAAATTTAATTATGTATTCGACATGAGCAGGACCTACATCAATAGCATCAGCTTACCATTCAACAGGAGAATCTGCGGTCTCCTCACACCTTTCTGCAACTGCATTGCTGCAGAAGGCAGGTCAGTTGGGTGCTACAATTAGTAACGAAGCAAGTGCCGTCTCTGCAAACACAGGCCCAGACATGCTGATGAGACAAATACCCCACAATACTCACGTGTCTGTTACTACTGATTCTGCAGCTGGTACTACCAAACAAACTGATCAGAATTTGTCCTCACGTGAAGAGCTGACCACTAGTACTACTACTGGACCTGCAAATATAAGTGGTGGCACTGGCATGATGACTTCTTTTTCTAATTTTGCTAATGCTACTACTGGCTTTGAAGGGTCAACATTTGAAGATGCAATATTCGGTGGATTTAGCAATTTGAATTCAAAGAAAGACAATCATGAGTACTTCAATGAGGATATGACCAAGGATTTCTTGGGTTTAAGACCCCTCCCAGTACATAGTGATGACATTTTCAACTTAGCTGGTCTTGTTAGTACTACTACTACTACTTCTAGTGAACATGATCACTTCAAGAATCATAAAACTTGGCAAAATTAGCTTAGAAGAATTCTCTTTGATTTATTGTACAAAAGTGCATGCACTTTGAAGCAACTCGATCCGCCGATAAATTAAAAGATTAATTCTTGTTGGTAGTATCTTGCTTTCTTTTCTAATTATAATTAATTTAGTTTTATTGTTGATGTCTTGAAGTGAAAGAATCTTAAAATTATTGTTAATGTTTTGAAGTAACTGATTTAAGAATTTCTTGATATCTTGAAGTGAAATAATCTTAAAATTACTTATGTTTTGCACGTTATTATATAATTACACATAATCATAGCTTAGTTAGAATCAACTTCAAATTAGGCATACTTGCCGGCTAGCAGTGGAGATTTTAATAGAATACCGTGTATAGTGTAATTAGAAGTATGAAATTAATAATTACTAAGAATTCTTGTATAATTAGAATTAGAATATTAGAAGTATAGTAGGAATATGATTTTCCATATTTGGAGATTATAACTTGTATATATACCCCATTTATTAATGAAAATAATCAAAGGATTATATTCTTCCATGGTATCAGAAGTCTAAGTCTAAAATAACTCCCTTCCCAATTTTCTTCCGCTACTCTCGGCTCAAATTCCGAGAACCTTTCTCGGTTTCTGGCAGTCTTCTTCCTCCTCCTTTCCCAAATTTTCTTCCAAATCCCTACTTCTCCTATTATTCTTTCGTTATGTTTACGTCAAAGAACATGTTTCATCAAGCCCTTACAGTTTCCAACATCAGGAACCACATCCCTATTGTTCTTGAGATGGAAAACGTCCAATACGCGACATAGGCAGAATTATTCAAAATTCACGCATGCTCGCATCAAGTCCTCCATCACATAATTCCCTCGACACCTGGCACAGAGGAGGTGCCTAACCCCAAGGAAAATCTTACTTATGGACGACACTTGATGCTATTGTTCTCCAGTGGATTTATTCCACTACTTCTACCGACCTTCTACAAACGATCGTTGAGCCCGACGCTACGGCAATGGAAACTTGGAATAGGGTGCGTGATATATTCCAAGATAACAAGAATTCCAATGGTGTCACCCTCGAGAAGGAATTTTCACATGTCAACATGGAAGATTTTCCTAACGTGTTTGTCACGACCCTTTCCGGAGGGTCATGACGGGCACCCGGACCTCACGTGTCGAGTACCTCTACTCATACATCCAACATCTAATCATAATTAATTAGGGATGCAGGGGCCGTCACCCAGTACCCTGCCAACACATGAAAATCATAAACTAGAAGTAACTATGTAAAATCTTAACCAGAAAACCCAACTTATATATATATATATATACATACCAAGGACGACAAGGCCATACATGACTACTACACACAAGACACCTGTCTACAAGCCTCTAAAAGAGTATGTAGTATCATAAGGTCGGGACAGGGCCCCGCCATACCCGTATTTACAAGCAAAGATTATCGTTCCAAAATTTGACCGACACTCCGAAACAAGGGGAGTGCTCCAATATCCGCTGAGTCGGCAACCTACTAATGCGGATCGTCGCCTTGCCTACATGAACCTGCGGGCATGAAACGCATCATCCCCTGACAAAAGGAACGTCAGTACGACTGATGTACTTAGTATGTTAAGCATGAGAAATAGCATAACAGAGATACATAAATAAACTGAAATAGAAACAACCGACCAGTAGTGAATGCCTCTGAGGGCCATAATATGCCTAAATGTCATGCACAATGCGGTGTGTGTGTGTATATATATATATATATATATATTGACCTCATCTGACATCTTCCTTCACATAACAACCTCTGTGGGCATCATTTCATTTTGGCCTCTGTGGGCATAATCATCATCATATCCCAGATCATCATATCCAGCTGATCAGGTGGTCTGCGTATCCCATTTCCCATCCCCAATATATGGTTCAAGGTAATACATGAATAAAATGCATGAATGACAATAAAATATTCTGAACTTATCGGATGACATAATATCCTTGTACTTTCGGCTAACATTGGGAATATCAACATCTTTCCCATATACCTCAATAAGAATTTAGGAACATATTTAGACATGTTTTTAACATAGGAATCAATAACATAAACATTCTTAACTACTAAGAGTAAAATAATTTATGGAATAATATTACGATTACGTTTCGTTACATGAAACATGTCAAAAAAATAATAATTTGCCTTAACATACCTCGATGAAACCTTCTAATAATTACAAACTGATATTGCTTCTGGAAAATTGAAAGCACGTAATGACATGAAATAAATGCATCGTATATAGAATGTTGCTGCTAAATTCTTTAAGAATACGTTGCTGCCAAGATGTAGTTAAAAAAGAATTCTCAAGTAAGAGAATGAACTCTCAAGTGTTACTGCCAATGATTGCTTCTTAAGAGCAAACTTTTCAACAAAAAAAAAAAAACTTCTCTTACAGATTTTATAAAAAGAGATTACTTCATGAATTATTTTATTCCTCAACACAAAATAAATGAGCATTTAACGCCTTGTCCCCTTATTAATAGCTATCCTCCACTAACGTGCCACCTTATATGTAGAATGCTTAGTCATTTTGTACTTTCTCTCATTAGGACATGTGGAAGAGGTGTTACCTAGTCAACACAAATCCACTAATCTAATAATTATTTTTAGCACACTTTCTACTCAATCATGTGTTATAATACTAGTCCATAACTTCTTTTAGTGCTTTCAAAAATATTATTATTAATCTCCGTCGTCACACTTGTTAAAACCTAAATTAATTCGGGACCGCATCATTTTATATACTAAGCTTCTTTATTTGCATATGTCTAGATGCTTAACCCATCGCCCGAAGGTACGGAGTGTTACAGTTTTGGCCTATTGTAAAAAAGGTTGAAGGAATTGACAGACCAACCGCAACGTTGGTGCGCCAGTTACCAATAATCGTCTTGTTCTCCAAATGGTTGCAGGCCTATCTGAGGCCTATAACGGCGTTGGCACACTACTTCGTCAAAATAACCCTCTACCACCCTTTTATCAGGCCCGTTCCATGCTCACGTAAGAAGAAGTCGGCTTAGATAAAAAAGCGGCTACATGTGCAAATTCCGTCGTAATGATAACCACGTCAGATGACCCTCACTCATTCTTCGAGAATTCTGGCCAAAACCGCAACAACGGTGGCGACAAAAGGGTCAAAATTATAAAAATAATGGCAAAAGTCGCGGTGGTAACGGAGGTGGCCGAACCAGTGGTGGCAGCGACAGTGGGCCTCGGGCCAACTGGTCCCAGCCGTGGGCCCTCTGGCCGTGGACCTGGGCCAGTGACCATTGGCCCAACATTCCCTATTTTCCTCCCAGTCCTTACCGAGTAACTGGACCCAGTTCCAGCAACAGGCCACGCCCAGTTTCTCGGGTCCGAATACTGGCAGCAGATTCACTTCTGGATCAAGGCCGCATGAGGGTTAGCTTGGGCCTCGGCCTCCGCAAGCGTTCCAGGCAGTGTGCCCCACACCAACTCCGACAGATATTGAGGCTGCAATGCATACGCTTGGATTAAATCCTCCAGACGTGAATTGGTACATGGACACCGGAGCCACTTTTCACATGACGTCTGACCAAGGTACTCTCTCGTCTTATTTCAATTTGAGCAAAAATTGTGGTATTATTGTTGGTAATGGCAATTTTATTCCTATTCGCGGTTATGGACATACAACTTTGTCTCTCCCACATCCACCTCTAGTTTTGAAAAATACCCTTCATGCCCCTAACTTAATTAAAAATTTGGTGTTTGTCAGAAAATTCACCACTGATAATTGGGTTGCTGTTAATTTTGATCCCTTTGGGTTTTCTGTGAAGGATTTCAAAACGGGGATACCTCTAATGCGATGCAATAGTTGGGGCGAGCTTTATGCTATCACAAATACCACCACTTCCGCGAGTCAAGCCATGCCGTCTACTTTTGTCGCCCTTACTCCTTCCTTGTGGCATGCACGTTTGGGTCATCCGGGACGTCTATTATTTCTTCTTTGCATAAAAATAATTTTATTTCTTGGAAGGGTACGCGTAGTACTCCACTGTCCTTCTTGTCCGTTAGGAAAACATGTTAGATTATCATTTGTAGCATCTACTTCTAGTACTTTGATGCCGTTTGACATTATTCATAGTAATTTATGGACATCCCGTGTTAAGTTTTGTGGGCCATCGTTATTATATCCTATTTTTGGATGATTATTCTATTTTTTTGTGGACCTTTCCTTTATCGAAAAGTCTCAGTTTTTTTCCACATTCTTAAAATTTAGAGCATTCATCCGTACCCAATTCGAACGGAAAATTAAAAATATTCAATGTGATAATGGCAAGGAATATGATAATGGGCTGTTTCAGGAATTTATTGATGCTAATGTCATAATTTTTCATTTTTCTTGTCCTCATACGTCCTCACAAAATGGGAAAGCCGAACGAAAAATTCGTACCATTAATAATATTTTCCGAACATTATTAACCCATGCTTCTGTACCCCCTTCTTTTTGACATCATGCACTCCAAATGACTACTTACCTCTTTAACGTACTTCCTACCAAAGGATTAGCATATAAATCTCCCCTTAAAGTTCTCTATAATAAGGATCCCTCGTATTCTCATCTTAGTGTCTTTGGGTGCTTATGCTATCCATTTTTTTCGTCACCTACAATTAACGAACTTCATGCCCGTTCTACCACTTGTGTGTTTTTGGATTGTCCGTCTAATCATTGTGGTTACAAATGTTTTGATTTATCATCTAATAAAATCATAATTAGTCGCAATGTTATTTTTGATGAAACCCAATTTCCTTTTGCTGAAGTGAGTAGTCCCGTGCCGAGTTCATATAATTTTTTAGATGACGAGGTCTCACCATATATTATCCACCATTTTTCGACTTGTCCCGTAACCAAAATAGAAGTATGAAATTAATAATTACCATAATCGTAGAATTCTTGTACAAGTAGAATTAGAATATTAGAAGTATAGTAGGAATATGATTTTCCATATTTGGAAATTATAACTTGTATATATACCCCATTCATTAATAAAAATAATCAAGGGATTATATTCTTTCAGATTTAATCTAATATTACTAACTTTCTTTTAGCTTTTGAAGTGTAAGAAGTATGTTAAAATAATTATAATATCCAATTCAAATTCCTTTGCTTTGGAAGGAAAATACTCAAGCGTTAACTTAATATATGTTATTTGTACATGAATAAGAATAAAGTATTAATTAATCAAGGATTTTCTTATTAAAATAGGTGATATCTTGAATACAATTTCACTGGGGAAGTCCTAAATGTTACTATTCTATCCGATGACAAATAATATTTATATGATTTTAAAGGATATAAAAATCGTTTAATATTTAAAGAATATTTTGGTCAATCAACATTTATATTCATGCTTTTAAAATAACTAATTTCTACGAATGTGCGTTGCATATTAATAATTGAACATCAATATTTAGTTAATTATAATTGCACGTATATATACATTCAATTGACAAATCAATTTAACTTCAGAATTCTGAATACTAATTCATCCAAAAGTAAAAGTGTTAGTTGTTATTACAATATTAGAAGGAGAAGGATTAGTAGTAGGAACGACTGATTGAATTGGAGGATTAGCAGTAGGAACAGCTGATTGGAATTGTTGTTTAATAGAATTAGGATTATTAGTAATTCAATGTTCCATTCTTGAGTTATTTATAATTATATTCTTAAATTATATAAATATTTAAGAATATAAAGATCGTTCAACATGTGAAGGATATTTTGGTCAATTAACATTTATATTCATTCTTTTAAAATAATATACTCATGCTTTTAAAATAATATAAATATATATATACGATATGATATATGATATAGATTAGTATTAATATGTCCCAAGCAATTACCACTGGTCAAATTTGGTCATGCGTCTTTCTTTTAAGTACTACTCCTACTTCTTTTCTTTTTGTTGTCCTCTTTGATTTGATGTTTCAATTTTGTCCGATAGATATCATGAAAAAAATAATATGCGATGCTATATTTTTGAAAGATGAGGAGGGGTTGATCAGATGGTAATCGTCCTCCTCTTTTAATTCGAATGTTGCGAATTCTAATCACCAAGAGAGCAAATGAGGAGTTTCGGGGAGAAAGGGTTAAAAAAAAAATATCCAACTTGAGAATTCTATAACTTTTTTCAATTTATTACTACTCTCAATTCTTAAATGGTCTCTATGGCTATAATACATGTTGACTCATCAATATTAGAAAAGAACCAGTAATATGGTAAATTTATGGTTAGTGAATTCGTTTTGTGGTCGATTACATTTTTCTTAATTCTAAACCAAAATTTTCAAATAATTTTTATTTTTTTACCTGAAAAATCTAAAAGAAAATAAAATAAAAGACCTTTATAAGATCATTTCCTCGTTTATGCTCTTGTGTTCATAATAACTACTGTAAGTATCTTGATGAATATTTTATCTGAAATTTAGACTTGAATCGAATGAACTTACAAAAATTGATGAACTTCGGCCATATTTTAAATAATGGTCCTCAAATCGGCGGCAATATGTGGACTTCCTTCCTCTGAGCTCCTTCTTGTCCACTTAGGCCCAATTTTCGCTAAAAAGTGTTCGATAAGGAAAGATAACATGAAAGACTTGTCTTTTATTCTTTAATTAAGATTCGGTAAATAAAAATGTATAATGATGATAATATCTTCCCTAATATCTTTGTTACTTAAACAACTTCTAAGCATTTTTTGACTGAGAAATAGAAAGTGAGATTTTTTTTTAATTAAAATAGACTCACAAGGAAATTAGAATTAGCAATTTTCATTTTAAAATCTTATTAATCATTCCTTCTTACTTAATCACGCACGGCAGCAACGATTGAATTGACTTCAATGACTACTAGTACAACACTGAAGAAAAGCGGCATTTCCAGTCTCCGAGCAGTTGGTTTGAGATTCCGAACGGCGGCAATGGCGAAAAAACGACGCCTCGGAACGACGATCTTCATGCTCCTCTTAGCTCTCTTAGCTTTAGGAGCTTTTGCACCGGCTTTTGCTCCGCTTCCTTCTCTCTCTTCTTCCCGTTCCAACCTCGCTACACTTAATTCTGTGGTATGAATGTGAATTTTTTTTGTTTTATTAATACCTAATTCAAGTTTTTAAGACAAGTTAGAGAAGAGTACTACTATTTTTGGTTGAAATTTGATTAATATCCATAATATGTACTTGTATATAGACTCAATAGGAGTAATTTTATTTGCACTTAATTTGTGTATTCAGTGTAATAGTAGGTTAAGGATGATGAATTTTATAGAGAAGAAAAGGATACAAGGTCTATCTGGACTAGTTTAGGATTGAAAGTGTAGCTGATTGATTTATTGTACTTAATTTGTATATTTTGTTAGCATATGAGTGTGAAATTTTCTGTTTTATTAACACATAATTCAAGTTTTTAAGAAAAGTTAGAGAAGAGTACCACTACTTTTTGTTGAAATTTGATTAACATCCACAATATGAACTTGTATTGACTTATTAGGAGTAATTTTTATTTGCACTTAGTTTGTATTATTCAGTGTAATAGTAGGTTAAGGATCAGCATAAAAGTTAATAGTACCAGTTTAAAAAAAAGGATCAGCATAAAAGTAGTCTAGTTATGATGAATTTCATAGAGCAGAACGGATACAAGGTCTTGTCTGGACTAGTTTAGGACTGAGGTTTAGCTGATTGATTAATTGTACTTAATTTGTATATTTTGCTTACTCATTTTTTTTTTGTATATTTTGCTACAACCCTCATTCAGAAGTTGCGTGCTTCTTTAAAAATGGCAGGGTGATGAGAACAAATTTGAGATTGCAGATGACATGTTCTGGAAAGATGGAAAGCCTTTTCAGATTATTGGCGGGGACTTGCACTATTTTCGGGTTCTTCCAGAGGTACTTCAGTCCATGGGTTTCCTATCGATAGCTTAATACTTCTAATTATATTATATAATCTTGTACAAACACACACGCAGAGAGATGTAAAAGTTAGAGTGCTCCTTTAAAGTGAAACAAACTTGTCTGATAGATAACTTCATATGCTCTTTGATGAACTGTGTTAGGAAAATGATGAATAAAAGGTAACATAATGCTGAAGTAATCTCTCTAGAGTAAATAATTTTATTTGGTGCAGATTTTGCATAAATCTTACACGCCCTTTGTCCCAATTGATGTGACATACTGTTCCTTTTAGTGAGTCCAAGAAAGAATATCATACTTTCTTATTTAGAAGCAATTTAACGTAAACTTCTCATTTTATCCTTAACGAGATGATTTATAGCCACACAAATATCTATGGCTTGTTTCAGATTACAAGTTTCAACAGTCTTTCTTTCTTTCTTTCTTAAACTCCATACCTAATCAAATGCTACCACATAAATTAGAACTGAGGGAGTAGATGTCATGCTGTTAGGAACCCATGAAACTCTTCAACGTTAAACTGTAAATTTCTAAGCACAACACAAAGATAACAACACACTTCACTGATATTTATTTTCAACAATAATTAGAATAAGTTTACAAGTAGTCAAACAACATCTGGGAGTTTAGAGGAACTTTAGCCTCTAGATTTTCTACAGAAAAAACCTGCTGAATAAACTGCCTATCTTCCCCTAAATAACCATTCTAACTTCTAAGTAACTGCTAGAAATAAATACACAGTGATAATAAAATAAAACAGTACTATTTAGGCCTTATTTTCACCCTTCTTCCTGCGACTATAAACCTTAGTAACAGCAGGTCTAACAATACCCGCCTCAACGAGTTTCACCTTGTCCTCAAGGTGAAAATTAGGAAACTGAGCATCAATAACTTCATAGGGTTCCCAAGTGTTCTCAAAGTCTGGTAAGTCCTTCCACTTAATCAAAATCTCTTGGGAGCCATTCAAGAGTGTCCGACAATCTGTCACACTTTCAGGTTGTACTAGCATTTCAAGTTCTTCAGATAAGAAAGCTAACTGAGCTTCTTTATTCCAACAGAAATCATCTTTCTTGAGCAATTGTGTGAGCGACCTGGCTATTTTTCCATAGTCACGAACAAACTTCCTATAGTAACCGGTGAGTCCCAAAAATCCCTGCAAACCTTTAACACCTTTGGGACTTGGCCAATTAACCATGCTTGTTATTTTGGCAGGATCCGCTGAGACTCCACTTGCTGAAATAATATGTCCCAAATACTCCCGTTGTTGCCCAAAATAATATTTCTTTCGATTGTCAACCAAGTTATGCTGTTTTAATATTTGTAGCACCTCCCACAAATGATCCAAGTGAGTAGGAAAATTTGTACCGTAAACTAATATGTCATCAAAAAAGACCAATACAAACTTACGTAAGGTCAAAATATCTCATTCATCCAGGCTTGAAAAGTAGATGGAGCGTTAGACAACCCAAATGACATAACCAAAAACTTACAATGACCATTTTTGTACGAAAAGATGTCTTTGCTACATCCTCCTTGCAGACCCGAATTTGATGGTACCCCGGTATTAGATCCAATTTCAAAAATATAGTGGCACCCCCAAGTTGGATAGTAACTCGTCGATTGCTGGAATTGGAAATTTATCGGGAACAATAATCTTATTAAGGGCCCGATAATCCACACAAAATCGCCAACTGCCATCTTTTTTGCGAACTAGTAACACTGGACTGGAGAATGGACTTGTACTTGGTTGGATGATACCGGCTACCAGCATTTCCCGTACAATTCGCTCAATCTCATTTTTCTGGTAATGAGGGTAACGATATGGACGAATATTGGGTGGATTAGATCCCTATTTAAGTCGGATAGCATGATCATGACTCCTAACATGTGTCAGCCCTTTCAGTTCCTCAAATAAAGTTCCAAATTCTTCCAGTAATTGCTGTAAATCCAAATTCTCTTGTCCTTTCCCTTGCTGTTAACTCATTCAAATTAACATAATACCCTTCTCCATCCTTTTGCAAGGCTTTAAACAGAGTTTTGAGTGAAGTCACTGATTTGGACATTGAGGGGCCTCCTTGAACAACTCGTGTTTGCCCTTCTATTTCAAATTTCAGCATCAACGTTTTGAAATTAGCTTGAATATCCCCAAAGTCTCCAGCCACTCTAATACTAACACTACATCGGCACTGCCCAAATTAAAAAGGAAGTAATCCTGTGTTATCCTCAAGTTATCAATCCACAATTCCACTTCTTTGCAACTTCCCCTACTCTTTACTTGTTGTCCATTCCCCACTTCCACCACAAACGGCTTAGTTTCTGTTTGCTTTAACCCTAAATTGGTCCATCCCTGCGTTTTCAAGTAGACAACTTCATTAACTTTTGTGACTCCGGTTGTTCTTGAACGTATAATTGGTCCATCCCTGCGTTTATTATTTCCTCTGAACATTCTTCTATGCCTCTATCTTTGTCGTCCTCTGCTGCTACAATAAGCAGATTTAATTGTTTTGAATTTCACCGGTGATTGGGGCCATATTTTTCATCGCAACGAAAAAAGTCTTTTTCTTAACTTGTCCTGATACTCTGCATCAAATAGCCTTTTGTATGCTCCTCCACGCCTTGCAGAAGTTTCAGGTCCTGCCTGCACGATTTCTCCTCGCTTTTGCTCTTGAAAATGTCGTGGTACTGCTGTAACTGTTGTACGGGCAGAATGAAAGGGTGTCGCTGCTACACGCACATGGGGACTTGTAACACTTCCTGTACGACTATTGTCAGTCATTGGAAAATTCATTGAGCCCCTAGGAAGCGCCATACACATATGTCTTGACAAGTAGGCTTGGCTGAGAGCCCAATTCTTCTCCTCAATATGCTGACTTTGGTCCATAATCTGGGTTAGAGTTCCTAGCTTGCTAAGACGTAAATCTGCCTTGATCTCCTCTCTCAGTCCATTTATAAAAATTCCCATCAAAACCACATCATTGGCATCTTTCAAAGGTGCTGAAAGTAATTCAAAATCTTCTCTGTATTGGGCCACGCTTCCAGTTTGTTGCAGTGCTATCAAAACCTTATATAATTTCCCTAACTGTGATGGAGTAAATCGTTGGAGTATCGCTACTCGAAACACATCCCATGTGACAATAGGTGTTCTTGTCTCCCATCATTGGAACCAATTTAGGGCTCTACCTTCGAGGCAAACAGCAACAACCTCCAATTTATTCTTGTCGTCAATTGCCATTGAAATGAAAATAACGCTCTGCTCTATTAAGCCACCCGTATGGATTATCACCAGTGAATAAGGGCAATTCCAATCTTCTAGGATGCGTTTCATCACAAAATTGTGTTTGAACTTCTTCCCGGAATCCATCACTTTTGTGATTGTTACTGTTCTCTGCCATAACATCTGCATCTTTAATTGGATTTGCCTGAACCGCTGATTTTCCTTTCATATGTTGAAGAAATTTCAGCGTCATGTTCATCTTTTTTTTTTTGCATCCAGTCTTGCAACTGCCCTGGTAATCACGTACTGAACCAATCTGCCCTTGTACTTCGTCCATTGTCTTCTCTAACCCTTCAATTCTCTCCTCCATTCTGATCGAAGCCATGAAGGCTCTATACCAAAATGTTAGGAACCCAGGAAACTCTTCATCGTTAAGCTATAAATTTCTAAGCACAACACAAAGATAACAACACACTTCACTGTTATTTATTTTCAACAACAATTAGAATAAGTTTTCAAGTAGACAAACAACGTCTGGGAGTAATAATTCACCCAACAACCAAGGTGTTTCGAGGAACCTTAGCCTCCAGATTTTCTACAGAAAAAACCTACTGAATAAACTGCCTATCTTCCCCTAAATAACCATCCTAACTTCTAAGTAACTGCTAGAAATAAATACACATTAATAATTAAATTAAACAGTAATATTTAGGCCTTATTTTCACCCTTCTTCCTGCGACTATAAACTTTAGTAACATCAGATCTAACACATGCATTTAAGAATCTCTTACATGAAATTTGGCAAGTTGTCTCGTATAAAGGATTTTTTCCATCTAACTTGTAATGTAGAATAAGAATATGATTTCATATATAGTATCCTACTAGGAAAAGAATTGTAATGTAGAATAGGAATAGAATTTCATATATAGTATCCTACTAGGAAAAAGATTGTAATGGAGTGTGTATAAATAGAGCTCAGTGTAATCATGTAGATACAACAGTTCAATTATATATTTTCTCCCATAATTTCTCACATGGTATCAGAGCCAACGATTCAATGGATTGAAGACATGCTTAAGGCGGCCAGTTCAAATCAAGCTGCAACCAATGTTACGATGAATATTTTATCCAGCGTACTACATGTGGAGATAAAATTTCAACCATATTATCAACATCCCTACTGCTGCATCTTTAAAAATAAAGCAAAGTATTTTTAAATCAATTTTTAACCACAATATTTTTAACCTTATTTTAACCATGACAAGCAACAATGATGAAGACTATGTGAAGAAGAAGAATCAAGATTAATTTATCAGAAAATTCAGGCCAAGGGGAGATTTGTTAGGATTTGCTCTGAATTTTCTACCTTGTTTGAATTTTACCATAATTATGTTTTACTTCAAAAAGGTTTTCTTTGTGAAAAAAGGATTCTACCATATTTATCCTTTTTTTTGGAGGAGAAGTTTTGGACTTCTATAAATAGGAGATCTTTTCTTCTCATAAACAACACAATATCATGCACAATGTAGTCATTAATTTAGGGAGAGATTTTTCTCTTAGTAGTTTTTATGCTTTATATTAGTTTTCTCAATATGCAGGTCGCTTAACCAAACCATATTATAGTATTATGCCTTTTTAGTATAGTTTCTTTGTCATCTAATTTATTGTCGTTCAAGGTTTGCAGTTATTAGCTTTCGCATGATGCTCTGATTTTTCCGATCCCCAACAAGTGGTATTAAAGCTTCTACGATCTTGGTAGAGAATCAAAGAGTTTCCGCTGCCGGCGGGCGTTACTAGAAAATGTGTATCGCCCGTCTGACCAAAGATAATGGTAGAGTGAAGATTGTAGAGAACTTTCATATATTTATAAATAAAATATTCTCCTTCAGATGATAGAATATTATCACCGTAACAAAAAAAAATCGGCGTGAACAGTCCTGTGTAAACTGTGCCACGTGAACAATGTTTTTCCAGCGTGAACAATTACCAAATTTCGATCGTCGGAATACAGTCAGCATCGCGCACAGATTCCGAGTTGATCCATACCACTTTCTTCGAGGTTTGACAATTTTTCTGATATAATTTCGCGTCCCGTAGGGTCGTGCCATCATTTCGATCCCACCCACAAAATACAATCACAGTTCGCCTAAATTCCGGCGACTGTTTTGCGTCCCCTAGGGTCGTGCCATCATTCAAATCTTACCCACAAAATACCATCACAGTCCCGTGCCTCAATTCCGGTGACTGGTTTGTATCTTCTCTTTTAGAGTATTAGTAAGAAAGTATTCGCTGTGCAATATTCCAGCGAAGATTCGAAAAAAAAATCACCACCGCGCATAATTTTTCCGGTGGTTACTAGCGTCACTATCTATTCAGTGCTGTTGTGCAGAATCCAACACCACCAGGTTCAAGCTAGTGAGAAACTAATTGTTGTGCAAATTTTCAACTATTTCTGGGGAAGCAAATCAGTCACTATGCAATATTTTTAGTGACAACATAGCTGTCCGCTACAAAATTGCTTTCGGGTAGTGTTGGGCAAATTCCAACAGCACCACGAGGTAGATCAGTCCATTCCGACCAAAATCCAGTCAGCGGCTCCGGCAAATACCCACTCATGTGCCACCATGTGCCTCGCTCAAAGTGCCAGCTCCGGCTAGCGCGTCAGATTCACACGCCGCGCATGCACCTTTTTCGGCCAGATCTCAGTGATTTTTTTCTTGGGTCGTCAGATTCCATCCATCTTTCAAGTCATATTTCACCACGTCTCTCGATTTTGATTTGTTTAATTTCAAAAACACGGGAATTGAAAGTTCAAGTTCTATGATTACTTCAAAATTCTTAAGGAGGAATTTAGAAAATCGTACATCACAGTCCATGAAAAAGTGACGATGAGAAGGTCTCCTTGGAAGATCTCGACCTAGGTATAGTTATTGTAATAGGCTTGGACACATTCGTTAAGTATGCTATTCTCTCCATTGTGACCTTGAGAAGGAAGTTTATATGGAGCAACCACCTGGTTTTGTTGCTCAGGGAGAGTCTAACCTGGTGTGTCGATTGCGTCGGTCACTTTATGATCTGAAACAGTCTCCCAGAGCCTGATTTGGGAAATTCAGCACAGTAATTCAGGAGTTTAGCATGACTCGTACTAAAGATCTTAGCAGACTGAAGTATTTTCTAGGTATTGAGGTTGTTCAATCTAGATCAGGTATACTCTCCGGTGATATTATTACAAAATTTGTGAAGCCAAGTGATCAACATGCAGATATGTCCCTCACTAGTCCTCGTATTAATACATCTGTAACAAGCTCGGTACATATGACTTGTATGCACCAGCTTGAGGGGGTAGTGTTAGAATAGTAATATGATTTCATATATAGCATCCTACTAGAAAAATGATTGTAATGTAGAATAGGAATAGGATTTCATATATAGTATCCTACTAGGAAAATGATTGTAATGGAGTGTATAAATAGAGTTCAATGTAATCATGTAGATACAACAATTCAATAATATATTTTCTCCCGTAAATTCTCACATAACTGTTCTTTGAAATCCACTATAATGTTGTATAAGTTACCTGTAAAAACAGCATCATATTTGCATTTCTGAGTTGCTTCTGTTGTTGCACATCAAACATGTCAACAGAAGTTGTATTGATAGTTTACCAGCGCTCATTAAGTTGAAAATCGAACTTTTCACTTTTAAGTCCTTCAAAGAGTTGTGAAGGCTGACACTTCTTTTTTCTGTACGCGAAATTTTCTTCTGTATTTTGGTAATATCTATTTGAATTGAGATATTGATGTATAAATACTCGCTCAGTACTGGGAAGATAGACTGCTTAGAGCAAAGGCATTGGGCTTGAATACCATCCAAACATATGTCCCATGGAATTTGCATGAACCAAGAGAAGGCCAACTTGTTTTTGAAGGAATGGCAGATATCTTTTCATTCCTCAATCTTTGTCAGAAGTTGGATCTCCTGGTGATGCTTCGAGTTGGGCCTTATATTTGTGCAGGTTAGCCACGACCTTTCTCTTCTACAATTTTGTAGATTTTGTCATTTTTGAATTATAACTTTCCTCAAGTTCATCCTCTTTCAATTAATTGAATATAACCTCAATTCTGACAAATTATAATTGTAGTAGCCGTAAGTTGTTTCACTTGTGAAATGTTGGAGGAAGGACTAAGATCCAGTAAAGAACAACCTTCTCCTCTGTCTAAGAGTGAATATCATAGTAAGTCTATGTAAGTTCGTAGAATGTCCAACTCTTCTGAGTATAGGTAAGTGTAAAATCTCTCTTTATCTACTGCTGCAGCAGGTCTAGGGAGTTCTATTACTATTTTCTATATAATAGGCCAGGAAAAAGCATAAAGGTTATGGTGCAGAGAAGTCCCACAAAGTTGGAAGTATCTTTAATACTTTAACCAACTGTAGTACAAACCTGGAAAAATACCAAACCTGGATGAATAAAAGAAAAGGATAAAACAAACCCTAGATCTCCCGGAAAGGGTTCTCTAATCCATCAAAGGGCCTCCAATCACCTTAATTCATATAGACCATAAAAGGCTTAGGGAGAAATCCTCCTTCCTATACATCAAAAACCATACCCTACCTGCTTCACAAGGAAATCAGTAAATGAAGCCCCCTTTTATTGAAGAAACATAGAGCAGCTGAGGCAAGCGATATTTAAGCTGATTTTTACATGCATCAAGCCAAAAGGGAATGCAAGTTCCTTCTTGAAGCTGATGAACTTTGAAAGGGATTGATGATAGATTCTAGAGTTTTGTGTTGTAAAGCAACCTTTTATAGCCTCCAACACTTACCATCTTCCTCAAATTCCTTGGGACCAGTCGCATCAATATTGATTCATTGAAGGGAGACAGGCAGCCAACATATTTCGAAACATAGCCATCTAGTACTACTATTTGTGTTCTAAGGTAATCATATTGGTTAAGGGTGTGCATCAGGAACCTAGTTCATTCTACAGGTGGATTGACGAAGTGTCTTTCTTGTTTGTTAGCTATTACTGTAAGGAATGGATCTTGAGCCTAACTCAACCCTAAAAGCTAGCTCATGAGGGGAGGATTGTCCAAGTGCACATAAGGAGATCAATTACCCATCCCACTACCGATGTGGGACTTTTTAACACTCCCCCACACGCACAGACATAGTTAACTGGAGCATGGACAATATAATATGGGGCCCCAACATCAGTGAACAAAGAATCGGGATGGGCCTAGCTCTGATATCATGCTGAAGTGTGTGATCATCTCATCTCATCTCAAAAAGAATATCCACGTGCTTTGATCATGAAAAAAATTCAGACCATCACGAGAGGGGGCGTGTTGAGAATATAATCAAATATTAAAAGTGTGCTCTCTCTAACAGTTGAAGCTTTTAGATGAGATTGTCACACACTTCAACATGGTATCAAAGCTAGGCCTATCCCGATTCTTTGTTCACCGATGTTGTGCCCCCATATTATATTGTCCACACTCCAGTTAGTGTTAGAAAGTCCTACATCTGTAGTGGGATGAGTAATTGGTCTCCATAGATGGACTTGGGCAATCCTCCCCTCATGAGCTAGCGTTTGGGGTTGAGTTAGATCCAAGATCCATTTTTACATGGTATAAGAGGCAGACCCTTCATTGTTTACCCGATGTGGGCCCCCATCATATATTGTCCATGCTCCAGATGTCCAACTGGGCGTGCGCGAGGGTGTTGATTCTCCCACATTGGTTGTGGGATAGGAATTCGGACTCCTTATATGGACTTGGGCAATCCTCCCCTCATGAGCTAGCTTTTGAGGTTGAGTTAGGCCCAATATTTACAATTACAACTATCTCTAGAACTTTCTAATCAAATGTGTGCATGTTGTCATGTATAAACTTCAATAAGCTTGTCCTTTTTTCCATATGTACGTATATTAATAAGCTAGGAGATTATTTGATCTCACTGTTTTACTTTTTCCATCTTGTGCTGCATAAGCTTATCAGGAAATCTTTTGGAGATGTTTATGATCTGTTTTATGACAGAATGTTTTATACTTCTTGCTGCAGAGTGGGATTTTGGGGGTTTCCCTGCTTGGTTACTTGCCATTGAACCCGCTGTAAGACTTAGATCATCAGATCCTGCTTTCGTCGATTTGGTATGTTTCTAATAGGACATATTCCAATTTATTTAATTGATTATGGATTTCTTTGTGGTCTTATATCTTGTCACTCTCCATTGTATATTATGAGGAGTTTAATATGTTGTTATTGACTACAACTTTGCAAGAGATAGTATTGCCGTGTGCCTGTATTCTGGATTTCATCACATCAGTTGTGTTTTTTGATGCAATGAATAAAAATTAGTACCTGTCCTATGTCTGGGAGAAAGGAGATCAAAAAGAAGTTTTTGAACAACATTGTTTCTTTCTATGATTTTGCGACTGATTTATGAGAATCTGTTGATGGCATCAAGTGGTGTATAAATTTCTGTTTCATGTTTTACTTTCTGCTTTTTTTTTTTTTTTTAGAAAATAATTTAATGGGAGTCATGCAAGCTTATTTCACTCAACATCAGTGGCAACTTTTTTTCATTTTCAGCTTCATTTCTCAACTTAGTGATATTATATATACTTGTGTATTGATACAGGTTGAAGGATGGTGGGGAATTTTGCTGTCGAAGATAGTCTCTTATTCTTACAAAAATGGCGGCCCTATTATAATGGTCCAGGTAAATTGAACTTCAAAAAGCTGATTACATTAAAATAACCTAGCTACTCATCCAGATAAATGCAAACTTCACATCTAGAATAACAGGTTACAGCAAAATGTAACAGCAAAGCTAGGTGCTGTAAGTTCTGACTAAATATGATCTGTTATCTGCAAGTGCTATGATCTGCACAGGGAAATATCTTACTGCAACATCGATGAAGGATCATTAGAGCCTGAATATGTTAATAGTCAAACATCAATGGATATGGAATATCTTTTACAGTCTTGGTATTGTGTTAAAGTTTGCTATAATGGAACATTTTTGGCAAACTGGAATCTACAGAACTAAAATGGGACATGTCTTCTGCCTAATATCTGAAACCCTGTTGCTTATATTAATAAGTGGTGGACTGAAAACCCATCGTCTCATTGGACCACAATGTCTGAGTAAAAGGATGATTAAATGATAACTTTAAGTTTCATGTTTCGAATCCACAGAGGAGTTTTGAAGGGTATGTACTTTAATGTTTGCTGGTTTGGTACTTGATTCCTATATTTGGTTACAGAAATCATAGATGAAGCTAAAGACGTGATTTTCAGTGACCTACATTACATATTCGAACGTCAGATTTAATCTAGATAATGATTCTTTAGCTGTTATTTTTGGTAAGTTTATATAACATGCCGTTAAGGTTTACATGGAATTCCAATTTATGCGCCAAAAATCCAGATAAACTTGAAGGCCCTTTGCTTAAATTGTGAGCTCCAACTTATTACTCGAGTACTCCTGAAAACTTGTAAGTTTAGGAGTGTGCATGTCCCATACTCTTTTACCCCAGTTTACTTAACTTGATCTCTGTCCCTCTTTCTAATAAATTGTATTAACTACTATCTCCAGGATTTTAAGATAACCTTTGAATTATGTGACCACCTCATCTGAAAATTTAAGAGAGGGTGCACTTTCATATATTTGTTGTGTTTTCGACATGCCTCCTTACTGGCGGGCCTAATATTTTGCATGATCCAAGTACAAGAAACTTCTTTTCAATTAATAGTGACAATGAGACTTGAACTCAGGAGCTCTGCTTGCTCTAGTACCATGTTCAATGACTGAACCATTAGAGATGGGACATTTTTATTTATTTCATTATGTCTTAACATGTCCTACCCTTCAAGTGCGGGTTTGATTGTTTCCTCGAAATAATTTTTATAGTTGATAGCAATGAGATTGAACTCATGAACCTCCCACACATATAACCCAATTTTTGGGGTTCACTTGTGAACTTCAATGTCGGCTTACAATTGCTAGAACATGTTGTGAGAGGTTGGCTCTGATACCATGTTGAATTATGTGATCATCTCATCTAAAAGCTTAAGTTTTTAAAGAGAACACACTTTTACTTCCTTAATTATGTCTTCAACAACAACATATATCGTTCTGCCTAATGTTATTTTTGGCTTTGAGATGACATCTCTCACATGACCAACTATTGTTCCATTAACTTTTTTTTTTTTGACAAGGCCATTTGTTCTATTAACATTTGAACTATCACAGTAAGTAGCCAGTCCATAATTTTCTTAATCTGCATAGAAGTCAAATGCCATTATGACGGAAGCTCTATTTTATCACATGATGAAGTACTTGGCATTCCATGATTTGCTTTTTACCATGTTTCAGCTTTTGTATAAGCAATAGATGTAGATTACACTGAATGGTGAAAATGGGACAGATAGAAAATGAATTTGGTTCATATGGAGATGACAAGGCCTACCTGCATCATTTAGTGAGGATAGCCCACGGACACCTTGGAGATGATGTTATTCTGTAAGTTGATGTTATGCACTCGGTTGTTTCCTCTCTTCTTCTTTTTTTTTTTCCGGGAGAAAGGTGACATTATAATCATCAGTGCTAAGTTGGTGTTGGTATCAGTATTTACAATTGCAAAAGGCCCTGTTCGACTTACAAGGAGCCAAAAAACTCAAAAACTGTTTCTGCATCCTCTACATAATTTTCCTTGCACCACAAATGAAAAGACAAATCAATTCATCTTGGTTGTTTCGTCTCTTTTGACTTAAAGTAATAAGTTGCTTGATTGCTAGCCTTCAAAAAAATTTCTTTCCGTGTGTGTGTGTGTCTTTTCTCCCTGAAGTAAATATTGTTTCTTCCCTGAACATGCTTGATATAGGAGATCTTTTACGGTTGAGTTTCAGTATATTATGCCTTGCCTCTGCTTTTGTTCTGGATTTTAGTATTATATATATAAATAAATCTTCAGTCTATATTGCCTACCTGGTGGTTAACAGATATACTACAGATGGAGGTTCAAGAGAAAATCTTAACAAAGGGACTATTCCTGGAGATGCTGTCTTTTCAGGTAGCAGTTAATAACAGCCCGTAAAACTTACCAATTCGAAACAAGTAAAAGTGATATTGTCTCCATCAATGTCGCTTGTGCACATGATAATATCTACTTGATAGTCAAATTGATAAAAAAGTAGGATATATGTAGCCTCCTCAAACAGCTATGCGAGGATACTTTAATTGGTTACTATATATTAGAGAATTTGACTGCCTTTATATTATGTTATATTTCTCTTTAGGAGTTAATAACAACCCGTAAAACTCGCCAATTCGAAACAAGTAAAAGTGATATTGTCTCCATCAATGTCGCTTGTGCACATGATAATATCTACTTGATAGTCAAATTGATAAAAAAGTAGGATATATGTAGCCTCCTCAAACAGCTATGCGAGGATACTTTAATTGGTTACTATATACTAGAGAATTTGACTGCCTTTATATTATGTTATATTTCTCTTTAGAAGTTTCTTGGTTGGTTGGCTGGCTTGGTTCTAATTATGGATCTTTATTTTAGCTGTCGATTTTTCAACTGGAGATGATCCATGGCCCAATTTTATGTTGCAGAAAGAGTTCAATGCACCAGGGAAATCACCACCTCTTTCCACGTTAGTGTCTTTTTGTTTGTTCATTTTCTATCCCGCATCAGCTACTACAGATGATGTTGATAGGTTTGGTATTTAGGGAATTTTACACTGGTTGGCTCACGCACTGGGGAGAGCATACTGCAAATACTGATGCAACTGTTACAGCAGCTTACTTAGAAAGGATCTTGTCAAGAAACGGATCAGCTGTGCTCTACGTGAGTACTAATTCTGCTGTAGCTATAATGACATATCATTACTTGATACAAAGCTGATATGTACTTTTTCTCCTAGATGGCACATGGTGGAACAAATTTCGGGTTCTATAGTGGTGCAAATACTGGTGCTGATGAGACTGATTACAAGCCTGATCTTACATCCTATGATTATGTAAGGAAGTTTCTGATAATTTTTTCATTTAAGTTTCTTGCTCTATCATAGTAATCAAGCTGAAAAATAATCTTGTTCAGGATGCACCTATCAAAGAATCTGGAGACATAGACAATCCAAAATATCAAGGTGTACTAATCTGAGTATATACATGTACTCTTGCTTTAATTTTTCATGAGAAAGTTTTTCCTTTGTCATCTTTTAACTTACTAGGGAAACATTTTTCCGAGATTGTACCAATGGTTCAACCATTGGGCCATGGAGCAACCTGTATATATTAGCAGTTCTTGCTTTACTGCCAACTGGCCTAATGTGTCTTTGAAGTTTTTGTTTCGTTTGTCTTTTGCTTGTCCCTTTCCATGGAATTAATTTTCCACTGGATGGCTTGAATTTTACAAGATGAGAGGATAAAAGGGGTGTAAAAAGATTTTTACTTTTCAGTTTGGGACTCCTTTTCCGTTCTTCTTTTCTTTTTCCCTTAGAAGGAAGAAACACTTCCATTTTCATGGAAAAAATTATCATGGAAAGTGAATGATGACTATCTTTGTTCTCTCAAAATGATCAAATAGTTTTGTATCTCATCAATTGTTTCCTCTTAGTAGTGTAACCAAGGGCCTACCACCCTTTTTTTTTTTAAAAAAAAAGTTTCTGAGATCATTGCTGCTTTAACTTTTGTTTTTTAAATTTGAAGTAAGCACTAGCTTTATTTCCCTTACTTGTGCGAACAAAGTCATCACTTTAAAGAAATGGAATTTTTAAATTTTAATCATTTGCTAACCGTTATGAGTTTTTTTTTCCATCTCCAACTTTCTTTCAAGAAATTGTTTTGTTTGCTACCTAATTATCTATCATTAATAAACTTTCAGCTCTTCGGAGGGTTATTGCTAAATATACTGCAGCGCCTCTTGCCTCAGTTCCTTCCAATAACGCAAAGAAAGCATATGGACTTACTAAGTTGCAGAAGACTAAATCGTTGTTTAACATAGTTGATACCACAGACTTTGATGGTGTCACTGAATCTGAAAACCCACTTGCAATGGAGTCTTTAGGCCAGGTATAACATACTCCTGTCGTTGGATGCATTTTTCGTAGTTCTGAGTTAGTAAAATGCTTGTAGTTGTAGGAAGTAATCCTCCTCTTTTCAATGTTTTTTCTTGTTCAGATGTTTGGCTTCGTGCTTTATGTTTCTGATTACATATCAAAAGCTAATGGAAGTTTGTTGTTCATACCAAAGGTAAGTGGTTTTGTCATATCACTAGAAGGCTTTCTTTCGTGTTTCTGTGTTTTCTTGAGCTGGTTTGAAAGATTTCATTTAACTAGTACTGGTAAAGGGTATTCACTTAAACAACTGTATTCTTTTCTATTTCCACTTTATTCACTGATGTGAATAGAGCTATCCCTTTGTGTCTCATTCGTGCAGGTATTATTTGAATTTTCTTCTCCTTGCTAAGAAGCTGTATCTTTGTGCAATAAAATAATATGTTCAATATACTTTGGCCATCGTGTAATATGCCAGCTAGCTCATCATAGCCGATTGCTAGGGGCGGACTTAATGTGTGTTAACTCTTTGGGTTTTGGTCTGAGCTTGTAAATGGTTTCTTTCAAAAGGAAAGGAAATTTCATGTACGATAATGTTTCTTTTTTAGTTTTATCATTGTCTTAACTGTACAAAGGAATGACTAAATATAATTTTGCAGGTGCATGACAGGGCGCAAGTATTCATTTCATGCCCTTCAGAAAACTATGAAGGAAATCCGCAATATGTAGGCACTGTAGCTAGATGGTCAAATACTCCAATCAGGCTTCCTCATACTCGATGTACTTCCAGTAACAGAATTTATATACTGGTACATAGTACTCTCTGTTCTTCATTTCTAGCAAAGCTTTGCGTTATTCTGCAATCCTTTCTGGAGATAGACCTTAGCGTGTGTTCCAAATATGGGATTTTTTCTGATTTTGATAAAATTATAAGCAACTTCTTTCAAAAAAATTAGAGCACGGATTGCAACCAGTGCTGCTTTTTAGAGTATTGTAATGAAAATAGAGTGAACCGGTTTACAAATGGTGTGCAATTAAAAGACGTTATAAAGAGGAGTTCTTATCTATAAATTTTATCCAATCATCTGTAAATGCAGAATCTTGTGTGCTCCAAATATAATACAAAACAACAACATGGTCCACAGATTTGTAAGAACGCCTTTTGTGTACACGTGGGAATCTTCTTTTCATACCAACTGTTGCTCTTGTCCTTGTGCCGAGGGTCTACCGAAAACAGCCTCTCTACCTTCCAAGGTAGGGGTAAGGACTGCGTACACTCTACCCTTCCCAGACTCCACTAAGTGGGATTTCACTGGGTATGTTGTTGTTTGTTGTTACCCACTATTGCTCTTCTGCTGAACATTCCTCATCCTAGTACCCTTCTCCTTAAAAGTTTCTCTTGAATCAATTTACCCCCTTGACTCTTAAAAACTAGATTCAGAACGGCTCTCCTTAAGTTTTCAGTGATGGAGCTGACAGAAGAAAGTCCCTTTCATCTCTCTCTTCTCCTTCTTGGTGTCCTTATGTGTTATAAATTATATTGTCAGAAAAACATAAAGGAAAATGATTTATTTTCATAAAGTTCTATTGTCTTGGCGAAACTTGTAAGATAAATAAATATGAGAGATCCTAACTCCCAGTAGCTTCTTTTTTCTTTTCCTTGTATAATGTTATTTCATCCCAATTTCCCTATTGTCTCTTCTCTTCTTCTTCTTTCCTTCTTGCTCTACACTTTTTCCTCATGTTTAGTGGTTATGAAGCAAAAATAGAAGTATGAAAAGGAGAACGGACGGCCGGACAAAGAAATTCTGCTAATTGTCTGTAGAAGGAGATTCCAGCCAAGGTGGGGGGAGTGGGGCAGGAAGGAAATCTCTAAAAAAAAAAAATGTGGGGTGGGGTGGGGTGGGGTGCAGCATAGGTAAAAGAGGGAGGAAGAGCAGAAGGGGAGACGAAACAATGAAAAGGAAAACTAGAGAAAGTGGAGGATGGGTGTTCGGATGGGGAATGAGAAAAAAGAAAAGAGGAAAGTTTGGTTCATGTGCCACTGTAACTTGGAAAGATACCATTAACTGTTCAACTTATACACGGGGAATGAACTCAAACGAAAAAGGGCAACTGCATAGTTTCTGTGACTGGGCCATTTCTCCAAAGAGACAACAACAACAACATACCCAGTGAAATCCCACACCGTGGGGTCTGGGGAGGGTAGAGTGTACACAGACCTTACCTCCACCTTGGTCGGTAGAGCGGCTGTTTCCGGGAGACCCTCGACTCAAGAGAGAAAAGGAAAAAAGGAAAAAAAGAAAATGAACAAACTGTGTCATTTTCAAAACCAATTGCCATATCCAGTAATTTATTCACATTTCAGTTTGCTAGTAATGAATGATGACAGCAACTCTCATCTTTCTAATTTATCTGATTATTTTGTCTGTTACTTTGTTATTCCTTCGTTTTACAGGTAGAAAATATGGGGCGTATAAATTACGGGCAATACATTTTTGACAAGAAGGTAAGTTCCGAATAGTCTGCATTGACTTCCATAGTCATCTGAGGTATTAGGGGCACTTTTTAATTTACACATGAATTCTGAGAAGTAGTCTTTCTAAAACTTGTACATTTGTATAAATAACTATGAAGCAACCTGTCTCATTAATGAGAAGTAGTCTTTCTTAAACTTGTACATTTGTATAAACTATGAAGCAACTTGTGTCATTAATGATCCAATCGTGGTAGAAAAATAAAATATGGATCTTATAGTCTTGTTGGATTTGAGATAATGGTTCTGCCTGATCAGGTATAAGCATCACAAAAGTGTGCTACTTAAGGAAAGCTCGAGTTATGTTAACTTTTGCATGACTGAGCTATAAGAACACTTTAGTGGGTTCTATATGTGAAGAAAATGGACCGTGGACATGATGCTGAAAGTCCATGGATAAGTAGAGTACAAACTGTTTCAATATCCTATTCTTTAATTTGCAACTCCATCTTGTTGAGGAGTTTGTGAACAAGATGATAGACACAGAATACCATTGGAAGACGTAAAAGATGAGAACAGTGCTGAAAAACACTGGCATGCATTATCACTGATTAATGTCTTAATATAAATACCAAATTGATTGCAGGGCTTGAAAAATGGAAGATAACTCAAATCTATTTTTCATTAAAAACAACTGGCTGTAACAAAATATATGTTGCATGGGTGTGGGTGTGGGAACCCGGCATGAGTGCGGATCTAGAAGTTTGATTTTTCATCACCTAAAACTTCGGACTTAGTTATACGGATAGGTGCATGACTATGAGTGTTAGATGTTTATTACAGCGCACATAAGCATATATTTTTGGACAATTAATTGACATTATTAAACTAAAGCTCGTTAGTTAAATTATTTATAATGTTTTAGTCATAAATTGTCTCGTATAATAGCTAAGTGTTCTAGTATTATATGTGAGTGTGTATTTATCTATCTATCTCTATATATATAAGTATGTATTATATGACATTAACCCAAAATCAAATCAAATAGCCAATTAGCGTATATTTCTTGGACATAGGTGTTATCAAAGCACCCAAGGTAGGTTGACAAAATCCAGTGGTGATCGATCCCACACCCAAATCCTTTACAAGAATAATGTAGCGCTTTTGTCATTCCGTCATTTCTTAGTTTTTAGCAAGTTGCGATGCTTTTTTTTTTCTTTTTTTCTTTTTCTTTTCTGATTTCTTCCTCATATACAAAGGTGTAAAACTGTGAACTTGATTTGCAGGGTATACTCTCTCCTGTTTATTTAGATGGCGAACCGCTGCAGAAGTGGAAAATGTTGTCGATTCCTTTTCACAACCTGAATGAGGATCAAAAGATAAATTCTGTTATTTCAGATGCATACACCGACCTTGGAAAATCTGTACAGAAAAAACTGAAAAACAAAAGTAAGTTTGGATTTATTAATAAAAATGTCAGCGAATAGTAGAGTTTTGTCTGCAAGTGCTCATACAGTTGTAAGTTAGCGCAGTGCAGGAGAATGGTGGATAGTGACACTTTTCATTCTTTTGCAGATTATCATCCAGAGCCAGCTTTCTACACTGGTCATCTTACAGTTGATGAAGTAAAAGACACTTTTTTGTCTTTTCGTGGCTGGAGTAAAGGGGTTGCATTTATCAATGGATTTAACTTAGGAAGGTTTTGGCCGGTAAGTTTTCATATAGTCTCATAGGTATCTTTTTGGTCAGAAAATAAAATCCTGAAATTCGTTCATTTCTCAAAACGAGAATTTTCTGTTGGCTGTATTGCAGACCTTTGGACCCCAGTGTAACCTTTATGTTCCTGCTCCAATCCTGCAAGAAGGGAAAAACCTCGTGGTATGTCATTAAGTGTTTCTGGAATTCATCTTGACTTTCTTCTCTCTATCTCGTATTAAGGAATAAGATTGTGAAAATAGTAGTAAATTCCTGGATCTTTTTTTCCCGAGAATCAATTGATTTCCAAATTGAACCTGCTTTGTTGTTCCACATTAATATTTTAGTCTAGTTACACTAATTTTTTCAGGCCCCTCTATTTTGTAGATGTCGTAAGATGAATAAACCTCCAAAAGTTCTCATGCAATTACATTTCTTGTCTTACATCTAGGTCATTCTTGAATTAGAGGCTCCAAATGCTGAGTTGTTTGTGACCTCAGTTGACCATCCAGATTTCACATGTGGTTCTTCCGCAAATTCACAAGTGCATCAAATCTGACATCATCATAGCCAACCTGGGATGTTTGATTATCTTCGTCTTATAGCTGAATACTGTGTCCTTGCATTGGTTCCTCAACAGCAATAGGATGTGAACGGGAAACAATGGGAAGGTAAAGCACCTGAGCTTGGAGCAAGCATCTTTTGGGTGTCGACTGTTGTATGTGAGTAGTCTGTACTCTTAACTTCCCACTCGGTAATATTAGTTTCCTTGGAGAAACATACAACCTTCTCTCCCCAACATGTAAGTGGAGACTGTGAAGAGCTCAATGAGTCGAGATGATGTTGAATGTTCTGAGTAAACAGTATCTATTTACTTATGGTTGCATATTGATCGGTACCCGTTTGAGTTCTTCACGTGTTAGAAAGTACTTGTTTTGATTTATTAGGCACCTTTGCTTTGGTTAAAGTTTTCAACCTTGATTTATAGAACCAGATAGCAGTAAATTCACAAATACTCTTTATTTCTACTGACCAGAATTACATTCCCAGGATACTATACAACAAAGTAATGCCAAAATAAACAAATCCCTACATCCATTTGTACAAGAACTAGCAGCCAGGAATCGATATGTGAACTACTTGATCAATTAAAGAAAACCATCCAATTAGCAACCCCGCTAACCTATAACTTATAGCTTGTCCTAAAATACATTATCTTGAAGGAAAAAGATCACAAGCTGAAATGGGGATCACTAGTTCTACACCGTTCTTTCAGAGAGCATCATTTAGGTATCTGTTGAGAAGCTGTTTTTGCTTCTTGCTTGAATCCTGAAATGGCAGCAGATGCTGCAGCACTCGTAGCAGCAGCAGCTGCGCCTACTTTTACACCTCCTGCAGCTTTAACAGCCCCACCGATTTTTGAAAATGCAGCAATTCCTCCAACAAGGATTGCCCTCATGGCAAGTGCTGGCTTTACCTTCATAGTCATTTATCTTCCTATAAAAAACATATTCCGATTAGTAAAGCTCAAGATCGAGAACAAAACACTGATATTGTTAAAGTAAGAAAGAACTTTAAAGATATTTCCAAAAAGCACAGGTAAACCGATAGCTTTTTCCTAATTTGCAACAAGAAGCTACTAAAGTTCGTGAATGGAGAAAAAGAAAACAGGCCCAGAAATATTTGCATGTATATTACGGTAATTAGTTTCTGTAAGATCAGTATTTCATTTATTTCCCACTACCGCAAAATTTTTCCTATTCATTACATTGACTTCAAACGACACCTGCCAAATTCCACGTGATTGTTATACAATTTCAAAAGAGCATTTGCAAAAATACGCTTATAGCCTAATACTCAAGATCATTTGCTTGGGAATATAGAGGAAGTATATATATTTTGCTTGACCATGTATATCATAAAGATACGTAATATTGACCTTTGTGTGATTAAAGCAGTTTAGAAATACAAACCTAAGCCTTCAGTATTGTAGAATCTCCAATTCCAATCTCTCAAAGGTTACATCTTTTTCTTCAACCAAAAAAAACAATAGCATTATATATATTGGGTGATGAGTTAATTGTCTGTATGGTACGGTGTCTTTTTGAATTGAGAGCAAAACCACTAGTGTAGAACGTCTTACAAACAACCTCGCTCGACGCCTCTCTTCCCCTTGTGGCTCTCGACATTCTACATTTTAAACTTTTTATATTACGTAGCATTTCTCCAAATGTTATCATATTTAATAAAAAAAAATATATTTCTCCATTTTCTATCCATAATCACATCTACATTTCAAAGTAGTTTTCTACTTTTTAATTATATTATATATAGGGGAGAGCGAAGGGATTAGAAGATTGAGAATCGAAGGTGAAAATTCAGGTAGTCAACCAACTAGATTACTCCTTCTGATCATTTCTAAATGACTTTTTAGGGCATGACACACCCATTCAGAAATTTACTCCGTCCGTCCAGTTTTACTTGTCCACAATAACTTACACTTGAAATCGAACACATATTTATATTGTTGTTCAAGTTATTACGTAGAAATCACATGCACAATAAAGCCTTATTCCCCAATTCTCACTTTATAGCAGAACCACTTAATACAATCTCTTTTTTTTCTTTATCATTTTAATTAATTAAGAAAAAACACGCATTTTAATTATTATTACAGGGTAAATTTCCATTAGGTGTATGCGTGTAGAGAGAGAGAGATTAAACGACAATAATACACGTTATTATTATGTCAAATATAAAGAAGAGTTGTGAGCCTCTCATTTGGTGCAAGTTGGTTACATTGGCAAAGAGCCTCTCAAAAGAAAACTCTCTAATCTAATCCTTTTTCCCCATCCCCGCCGGAGACGCAGCACAAATCTCCCTGCAAAACAAACTAAAAATTTATAATAATTGCAATATGCAGAATCAAATGACCTCCTTTAGCACCCCCAATAATATTCCTATTCACCACCACCAAGCTCCTCATACATTCATCACTGATCACAACCTCAATCATAAGTACACTAAACGTGTTCATAACAATAATAACAATAACAACAATGACAATAATAAGAACGTTCTTCTTCGTGTCAGCGGTGCTGGCCAAGCTTGCGCTGCGTGCAAATACCAACGCCGGAAGTGTGCACCCGACTGCGTTCTTGCCCCTTATTTTCCACACGATCGCCAACGCCAGTTCCTCAACGCCCATAAATTGTTTGGGGTCAGCAACATCACCAAGATCATTCGCCACCTTGATCAACCTCTCAAAGACGAGGCCATGCGAACCATCATATTCCAGTCTGACGTTCGCGCCAATGACCCTGTTGGTGGTTGTTATCGTATCATCAGAGACCTACAACACCACATTGATTATTGCAAAGCGGAGCTGGATATCGTTCTTCATCAGCTCGCCTACTGCAGAGCACAGGCTGTTGCTGCTGCTGCATCTGAACAACAACAGATATTAGGAGATCATCATGCAACTGATCAGGCATCATTCAATGATAATAATTGTGATGGCGTTGTGAATCAAGCAGACCCTTCGGTGAATAACAATAATAATGCATCTTCGTATGAACAGCCTATAGATCAATACCATCCTCATGATAGTTACTATAATCATCCTCGTTGTCAGCAAGCTGAGGATGATCAGCAATATGATGAAATTCAAGACGGCCAATTAGATTTAGCAGATATAAACTTCCCTTGGAGCTTGCATGAACAAGAATCCACGTCTACATCTGCGCCTAATTCTATGATGAAGCAACTTTCTGTTAATGACCCGTGCGATAATATCAAGCCTATTCTTGAAGGGATTTCAGGTTTTGGAGAAGAAGGCCTGAGTTTCGAACATGACCAAACCTTTGATCAACACAGGTTAGCGATGGCACTTTGTTTTCTATTCGTTGATTATTTTATTATGTAATGTTTTGAGTTTAAGAGAGCTCAAAGATCAAATGATGAATTTGGGTAACATATAAATCTTTGATCTTCATTTGTCTGTTATCATAGCTTGCTCAGTTTTAGGGGAAAAGAATAGATTGTAGTTTTTTGGATGGATCTTCATAGCATTCCAGAGTAGTTTTTGCACATTGTAATATAGTGTGTAATATAGAATTGTTATTCACAATTATAGAACCTAGAAATGCTGATCTTGCTTTTTAGTTTTTTTAACTATTTAACACTGGATACTCAATATTTATTCCTCAAATAACTCTAATGTAGCCATAAAGAGAAAAGACAACGAAACTAAAAGAGAAAATATTGTTAATTTGTATTGCATAGTAAGGATAATTCTCCTTTTTTCTTTAATTCTTCTATATTCGAAATATAGTTTTGACACTTATTCATTGTATAATGATGAAGCTATTCAACAAGGGAACAGAGTCCCATTGAAGGAAGAGGGTGAATCCTTTCAACATGCCCAAAGATCAAGATCTAAAGGTGCTGCTACTCTGTTTACCTTCACAAACCATACTTCGCTGAATTTTTGTAGTAGAGAGATCAGCAAGAGGAAATATCCAAGAGTCAATTGACTTCACAATTTTGCCCGAACTCCCAATGAGCGGTGTATATTTTCTAAAGGAATATGTTCCTGGATTGTATTCATCAATAATGTATAATATATATATTAGTACAAGAATATTTAAACTAGGTAACTAATCAACCTAATTACAATAGGAAATATAATTCTATCTAAAATAGGAGACCTAATTATAATAGGAATACAATTCTACCTAAAATAAGAATTAATGAAAGAATACTCGGAAAATATTCTATTACACCCCCGCAGTCGAAGCGGGAGGTTCACGAACACTGAGACTGGCTCGAAAATCATCAAATAGTATGCGCGGAAGTCCTTTGGTGAAGATGTCGGCAATATGAGATCTGGAAGGAACATGAAGGACACGAACTTGACCACAAGCCACTTTTTCGCGAACGAAATGAATGTCCATCTCAATGTGTTTAGTGCGCTGATGTTGGACGGGATTGCCGGAAAGATATATTGCACTAATATTATCGCAGTAGACTAGTGTTGCCTTTTGAATCGGGTAGTGAAGCTCAAGTAGAAGGTCACTGATCCAACAAGACTCAGAGATGACGTTGGCGACACCTCTATACTCTGCTTCGGCATTGGATCAGGATAGTGTAGGTTGCCTTTTGGAAGACCAAGAAAATAGGTTATTTTCGAGAAAACACAGTAACCATACGTGTAGCGTCGGGTGTCAGGACATCCACCCCACTCAACATCAGAATAAGTAGTGAGACCAGTGAGCGAGGACCTGTATAGATGTAATCCGAAGTGAAATGTACTTTGGACGTATCGTAAAATACGTTTGAAGGCATGCATATGTGCTTCCGTCGGATTGTGCATGTGTAGCCAGATTTGTTGCACAACATAGGATATGCCAAGTCTCGTGAATGTGAGGTACTGCAGGGCCCCAGCCAGGCTACGATTGTGAGTCGGGTCTGAATATGGGGGCCGGAATCAGCCCTGAGCATGAAATTGGTGTCTACTGGCATGTGGGATGGTTTGCAAGATGTCATGCCTGCACGGTCAAGGATCTCTTCGGCGTACTTCATCTGACACAGAAATAGGTCGCCAGAATGTCGAGTGACAGAGATCCCCAAGAAATAACTCAAGGGTCCCAGATCCTTCATAGCAAACTTAGAGGAAATGAGAGGCATAATGGACCGGCGGAGAGCATTAGATGATGTGGTGATGATGATGTCATCAACATATAATAATAGGTAAGCCATGTCTGTACCCTTGTTGTAGATGAACAGGGAATGATCGGATCTGCTATGAGAAAAACCGATAGAGGAGACATAATCGGCGAACCGCTGGTACCATGCTCGAGGAGCATGTTTCAGTCCATAGATGGATTTCCGCAACAGACACACATAATGCGGATGAATGAGATCAGGTTGATGCAGATATACCATTTCATGAAGATCCTCATGTAAGAAGGCATTCTTGATATCAAGCTGATGAATAGGCCAAGACTTGGATAGAGCAATGTTGAGGACAATCCGGATGGTTGCAGGCTTTAAGACCGGGCTAAACATTTTATCACAGTCCACTCCCACATGTTGAGACCTGCCATCACCTACAAGACGAGTCTTGTACCTTTCAAAAGAACTATAAGATTTCTTTTTATGTCTAAAAATCCACATAGAACAAATAATGTTAGCATCATGTGGATGGGGTACTAGGTCGATAATAAGAGCATTATATTCATCAATTATTGTGGCTTTCTAATTAAGGTCGGACAAGGCATCCTTCGAATTTCGAGGGACAGAGGAAGGGACGACTGAAACGGATAGGTTAAACAGCCGTTTATGTTTATGAATTTCGTGCATGGCACGGGTTTACATGGTCCGAGAGCGTGTTTTAGGAAGCAAGATGGGAGGAGTGTGTGCCGCGGGACTGCCGAGAAGAGGAGGAAGGGCAGAGGTGGCAGAACCGGCTGGCCGATGCTCGGTTTACCGAGAGGTGGTTGCAGAATCACCCTTAGGCGGGCTGTTCCGGGCTACCGTCGGCAGAACCGGGTGGGCAGTATATCCTGGACTGTCCGAGGTGGGGGCAGGTGCCGGGGTCTGGGACGATGGAATATGTAAGTGATGAATTAGAAGAGGGTTCAGGCCATCATCTAGAAAGTCGTAGGAATGCTGAGGTGGCGAGTTTAGGGAGGCAAATGAGAATTGAGACTCATCAAATAAGACATGACGTGAAATAATAATTTTATGGCTTGACAAGTCATAGCACGAGTAACCACGATGATTGGCGGGGTAACCTAGAAACACACACGGGGAAGATCAGGGTTGGAGTTTGTGAGTGGTCGGATGGAGAAGATAACAAAGACATCCAAAGATACACAAGTGTTGGTAGGAGGGGTTCCTACGAAACAGAACTTGAGTAGGTGACCGTTGAGCTAAAGACTTGTTTGGGATTATGTTTAGGAGATAGGTGGTCATGGAGAGTGCGTAATGCCAGAATTTAGGGGGAATTGAGGCGTGAGCAAGTAAGGCACGAATTAGGTTGTTTATGGTTCGGATTTTCCATTCAGACTTATCATTTTGGGAGGAGGTGTGAGGGCAGGAAAAATGAAATGTAAGACCGTTATTGGAGAAAAACTGTTTGAATTGATTATTATTGAATTCCTTGCCATTGTCACATTGAAAACATTTAATGATCTTTTCAAATTGTGTTTTTACGAGAGCACTAAATGAGGAAAAAATGGGGTAGACCTGGGATTTATTGCCAATTGGAAAAGTCCATAGAAAGTTGGAATAATCGTCCAAAAAAATACATAATATCGATGGTCAGCCGTACTTAAAATAGGGGACGTCTACAATTCACTATGTATGATATCGAAAGGTAGTAAAGTATAATTTGTGGATGCAGATAATAGTAATTTAACATGTTTCCCAAAAACGCAGAATTCACATATAGGAGTCCTAGAAATACGGTTGCAATTAATAAAATTATTTTTCCTAAGGGAGCAAAAAACATAATCTCCCGGGTTTCCTAATCTATTGTGACATAAGAAAGTCGAAAGAGCAGCAAAAGTTGATGGAACTGAGGCTGGATTGTTGACGGTGTTTGAAATAGGGTAGAGATCTCCAGTGTTGTCATATCTCATTATTCGTCTTCCTGTCGTAAAATCCTTCACAGAAAAACCAAAAGGATCAAAGTCAAGGAAAACATTATTATCAGTTGTAAAACGTCGCACATAGATTAGATTCTTAATGAGTTTAGGGGCATAGAGGACATTTTTCAAGATTAGTGGTGGATGTGGTGGTGATAAGGATGAATGACCAAAACCGCAAATGGGAATGCTTTGTCCACTACCAATAATAATATTCTGATTTAAATTACTCAAATTGGAATAAGACGAGAGAGTACCTTATGATGCCATCATAAGAGATGAGACGCATGTGTCCATATACCAATTTTCGTCTGGAGCGTTAAGTGACATTGTGTTAATAGATGCCTCAATGTCAGTCGGTAGATAAGTTGAGGGGGGTTGTGTAGGCCTGTTGGGGACGTGAGCCGAGTATGCTAGGGTGGGCCTGTCTGTTCTAAGTGGAGTCCACGAAGATATCGGATACGGGCTAGGAGGAGAGGCCTATGACGGTGGGGCCCACGCGGCACACGGCGGGTAGGTAGCCCACAACGGAGGTTGTTGCCATTGTCGCAGTCGCTGCTGGCTATTTTCTGTCGGGGGGGACTGCCTTTTTCCGCCGCCGTTGTTTCTGAAATTCCATCCACCACAGCCCTTACCTGACTGCCTGCTCCGGCGGTTGTTGCGGGTGGATGCGGGCTAATGCAGGTCCTCAAGCCGGCGGTTCTGGTTGCCAGAGTTGGAGGCCCTGCCGTCGGCGGAGTGCTTGAAGGTGGTGTCGACAATGCTGGTATGAGTGGTGTTGCGCTTGATTTTTCGGATTTCCTCAAGAATAAACTTCGAACGGGCCTCATAAAACGGAGGTAATGACGTGCATTGCTGAAGGATGGTGGCAACACCGTCATAGGATTCGTTCAAGCCTGCAATAAGTTGCATGACTAATCGTTGATTAGTGACTGGTGCGCCGACGTTGGAGAGTTGGTTGGCAATCATCTTGAGTTCTTGACAATATGCATACACGTTTGGAAAATCGTTCTAATAAACGTCCTTGAACTGATTTTCAAGGTATAACACTCGTTGAGTTTTGTTGTCGTGGAAAATACTTTCCAAACGTTCCCACGTTTGGCGGGCAGTGGCACCGGTCTCAATGATGGTGTGCAACAGATCATTAGAGATTGTGTCGTATATTCACTGGAGGACGGTTGCGTCCAAACGAGACTAGAGTGCATCATCAGAAGTCGAAGCCGAGGGTAGGTCTGTGGACTTCGGTGTAGGATGGATGATGTGGTCGATAACTTCGTAAACAAGAAAATGGATCTTAAAAAGCTCCGCCCACGAGGAGTATTGACCCATTTCCATCTCAAGGGTGATAGAGATGAAGTTTTTGATGTTGTTTACTGCAAGTGCCGGATGAAATTTGGTTTTGTCAGCCGTGGAAGATGAAATTTAGGAGGAGAAAGGAGAGTGAATGGTTGGAAAAAAACACTAGGGTTCTGTGGGGATGGTGGCGAGAGCTATGACCGGCGCCAGTGGAGGTATTTTTAAGCTACTAATACCATAAACGAATATGTTCCTTGATTGTATTCATCAATAATGTACAATTTATATAGTAGTACAAGAATATTTAAACTAGTTAACTAATCAACCTAATTACAATAGGAAATATAATTCTATCTAAAATAGGAGACCTAATTACAATAGGAATACAATCCTTCCTAAAATAAGAATTAATGAAAGGATATTCGAAAAATATTCTATTATTTTTCTTCTTCCTTTCTTTTAAGTGTCAACCAATCAATCCGTATGCAAAACTAGCTTTCATTGGTCTGCAGGGGTCTTCACTCATCGTAAAGCTGGTGCAGACCAAATGGTTTTACTGGAAAAACAAAGGCTCATAGGTTTAGACATGTGACTAATAAATAGGCAGTAACAAAATTAGGCTTGCTTATTTACTTTTGATTTCATGAGTCAAATGATAGTGGTGGTGTACATTCACTATTCTGATTCATTGATACAAATTGTTTAAACTGGAAAAGAAAGGATGCATGAGATAATAATAAATTCGCACCAAGAAATTATTTGCAGATTGACTTGAGGTTCGATGAGTCAAATGCTAGTTTTAGACTTGTAGGGTATATTCACTATTCTGAAGCAACTGCTTGATACATATTTCATATTCTTCCTTGTGTGTGACAAGACCGAGGTACATAGAATCATATTCACCATTTCCTTCATGTGCAGCTCAGTTTCAACGGCATCCAATCTCCAATTTGTATGAGAAACTAAGGAATCAGCATACTTACAGCAACCATCAATGATTCCCTACCCAACTTTTTCGATTGCTCCTTTTACAATTTCCCAGTTTCTACAAGCTCATAGCTCCTTTTGACTTGGCAACTCACACCTGGGTAAATTAAGGAAGTATGCATTAATTGACTTTCAATTATTGAAAAACACCAATAGTCTAAATTCTTCTGCAACTATTATCAGTTGAGGATTTAATGGAAGTATAAATGTTCCACCTGGTAGTAAGGCCTTAATTGTTTGCATTAATGAAGGAGACATCAAATTATTAAGTGAGTTGATTTTTATATTATTTAATCACCTAATAAGTACATAATCTTCATTCAATTCTCAAATGGTCTCACTAACGTTAATCAACAACCTAAACACAAACAGGAAGAATAACTACCTGAGGACAATTGCCTCCACTTTTTCCGTTGCTCCTATAATTTTCCAGTTTCTACAAGCTCATATCTCCTTTTGATATGGCAACTCAAGCCTGAGAAATGAAGCGACTGCACAGCAAACTTGTATATGGCTGATTCATGAAATATATAGATAGAAAGACTGGAAGAGAGGTCAGCTGTTAAAATAAGTTTTGCAAATGGCTTTGGGCGGGTTTAGATATCAGATCGTAATTTTCCAGAAATGAGCATAGACACAGAATTCTTCATGATGTCAAATACATATAATCTTCTTGTTCCTTTGCACATTGCAAAGAAAAGCTCTTTTGGGGTGTGCATCTTTCCTTAGCCATATGAAGGCTTAGAATATTAAGCATTATATGAACATCTTCCATCTCTGAGTCCATAGGTTGTCCAGCTAAGAACATGTAAACCTTCTTTTTCACCTCAATCCAACTTTGTCCTGGAGCTTTTTTCAAACCCTGTGTCTTCGCTGATATCCTCACATTTGCTGAATCCTTCCACCTTCCATTTACAGCATATAAATTACAGAGCAACATGTAGCTCCCCGTCATCTCAGACTCAAGGTTGACAATCTGAGCAGCGGTTTCTTCTGCGACTTCCGTGTTTTTATGCATTCTACAAGAGTTAAGTAGTGCTCCCCAGACACAGGCATTGGGCCTCATTGGCATGTTTTGCACCATTTCACTAGCCTGCTGCAATAGCCCAGCACGGCCAAGAAGATCTACCATACAAGCATAATGCTCCATTTGTGGTTCAATTCCAAAGACTTTCTTCATCTGATAAAAAACTTTATACCCCTCATCAACAAGGCCCGCATGACTACATGCAGAAAGAACTGCAACAAAAGTAACTTCATCTGGCTTAGTTCCAGCGCTAATCATCTGTTCAAATGTTTCTAAGGCATTAGCACCAAGTCCATGCATTCCAAATCCAGAAATCATTGTATTCCATGAAATTATATCTTTCTTTCCTATTCCCTCAAATACTATGTTCCCTTTCTGCAGACAACCACACTTCATGTACATATTAACCAACCCGTTTGCCACCAAAGTATTTTTATCCATTAGAAACCTTATTGAATAACCATGGATTTCCATACCAAGATGAAAGTTCGAAAGGTCAGCACAAACTGATAAAACACTCGAAAGTGTAACATCATTGGCCAATACTCTAGCAAGTTGCATACTTCGAAAGATTTCTAAAGACTCCTCATGCCTCTCGGCCATAGAAAATGCCCCTATAACAGCACTCCAACTTATGACGTTAGGTTTCATCATTGGATCATCCAACTCTTGTAACTGCAAAAATAAAGAATAGGCTTCGTTACATAAACCTGATTCTGCGTAACAAGATATTAAAGAATTCCAGCTCACTATGGTCTTTAATTGCAATCCAGAAAACAGACATTCAGCCTGTCTAACAGCACCACTTTTCCCATACGTACACATTAACGAGTTTACCACAATTGAATTATTTTCAAATCCCCCCTTGATAACATATCCGTGTACTGCCTCACACTTAACAATCGCATCGTCACCAACACAAACTGATATTACTACAGCAATTGCCTCAGCAGTAGCTTCAACTTCTTTCTTTCTCATCAAAACATAAAGTCTCCACGTATCCTCATAATGTCTACACCTAGCAAAACTAGATAACAACGACGTCCAAGTGACATAATTTGGTTCAAACCCCTCACGTTCCATAAGCAGAAACGTCTCGTAAGCAGCATCGCACTCAAAGTTCTGCGAGAAACCTGAAACTATGATGTTCCACGATATTTGAGTTCTCACAGACATTTTATCAAACACTTTACGTGCAACATCCATTCGCCCTATCTTCCCATACATATTCATCAATTCATTTCCCACATGAAGATTATCTCTAAACCCCATCTGTATAGCATGACAATGCACTACACTGCAGAGATTATGATCTCCAAAAATACCACATGCCCTTATAATTAACGGAAAACCAAACCCGTCAACCAAATTACCAAATTCACGCATCTTAATATAAAGCTTAATAGCTTCTTTACATTTCCCACTGGATACATTAGCCCTCAACATCGAATTCCATAACAGCGAATTCGAAAAGCACTCATTTGGGCAGGCTTTAAATACTTTTTGAGCTTCATTGACAAGGCTAAATTTTGCGTAAACGGATATGAGTCTGGCAGCTATAAAAGAAGAGGTTGATGAACTAGTGATTATGATCTTTGCATGGATTTGCTTCAGTTGTTGAACATTAAGGATGTGTTGTTGAAGTAAGTGGTCAAACAAGTCAAGGAGATGATAATTGGTGTTGTGGGAATGATTACCGTGAAAATGGGTGAAAATTAAACGCCTTGAACTCAACCAACAGCCGTGAAGCATATCCTATATATGTCTAGCAGCTTCGGCAATAGCTATATATGTGTTGATTTGTTTGTCTGCTTTAGTAAGAAGGTAGTGGCAACTTTTATCTATATGTCTTGCATATAGGATTAAATTCAAGTAACAAGTTTTACCTTAAATAGGAAAAAACAGTGATCATCTGACCTATCATATAACAAGCACTTCATATACATTACTTATGATGGGCACAAGAATAATAGTACTAAAGAATTTACTCACAGCTGATGTTTACAAAAAAATAATAAGCACATGAGATATGCACTTTTATCAATAATCGTAAAGAATTTACTCACACTTGATGATTACAAAAAAAAATTTAATAAGCACATGACATATGCACTTTTATCACTAATCATGGTTATTTACCGAACATAATCACCTCAATCTACCACTTATGATGTAGTTTGGTGTAAACACAGGTGTGGATAAGTTTTTTCTGTCCTAATTACTCTTCTTTTTTTATGGAGAGACTAACTCACAGACTACACATGACTGGTTGCCAAGAATTAAAATGAGAAAATTTACATTGATGTGAAAACAAGAAACACTCGAGCCCACTATTCCCACTCAGTTGCCCCCAGCAAAATGAATCTAAGAGAAGGATCTATAGGACTCTTTACAAACCAGCAGCTCTTCCTAATCTTTCTCTTAAAATCTTTACTCCCATGTACCTGCATCAAATGCAGCATAAAAAATAATCAATTAGTATATTCAACTAGTCGTTCATCTTCAGGAAACTTGTAAGGTATTATTTTACCTGCCCATCATCATAACTGTGGCTTGAGGATTGGTGCCTGGCGACTCAGTGAATGTCGAACCATCAACGACGCGGAGCCTGTGGACATTAATAACCTTGTAATCACGGGTTACCACTTTGCCTACATGGCAACCCCCGTGATAATGCCATATTGTGATCACAGTGTCTTTGCAGAACTGTTCAAGTGACTCTGTGTCATTAGTGTGTTTCGGTATAAGGTTAATATTAGCTTGGACACTCACGTTTAGCAACTTGTCAAGTGTCTCCTTATCGCACTGTGTGTAGTTGGTGAAATGTTTTGATTTCACAATCTTCTCCATGATGCGTATGCCATCTACACATCTCTTTAGATCGCGTGGATGGCTGAAGTAGTTGAAGGTGACGGAAGGAGCGTCATCAATCTTGGTGCTCTTCAGGCTAATATGCCCTGTGGATAAAGGTGTTGCTATCTTTTCTAATATGAAACCTCCCCTGAATAGTTCTTGTGGAACATTTTTCTTGTTTCTTTTGTATGCTTCAATTGCTTCCCGTGTTCTCTGCTTCGGAGGAATGGTGGAGAGTTGCCCTATCTGGTTATCCCAAAACGTGCAGTGTATGTCAGAAAAAGGCTTGAAGGTCTAATGACTTCCATTGTGAAGTCACAAGGAGTTTAACAGAATGCCATATGAAAAACTCAACCACCCAAGTGTCTCATAAGCCTTGTTCTGGCTCTGGCCACTAAAAGTTCTTGTTTTTAATACGTAAACTAATGTTGATGTTTCTGACAAGACAAAAGCTGATTTATAAAATCTCAACTATTTTTGCAGCTATTCAAGTGTCCCTTAACCAGTGAAATATATTAGTGCAAGATAAAAGTGACCCTTAACTTTTACTTGAAAGAAGTTGAAAGTTTTATGACTAACCTCAGCTGAGACGATACCATGATGACAATGAATGCTATCTTCGGTTTGTCCATATCCACTACTAGCTTCGATATAGACCCCCTTCTTGGTAATTCCTACAGTCTGGATCAGTGACTGCTCAACAGGCCTATTTGTGGGAACAAATATGGTGTTTAAGGGGTTGTCTGACATGCCTTTACCAACAAATTTATTGTCAATCACCACCGAGATGTTCAATTTTTCCAGTTCTCTCTTTGGTCCTATTCCACTTAGCAACAGAATCTGAGGGCTTGCAATTGCACCAGAAGACACTATAATTTCACTTCCCCTTCTGCTTGAAAGAAATGCCTTGTGTTGGTTCCCGTTTTCGTCTTTGAAGATGACTCCTACCGCTCTTGGCTTCTTTCCTACACATTCATCATCAAATTGAAGACTCATTTTTTTCTAGTACTACTAGTTTAATTTAGGAAACATGAGTAAAATATATCTTGGACTAAATGTATTACAGTCAAATCTCTCTATAACAGCATCATTTGTCTTGATATATTTTGGCTGCTATAGCAAACTGTTGTTTGATATAGACAACATATAACATGAAAGATTGGTTACACAAAAATATGGTTGTTATAGTGAAATGTTATTATAGAGAATGGTTGTTGTAGAAGGTGGTTGTTATAAATAAGTACTGTAGATTGATTTGACATGTTATACCTGATGTGTCAAACTCAATCTTTTGAACTGTCGCGTGCACCAAAACATCAAGCTTCTCAGGGTTGGCTGAGGAGAGTAGTTCAGCTGCACTCTTACGACGACCAAATCGGTCGAAAATGGTTCCTCCAAACTTGGTTCCATATATGTGATCATAGGTGAATCCATTAAAAGGTGAGATACCAACTTCTAGAAGACCGTCCCTTACAGCTTTTTGCCATGGTGCTAAGATTGGTTTATGAACAATTTGCTTCTCAATCCAGGGGTATGATTCATTCACCAACTTAGAATCCCAACCTGCTTTCTTGATATAGCTACAAGTTCAAAGGATCATAGCATCAATGATCTATCTGCCAACAAATGGTAACTCAATGCAGCAATGTAATTATGTGCATATTGCATTAGCTACTCCAACCTCCACCAAGAAAAAGAGAAACAAAACAAGAGAAGAATAAAAACGTTCTCAAAAATCGGATATTTCTGATCGAACTCTGCACCCATATTGTCCATGCAACCCATATTTCTATAGTAATACAAATTACAATATTTACATGCATGTTAGCATAAGCGGAAACAGTAATTTGGGCTCGAACCATGGGACTAGAGAATCTCCGCACAAGGAGCACTTCCCCTATTAGTGGGCCCTACGTGACAAAATCAGGTCAGTGAGTTCGGAATACATTACTTTAAAGAGAAAAAGAAGACTCATGCACCTAAGGTTTCTGTTTCATATTTTTATTTCATTTTCAACAACATTCATGCTAAACAGTAGGATGATTTGTACTTTACTTTGTAAGCATAATGGGGACCATCATAAAGAGGAAAATTGAATTCATTGGCCTTAAATGGTATATACAATAAATGAGGATAGAAGCCTGGTAGTTGGATGTTTTAAGAGGACACTACGCTTAATTTCTGGCTATATATGGTTTGACAACCAACCATGTCTGGTTCTTTAAATCATTTGTGCATTATTCCCTACCAAATCTTTTATTTGAAGCCAGGCAAAAAGGACCACAATATGGAGACAGATATCACTAGCGCAACTATTCATGGAGAAGCTTAATTAGAGGACCAAAGACAGTACCCTACAGCATTGGCTGAGCTACCCTCATTTAGGGAAATCAATTGACACTCCTTTGTTGAAAAAATCATACTGAATAGATAGGTCAAATTATTTTTTTATGTATATATATTATATATTGAATCCCTTGAAAGGTGTATATATATATATCTTAACTCCCTTTAGTGAAAATCTTGCAACTCCATGGTAAGGAAACAAATGAAAGAAATCATAAACGTTTTCTTAATAGCATATATCAAGATCATTAATGGGGGGTCTAACCATATGATCGTCCCCAGAATCCTATTGATTTAGAAAGGTCATGTACGTCTAGTTAGACTGCCAAATGAACCAGTCACTCTCAATGCCTTCATCAATCCAATATACTTAATTTCCTATTTGTCTTTTTTAATTACTACTCACTTTCAACTTGTTGAAACTACAGAGAAGCTAACTGATCCTCACAAAAACCATTTAAAATTTCCTAATGATATGAATTTTGCATTTCAAAATATTTGAATCTGGTACCTAATAAGTGGATAATTTTTTGTAAGTAATGGGCATGAGGACTAGAAAGTATCATTTAAAGAATCTACGAGGGCAGCTTACTACCCAAAAGAGTGAATAGCGAGTCAAAGTCTTACCAACTTTTATTCAATCACTTTTAAACATGTTTAAGTAAATCTTAGAGAAATAATTTATTTAAAGCTGGATGATTATTTCAACCTTTGAATGATACTCCTTTAACATAAAACATTGAATGAGAGATAGTACGGATTAGTAATGATGAATAATATTGCGCCTAACTCAACACCTAAAGTTAGTTCATAAAGTGAAAATTGTACAAGGAGACAAAATTTTCATCCAACAACGGATTGTGGGACAAACTCAATAAAGCCCACATGACATAATATGAGGGTCCAACATCAGATAAATCAAGAATTATGATAGGTCTAGCACTCTATTATCATGAATTTTGGGCCTAACTCAATTCAAAAGCTAACTCATAATATGAAGATCATCCAGAACATATATAGTGGCAGCATTTTCATCCAACAGATGAATTTCATGTTTTCTGCTAAAATTAGCACGGATTAGCGATGAATTTTAGTTTAGAATATAGAGACTAGAGAGTATACGAGATTAATTTACAGACCTTTCGCTAGCGCGACTGTAGAAACCAGCATTGATGCAAGTGCCTCCGCCCAAGACTTTAGCTCTTGCATTAAACACACCATCAGTTGAGGCGAAAATTTGGGAAGCAGAAGCCGGCGAAGTGTCAACCAAAGAGATATGGAAATTTTGCATGTACGACACATTTGCATTGCCAAATGGGACTCCTCCTCTTTCAAGCAACAACACACTGAATTTCTGTGATAAAGTTGCTGCCAAAGGACAGCCTGCTGTGCCTCCTCCCACTATTATGTAGTCATAATTATAAGCCTTACTGCTCCCACTGCTCCAAGCATTTGATGAGGAAAATGAACTTGCTGGTTTTATGAATGGGTATTTGACTTTCCATGATTCCCATTTGCTTGCTACAAAATTAAAGACTACCACTTTTACAAATTTAAAATAAGATTTAACTTACAGATCATGTAAATTATGTAGTACCAATTAGTAACCTTATTTTTCAGATCATTAATCCATTTTTTAATGAACAATTACTTATAATAATCTCTCGCTAGTTATTTTTCAAGTGACGTGACAATATGATAAGAAATAAATTTTGGGTCTAATTAACTCAGTCAAAAAGTTAAACGCAAAAGGTGAGGATTGTCTAAAAGTATATACATAGACAAATAATCTAAGTCCCGATTGATGTGGGACTTATCAACACCTAGAACCGGACATTTAAAGCATGAACAATATTCTATTTTGACATTTCCGGAATTTCTTTCAAGTGAAAAGGAAGTAGTGAGAAAGCAAATGTACCTTGAGTGAGAATAAGAGAAGAGTTAGAGTTGAGACATAGTAGTAAGGAGAGAATTAGGAGCTTCACAATCCCAGACAGGGCTGCACCAACCACTGCCATTGAGCTCACACACAAATCAAAGATGTAAAAGAAACTCTGGACTGAAGAAGTTCTTCCAGCTCTCTTTAATTTGATGTGGCTTTCTTTGGTTGGCCTTGTTCTGTGTGCAACTATATATAGCACTATCTACATTCATATATATACTCACACTTGATTCGCTTACAGCTTATAGAATTCCGCAACTACAACATTAATTGTTAGAAGAACAAATAGGAGTAGTTTTAATTACTCCCTTCCGATAAAAAAGAGAGAGTGTACACTTAACCTTTATTTTTTGAGTTAAAAAGAGTGTTCATTTATCAAATCAAAAAAATTAACCTTATTTTTTCAAATTTGCCCTTATTAATTGTTAAGTGATCAAATTCCAATATCAATTTAATTAGAGACATTTTAGTCAAATTACCTATTTTTGCCTAAGAGTTAGTATTTTCTTAAGGGTGTGAAAATAGCTAAGTGGACACTCTTTTTTATCCGGAGGGAGTATTAGGATTTAACTTATATACACGTCAGTGTAAGTATATTCCATTACTCTAATACTCCATCCGTCTCAAATTATTTATCGTTTTAGAGGTTCAAGGCATAATTAATTAATATTTCTCCATTTACCCTTTGTCATTAATAAATATGACACATAAATAAAGTAAACATTTAATGGAGAGATTATAACTTAGACATAAATAAGGATCAAGTAGGCCAAATACCCTTCCTAATTAATATTTCTTAACGATCGTGTAAATAGAAAAAGCGACAAATAATTTGAGATGGATGGAGTACTACAATTATCTAGTGTATATGTAAAGAATACACTAGCAATATATGTACATATGATAAATCGTTTAACTAATTGTGCTATTTAATTAGCTAGCTATACAATGATGATGATTTTAATTTTTTATTTTTCTGAGTGAAATATGTTGGAATCGCAATAACAACGCGTCACGTAGAAGCTAACACTTGAACGATGACAAATAAAAAATTTAAAAAGTATATTAAAATATGCATAATAAATTTAATATGATTTGACCTATTGACCTACATATATGAGAAACTAATATAAAAAAAAATAAAACTATCGAGAGAATAATCTTCTCCTAAACAAGACTTTAACCATAAAGAATTACATTAGGATGTTATTGTGCTATTATCTGAGAAGGTTATATCTTCATTTTATAAAAGTTCAAAAAAAATTCTCTAAAAAAATTAATATTCTTTTTTGAAGTAAAACATAATTATAATAAAATAGAAAATTCAGGACAAAACCCAAGAACGAATTAACTCAAGGGAGAGGAGAAGAGTAAAGAGAAGATCGACTCTTTCATCTTCTACTCCCTCCGTTCCATAAATCATTAAGTACGTTCTAGAAAATTATGAGTATTTTTACCAACTTACCCCTAATTAATGCCTAAAAAAAGGTACTTAATGATTCTTAATTATGTAAATAAGGACAATTTTGGAGGAATAATGTAAATTTCTTCTTGAAATCCTAAAACATCACATATTTTAAAATAAAATAAAAAGCTTAAAATATCACTGAAACGGAGGGAGTAATAAACCGTAAATATGAATTAAATGTGAGGGTAGAACTCCAACAGGGATCGGAGAGTAATACTCATTTAAGGCGAAATGAATGCCAACGGTTGGGCTCCATCATTAATGCTAGCTTGTTGGTCGTCATCCGTTTACTTTCAAGTCTTTTAATCTCTAATAAGAATTCTAATCTTCTTCATCTTTGTCTAGAACTTCTCAGGTACAGCTCACTCATCAGACATAGCCACCTTGACAAATTAATAGTAGCTAGTACTAGTGCATGAATTTAATCCCCAAATTGTGTAATGCATGAGTAAATGTAATAAATTTGTTATTCATATCAAAATCGTGTAATTAGGACCTCGATATAATTTTATTCTTGTTATCGCATCGGATGTTATGTTCTTTTTTGAGCCTCTTCTTATTTTTATTAATGTGGTACCTATGGTAGAAGTAATGGAGTTGGAATCTAGAAAATGCAAGTTTTAATAGTAGCATGGCTTTCAGCTTAATGTTGAGTGGGTGGCAGGTTCATTTACGTTTCCTCACTGCTTAAACGGTATGCATGTCGCCGCATGAGACAAATACAGTATATAATTTTATAGCCATGCTAAAGAGTCCGAAAATACTACTAGTACATGTACAACCATAAACACTGACTTTATCAATACAGTAAACTTCATACTAGTTTCCAGTAATCAATGCAATGCTTGTAGTAATTTCACCAAGTACTTTTCAATGTTACTTATTTTTCCCCATCCATTTGGCATCCGGAAGGCACTTAGCCGATCGATTAATTCATATTCACATCACGGTACAGGGTTCATAAGATATAATTGGTTCAATGATAAGAACCTTAAATGTTAAACTCGCAATGCATAAATCTTGAATCCTCCTCTGGGGCTGTAAAGGGAAAAACACTCCCTATGAGAAATTTCTCCATTCCCGTGGCTCAGATCAACAACACAACAACAACAACAACCCAGTGAAATCTCACAACGTGGGTCTAGGGAGAGTAGAGTGTACGCAGACCTTACCTCTACCTTGGTAGGTAGAGCGGTTGTTTCCGAGAGACCCTCGGCTCAAGACAAAGCATAAGCATAAACAAAGCAAAAGCAAAAGCAAACCAAGAGAAACGGACAAACCCGATCGAAAAAAGTTAAAGCAGTATGAAAATGTTTGTAACAAAAGTGAATACGTCATGCTAGCGCATTCTGAAAAAGTAAGCAGTAATTAGCTCAGGTAGATAAGCTCAGCAAAGTACACTAAATGACACAGAGCAGTAGAAATCAAACTACAGGGGGACTATAAAGCAATATTGCGTTTATTAGTATGATAGGCTAAGCGGGCCTACAATAATAACACTACAACTATCAGTTTGCAAGCGTAAGTAGGACTACGCTCGACTACCTTCTACCCTAATCCGTGACCTCTACAACCTCCTATCTAAGGTCATGGCCTCAGTAAGTTGCACCTGCGACATATCCCGTCTAATTACCTCTCCCAATACTTCTTCGGCCTACCTCTACCTCTCCTGAACCCGTTCATAGCCAATCTCTCACACATCCGCACTGGGGCATTTGTGTCTCTCCTCTGCACATGCCCAAACCAAATTAAAAATGGAGAGATCTCATACATATCTTTATAATACATTAGTTACATGGTACATATATGTCCTAATGACTCTAGTGCTAATTAGAATCATTTCAACTTTGATCATGGTGAGTAAGTCCAACAAATTATTTTTGAAGCCACTGGAGCAGCCTACAAAAGAAAACAAGCTAAGCTTGACCATTATAACATTCATTAACGTTCACACTGTTGGAACTTGGAACATGTCGTGCATGTGCATGTGCGCATAGCAAATTATGTTTTTTCACGTTCATAACTTTAGGACAGCATCCTCTTCCACCCTCCACATGAAAGTTGGATATGAATATGTTCGCTTAGGAGTCAGACAAACGTAGTTGTACAATCATTATTAAGAATATCGAGTGGTACTATTGGCATGCAATGAAAAGAAATAACTGCATAAATAAATAAAAACCAAAGTAAATAGAAATGTGCATGTGTATTAAATACGTCGTAGTTGGGAGGTTGAGCCCAATAAAGGACTTGCTACATTCCTTTCTTCCCTTCTTCTATATGAACTAGTGATTCTTAGCCCGTGCTGTGCATGGCCCCAATCCAAAAAAAAAAAAAAATATATATATATATATATATATATATATATATATATATATTGTTTCTAATTATTTATTTTTTGCTTTTACACTGTCATTGGTAAGTCATAAATTAAATACCTTTTATCCTAATTTACAGTATCATACTTTTTTTTCATGTTTTTATACCAAATTATTGAATTTAAGTCATTATAGATATTGATCTAATCATTAGTATTTGTAGATACTTAATTTCAATATCTGAAAGATTGGTGAAATATTAAAAAACGTTTTGAAATGTGCTTAGTAAAGTACCTCAGATAAAATAATTTTAATTTTTTTAAAGTTTAAATTTATCTCCAAACATAATTTGAATTTTCAAACATTATATATATAGTGTAATTTTTTACCGAATGAAATCTAGATGAATTATCTGCGTTCTTAGTTCCGACTTCCGCCCATGGCTCTAATCAATAAATAGAATCACATAAAAATTTCCATATCTCATAAGTATATTAGAATAAATTTTCTATTTGAATATAATGAAGACCAAGTTTAATATCGAAGCCATGAGGAAGTTCTCATAAAATTAGGTCACGTCCCGTCCCACATCCCGCCGGAAGTGGGGACGGGTTTTGGAGGGCCAGGGCGGGTCGGTAAGGGTTTTATTTTTTTTTCAAAACATTGAATTTAAAGAAAAAATTAAACACTTCAATAATTGAACAAGATAGTGTAATAAAAACATCTGAAGACTGTTTTTGTGCCTCTTATATTATTTAATAGAAATATGATTTTTTGGTAATACAATTTCAAAATTGCAACTTTGTTTCGTTGTTCAAAAGTTGCAAATCACATAGTAAAATTGCAATTAAAAATTACATAGTTAACCATACTTTTTCTAATTTCTTCACAATGTCTTGAGGATCTTCGATTGAAATTGGAAGTTGTTGGTCAAATTGTTCGACGTCGCTTCATGTTCCCTCGGACAAGATTTCGTTGTAGTTGTAGTCATCTTCTTCGTTGATCTCTGGTTGATCGCACCTTCTACGCTCCGCTCGAATCCAATCTCTGAATATAACTGCAATCTCCAAGGTGTCTCCCGCCAATGAGTGTTTGTGCTCTCCTATTTGAAATCTTCCAACAGAAAAAGCGCTTTTCAGACGCTGTTGATGACGCTTGAATGTTCAACACATCCCGTGCCATATTTGCTAGTGTCGAAAATGTCTTCGCGTTCTCCCTCCAGTATTTCAGCAAGTCTTCACGTCCATTTTCATTGACAATTTATTCGTACGGTACAACACCCTGCAAAACATAAGCATCAAGTTCGCTAACTTGTGAAGAAGTTGAACCACTAAACATTTTATTTCTAAGGCCTTGAATACTAGCAGCAGAAACTGGATGTTTTTTATAAGGTTGCAGCGAAGTAGAAGAAGATGGTACAGAAGTCGGTTGATTATTTGCACTTTGTTGTTGGTAATACATATATACTTTTTTGCATTCAGTGTGTATGATAGACGTAGTTTCTTCTTTAGTTGGTTCGTGAGTTGGTTCTTCATTTGGACTTGGAGGTGGAAGTACTACTATACAATCATAAATCATTTCAACAAGTGTTTTACAACCGTCTACTTTAATAGTCGGATTTAATACAACACCAATAATATAAATAGTGGGAATAGGAAAAAAGTATTTTTTTTAAATTTTATAAACATTTTTTCAATAGATGCCTTATAAGTTTGTTTTTCCATATATTCATTAAGTAACAAAAATATTAGAGCTATATAAAATAACATAGTTGAAATAGTAGGATAATAAATACCAGAAAATTCTTTAGTAGCTTGAAAAAATTTCTCTAAAAATCCAGTAAGTTCTAAGAAAAAATCTCAAACATTATTTACAAGCATATCCCTTGGATTTTTATTATGGGCGTTAAATAATAAAGTTATAGGTCTTTTATAATCGTAAGCAACAAATAGTTGTTCATATAGAGAATTCCACCTAGTCGCTACTTCTTCAGGAATTTTTCTATAAGGTAATCCACAATCGTGACAAGTTTTTTTATACTCTTTGCGTCTTTGTGTTTTATTACCTTTAAAATAAAGTTTATAGCAAATTGTATTTTATCAAGAATGTTTTCAAAAAGTTTTAGGTCATCCTTTACAACTAAGTTATAAATATGACACACACATCTTATATGAAAATGATCAGAAAAAGAAGGAGTTAATCAAACTTTTAAAAGTCTTATAGCATAATCATTAGAAGTAGCATTATCTAATGTAATATTCATAATTTTATCAATTATTCCATAATAATCATCACAGATTTCATGAATATTTTGTGCAATAAAAATTTCAGTTTGCCTATCATCAATATATCTATATGCTAAAATACATTTTTGCATAGACCAAGTCTGATCTATCCAATGACATGTAACAGTTAAATAATCATTACCGTTAGTACTACGACCTATATCAGAAGTGATAGTCACTTTGCCATTAAAATGATATAATGCATAACGTAAATACTGTTGATATTCATGTGCAAATTTAAAAACGTCTCTTCTAACATTTATCTAGGAAAACCGTTAAAAGCAAGATTATACATTTCTCTAATGTAATGAATAAAACCGGGAGAGTAAGGAAATGCAAAAGGCAAACTCTTAACCGCAACTAATTTTGCTATATTTTTCCTATCTCTGTGTTTATCATATTTAGGACCTATAATCCCCCGTCGTCGGGTTAATTCGCCCCTGTACTTGGTTGGAGACACTGTGTGAACCTTGTCCCGACTCAGAGGGCATTGACACACCCGATGTTTCAGCCTGGTATTGATTCCACCTAGTTATGTGCTCGCTTTGTACATATCTCAATAAACCTCTCATCCCACCTTGACATTTTTCGATTTAAAATTTATAAACATTTTGACAAATTTTACATCTAACTACTTGATTCTCTTTGTCCCTATCAAAAAAATACAATGCATGTAATTTTAATTTTCGTTGTGTGGGGCCTCGACTCATACTAGGGAGAATAGGAGGCATTCCAGTTTCAGTTTGAAGCTGAGACTCAGTCTGAGCCTGAGGTTGAGGTGCACTAGTGGGTGTGTCATCTACATTATCGTCAAAATTAAAGTCTGGTTCAGATGCAGAATATACCTCATAATCTAATAGTATATCATTTAAAAAAAGTAGTTTCATCTATATGAGTGAAATCAATCAAATCATCGGGATTAAGAATATGATTGTTAGAAGAAGTACCCTTACCCTTATTATCCCTACTAGAAGAAGCACCCTTACCCTTACCCTTAATCATATGTTCAAGGCGTTCCATTATAATTATGCAAATAAATAATTAAAGTAAATGAAATTAAGTGTGATAAGTAAAATTAAGTAACAATAATAATTTAAAGAAGGAACGAAGGTACCAAACGTCGACGTAACGTCGACGTGTAATCGAGGTTGAAAATTGAAACTTTGCTCGATGGATGATCCTCAAGCTAGTTGCCAACTTCACTCCCAATTTTTGAACTTTGATATAAATTAGCAAATAAAATATAAAATATAAAATATAGTAGGCAATGTAGAGTTGTAGAGAGAGATATAGAGAGAGAGAGATTAGAGAGATAGTAGAAAGATTTGTGAGAAAATTGAAGTATTTTTAGTTGAGAAATAGGGTTAAAGTGTAAATATATTAATTAGAGGTTAAAAATAAATATTAAGGGGGTAGGGGGATTTATGGGGTGGGGGGCCATTGTAGCCGTTATACCCGTTGTACAACGGCTAAAATCGAAAATGGTTGTTGTGCAACGACAATTTTTTCAAATGGGGGGCGGGGTCGGGATTTTGGCTGGTCGGATCGGGATCGGGACGGGCGGGACGAGCCCTGGTCCCGTCCCGAGTTCGAATCCTGACATCAATTTTTGTTTTGTTTTTAAGGAGGATCGGGGTGGGTATCGAGATGGGCCGGATCGAGATCAGGTCGACCCGGCCCACTGGCCACCCTTAGCTTCAGCAGCTCCACTCTCACTTCTTATATATCTAGCAAGATTATAAGTAATAGTAGGTCAATGAAGTATGAATGTTAAACCTTTGCTAGCTCATCTAGCAAGATTATAAGCAATTTTAGGTTAATGAAGTAGATTGAAAATCATATTTTCTTTGTTCCAATTTATATGACACACTTTTATTTTTAGTCGGTTTCCAAAAGAATGACACATTTTCTTATTTGATAATAATTTAACTTTAAACTTTATCTTTTACGCTTAACGAGATAATCTATAATCATACAAATATTTTTGACTTGTTTTAGACCATAAGATTCAAAAAAAATTCTTTATTTCTTAAACTTTGTGCCCAGTCAAACTATATCATATAAATTGGGACGGATGGAGTAATTATCTCAGGTTCAAATTCCAATAGAGACAAAATATCTCATCTATCCAAACCTTAATGGACGGAGTTACACGATAATAAAAAAAAATGCAGTATTACATCCAAACTAAGCCAGCTAGCCATCTGGAAATAAAGTAAGAACACTTGCACTTTCTTGCAGTAAATGCAACAATAGCTTTTAACATCCCAGGGTGGGAAAGTTGGTAAATGGGCAATTGCCAATTCTAGAGTAGACCACAATAGTTTTCTTTTGCCACCGGTCTTAGTTTTCTTTCATTTACTCCATAACGTTGTGTTGATTTAGTCTCAGAAGATAATACAAGCAGCAAATAACGAATAGTAGTTAAAGAATTAAAATAACATAGCAACAGAAAATAAATTACAATAACATAGCAACAGAAAATAAATTACAATAACATAGCAACAGAAAATAATAACTCCATTACAAGAAATAAAAATTACGCCGGCCCCTGTTCGTTTTTTCTTGTTTAGTCGATTTAATGCTCATGCCAAAACTTAACATGTACAGGAGTGAAGGTCAACAAAACATGACAGTAGCTTCTATTACACAAAAAGAAAAATAAATCACTTCAATAGCATCTCTTTAATCTTGAGATTTTGTCATATTTCATTAAATACAGTTATTGCTAATCCTTCAGACACACATGATATTACGCATCTCATAATACAAAATTGATGGCAAAACCAGATATGGGATGGGGAGAGAACGACATATAACGAGGAAGCTATAGCAGGGGGGGGGGGGGGGGGGGGGAAGAAGGAAGGAAAATAGAGGGAAAAAAAGACATTCCGGTGCATTAAGTATAGGGAATATTCTTCCTTGTATACTGAGACTGTCCTGAAAGTCTTCAAATAAAACCAGCGAAAGATCTTTTGTAAAAATGTCGGAAATCTGATAACGTGACGGGACATGTAAGACACGTACTTGTCCACGAGCAACCTTTTCGCGAACAAAGTGAATATTCAGCTCAATATGTTTAGTGCATTGGTGGTGAACCGGATTCCCTGAGAGATAAATTGCACTAACATTATCACAATAAACCAACGTCGCATCCGGAATCGGACAATAGAGCTCTAAAAGAAGGTTCCATAGCAAACAAGATTCAAACACCACATTGGCAACTCCTCGGTATTCTACTTCGGCACTGGATCTGGACAATGTTGCTTGCCGTTTTGAGGACCAAGAAACCAAATTATAACAAAAAATACACAATAACCAGACGTCTGGTATCCGGACAATCACCCCAATCGGCATCTGTGTATGAAACAAGAGTGGTTGTCAAAGATGGATATAAATGCAAGTCAAGATCGAGAGTACCCTGAATATAACGCACAATGTGTTTGAGAGCATGCATGTTATCCTCCATCGGGTTATACATGAATAGATAAACTTGTTGCACAACATAAGAGATGTCGGGTCTCGTGAATGTGAGATACTGCATGGCTCCTGCAAGGCTGCGATAATGTGATGGATCGACATATGGCTTGTTGGAAGAAGCACTCAACTTCGATTTAGTGTCAACCGGAGTGGCAGACGACCTACACGATGACATGTCAGCTCGTTCAACAATCTCTGTTGCATACTTCTTTTGTGATAGAAATAAACCACATGCATGACGTGTCATAGCTATCCCCAAGAAGTAACTTAGTGGCCCTAAATCTTTCATTGCAAATTCAGAGCCAAGCATAACATGATAGACTTGCGAAGGGCATCAGATGAGGCAGTTAAGATAACATCATCCACATACAAAAGAATGTAAGCAATATCATTACCTTGACGGTAGATGAATAGAGAATGATCAAACTTGCTGTTAGAAAACTCATGTGAAACGTAATCTGCAAACCTCTTGTACCAAGCCCTAGGAGCTTGTTTGAGCCCATATAATGATTTCTTCAGCAGGCACACATGATTAGGATAAGTAGGGTCTTTGTACCCCATGGGATGATACATATACATTGTTTCATTGAGGTCTCTATGCAGGAAGTCATGCCTTCAAAAGAGCTAGACTGAGGACCGTCCTTATAGTTTTCGGTTTGACCACCGAACTGAAAGTCTCACCGCAATCCACACCAACCTGTTGCGTCTTCCCATCACCTACAAGACGTATTTTGTACCTCTCAAATGTACCATCAGATTTTTCATTATGACTAAAAATCCACATAGACCGAATCACATTAACATCAGGGGGACGGGGCACCAAATCCCATGTCCTATTATTAATAAGAGCATTAAATTCATCATTCATAGCCATTTTCCAATTCGGGTCATCAAGGGCAGACACAGGATTAGGGGCAACAGTGACTTGGCAACATGGGTGTGAAGACTGTATTTTTTGTTTGGCTTAAAAATCCCGTGTTGACTACGAGTGACATGCCGTTGGGCTGAAATTGGAGTCGGGCCGAACGAGAGTGACGTACTGCCCGGCAGAGCGCTGGTAGTGACCGGACTGCCGGGCAGTAGGTCAGAGGACGGTGGGCTGCCCGAGCCAGATGGTGGGCTGAGACCTAGCGGACTGCCTGCCACTGGCCTCTCGGTAGTGGGCTGCCAGTGAGAGGCTCAGCTGGGCCAGTAGCCGCGGGGCTCAATAATTAGGCCGAGACACGTTAGGCCTGTTTGGGAGGCTAATTTATGGATCAAGTACGGAGGTATGCTATCGTTAAGAAATTCATAGGTAGGAGGCCCAGAACAATGTAATTTGGCAAAATGGAAATTTGTTTCATAAAAATTACGTGACGATTTACGATGATTTTATTAGAGGATAAGTTGAAACATTTGTAACCACAATGATTTGACGGATATCTAAAAAAAATACGGAGTTGATCGGGGTTGAAGTTTATTGATGGTAGTAGAAGGAAATAGAGGATTAGTTTGTTTGCTCGGACGTATGTCATTCCTCTTCGGCTAAACAACACCAAATATGGATGTGGCATCGCAGATTTGGTCATGCTTCTTTTGGCTACATTAAGCACTTATTCCCAACTTTGTTTTCAGATTGCAATCTCTCAAATTTGCATTGTGATGTTTGTGTATTAGCTAAAAGTCATCGTGCTATTTATCCCTTAAGTACTAGTAAGGTGACTGAGTCATTTGCGTTGGTTCACTCTGATGTGTGAGGTCCTTCTCCAGTTCCTACTTCATCTAGATATCGTTGGTTTGTAATCTTTGTTGATGATTTCAGTCGTATGAAATGGCTTTATTAATGAATAATAAAAGTGATGTTTTTCTGAATGTTTTTGCTTATTTCAAAAAATGATACACTCAATTTTCGGCCAAAATAAAAGTTCATAGGTCAGATAATGGTGGAGAATTTGTTAATCATGTTTTGCATTCTTGTCTCCAAAATTATGGCTTTATGAAATAACATGCTCTTTTACACCTCAACAAAATGGCGTAGCAGAAAGAAAAAAATTATCATATATTGGAAGTCACACGTGCATGTTTGATTAGCTCTCATATGCAACCTGTATCTTGGGAGGATGTTATTTTGTATGTTGTTTATTTAATAAATCGTGTACCTAGTAGTGTTCTCCATTTTAAGACTCCCTTGAATCAGCTCTCCAGTTTTGCTAACCTTCTATCTACCTTACACTTGCAACCTCGAGTTTTTTATTGTGTTGTTTTTGTTCATATCCCTAAGCACAAACGTACCAAGATTGATCCATGCACATTACAGAGTGTTTTTGTTGGGTAGTTGCCTCATAAAAGGGATACAAATGTTATTACCCCCTACTAAAAGATTGTACGTGACCATGGATGTTACTTTTTTTAGACAGAGATGTATTTTTTTCCAGAGATATCCAATTCTTCTCTTTATGGGGGGAATAAGGTTGCAGATCATAATTGAATGGTGCTAGTACCTGATAACAGTGGTACAACTTCAGATAATTCATGGCTTATGATGCTCCTGCTGATGATGTTCCTGACGTATGTGTTAATTATGAGGAAATTAATACTGATAATTTAATTGAAGACACTACACCAATGATTTCTAGTAATGATAACAGGAATATGTATCAATTACCTCCTCGGACCAATCGAGGGAAAGCACCAGAGAGATACTCCCCTAATAATCCAAATGAAGTCAAATATCCTATTGCTCATTATGTTTCTAGTGGACACTTACCAAGCGCTATCCAAGGCTTTGTGACCCAGATGTCATCGGTTAAAATTCCTACAATATTTGAAGAAGCATTGAATGATCCTAAATGGGCAGAATCCATGACTGAGGAGATGCGAGCACTAGAAAAGAACTAGACATGAGATATCGTGAAGTTACCATAAGGAAAGAAACATATCGGATGCAAATGATTTTTTTTTCAGTGAAACACAAGTCGGATGGTTCAGTTGATCGATTCAAAGCAAGATTAGTTGCTCGGGGCGTTACCTAAACTTATGGTGTTGATTATCATGAGACTTTTGCACCTGTGACAAAGTTAAGTATTGTTCGTGTTCTATTATTTATAGCTTCTAATCTTTATTGGCCTTTACAACAATATGATGTGAAGAACACATTTTTGCATGGAAATTTGTCTGAAGAAGTTTATATGAGCATACCTCCTAGTTACAACACTTCGGGAAATACAAATTTGATATGCAGACTAAAAAATGCATTGTATGATTTGAAACAATCGCATAGAGCATGTTTTGGAAGGTTCCGACTAACAATGAAGAAATATGGCTATACTCAGAGCAATGTAGATCATTCCTTATTTTTGAAGAGAAAAAATTGTAAGATAACTATTCTTATCATCTATGTTGATGACTTGATTGTTACCGGTGATGATGTTGGTGAGATGGCAAAATTGAAGACTTACTTGTCCTCTGGTTTGATATGAAAGATCTAGGCGGATTAAAGTATTTTTTGGGAATTGAAGTTATTAGGTCCAAACAAGGAATATTTTTATCTGAACGCAAATATGTTCTTGATTTGTTAAAGAAAACTGGTATGTTAGGTTATCAACCTATTGATATTGAACAAAATCATAACTTAGAAGAACTTCCTAATCAAGTTCCAACTAACTAAGCGAGATATCAAAGACTAGTTGGACGCTTGATAAACTTATCGCACACACGATTAGATATTGCCTATGCGACCAGTGTGTTAAGTCGTTTTATACATAATGCAAGTGAAGCTTATATGAATGCAATTATTAGAATCTTGCAATACTTGAAGTCAACACCTGGAAGAAGCCTCATGATCTCTAAGAATCACCATATAAAAGTTATGGGTTATTGTGATTCGAATTGAGGTGCAAAATGAGAAAGAAGATGCTTAACAACCGGGTATTTCACTTTCGTTGGAGGTAACCTAGCTACTTGGAAGAGTAAAAAACAAAAGGTTGTCTCATTGTCTAATGCAGAAACTGATTACAAAGCAATGGTCAAAGATATCCAAGAATTGTTGTGGTTGAAACGATTTATGGGGGAGTTTGTTTTTTCGCTCGATGACCTATAAAGTTATTTTGTGACAATCAGTCAACTATTAAAATTGCAGAAAACTCAATTCAACATGATCGCACTAAACATGTGGAGATTGATCGCAATTTCATATATGAGAAGTTTGAGGATAAAACAATTGAAGCTCCATATGTGAAGACCTTAGAGCAACTGGATGATGTTCTAACTAAAGTTATATCTAGACAAGCCTTTAATAATTCACTTGTCAAGATGGGCATACATGATATTTATGCTACATCTTGAGGGGGGAGTATTAGCCTGAGTTAAGGAAAATATTTGACTTGCCTTTTAGGAATAGATCTGTTTTAATTGTAAATTAATTAAAATATTTTATTGGAGTGTATTAGCATATTCTTTGGGATTGTCAATATCTTTCCATATCGTTGTAATCTTAAATAATGTATAACTTATGCATAATGAAAAGTATCTAATTCCACCTATTTTAGTAAAATACACATATAAGAAAGCTCAAAGCTCGATCAATGCTGTTCTTGTGAATTCGAGAAGGCGAGTATCCAAGTGCGAACTTTGAATTGAAATATCGCTTCTTTGCGTCTTAAAAAGTGCGCCTCACATTCGAGCATCACATGCAAAAAGTCAATTACAATAGTAACAACAATTTATTTTTGCAACCAAAAACAAAAAGGAAGAATATTAGGATACATATTAGTGAGAGTAATAACAATAATTATTATTATTAGATTAATACAAGAGTAACAATTTATTGTAAATTTCACGTTTCGTTTGTTTGACAATATAAATAAAATGGGAAAATAAAGATGGAAATAAATAATTTTCGTATATTGTCTAATTAAATGTCTCTCTATTTTGAGAAGGAACAGAATTTAGAGATAATTTAAAATACATGAACATATTAACAGTTTTGTTATTTATGAAATCAGATTAGGTAGTATGACTATGGTAAAGTATGTGACAACCATCACCAATCACCATTACCTAGATCTATTGCAATATTAATAAACACTCACACCTAAACTTATATCTTTTAAAATCTTTTTTTAAAAAAATGTAACCTTTAATCCCTAAATTTTCATTACTAACTTTAAAAAATCTTAATTTAAAAGATTACTATTTACTAATCTTATAATTTTTTATTCACTTGAAAAATTATAAAAATCAATTTGTTTTTTTCTTATAAAAATCATACCATCAAAATGTCTTAATTCGAGGACTATTCAAAATATTTACTTTAAAAAAAGAATGTTGATAATAATAGAAAATATATATATTTAAAAGGTCATACAATAACTATATATTTCACTAATCACAAAAAACTTTTTAGGTGGCATTTGGCTCAAAATTTTACATAAGTAAGACCTTTAGCTAGACATTTTTTTAATTTATTTTTGTAAAAGCTATTTTCAAAGAAAACGTTTTAAAATGACTTTTCTTTTTGCAAGAATGTTTTGAAAAAATAAAATTATCAAAAATCAGCTTTAATTTCAAATACTTTCTCCAAACGTAATGAAAAAGAAAAGAAGATTAAAGTCCCCGGACATAGCTGGATGACAAAGGAGGTAAACTTAAAATCCAGCTGAAGGCCTGCAGCGTGGATTTGAATCTTCGAATACTGATGGGAGCACTTTGCTCTTTTCTGGAATATCAGTTGCTCTATTCTCAAATCCTGATCATTCAGACACATCCTGCGATTTACTGATAATAGTATTGAGGATCGGTACTAATGTTTCGAGGAGCTCGATATAAAAGAAAAGAAGATTAAAAAGAGGTGGAAATATTAGAAAAATGAACAATTCCCTGTTACACTATATACGGAACCTTGTCTGAAACTACTGACTATTTTGATTCTCAATTCAGAAGAAAAGAAAAGTAGCGGGTCGAAAATGGGTCGCCGAGAACTCGGCCGGCTCACCACCATCTGCATCTCTCTTCTCTTCTTCATCTCGTCAAGTAACTCCTTCTATCTCCCCGGCGTTGCTCCACGAGATTTTCAAACTGTACACTCTAAACTTTTATTCTTTTCTTTAAATGTTATGTATATGTATCTAGGTAAGGATCTTTTGGATCAAAACGGTAATATGGGTAATTGTTTGTTGAGTAATTTAAGCATGCTTTAATTCTGGGTATGCGGTAATATTTTAAGTCTCCTCATTTACTGAGTTGTTGTGACTGATAAATGATTGGATCTGTGGGTTTGATTTGGTGTTTGAGGTTAATAAAAATGTTTGACTTGCTTGATGGATGTGATCGTTTTTCTCTTTGATGATAGACTAATTTTCTAAGTTAGTCAACTGAGGTAGACTTAGTAGAGAAACATAGTAGTAATCTGTCTGTTACTAAAAGAATGGCAGGGTTTCGAGTAGGAGGATCAAAAGATTTGTTGATTCCCAAATTGTGATAGTAGCAAATTGGTAAATCTCGAAAACCTTCTTTAAAGAGAAAGAAACCATGAATGTGGAATGCTACTTGTGGGGTGGGAGACTGAGGAGGACACAATCAATGTGGAATGATACTTGTGGGACTTGTTTTTCCTACTTCCACTAGGAAAGTCATTTTTCTCATTTGAAGGAACTTGTTTTCCTAGAAAAAAAGTTTTCCATAAAAACTTGACCAACCGAACATGGAAAAAATTTCCTCCATACCGAACACACCGTAAATCTGTGTTTGAGTGTTACATTTTGCTATGTATGTTTATATCTGTTGCTTTTGATTGTTCCCCTTATTAAAAAGAAGATTGTATTTCCCTGGCAACTCCATGCATCCCACTGCTTCCTCTGTAGTGGAGTTGATTCTAACAAAGCTTCCTTTTGTATGTCCCTCTTCTTCTCTAACAGGGTGATCCACTTGATGTTAAAGTGAACAAGCTGTCATCTACTAAGACACAACTTCCCTATGACTATTACTACTTGAAGTTCTGCAAACCTACTAAAGTTTTGAATAGTGCGGAGAATTTGGGGGAGGTTCTTCGAGGAGACCGCATTGAGAATTCAGTTTATACTGTAAGGATATACGCCCTTATAGTCTGATAAGGTTATGTATACTTATGTTTGCACTAGTTGAGTGGATCTATATTTTATTCATCTGTTACAGTTCCAAATGAGACAAGAACAGTCATGCAAAGTGGTGTGTTGGCAAAAACTTGATGCTGAATCTGCAAAGAACTTCAAGGAAATGATTGATGATGAATACAGAGTTAATATGTAAGAGTAATGTCTTTTCAGCAGTGTTCCCTTAATATTTTGTTCGGTCTTGCCATGCATGATACTTCTTCTGCTCATGTTTTTGCACGAAAATGAAATTCAATATTGAATCACATGATGTTGCAGGATTTTGGATAACCTTCCTGTTGCTGTTCTTAGACAAAGGCGGGATGGGGTTCAGTCAACTACATACGAGCATGGTTTCCGTGTTGGGTTCAAGGGGAATTATGCTGGGGTTAGTGCTGTTTCTGACTCATCAGGTACTCATAGCTTAAACCTCTCAGATTAATATAATTGTTTATGCGTTCTACTTGCTTCTGCCAGAGCAAAGAGGAGAAATATTTTATAAACAACCATTTAAGCTTTCGAGTCATGTACCACAAGGATCCTGAAACTGATACTGCTCGTATTGTTGGGTTTGAAGTCGCTCCAAACAGGTTTAGATGCTCAACACCTATGACTTGTGTATTTGTTTTAATTCCTCACTCAGGGGGCGGTGAATTGTAACTGTAACCTATCTCTTCTGATAATTTTATCAACAGCATTAACCACGAATACAAGGAATGGAATGACAAGAACCCTCAAGTTTCAACATGCAATGAGAATACAAAAAATTTGATACAAGGTAGCGCTGCTCCCCAGGAAGTGGATACAGATAAGGAGGTTGTATTCACATATGACGTTTCTTTCAAGGTATTCGCTTATTGCATCCTTATCCTTCCTGCTTCAGGCTTCAAGATATTCTTCATTTATTGTGGATATCTTATGTTTTTATCTATTTGTCTCCAGGAAAGCAATGTAAAGTGGGCTTCTCGTTGGGATACATACCTACTCATGAATGATGATCAGATTCACTGGTTTTCCATAATAAATTCTCTTATGATTGTTCTCTTCCTGTCTGGTATGGTTGCCATGATCATGATGAGAACTTTGTACAGAGATATTGCGAACTATAATCAATTGGAAACACAAGATGAAGCTCAAGAAGAAACAGGATGGAAGCTTGTTCATGGAGATGTTTTCCGTCCTCCAATCAATTCTGGATTACTGTGTGTTTATGTCGGGACTGGTGTTCAAATACTTGCAATGACACTAGTCACAATGATCTTTGCTCTGCTAGGTTTCTTGTCACCTTCCAACCGCGGTGGACTAATGACTGCCATGGTTCTGTTATGGGTTTTCATGGGATTGTTGGCTGGGTATACTTCGGCACGTTTGTACAAGATGTTCAAGGGAACAGAGTGGAAAAGGATTACCTTGAAAACTGCTTTCATGTTCCCTGGTATACTTTTTGCTATCTTCTACGTATTGAATGCTCTCATCTGGGAAGAGCGGTCTTCGGGAGCAGTGCCATTTGGAACCATGTTTGCTCTTGTGTGCTTATGGTTTGGAATCTCGGTCCCCTTAGTGTTTGTTGGAAGCTACCTTGGATATAAAAAGCCAGCCATTGAAGACCCTGTTAAGACAAATAAAATTCCTAGGCATATACCAGAGCAGGCATGGTTCATGAAACCGTCTTTTTCTATACTTATTGGGGGTATTCTCCCATTTGGAGCTGTTTTCATTGAATTGTTCTTCATCTTGACCTCCATATGGCTGAACCAGTACTACTACATCTTTGGCTTCCTTTTCATCGTTTTCCTGATCTTGATAATCACGTGTGCGGAGATATCCGTTGTGCTCTGTTACTTCCAGTTGTGCAGTGAAGATTATCATTGGTGGTGGAGAGCTTATCTGACTGCGGGATCCTCTGCTTTGTACCTCTTTCTCTACTCTGTCTTCTATTTTTTCACCAAGTTGGAAATCACAAAGTTTGTTTCAGGAATCTTGTATTTCGGCTATATGTTGATTGCATCATATGCCTTCTTCGTGGTTACGGGGACAATCGGATTCTATGCTTCCTTCTGGTTTGTTAGGAAGATCTACTCATCTGTGAAGATCGACTGATGAAAAGGGAGCCTCATTGATTTGTTGTCATCATAGTGAAAATGATCTAGGTTCCTATGTGCCAAGACTTGGTAAAAGGTAGAAATGTTTCTTGTTTCATAGGACAAGGGCTAAAGAGAGGAGTTCCCGGGCTACCATTGACTAATTAGTTTTCTGGTACTAGCATAGGCTTAGTTGTATCTTGTCATCATACTTTTCCTTAAAACGGTTTCCCTGCATTCTTGATTGTACGTTCTAGTTATACAATTCGGTGGGATTTTGATAAATTTTGTTCATCTTGAAATCTTATGAGTTGGATCTAGGGATGTCAACGGATCGGATCTGGATCGGATCCTACTAGATCCAGATCCAGATCCATCGGGTCCATAAAAATCATATCAAAATCCAGATCCATCGTATCCACCGGGTCCACGGATTGGATCTGGATCCACATGTAAAAAAAATTCTGTTAGAGTTGTATATTTTTTTATGTTTCAGATCTTCATAGGAGTCAAGTGGTTCTCAGAGTTGTATATTTTTTTTTCATGTTTCAGATTTCAATCCTAGGCATGTCTGTCAAATGAAAATTGAGCGCTACAACAACATTAAGCTACATTGAGTGTCAATTCATCCATTTTTCTTTGTTTAATCTGCACTTTCATTAGTGTAAAAAGAATTAAAGGTGGAAGCCATAAAGTTTTAATCTTGATTTTATATTAGATGTATTCGACCACAATTAATCATCCTTCATGACTGTAACTTTTATAAGAAATATTTTGCAACGAATCCACTCTTTCATCTGCTAAAGCATGACATGAGATATGGATATTTCAATAGAATGAGATCAAAAAATAAGCTCCTTTTACATACAATGATTGCACCATCATTTGTTTTCCGCTTAGTTTTTTATTGGGTCTTTTGAGAATTATGGACTTAAACGTATGGATTATTTAAAAAATAAAGTCCAAATCTGAATGTAAAATACATAAATTATGAATTTTTTTAAGAAAATATTTATAAAATTACATTCTAGTTATGGATATATTTAATAAAAAACGAATCCACAGGTCGGATCTGGACCGGATACGGATCTCAAATACAAGATCCGAGATCCGATTCATCAGAAACGGATCCGGGTCCGATCCGGATCCGTCGGGTCCAAATTTTGAAGATCCATATCCTATAAAACGGATCTGGATCCACCGGATCCGTACCGAGTCCAGTATCCACTGACATCTCTAGTTGTATCCATGAATTTGTGAGAGCGTGTAGCCTTTTAGACGTAGAAGTATCTCTTTCATATGAACAAGTGGACTATATGCCAAAACGTTTTACAAGAGATCAAAGAAACAAACTTGAGGTTCTTTAAGACTTAAGGAGTAATTATTTGTTATAAATGAATTCTGTAAAATTCGGAAGTGTGTAGTAGACAGCAGTCTGCCAATTGATATGTTTGCAGAATAAACGCCAGAAATTTGGGATAAGAATCCAAAAATCTTCAAATGTATGGCAGGGTGTTGACTCATAATGGTTGGGTGGGCAACAAAAAGGTTAAGCAAGATATCAATTTAACAAATTAAAATAAACGGGATTTGACACACCAACTAATGTTAGAAATATATTAGCTATTGTTTTGTCAGCCATTCATGCCTTGTTTCCAAGACAAATGCACCTTTTGCTGTCAACCAAATCTTCTTCTAGTATTTATTATACTTTTCTTAATAAGCCTGTCATTTATCATGAAAAGGGGAAAAGGAGAAGAAAACCGTTTGTTACCACTTTGCCCAACAGACAACTAATGCAGATGCAACATCCAGTATATATGAGGCAGCACATTTTGAAGTCCAAGCATCTTAACAAGAGCTCGATGTTGTTGCAATCACATATTTACATTTCTATAAAGTGCAAAGCAATAACTGATTGCTTCTTATGTAGATATTACAATTTCGAAATTCCTCACAGAAAGACTAATAGATTCTACCACAAAAAATATTTGCAGTCAGCACGGGACCTCATCAAGAATCATGTAGATGTGCACTTGAGCCAACTCCTCAAAACTCTTATTTCACAGTTACAGGCGAACAACATTGTTATAGTCACTAACATAATATACAGAATCTTTCCCCAGTCCTTTTTCCAATTGATGTGAGCATTGATCTTTTGGATGTGTTGCATATCTGTACAACTTCACCCTCAGTGAAGCCAAAGAATGATTGTGGCGATTCTTGAATGTGTAGTAGCTTCCACAAAAATAATTAGAAAAAATAATACTTAAATACTGCTATCGTGTACAATAATATCAGCTGCAGAGAGCTTCAACTGAGAGTTTCTTCATAACACCTGGACATGGATCACCACCAAACATTTCTGGTGTCATAGGTACTGTGCATGACTCTTGCCCAATGCAATACTGCAAATAATAGAAACACACAAAAAAATGCAATTAGTTCAGTCAGAAAAATATCCTTCAATTGTTGCTGTGTAAATAAATCAGAGGAAGCATAGATCACAATGATTCTTAACAGAACTTGGTTTGGTAGGTCCAGGGGTATAATGCAATAGAAGCTTATTTTCTATGAAAAAACTGGGATATATACCATTAATTCTCACCAAGTAATTCTACTAGAAATATGGAGGCAATATCATGAGCAAGATTTAAATACCTTTTCAAAGGCATCATACGAGTGGTGGGCATGACAGTTTCCTTCCCTGAAAGCTCCACAAACCCCCTCTGGTGTTCCAAAGCTTGCAAATTTGATTGAAGTAATCTTTTGACCAGGAGCACAACTGAGGTGCGCTTTAGGCCTGAGTGGTTTGTCAACTTCCCCAGATGCTTGCATCTTAAAATTCACCAACTGTGGTTGCCATTCATTTATATCAGCACAGACACTTGCTAGTTCTCTCTTGACCAAAGAGATTGCGTTGGGATCTCCTCCCCATTCCTCAAATACAACTAACAAGTTTCCAGTAGGATGCAGCCAAGAACGTGGCACGTGATACCTGAATCAGGATTCTCAGTTAATCCGAGCATCTTGTTATATCAGAGGAATATTCCACAAGGTTTTTCATTACTTACCATCTCTGTGAGGCCTCTCCACAGTTACTTAAGCACTTTTTCTCACTAAAGAAGCCTGCATAGTTACAAGCACCACAAGTACCAGATGCTTTGTATCCAGGCCAGTAACGTCCAAGGCTTTGTCCGTTCATCCACATTTGACCTTTGCCCATGGTAGTCATATCTAAAGCCAAAGGCTCATTTCCCGCTGGAGCATTGAAGGTGGTCTGGAAACACACCAAAAGGATTTAATGCTCTTTTAGAACCTTTGAAGGGTTAGAAATATGAAGTGCTTGATATGAAAATTGTTATGGTAGAGTAAAACATTTTACCATACAGCTTACTCTAATGCACTGAACTGAACTGAACTAAATATTCATTAATGAAGAAAGTATATATATTAGTTATGCACCTTGAACCATGTGAGTGGCTGTCTTTGAGTCTCCAAAGAGCCCTCAACCCACTCAACAGATGAGCTTCCACTGAGCGAATGAAGATTCAAGGCTTCTCCTTTTAGACCAACCTGGTCAAGAAAGGTAAAAGGTAAAAGGTAAATACACTGGTAGTCAAAGAAACCAAATTTTCTGTCTAACGTTTCAAAAAGACAAACCTTGTAACACCATTTCTGCCATGTTAAATCTCTTTTCCCCTCGTCAAGACCACTGAGTGAAACTGGCCCAAGAATACCAGTATTCCATGTCTCAAAATGTGGGCCAATATTCTGCTCTCAAGCACGAGTAAAAAAGCAAGTGAATATGTGTCTTCGAAGTATCAAAGTGTGACTGCGAAAATTAGTTCTATGTGTGTGCAGTCTTTAGAGCCACGCAACTGCCTATGAGGATATACAGTCATATGGACGACAATAGAGAAAGAGGAGGAAGATGGGAGAGGACAAACCGGAAGACCAACAGCAATGCTTAGCAGAGAAATCTTGTTTACACCAGCTCTCAGATTTACTGCTTTATTGAAAGTAATTTTCTGGCTTTTTAAACTTCCATATACAGTTCCTGCAAAAAATAAAAAATGACCGAGACATTTATAATCACATAAATTATTTAGCTTGCGGGTTTCTGATGACACCAAACGTTTCTCACCTTTCGGATGTTTAAAGAAAGGAGTAATTTTTTTTCAATTGACATAAAGCAAACAGAAATGTAATACTGTTTCATCAGTTTCGTATTTCCTCAAAAGATATTATTTGAAGCATCAGCAGTTCAACACATGATAAACAAACGATCATCTGATGTACCTGCTAATTGACCATTCACGAAAACATGCAAAGCAGGACCAGCTGAAGAGACTCTAAGCCAAGGCCATTTTCCGCTACTCAAGAACCCTTCACTTGGATCAATCTTGACACTGAAGATAGACATAAATGAGATCATAAACTTGTGTGGAAGCTAAAGTAATTAAACTGTTATTAATTTTCCTGCTTTTTACATGCAAAGCAGCAATCAAGAAGTGTCACAAGCACTTACTCGGTCATATACCACAAATAATCAGACATGTCTCTTGTGGTATTTATCTGCTCCAGTAACCCAACAACCGTGAAAGTATTGTCTTCATAAGATGCTGGCTCGTCATTGTATGACTGCCAAGAAAATCCTCTTTTTACTGGAGTCATCTTCATCAGAGCACTTTGAGCACCAACCTTCACATGGAATTAAGAGAGCCGTCAATCGCAGTATGGGGTATGAGGTAAGGCATTCTCTTTTTCATAAGTCATTAATATTTATTTAGACTTTGAGATGCAATTTCATTGTTATGCATCAAACAGCATAAATACTTAATGGAGAAAGTCAAGTTCTCACCCTTGCAGTATTATATACGGTGTTCTTGCAGTCAGGTAGAATGCTGATAGACCAGGGTGGCAAGTTATAATGCCTGTTCGCAAAGGCCACTGTAGCAAAAGAATGTTGGTTGTAGTTTGCAAGGAATGCAGCACACGTCCCAGACTTTGACGTAAAAACATGGGCCTGCAGAAGAAAGTGCAGTTAATTTCACTTCAGATTTAGTCATATACGTTAGACTGTTCAAGAACTGAAACAAATCTTACCTCTTGGAAGTTTCCAAGGGATGTCACAGTTGGATCACCAGATACTAAAGCTGGTTCACAAAGCTTTATTGCTCTATGCAGATCTTTCAGATGACCCCACTTAGGTTGCCGTAATAATCCTAAAGATCGAAAGGAAAAAATCTTCAGTTGGCTAAACAACCTATTTCTTCATCAGGTTCTTCTGTTTTGCTCTTTTGTTTCTTATTTTAAGAGGTAAACGACGGACTTAAGAAACCTCGTCAGCAAGAAGTTGTCTTTTTGCAGAAATAACCAAACATGAAAGCGTGATATCATATTAGACGGTATAATTTATATCAGCTAAGCAATCAAAGTTACTGAAATTTTGAGGCTTTTCAAAGAAGCAGTAGATACTTCTTCACCAGCTTTTGCTTCAAATGCAACTGGGATAACTTACTACACTATCATATATCTATCGGTTGGTTTTTCTATTATATTAATGGTAACCTCAAAGCATTCAGCCTCAATTACAACAGGGAACATTGTTACTCTATTCAAACAAAACACTTGGTCAAAGAATCCACTTTTCCATGGTTGTGAAATGGTTGAGATGATCCTCATACAAAATTTATACAAAACAGCATAATGAAAATGTTGGAAAAAAAGAAAGGAAAGGAAAAGCAATTATATAACATATAATTGTACTGCTTATTCATTGAATGAAGATATTTAGTCCAAACTCAAATTTAAAGGAAAAGTTCATACCAAATTCATCAAGTGGTGCATCATAATCATAACTAGTAGCAATAAATGGGCCACCAGCAGTCCTGCCAAAGTTTGTTCCTCCATGATACTGAGCCAAGAAAAAAAATAAACATCATAAAACAGTGTTCTTTGGTTCAAAACCAATAAAAACTCTCGAAAATTAAATAAATAAAAGAATACTTAATGTACCATGTAGTAATTGATGAATGAGCCCCCCTTCTGTATGAAATTAGCAACCCCAAATGCCAAGTCCTCTACAGGACGATAAGGAACTGGACCACCAAATTCAGTGAACCTGCAAAAATTATTAAATAAAATAACTACTCCAACATTGACTGTAGCTAAGATGTAAAATAAGAAACTGATCATTTATTGCTTCTTAAATGTTTGCAAATTTACCAGGCAGTCCAGGCTTCAGTCCATATCTTGGGTTTATAAGCCTTATTTGGTGAGAAGTAATCGCAGTAGAAACCATTGCAAGTATTTATCTAATACAAGCAAGAGATACAGTGTTAGAAATAGTAGTACTAACTTAACAAAAAGAATGACACTGTTAATATTTGGAAAGCAAATAAATTTTTCTTTCACCATGATCTTTTCAAGATTCTTTTTTTTTTTTGTTGAAAGGTTGTGATTTAGAGTTAAAAAAAAGGCAGCCCGGTTAAAGGTTGTGATTTAGAGTACTTTCTTATAAACTCTATAAAATATATAAAATTTAATATGAAAAAAAATAAGATTTAGATATTCAAATTCGCACAAAGAATTACATGCATTTTTCCCTGCCTCAGCCATTATTCATTTTATCCCTAATTAAATGCAGAACAAAAGTTATATCACTAATGTAAAGAACAAAAATATTACTCTCTTCGGATCAGAAAAAGTGTTCACAAAGCCTTTATTTTTTAATTAAAAAAGAGTGTCCACTTACTAAATCAAGAAAGAATTAATCATACTTATTCAGATTTGTTCTTATTAAGTGTTAGATGACCAAACTCAATAATTAGGGACAGTTTAATCAAATTATTTATTTTTATCTAGAAGTTAGTTTTTTTAAATGGTGTGCAAATGACTAACTAAACACTCTTTTTAATCCGGAGAGTAAATTGAAAATTTTACTCCCTAAATATTTTTAAAATTCACACTGTAAATAAAGTAGAAGTCAGATACTAACAGAGGTGTGTGTTCATATTTCATAGAAGACAAGCTAACATGGTCTCAGCTCTCACGTCGGTGATTAAAAAGTGACAAAATATCAGTGATATTTGATAAAACGACAGGAGAACAGACATTTTTTATTTTTTAAAACAAAAAAGGCACCCCATGTGCAGGAATTAAAGCAACCTATAAATTTAGGATGGACAAAAAATAGTATAGAAATAATAATGAAAAAACGACAACAAGAAAAAGTAAAATAATGAGCTGCTATATTGACCAAACTTACGACAGGATCTGGAGCATCATCTTGCTTGCACATGACCCATGGTACACCTGTATCAAGATCCAATGCCATTTTTGCTGCCCACTCTGAGTAAGCTTTGCCTGCTTCACCCAGTCTCTTCTCAATTGGCCCATATTCATTCTCAATCTGTCAAATAATTTACCAAAAGAAAGAAAAAAAAATACTTTCATCAATTTGCCTTTCATTTTTAGTGTAGGGGCTAAAAAAAAAAATTACTCCCTTCGTATCGAATTATTTGTCGTGATTACTAAAAATAATTATATCAAATTATTTATCGATTGTAAATAAAAAAGAGACAACTAAATTGACACGGAGGGAGTAACTTTTTTTCCCACGAATGAAAGAAATTAAAGGAATTTTTAAGTTTAACAACCTGGGATAGTATTATAGAGCCACCCTGAGATTCATACAGCCGTTCTGCTTTCATCATATTAACAATCTTGGTAGTGAACTTTTGCATTGCAGACTTTGTTAGCAAGAAAAGAAATACAGTCAAAATTAGAAACCTTACAATTAAAGTAATACCAGTTTAGAAGTAATAATGCCATAAAAATCTTTTTTGTTTTGTTTTGTTATCTAACCTTGAAAGGATCATTATCTGTTCTGAAACTGATACCTGGAACATACTTCAACCAAACAGGAAAACCCCTAAAAATTGAAACAGGTAAAACAAATCAAGAACTTAACTTTATCCCAAAATGGTATCATAGTTTTAGCAGATAGGATAAGAATTTTGAGTACATACCCAAAATTCCATTCAGCACAAGCATAAGGCCCAACCCTGAGATGCACATAAAGTCCTGCTTGGTGCACTATCTTAATGAACTTCACTAGATCATACCTCTCTTCAAAGTAATACTGTAAAAAGAATGAAAAAGAACAGTAAACAATTCAATATCAGTAAATTTCTGAAAATTATCACCAAAGTTCTCAACTTTTTACTCACAATATACTGAATATCAGTAAATTTATGAAAATTATGACCAAAGTTCTCAACTTTGACTCACAATATATTGAATATCAGTAAATTTATGAAAACTATTACCAAAGTTCTCAACTTTTTACTCACAATATATTGAAAATCAGTAAATTTATGAAAATTATCATTAAAGTTCTCATCTGTTACTCACAATACATTGATATCAGTAAATTGATGAAAATAATGACCAAAGTTCTCACCTTTTACTCACAAATATATTGAATATCAGTAAATTTACGAAAATTACCAGTAAAGGTCTCAACTTTAACTCACAAATATATTGAATATCAGTAAATTTATGAAAATTATCAGTAAAGGTCTCAACTTTAACTCACTTTGCCTTGTTCAGGCTCATGCCCATTCCAGAAAACATAGGTCTGTATCACATCAACTCCTCCTTCTTTAGCCTTCTGAATAAGATCCGGCCACATCTGTAAAATACCAAAAAGCTACTAGTTAGGAACAAGAGTTCAGAAAGAGGGGAAATTTCCCAAATGAAAATCTTCAAAAAAAAAACACACATTTCACATGAATATACCTCAGGAGTGCTTCTAGGATAGTGAATGGATCCAGAAATAAGAATTTTCCTTTGGCCATTCACAATAATAGCATTGTGGTCATATGACACATCACTCATCCCAGAAGAAACCCATGAACCGAATAATGCTAACAGCATTAGCAACACATTCGACATTACTAGCCTTGACACCATGTTCATTAGCATCAACAATTCAGCTCCAAGAAAGAAAAAAAAAACACTTTTATTCTATACAAGTGTGAAAGACAGAAAGAAAAACATTAGGAGCGGCAAGGGAAACAGCTGTGTTTATTTAGTTTGTTTAATTTTGTTTTCTTTTTTCCTAGTTTCGTCCCTTTTTTCTTGGACAGTGTTAAGAGAACAAAAGTTGACGAAGTGATAAAATGAGGACTTGGGACTTGGCTGAAAAAAATGGTGTTTTTGCAGCTGCTTTTAAACACCTTTCAAATACTCTAAGAATAACTAATATCAACATAATTAATATACTCTATTCATCACTATTTTTATACATTCTACCAAACAACCTCATAATTATTTACGGATTAATTTTCAAAGTGAGTGTGGGACCGTTTTTTAACTGGGCACCGTGAACATGGTCCCATTTTGGCGTTTCCTACGCTTTTCTAAAGTTCATTTCAACTGCAAAAATTAATTATAGATCTGAATTATACTTAGAAAATAGAATATGTATATTACTACTGATTTACTCTGTAAACTGATGAATTGATATTAAGATGAGTATTAATTAGTTAAAATTAATGATAGTAACAGTCATATAAGTAACAAGTATTTTCTGGTTGAAAGTTTCCTCTGCTTTCAATTTTGGCAAAGAATAGGTAAAAATGTGTTTGGTATGAGGAAAATATTTTTAAGAAATATATATATTTTTTTAAAAGTCATTTCTTGAAAAATACATTCTGATATTTAGTTGGTAAGTCGAAAGTGTTTCTTGAAAAAAAATTATTACATTGATAATAATATTAGCAAATTGAATAGAGTTTTAATAGCAAAGAGGGGTTGGAGTCTCCACTCAAACGATTATGTGATTTTAAAGGACAAAATGTCAGATCTAGACATTGATGAATCAGAAGAAATTGCTAAGGATAAGTGTCTAGGTAACAAAGTCGAGAAGGATATAGTCAAGGAGAGAACTCTCGAATAGGACTTTCTCGAGTATTAAAAATTTCATAAAAATAAGTGTTGACTCGAATAGTGATAACAATTAGAGTTGTAATCTAGCAACGAAAAATGACTTAACGAGTATTTGGCTCTGTTATTTTCTTTTAATTTTTTTGTTATACACATTTCTGTTTGGCTCTCTTAGAAAAGCGAACTACTATAACACGGCGTTTCAAGCAGATTTACAAAGATTCTATACTGTTCCGGCCTTATTGGCGAGAGCTTTTATGTTTGTCCTCGGGGCTGCATTCTCACTCGCTTAAAACGCAAGTGTATTTGTCTCCGTAAGAGTAACCCCATATAATGGGATCGTGAGCTTCACGTCGCATTAAGCGTGTGATAGAAATCCTCCTAAGAAAGGACGGGTGGCAGATGAATCGGGCTAAAATTGAGCGGGTCAAGATGGACTGAATCAATAGATGGCTAATGCCCAACCCCCACAAATCTTACATTTGCTAAGATGGGCGGGTCAAGATGGGCTAAATAATGGATCATAACCAAACTTGACTCACTACTTTTACAATTTCAAACTTACCTTCTATAATGTTATTTTATTTTGTATGATGTTTAATTTTTCCATATCATTATTTTTAAAATAAGAATAATATTTTAAATTTTTTTTCATTTTTTATAAAAGAAAAATAAATATATAAAATAATGGGTGAGAGGGGGTAGTGGGGCAGGGGGTGGGTAGTGGGGTGGGGGTGGGGGTGGGGGTAGTGGAGTAAGAAAAGTTTCTCATTTTTTATAAAAAAAATTGTATAAGTAAAATAAATATATAAAGTAAAAACTTTGGGGGAGGGGATAAGCAATTTTTTCTCATTTTTTATAAAAGTTTAACAACAACATACCGAGTGAAATCCCACAATGTGGGGTCAAGAGAGGGTAGAGCGTACACAGACATTACCTCTACCTTGGTAGGTAGAGCGGTTGTTTCCGAGAGACCCTCGGCTCAAAACAAAGCACAAGCCCAAGCAAAGTAAGACATACAAAGTCCGTAAGTCATGACAGTGCATTCTGAAAAAGAAAGAACTAAAAAGAAGCAATAGCTAATGCAAGTAAATAAGATAAACAAAATACACATAACAACATAAATCAAACGACAAGGGACTATAAGGCAATATGATAGGCTACACGAGCCTACAATAATAATACTACAATTATCAGTTTGTAAGCATAGGTAGGACTGCACTGAACTACCTACTATCCTTCTACCCTAATATGCGTTCCTCCATAACCCCCTATCTAATGTCATGTTTATAAAAGTAAAATAAATATTTAAAATAGAAAATTTGGGGTGGGGTGGGAGGGCGGGGTAGTGGGGGAGAGGGGGTTGGGTGATGGGGTATGAAAAAATTCTCATTTTTTAATAAAATTTTATATATAAGTAAAATAAGCATATAAAATAAAAACTTCGGGGGTGGTGTGGGTGGGCAAGGGGTTGGGGGGTAAGAAAAAATTTCATATTTTTAATAATTTTTTTTATAAAAGTAAAACAATATGAAATAGAAATTTGAGGATGGGGGTAGGGCATGGGGTGGAGGGGGTAGGGGGAGGAGGTAAGAAAAAAAATCATATTTTAAATAATTTTTTCATAAAAGTAAAACAATATAAAATAAAAAATTGAAGATGGCGGTAGGGCATGGGGTGGAGGGGTAGGGGGATGAGGTAAGAAAAAAATTCATAACTTTTATAAAAAAAAATTATAAAAGTAAAAAGAATATGAAATAAAAATTTGAGGATGGGGTAGGGCATGGGGTGGAGGGGAGGTAAGAAAATTTTTTTTATTAATAATTTTTTTTATAAAAGTAACAAAAAATATGAAATAGAAATTTGAGAATCGGGTGGGGTGGAGGGGGGTAGGTGGGGGTTAGGGCGGTAGAGGGGGGTAATAAATTTTTTTAGATTTTTTATATAAGTAAAAAAAATATGAAATAAAAATTTGAGGACGGGGTAGGACAATGAGATGGGGGTGGAGGGGGGTAGGTGTGGGTAGGACCGGGGGTTAAGAAAAAATTTCATATTTTTTTATAAATTGTTTATAAAAGTAAAAAAAATATAAAATAGTAATTTGAGAATGGGGTAGGGCCCGGGTAGGGGGAGGTGGTGGTAGGTGGGGTAGATATAGGTAGGGGTGGTAGAGAGGTAGGGGTAGGGTAGGCAAGGTAGGGGCAGAGATGTGAGGGTGGTTCAGTGCTTGGGTGGGGGTTGGTGTAGGGGAGAGAGGGTAGGGTGGATGGATAATGTGGTGGGTGGTTGTGGTGCGTTGATGTATTTTTATTATTTCGAAATAATAAAGAAATTTTTAAAATAATTATTTATAAAAAAATCTTAATCTAGATTGGAGATGTAATCGTTAAGATTGAGCATTTTCGTGGGTCAAGTTTGAGCATCATTATTAGGGATGACAACGGATCGGATCTGGATCGGATCCTACTAGATCCAGATCCAGATCCGTTTTTCATACATGAATCCAGATCCGTCGGGTCCATAAACATCAGATTCAAATCCGGATTCATCCGATCCACCGGGTCCACGGATCGGATCTGAATCCACATGTAAAAAATTTTGTCTTGCTAAGAATGTAACCCTGCTAAGAATTTTTTTTGAACTGACAAACGATTTTTACTTAACTAACAGTTTATTGTGTTTTAATTTTGAAATGTTCATATGAGATATTTTGTTCGTTGTCTCGTTTTGATATATTTTGTTCGTTGTCTCGTTTTGATTGTGAGCTATTAATTGAAAATGTTGGACAATGACAATAGTTGTGGAAAATGCTGACTAGTATTTTCACAATGCAGAACTTGCATGTGCTTGAAATCTTCATAAATGAAGTGAATATAATTTTAACTACTTGTCTATGGAGATGTTAGTCATTCACTAATATAACATTGATTTTATTATCAAAGTTACCTCTTTATTTTTTGGTCTTTGAGTTAATGCGGGGATAAATTAAATTTGTTTTGAGAATTAAACTTACAATGATGTGCTTAGCAATTTTAAGAAAATACTTATAAAATTACATTCTAGGTTATGAATATATTTAATAAAAAATGGATCCACGGGTCGGATACGGATCTCAAATACAAGATCCAAATCCATATCCGATCCGTCAGAAATGGATCCGGGTCCGATCCGGATCTGTCGGATCCAAATTTTGAGGATCCATATCCTATAAAACGGATCTGGATACACCGGATCCAGGATCCACTGCCATCTCTAATCATTATGGGTTCATTTGGAATGTTGATTTATGATGAGTCAACTTAGGCTAGTCCAAACCAACCCATCATCAAAATCACTCTTGTCCAAACCTATGAAACATTGGAGTGAGTCATTTGGGTTTGGGCTAATTTTGACACCCCTACCACTAATTTTGTAATTGGTTTGTCGTGTGCATGGTTTTGGCTAAAAACTTTTAAGTAATACTTCAAATAAAAGAAATGTATTAACTAAATATACTCTACTAATCCTAGGTAGCGTGTTGTCCGTATTTTTCAAAAGGGAAAAGAATTTCATAGAGTCATTCGGTCTTTTTTCGCTTAGCCCAACGCAATGTATAAAATGTATATGGTGGGTAGCTCAAGAGAATTACTTAACGAACGGATCTTGTAGGATTCCTAAGAAATTTTTCGATTTCTTCCGGAAATAGATGATTAATCATCTGCTTCTCACGTTCCGTGAATAGCCGGGACATCGAGGAATATCCAGAAAGGCTAAATCCCCAAATAAACTCAATTTCCAATTTCACTTAAAATTATCCGTTGACTAGCCCGACTCACTAATTAAACACAACCTCACCCTCAAATATACCCCTCTACTTCAACAATCTTTTTCTTCAACAACAATGAATTTGCAGGTGAAATTCACAAAAAAAAAAAAAGAAGCTTTGAATCCTTCACCAAATTATTCGAAATTTTAGATATAAACTTTCTAAGACGTTTTCGATTGTTTGCAATAATATTCACTCAAAACGAAACTCGTTTTCGGCAATCCAATTTTGAGTAATGATAGTATTGGTCCGATTGAAACTTAAGAAATTCAATTTGAGTTTTCAATTTGCACGTTGTTGAAGTTGTTTACCGATCATAAATTACCGTTCGAGATCAAAAAATGACCATTGAACGAGAAAAACAATGAAAATATCTCAGCCAAGCACAACTGTAGAGGAAAATTGAAACAATGTCTTGCAAAATTTGTTTTGCAGTAAGAGAAATCGTCCAAACTCCACCTAATTCTAACATAAACTTCTAGCGGACAAAATTTTGAAAAGTAAAAATTCAAATTTTTGTAACTTGAAAATTGCAGTTTGATTTCAACTTGAAATATACACTGTTGGAGCTGGTTTCCGCCCATAAAAACCGTTCGAGGTCAAAAAATTACCACTGGACGAGAAAAACAATGAAAAAATTCATCCAAGCACAACTTTAAGGGAATACTTAAACAATGTTAAGAGAAATCGTCCAAACTCCACCTAATTCTCCACATAATGATAGTACTGGTTCGGTTGTCGCAAACGAGCTTTGTTTTGAGTGAATATTATTACAAACAATCGAAAACGTCTTGGAGAGTTTATATCTGAAATTTGGAATAATTTGTTGAAGGCTTCGTTGGTTTTTTTTGGTGAATTATTGTTGTTGAAGAACAAGATTGTTGAGGTAGAGGGGTAGATTTAGGGGTGGGGTTGTGTTTAATTGATGGGTCGGGGCGGGTCAATAGGTATTTTTAAGTAAAATTGGAATTTGAGTTTGATTTGGGATTTCCATTCAAATAGGGATATAGATGTAAACTTTAGTAATGACAAGGGTATTTTTGTTCATTATCGCTAAAAGAAGTAACATTAACTAATAAAAGAAAATAGAAGTGTATATATTTGACTCTTTTCCCTTTTCAAAAACTAAGAACTTTTTTTTTGCTTTTTTTTCTCAAGTCTGAAATTCTGTTTAGAAACTTGGTAACTTCCATTACTATTGAATTTTATTAAAAACTCAAAAAAAAAAAGTTTGCAGATTCAGTTTTTGCAAAACTTGAAAGACTCACCTAAAAATTATACTTCCTCTCATTCATAATAAGTGTCTACTTAACCTCTTTTTTTTCCCTCAAAATAAGTGTTCACTTGCATAATTAAAAATGAATAAATTATATTTTTTCATATTTGTCCTTATTAAGTTCGAAGTGACCAGATCTCAATGTGCAAATTAATAGTAATGTGTGCAATTTTAAAAAAAAAATAGTTTAGTTAAATTATCTATTTCTTTCTAAGAGTTAGTATTTTTTTTTAAAGATATACTAAACACTACGTGTACACCAATTTTGAAATGATATAAGCCTTAAGCCAGTAATCATACTGGAGAGACGTTTCAATGATATTAATTAGTTTCCCCATTTTCAGGTGAATGGTTCCTCTTTAAACTTCTTTTGTGTCAGCTTATTGTGGAGGTACGGGATTTATGGAATTAGAAACCTCCTAATATGGGGAAATGCGCAGTGGCGGAACTAGAGTATAAGTATTGGGTTTATTTGAACGCACTGTTTTTAACATAAAGTATAGACATGTTGTGAAAATTATTAAAATTTGAATAAAATTTAAATTTAAACCCATAATTTCAGTGTGTAATGGACTCAATTGTAGAATTTAAGTAGGTGTTTGGACATAAAAATGTGATATTTGAAATAAAATATTAATATTTGAAGTTAAGTTTATAAAAATGCATTTGAAAATTGAAATTGTGTTTGAACACTGTTAAAATCAAGAGGGGACGGAAATTTAGGGAGAAGAAAAATAACGGATGAGTTCTTTTTTGCTTTTCAATCACAATGATCTCCTTATATAGAGGTAAGTTATACATTTTCCTAGTCTAACAACGAAATCATATTCTAATAAAATTATCATAATTACAATTTACCAAATATACTTAGACTAGGATTCTACCATAAAACTATTAGAGTTAGACTAGGTTTTCAATTCGGGTCCAAACTAGGTTCGACCATCAATACCCCCCTTAAGTTAGAGCATGGGGATCTCGAATGCCCAACTTGCCAAGAAGATATTCATGTTGTGATTTGTCCAAGGTCTTTGTAAATACGTCAACCAATTGCTCATTAATTGACATATAACTCGAAAGTATTATACCATATTGGATTGCGTCTCGGACATAATGACAGTAAACTTTAATATGTTTAGTCTGTTCGTGAACACAACAAATTTTGTTCAATATACAATGTTGCTTGACTATCACAATATATTTTAACTAGAGATTTATGTTCGACGTCTAAGCTATGTAGGATTCCCTTCAACCATTTCAATTCATAAATCGTCATTGCCATTGAACGGTATTCTGCCTATGCCGACGAGCGAGAGACAATGTGCTGCTTCTTGATTTTCCATGATACCGGTGAATTTTCAAGGGAAATAAACCATCCGGTGAGTGATTTTCGGGTCAAAGGACATCTAGTCCAGTCTGCACCACACCACCCATACAACCGGAGATCATAATCCTTTCTTAACACAATTCCTTGCCCGGGATTCTTCTTCAAGTATCTTACCACCCGGAGGGCAGCTCTCCAATGCGCTTCCTTCGGTTGGTGCATGAATTGAGACAAAATATGCACACAATAGGACAACTCCGGTCGCGTTAAATCAAAGTATATCAAACTACCAACCAAACATCGGTATGGTTCCAGATCTTCCTAATTGGCCCATTTGCCCAACGCCAAATTGTTATTCTGTTTCATGAAAGTATTAATCGATCTTGCTCCCAGTAGCCCTGACTCAGAGATTATATCTATGACATATTTTTATTTATAAAGGAATAATCCGGTTGGTTCACGCACAACTTCAACCCCTAGAAAATACTTCAAGGGGACTAAATCCTTCATGTGAAAATATGTCCGGAGATAGTGTTTGAACCATGCAATCTCACCATGGTCATTTTCGGAAATAATCAAGTCATCCATATAAACTAATACGTTAAGTTGTATACTTGTCCGGTGCATCGTGAAGAGAGAATAATCGGAGTATAACTGTTTGAACTCATACTTCATTAAGGCACTTGATAATTTGAAAAACCAACATTGTGGGACTTGTTTCAACCCATACAAAAATTTTGAAGCCGATATACTTGCCTTGGATCAGACACACGGAATTTTGGTGGTAATTTCATATAAATTTCTTCCGTCAGTTCGTTGTGCAAGAAGGCATTATGAACATCCATTTGATTCAACTCCTAATTTCGAGCGGCCGCTACCGCTAAGAAGGTCTGAATAGTCACTACCTTCTCAACCGAAGCAAACGTTTCATTGTAATCAATACCTTCCTCCTACTTATTACCGAAGATGACCAACCGAGTTTTATATCATTCAATTATGTCGTTCGAGTTTTATTTGATTTTGTACACCCATCTACATCTGAGTGTTTTCTTATCCGACGACAATATTTACAATATCCATGTGTCATTGTCCTTCAATGTTTGGATTTCTTATTGCATGGCTTTTATCCAACATTCTGTTTTTATGGCCTTCGAGAAGGATTTTGGTTCAATTCCTATGGTAATTGCTGCAATAAAGCTTTGGTGTTGCGAGGAAAAAATATCACAGGCTATATAGTGAGCTAAATGATAAGGCGCACCTTAGGGTTGCTTAGGATCGGGCGAACTCATTGATGGACTTTCTTTTCAGAATATTTCAGTAACTTCACGTAATCGAATCGAGTCATGCTTCTGGCGATTATCCCGATTCAATTGTTCCTTCAGTGGCTTTTCATTGGCCCGAATACCTTCTGTTTGTATTTCTTCCATGTTTTCATTATTTGGACTAGCATCTGTTCGGTTGAGTCATGCTTCTGACGGTTATCCCAATCTAATTGTTCCTCCGGTGGCTTTTCATTGGCCCGGATACCTTCCGTCTGAATTTCTTCCATATTTTTATTATTTCTTCATTTGTTTCATCCGGGATTACTTCTATGTTGTCAACCAAGTTACATGTTTCTAAGAAGAAAAAGAAACCTGGTCTAGTAAAAGTCCACATCTATTGAGACTAAATATTCATAGTTTTCTAAGTCATACAATCTTCAACCTTTCTGTTCGTAGGGGTATCTAATGAAGATACACCTACGACTATGACTCTCAAAGTTGTCTCTTGTTCTTCCCTTCGTGCGTGCATAGCATAGTGACCCTAACACCCTTAAGTGATCATAATGAGGCGCCACTCCGTATAAAATTTCATAGAGGGATTTCCCATTCAAAACCAAAGACGGTGTTCTATTGATCAAGTATCCCGCAGTCAAAACATATTTTTCCCAGAACATGATCGGAAGATGATCTTGAAATCTTAATGCTTACACCACATTAATAATGTCTCGATGTTTTCTTTCAACTCTTTCATTCTTTTGTGGCGTCCATGTGCAAGAAGTTTGGAAAAGAATTCCATGTTCGAAGAAATAAGTCTTCATACATGTGAACTCAATTTCGTTATCACTCCTAACAAGTTTCACCTTCTTACCAAACTGCCTATCCACCAGTGCGAATACATTTTTCATGATTTGGGACACTTCTTTCTTATCAACTAAAAGAAAAATTCATACGGCTCGCAACCGATCATCCATAACAATCAAGAAATACGAAGCACCACAAAAAGAATATATGTTCTATATTGCCCCCATAAATCACAATGAATCATATAAAGGATATTAGAAGCTATATTATCACTCGAAGGAAAAACACTTCTTGTTTGTTTTGCCCTTTGCCACACATCACATTCTTTATCCGAACTAACACTACTTTTTTAAAAACTTAACGCCGTAACAGATTTTGTCACTTGTGCAGAAGAATGGCCTAACCGTTTGTGCTAAAGATCGAACCAATCAACTGCCTCCGCCTTCATAGTTCGTATCCTCGGCATATTTCAAAAATATTAAATTCCACATCGTTGCTCACCCATTTCAAACAGCTTCCTCGTGGTGGGTACTTGTATAGCACATATAGTTTTGTTAAAATTTACATCACAATCTAAATGATCAATGAGTTGCGATACATAAATTAAATTATAAGTTAAGTCTGGAACATAGAGGACATTCTTTAATCAAATCCTATTATTTAGACTGATCGTTCCTTCTTTCGTTTCCACCGAGCTATTTCCTCCGAAAGCCCAACCGGACACTTAGGAATGTCCCGCTAATTGCTTAGTTTCTCCGGATTATCTGTCACGTGATTGGTAGCTCTGGAGTCAATTATCCAGGATGATTTTTTGGTCTCACCATTCATATTGTCATTCGGATTTATTCTTTGTGAATTCAACACGTGAATCACCATTTTTTGAATCTCCTCGCTCGGATTGTGAGGTCTTATCCCGTTTGTATTCATCTGGTCTATCTCCGTCTGTGTGTCCTTGACAATAACAATGTTAGCCTGGTAGTTGCCTCTTCTGCGATCAGATCCCGGGCCTCCTTTTCGCTGTTGTTGTTGTCTTCATCCCCTTCCTCCAATTTTTTCATCTCCTTTCTTATTGTTCGGCCACCACTTCGGATACCCAATAAGTTAAAAACATCATTTCACAACATATCTGAATCTCTTGAGTGTGTATAAAATGCTCCACCATTCTTCCCCACACCCTGATCACGGTATGGATATTTTTCTTGCACGGTAAAGACCATGGTTTCACTATGTTCCTCATTTTTTCGTGTGAGTCCTCTCACACGCTCTTCCTGAACTAGCTTCGAATGGACTTTGTTTAATGATGACAACAGTTTCTGGGCTAGTATGTTCAATCTCACAGTTCCATATATTGCCTCATCAATCCCATGAGGAAAAGGTGCATTTTTTCTTCTTTTCTTTTGGTTTCCAATATCATCCCCAGATTGCACGTGTACTTTTCGCACTTGCAAGTCAGAATCTGTTCGTAGTTTTCCAATTCATCTGGTTAGTTTTTCATAGTAATCTACTATGGTCCTTCCCTTCTGCTTTCACTCCGTAAGTTTTCTTTCACTTCGCAAGTTTTGCTTTTAGTTGTTGCATCCGAGGTCCGTTGATAACATCGAACCACTCCCGGATGCTTGTCCATAATTCTTCCGCTTCCTCTTTATGCGAGATCGTTGAGCGAAGAGTTGGTTCGATGGTGTTACGAATCCACGCCACCAACAATGAGTTTATAGTCCACCGGTCTTCTAAGTCCGGTGATTCTTCATCTGGCTTCTTGATCGTACCATCAACAAAGCCGAATTTCTTCCTTGATCTTAGGGTCGTCTTCATGGATCGAGCCCATTCTTCGTAATTCTCTTTCTTCAATTGGACTTGTGTCACCACAATTTTGGGATTATCGTTTGACGTAATGTCATACGGGGAGATTGTTTTTCTTTGAATTTTGTGTTCTTCATCGGCGATTCCTTCATTTTTATCATCGGTTTCTCCGTCACCCGCCATTATTTACATTTTTTGTGTTCTTTTAACCAGACTTTGATTACCATATTAAAATCAAGAGGGGGCGGAAATTTAGAGAGAAGAAAAATAATGGGAGAGTTGTTATATTGCTTTTCATTCATCACAATAACCTTCTTATATAGATGTGAGTTCTTCCTTTCCATAGTCTACCAACGAAACTCTATTGTTAATATAAACAATAGTTGTAGTAACCGTTATGATTGGATCATGAGAATTAAAAATACTTTCATGTAGCTTCTGACTTCTGCGTACGAGTCAACTTATTAATTCATACAAACCATAACGGTTACTACAAAAGAGTACTCCACAGTACATGCTCACCAGTACATGCTGAATTCTGAATTCTGACTTCTGCGTACCGGTACATGCTCACCAGCTTTTTCTAGCGTTGGACTTTATAACAAAAGAGTACTCCACAGTAGATTTCAGGTGGAAATTGTTGTTACATAATTTTCTACAATTTAAATAGAAAAAAAGTAGGTTGTCCAGTGGGTCGGGTCGGTCCGATCCTGGCTCGGTCAGTCCCGCTTACCGCTCCGCCCCGCCCCGCCCCGGTCCCCTTTAAAAAAAATGGTAGTGGGGTTCGAACTCGGGACGGGACTAGGGTTCGTCCCGCCCCGCCCCGACCACCTTGCAAAAATAGCTGTTGCACAACAGTCAAATTTAGATTTTCGTCGTTGTGCAACGTCTATAACGGTCATTTCCCCCCTCCCCCCACCCTCTTAATATTTATTTTTAACCCCTAAATTAGTATATTTACACTTTAACCTTATTTCTCAACTATAAATACCTCATTTTCCTCTTCATTTTTCTCACAAATCTTCCTACCATCTTTCTAATCTCTCTATCTATCTATCTCTCTAGAAGTCTACATTGCCTACTAAACATTTTATTTTATTTGCTTATTTATATCAAAGTTCAAAAATTGAGAGTGAAGTTGGCAACTAGCTTAAGGATCATCCATCGAATAAGTTTAAATTTTCAACTTCGATTACACGTCGACGTTTCGTCGGCGTTTGATACCTTCGTTCATTCTTTAAATTATTATTGTTACTTAATTTTAATTATCGTACTTAATTTCATCATCTGAAATTATTTATTTGCATAATTATAATGGAACGAATTGGACGTTCTATTTTTGGTTGAGGTACTAGGGGTAAGAGTGCATATTCTGGTAATCCTATTTACGATGATTTCACTCATATAGATGAAACTGATTTTTTTGATGTTAATATTAGTATACCATTAGATCATGAGGTATATTCTGCATATGAACCAGACTTTAATTTAGAAAATGAATTAGAAGATAATGTAGATAACACACCCACTAGTGCACCTCTACCTCAGGCTCAGACTGAGTCTCAGCCTAAAACTCAAACTGGAATGCCTCATATTCTCCCTAGTATGAGTCGAGGCCTAAGTCAACAAAAATTAAAATCACATGCATGAGATTTTTTTTGATAGGGACATTGATAATCAACTAGCCAGATGTAAAATTTGTCAAGAAGTTTATAAATTTAAAACCGGAAAAGGTCAAGGTGGGACATGAGGTTTAATGAGACATGTAGAAAATTCTCACAAAGCAAGGTATAACCAATACCTGACTGAAAAATCGAGTGTGGCAATGCCTTCTGAGTCGGGACAATGTTTACATAGTGTCCCCGACCAACTACAGGGTCGAATTAACCCGATGATAGGGGGGATTATAGGTCCTAAATATGATAAACACAAAGATAGGGAAAATATAGCAAAATTAGTTGTGGTGGAGGGTTTGCCTTTTTCATTTCCTTCCTCTCCTAGTTTTATTCATTACATTAGAGAACGTATAATCATGATTTTAACAATTTTCCTAGATCAACTGTTAGAAGATACGTTTTTAAATTTGCACATAAATATCAACAGTATTTACGTTATGCATTATATCATTTTAATGGCAAAGTGGCTATCACTTCTGATATAGGTCGTAGTACTAACGGTAATGATTATTTAATGGTAACATGTCATTGGATAGATCATAATTGGTCTATGCAAAAATGTATTTTAGCATATAGATATATTGATGATAGGCACACTAAAACTTTTATTGCACAAAATATTCATGAAATTTGTGATTATTATGGAATAACTGATAAAATTATGGTTGTTACATTAGATAGTGCTATTTCTAATGATTATGTTGTAAACCTTTTAAAAACTCGATTAACTCTATCTTTTCCCCATTAATTTTTATATAAGATGTGCATGTCATATTTATAACTTAATTGTAAAGGATGACCTAAAACTTTTTGAAAACATTCTTAATAAAGTATAATTTGCTATAACTTTATTTTTAAAGGTAATAAAATACAAAGACGCAAAGAGTATAAAAAAACGTGTCACGATTGTGGATTACCATACAGAAAAATTCATGAAGAAGTAGTGACTATGTGGAATTCTCTATATGAACTACTACTTGTTGATTACGAGTATAGAAGACCTATAACTTTATTATTTAACGTCCATAATCAAAATCCAAGGGATATGCTTGTAGATAATGATTGGAATTTTTTTTAGAACTTATAGATTTTTAGAGAATTTTTTTCTAGCTACTAAAGAATTTTCTGGTATTTATTATCTTACTATTTCAACTATGTTATTTATATAGCTCTAATATTTTTGTTACTTAGTGAATAATGAAAAAACCATATTACGCTCCATCTATTAAAAAATGTTTATAAAATAAAAAAATAAAAAAATTCCTATTCCCACCATTTATATTATTGGTGCTGTATTAAATCCGACTATTAAAATAGACGATTGTAAAACACTTGTTGAAATGATTTATGAAAGCATAGAAATACTTCCACCTCCAAGTCCAACATACCCAAATAAAGAACAACTCACGAACCAACTAGAGAAAAAGTTATGTCTAGCATACATACTGAATGCAATATATATATATATATTACCAAGAACAAAGTGCAAATAATCAACCGACTTATGTACCATCTTCTTCTTCTACTTCGCTGCAACCTTATAAAAGACATGATGTTTCTGCCTCAAGTATTCAAGGCCTTAGAAATAGAATGTATAGTGGTTCAGCTTCTTCACAAATTAGCGAGTTTGATATTTATGTCTTGCAGGATGTTGTACTGCACGAAACAATTGTCAATGAAGGTGGACGTGAAGACTTGCTGAGATACTGGAGGGAGAATGAGAAGACATTTCCCACACTAGCAAAGATGGCTCGAGATGTGTTGAATATTCAAGCGTCATCAACAGCTTCGGAAAATGCTTTTTCTGCTGGAAGGTTTCAAATAGGAGAGCATAGACACTCATTGGCGGGAGACAGCTTGGAGATTGCAGTTTTATTCAGAGATTGGATTAGAGCGAAGCGTAGAAAGTGCGGTCAACCAGAGATCAACGAAGAAGACGGCTACAACTACAGCGAAATCTTATCCGAAGGAGCCAGGAAGCGACGTCGAACAATTTGACCAACAACTTCCAATTCCGATAGAAGATCCTCAAGAGATTGTGAGGAATTAGAAAGAGTATGGTTGACTATGTAATTTTTTTAATGGCAATTTTACTATGTGATTTGCAACTTTTGAACTACGAAACAAAGTTGCAATTTTGAAATTGTATAACAAAAAAAATCATATTTCTATTAAATAATATAAGAGGCACAAAAACAGCCTTACATTTTTATTCACTATCTTGTTCAATTGTTTTAGTGTTTAAATATATATTTTTTAAAATTATCTAAAAAACCTCAAATCCTGCAATCCGACCCGACCCGTCCCCCCCCTCAAATCCCTACCCCTCTTCCGGCGGGATGTGGGATGGGACCTCTTCCCGTCTCGCCTATCCCGGCCCGAAAATCCCCCCTAATCCCGATCCCGGCCACCACCCCTGTCCCGCCAAAGCCCGTCCCGACGGATACCTCCCCCGTCCCGTCCCGACCCGGTTCACTGGTCACCCCTAGAAAAAAGTAATCTTATAAAAAAGATTGTATTTTATTTCAGATTTTTCATGTAAGAATAAAGATATTTTTAAAATTTTGAGATAAAACTTAAGAAGATTGTAATGGGTCACAAAATCAACTAACCCAAATACTAGTGGAAAACCACACTAGCTAAAAAAAAAGAATCTGTTGTACATGTATGAACCAATCAATATACTTTTGCACAGTTTTGATATTTTAAATTCATTAAAGATAATTTTTGAAAAATATTTGACAAATTATTTAACGGGGATTAGGGAGGGAGATTTATCTGGAAATGTCAGGAAAATTTTGACAAACTGCAAAAAGTGCAACATTGAAAATGCATCAAAAATAAATTAAAAATAACAAAATTTGTGCTTTAAAAACAGTAAAAATAGGCAAAAATATTAGAAAATATAAGAACCCGAATTTATCGGACGTCAAAATAATGAAACTTAGCTAGAAACATGGAAGCAGAACTCAAAAAGGTATGCAATGCTGAAGCATAATCACATGTTTCATAGACATTTGATTGATTACTGATATATATAAGACTGCAATCTAATACAACTCCCACCTACAAACCCAAAAGATATAAATTAAAATACCAATAGAAATAGATTAAGGCTAATTTATCTCCATTTTCTTATCTACATAAGATATAAGAAGTATATGGACATTGTCTGAAACAAGGTATAATTGTCAAAGCAATAGACAAAAAATTTAAGCATGTCGATCATGCCCCCAATCCATCCGTTAATCACTGCAATTGCGATATTTGTTTTTCTTTTTTAAAATAACAAATCATATAGAGTTTGAATGTTTAAGGCCTAAAGTTTCAATTATCCTTTCCCTCAAGGAAATTGAATGTATCTTTTGATTGAGTTCATATTCAATATATAGAGGTATTTATGAGGACTTCTTAATAAATATAATCACGCTTTAGACAAAAACTATTAAATTTACATGAATCCATGTATGACACTTCAGCATCCCGCACCTACGTAGCTCCTACATCATACTCAAACGGTGTAAATATATATGTGCGTGTGTTTTGGGTAAAAGACTCCATATATATTTATACACAATTATAACAAGTATGATAATTGTAAAAATCTTTTTCGCACAATTTTTGTATCTTCCGAGCAAAACCCCACATGAAAGACTAATTAAAAAATAATCATTAGATCTAGATTGAACATGAGTATTTGCTGGCCTTCAAAAATAAAATAAATTTGATAGAAGATTTTGTTGTGGGTTGATTGGTGCGTTTGGGTTGGGTCAAATATTTCAACAAGTAGATGAGAAAAAGAGATGATGCAACGTTGTCACATGTGCATGCCATTAAATTTTAATTAAATAAAAGCACCGGCTCTAGTTGAAATGTTCTTTTCATGCTTTAATGTTTCAACTATATAAATTATGCAAATACTAATTAATCTTCACTTGTCTTTGAAAAAAGCCACTGATTTCTCATTTGCTTCTTCAAAATACAATATAAACCTCGTCGCTTTTACCTTATCATTCATCAAAAATTTTAATTTGAATCAGTGACAGGATTTTATGCTAGCAATATCGATTTATTATCATAACTCGATCGACTTGTATGTAAATTTAGGTCATGACTGTGGAAATTCTAAAACTCTACATGTACGTATATATATTATAAATTTGTTTACACATATATTTAGAGTAATATTTATGTAGCACAATTTTCTTTTTAGTCTGTCCCAAAAAGAAGGTAATCTTTCTATATTTAGAAATAATTTAAATTTATTGGATGATTTATAGTCACACAAATATCTAATACTTATTTTGGACCATAAATCTCAAAAGTCTTTTTTTAAAATTCCGTGTTAAATCAAATAATGTCATATAAATTAAGACGGAGAGAATTAAGCAGTGTCCGATGACACCCTGTAAAAGGTGTCTCCGCTGCTGCTATGAAGGTCCCATGCATTTGCTTCTACTACATAGATTATTAGTTTTCATTAGGGGTGAGCGGGTCCGGGTAACCTAACATTTTTTAACTACCCGGACCCTACCCGGTAAAAGATCGGTTCCTAAATTTACTACCCGGAACCTACCCGTAGCAATCATTATCCGGAACCTACCCGTAGCAATCATTATCCGGAACCTACCCGGACCCGCAGGGTCCGGGTAGGTTCCCGGGTACCCTGTAAATAAAAAACACAAATTAAGCAACAATTTTTAAGCCTATGAGAATAAAACAGAGTTCTAAAATAATTTCATCAAGTAATTTTTTAGCCTGCAATCAGAGTTTTTAGTACCCTTATAAGAAGTTTTAGAAAACTTATTCATTGTAGAAAAGCTAATTCTGTTACCAAAACCTAAAATTGCAAGCCAAATTTGACACTCAATTAATTGAACGTGTTGATTTCAAAATAAATTTGAAAATATCTGAATTAAACTTATTTTCGTGTTCATAAGCTCTTCGATACAAAAGAAAAGCTTTATTATACTAGTAAATCCCTAAATTTCATCTTCACAACTACAAAAATATACACAAATTTTAAAAATAGATTTACATTTCAAATAAAAAAGTAATACAAATTGAAGATGAGTATCGCCTGAAATAGAACAGAAGCATATGATATTAAAAAGAAATTGAAGAGTTAGATATGAACCCATAAGCATTTTAGGAATGACGTGAACACAACCAAATGAGAGAAAGAGGCAAAGGTGAAGCTTCAATGACGACAACGATGAAAGTACCTGAGAGAAAGCTTCAACAACGACGACGATGAAGCTCGGTGGTGTAGCTAAAACGTCATTGTTATTGAGAGAGTTTTGGGTGTTTTCTCTTAGGGCACAAAGAGCATTCTAGAATAAAGGGGTGAAAAAACTAAAATATTTACGTCTTGGGGTGGGGAAAATAAATGTGCAGGCGTGCAACAAATAATTTTGGAGAAAGTTAAAAGTGGTCCAAATGTTTCTAAAAAAAATAAAAATATTTAATATTTTATAGGTTTCGGGTATCGGTTCCGGTCCGAGTACCACGTCTCTATTTGCTTGAACCGGACCCGACATTGATCGGTTCCTAATTTTACTACCCGGACCCTACCCGTTATTATAATATATCTACCCGGAACCTACCCGTTAGTGTCGGTTCCGATCGGGTATCTGGGTACCCTGTACCCGTGCTCACCCCTAGTTTTCATCTTATCATTGATGGGTCTAGGCCTTGCCATTGGTTCTTATATTTGGCCCACTCCCTCCTTAATCCATTAGCTAAGCAGTAGTTATCATCTATGTCATGGTCTGTTGGGCTATTGGATAAGTGGGCCTCTTAGGCTTTTCCAGATATTGGAGATTTTAGGGCCCCAATGTTGAGCACTTTTTTTTTTTCCTGTACAAGAACATTTGTGATTTTGGATGTTCTTCACAACATTTGTTTTTGTTCACTTATATTTTCTTCCTTGGTTATCTATTATTTATTTCTCTATAACAGTCGTCCTCTATAATAATATTTTATATAAAAAATAAGTTTTTTTAACCAACTTTTCATGTTATGTTATATTTTATATTCTCTATAACAATATTTCGTTACGACAATAAAAAAATTATTAGAACAAGATAATGTTACATAGAGATTTGACTATATCTGTAAAACAAAGAAAGTGTGTAATACTCTCAAATTGTCAACTCAATCCAACCAAGTGAATTTTTAAACGGGATAAATATATTTCTGAGTTGGTAAACTCACAAAGCTTTGTTCTGTATCTGTCCGATCAGAAACACAATTGTATTAATTTATTTTCCTAAAAATAAGAAATAAATTATAGACTACTTAGAAAATAGCATTAATTGTCAAAAAGACATCACACTTCACCAGATTTTTGTATGTTAAATTTGCAAAAAGATGCATCTAGCAAATCAGTCATATATAGATCTATTATTGTAAAAAATAAAATAAAACAAAATCATTAACTTAATCAAATCATGCTAGGAAGGACTTGGGAAACAAACAAACATATTGGGAATTTATAAAAGAAGAAAACAATAAGAAACAGAAGCAATACAATTTCGTGAATTAGGTCTTGGTGCAGTAGAATGCTGTTGATATTAGGGATGGTGAGCACTCTACACTATGGATGATAGTTGTTTAAACTAAACCACATATAAGTTTTATTTCTAAAGTGACATAATATTGAGTTAGTTTTTAAAGAAACACTGGTTGAATTCAAAAAATTATGGGTGAACACAGTTTGGACAGATCGAAATTCAAATCAAAGTTTTTTTTTTAGGATATTTGTCGAATTACTGACTGGATGTCAAATTTAACTTTAAAAAAAATTGGGATTTCGGATTGAATTCCAAATTTGGTAGTTCGAAATTTTATATCTTGTTTCCATCTCTACCTATTAGATGTCCATATACTCAATACTAAGTCCAAGTCCCTATTAAATCAGTCAATAAATCCTGTTAGACTAATAGATAACAAACTGAGATGCATTCATTATGGTTATATGTTTTCGTTGTCATTACTGGATCCATAAAGAAGCATATTAATTGTTGTAAAAAAAGAAGAATAAGCAAAAATATCTTATTTGGATGATTATGGTCGTGGTAAAAAAACAATGAAATCACATAGTTTTATAAGGATTGAGTTAACTTGAATATGAACTATTCATAGTATAAAATCTATTTGGATATGATTTTACTACGTTTTGACTTGTTAATTTTCGAATGATTATATTTTAGTTTTTCTTCTTGGCCGTAAATACGGTGAAAACGGGCACGACGAATGGCATGATTTGGGAATGGAAGTCGAAGGAAGTAACAATTTTTATCGGTGGTAAATTCGAGTGTCATAACAAGATCGGTTGACGGCCGAACCAGCTGACACCAAATAGCTACCGGACCTGGTGTCATCGGGTGGAAGATTGAAGGAGCTCAGCACCTACCCGTTCCGGATATGGTGCCAGCCGTTACTATTTATTCATTAAGTGACCGTTTTTGTCATTTAATTGTATTTAATGAGGGAGTAATTCTTGGGCATAAATGTCTTGTATTATTAGCTATAAAAAGAGCACAACCCTTATGTTGGAAGGGCATCTCATTCTCATTGTTGATACTCGCATAATTTACATTCAAAAGTACTTTTGTTTGCTCTTGTTATTGGCTCGGACCCGAAGCAATTCAGTTAAGGATCAGACCAAATTCTCAATTCAATTTCAATCAAGATCACGACTTTTCAGGCTAATTACTTGCTTATCATTGTCATTTACTTATTTATTGTTAATTGTTCATCAAATAATTAACAATAAATTCAACTTATCAACAAAGCTATCCACGTATCCTTAAAATCACTTATAAATTCAATTGTACCTTTTTTGGGTAAACAGTTTGGCTCACACTGTGGGGCTAAGGATAATAGTGGTGATTTGATTCAAAATCAAATTTCACTAGTTTCTTTCAAGATTTTTGTGGTTACAGGTCAATACTAAGTACTAACAGTATGGCTAGTGAAATCAACATTGAGGTTAGCAACCACGAGGATAACAACGGTGACAATGGTGCTTACAACGTCAATAATAACAACAACGTTCCACCTGATGTTTCACATGTTGATCCACTGAATGGCTTTCCGCATGTTGTTCCACCAAACGGCATTACGCCGAACAGCGTTCCGCCCGTTGATCCAATGAATAATAACAACCCTATAATTTCACCTCGGTTATCTGAAAGATTACGTTAGAAGACACCGGACGACGATGAGGATGGTGAAATAAATTTGGCTGGAATCTTTTATATGTTAAAGGAGCAACAAGAGGCTATAACTCAGTTGCAAAAAAAAGCAGTAGAGCAAGTGCAGCAGATGAAGCTCGTCCCATCCGCAATGATGAACCAGGCTGGGAAGAGGATCGAGTCGACGAGAACGCAAATAGTTTTGGGACTAATGAGTCCTCGAAGGTCTTGAAACTGCTTGAAGCCTTAACTAAATGAATTGACACCAATGAAAAGAAGGTTGAAACCTACAATTCACGGGTAGACCAGATTCTTGGGGCACCTCCGCTCTTGAAGGGCCCAGACTCGAAGAGATACATCTATTTGTCATTCTCACCAAGTGCAGCACCGAAGAGGTTTAAAATGTCCGACCTCTCGAAGTACAATGGGACAACGGATCTACAGGAGCATGCAACATCATATACTTGTGCAATAAAGGGAAATGACATGCACACGAATGAGATTAAATCGGTATTGCTGAAGAAATTCAGCGAAATGCTTTCCAAGAGAGCAATGACATGGTATTCTATGTTGCCTGAACATTCTATTAATTTATTTGAAATGCTTGCAAATGCTTTTATAAAGGCGTATGCCGGAGCTCAGAATGTTCAAGCAAGAAAATTGAATATATTCAAAATTTGCTCAGAAAGATACGGAGTTGCTGCGGGAGTTCGTGACAAAGTTTCAAAATGAACGGATGCTTCTCCCTCGGGTACCAGATGAATGGGCAGCTGAAGATTTCACTAAGGGGCTAAATCCTAGGAGCTCTAGTGCCTCGTTCAAATTAAAGGAGAACTTGTTGAAATTTTCGACAGTAACATGGGCAGATATGCATAACAAGTACGAGTTCAAAATCAGGGTGGAGGATGATTAGCTTGAATCCTTGAACTTCTATCGGGGTCAGCAGAACAGAACAAGAACTTTGATAAATCAAATAGGGTAGTTGAGTCGGAGCTGAAATCTTCAAAGGATAGATATCAACCCTACGGGCAACCGCAGAGGTTGAATTTTAGATCGGATTAGGGTCACAATAATCGCAATTTCTCATGGAGATAGACGTAATGATCAGAGGTCCACCAGTAGGGGTTTATAATTTAAAAATGATACAGGTGGATCTTCTTCAAACATTATGAAAAGCCTGAGGCTGTCCGAATACAATTTCAATATTGATGCGGCTAGGCTCGTTTCGGCCATTGGACATATAAAGGAGATAATATGGCCAAGACTGCTTCGGACAGACCCGACTCAAATAGATCTAAACTTGATTTGTGATTACCATGGAACTCATGGTCATCGAACATAGAATTGCCGCCAGTTAAGGGATGAAGTAGTCGATTATTAAAAAATGGCCATCTATGTGAGTTCTTAAGTGATTGTGCAAATGGAAAATACAGAAATAGAGAAGCAAACAAACAGACAGAACCGGTTGAACTCTAGTATGTCATAAATATAATTATCGGGGGTATGGATGTTCCGAAGAAAGCTATCATAACAGCAAAGAAGACAAAAGTGTCAATAACTCGAGAGAAAAGATCTAGAAATTACGAACTAAAAGAATCAATATCTTTCAATGACGAAGAAACTGAGGGGATCATTCAACCCCACAATGATGCACTGGTAATTTCTGTCTTCCTTAACAAATTTCAGGTTAAGCAGATTTTAATTGATCCAGGTAGCTCAGCCAACATCATTTGATGGAAGGTGGTGGATCAATTGGGTTGTTGGACCAAATTGTACCGGCAACCTGAGTTCTAAATGGTTTTAACATGGCAAGTGAGACCACAAAAAGGGGAGACCGTTCTTCCAATCAATGAAGCCGGGGCAATTCAGCAAATGAGGTTTTATGTCATAGAAGGTGAAATGAGATACAATGCTTTATTTGGCAGGCCTTAGATACATGACATGAATGTTGTACCTTAGACGTTACACGTGATGCTGAAATTCCCAACACTGGAGGAAATCAAGACGATCCGAAGGGAGCAACCAGTGGCAGGAGAGATATTCATAGTGGGAGAATCGGTACAAACACCAAAAAAAAAAATAAAGGACGCGATTAGAGGCAAGGAAGTGAAATAGCAATCACAGGGTTCATGCTCGTTGAGTCCGAAAAATAAAGAGGAAGAAAAGTCAAATTACGAGGATAAAGAAGAATACTTTCGCGTTCCGAGGTCATTTATGCTGCCAGATGATTCAGATTTCATGAAGTCGACTGTAAAGGAGCTAGATCAAGTCATCTTGTTCGTGCATCTACCAGATAGAAAGGTATACCTGGGAACCGGATTAATCCCGGAGCTCAGGCTTAAATTAATTAAATATCTTAAAGCTAACGTAGATTGTTTTGCCCGGTCCCACTTAGATATGACAGGTATTCCACCAGAGATTATAACTCACAAATTGAGTTTGGACTCGAGTTTTCCCCCGGTAAAGTAAAAAAGAATGCCTATGACCGATTTCAAATATAAGTTCGTCAAGGAGGAGGTAAGAAAACTTTTAAATATAGGTTCCATCTGAGAGGTATACTATCCGGATTGGTTAGCAAACGTAGTGATCGTACCTAAAAATGGCAATAAATTGAGAATGTGCATAGATTTTAAAGATTTGAATAAAGCATGTCCAAAAAATTCTTTTTTGCCGCACATCAATCGAATGATTGATGCTACGGCAGGGCATGAGATGCTAAGTTTTCTTGATGCTTACTGCGAGTACAACCAAATTATGATGAACCCAGAGGATCAAGATAAAACCTCTTTTATAAATAGATATGGGACCTATTGCTATAATATAATGTCATTTGTTTTAAAAAATGTCGGTGCAATATATCAAGGCCTAGTTAATCGCATGTTCGAGGATCAAAAGTAACACAATGGAGGTTTATATTGATGATATGTTAGTTAAGTCCCTGGAAGCGGATGACCATTTAAAGTATTTGCAGGAAATATTTGACATACTTCGAAAATACAACATGAAGCTAAATCTAGAAAATATGCCTTTGGAGTTGGCTTGGGCAAGCTCTTGGGTTTCTTGGTTTCAAACCAAAGAGTAGAGATCAATCTGGATCAGATCAAAGCTATTGAGGAGATTCCGGAGATACTTGAAGATGTAAAGGCGGTACAAAAACTCACCAGGGGATAGACGCTCTAAGCAGATTCATCTCTCGGTCCTCAGAGAAAAGTCATCGGTTCTTCTCTTTGTTAAAAAAGAAGAATGACTTCGAGTGGAAATCAGTGTCCGAAGTAGCTGTAAGTATAGTTTTGGTTCAGAAGAGAAATATACACAATTTTCCATTTACTATGTGTGTAGAATACTAGCTAGTGCGGAAACTAGATATCCTCATTTAGAAAAATTGGCATTGGCATTAATTAAGGTTGCTAGAAAATTGAGACTTTATTTTTAATGTCACCCTATATGTGTAGTAACAACTTACCGGCTAAAAAATGTAATGGATAAACCGAAATGGTCCGGTAGGCTAGCCAAATGGGCAGTAGAAATTAGTGGGTATGACATAGTTTATAAACCAAGAACCGCTATAAAGTCTCAGGCTTTAGCAGACTTCGTAGCAGACTATACACCCGGAATGTTTCCCGAAGTAAAAAGAGAATTTTTATTAACCTCGAGAAATTTTTTGAGGGTCAAGACCTTGTACACAAACGGAGCTTTGAACGTGAAAGAGTCCGAGCTCAGGGTAGTGTTTAAGGCACTTGCATGAGATATTATTAGGCGGTCAATAAGAACTGTGAAATTAACTAACAATGAAGTCGAGTATGAGACTATGATTGCAGGTCTAGAATTGGCACGGAGTCTAGGAGCAGAAGTCATCGAAGCATAATGTGATTCGCTCCTGATTGTTAATCAAGTGAACGGGGTGTTTGAAGTAAAGGAAGAAAGAATGCAAAAATACTTGGATAAAATTCACGTAATATTACATCGGTTCAAAGAATGGATTATGGAACATGTGTCCTGAGAGCAAAATAATGAGGCGGATGCCTTGGCTAATTTGGGGTCATCCGTGGAAATGGAAGAGTTTAATTCGGGAACAGTTGTGCAACTTTTTAACAAGTAGCACGACAAGTGGCATTGTTTGAGAATGGAAGTCGAAGGAAGTAACAATCTGTGTCGGTAGTAAGTTCAGATGTCGTAACAAGACCGGTTGACGGCCAAACCGACACCAAGTAGCGACCCGACATGGTGTCATCGAGTGGAAGATCGAAGGAGCTCAATGCCTACCCGTTCCGAATATGGCAGCAACCGTTACTATTTGTTCATTAAGTGATCGTTTTATCATTTAATTGCATTTAATGAAGGCATGATTCTTGGGCATAAATGTCTTGTATTGTTAGCTATAAAAGAGTCAACCCTCATGTTGGAAGGACATCTCATTCTTATTGTTGATACCAACATAATTTACATTCAAAAGTACTCTTGTTTGCTCTTGTTATTGGCTAGAACCCGAAGCAATTCAGCTAAGGATCGGACCTAACTCTCAATTTAATTTCAATCAAGATCATGACTTTCCAGGCTAATTACTTGCTTATCATTTTCATTTACTTATTTATTATTAATTGTTTATCAAACTTATCTACAAAGCTATCCACATATTCTTGAAATCACTTCAAATTTAACTGTAACTTTTTGGGGTAAACAAAATACTTTATACTTATCATGATTTTACTATATATGTTTGGACTTTCTCAGGCCTTGATGCTTCTATTGATAGAAATTTCCGCGATAATGGTTATATTGATTGCATGAATATCTTATTTGGATGATTATGATAGAAATGAAGAATTATTAAAGCATTTTAACATGAATATTATAATTGGATGTTCATTTTTGTAAAAAGTCAGCAACAACTCAACTTATAAGCTCAAAAATAAAAAAATCTAAAATAACTAAATCAAAATTAAAAAAAAGTTTGATTCAATCCAAACTTTTTTGATTAAATTTTAATTGCAATTTCTTAAATTCAAAAATCGATTTCAACCCGAAATTTTATATCCCTTCAAACGGCATAAACAACCACCCCTATAGTAAACTCGCCGTGTAACTATTAATAAGAAGTTCCACGAAACAAATCCTCCAATAGCCAACTGCCGGCCATCTGTTTGTTAGCATATTTTCCTTTTCAATTAAAGTATAAACCTTATTTTATCTCTTCTATTAAGTTGTAATGAAATTTTTGTGATAACAAAGGATGCATTGACCTGTTGGGAGGTGGTAGGGCTCTCACATGTGTGTTATAACACAGAGGCCACAATTATGTGCATTCAATTGTGGGGCTTTGAGCACATAGATCTCTCTCTGAACAAGAGTTTTAATTTTTTTTAATGGTAGTTTGACATTTTAGATTTGTGAAAGTTCTTTAATTAGCTTTCATATTTTTAAGCAACTAACTATATTGGATTATATTTTTCTGCAAAATGATAAGATTGTTGATGTGAGTTTGGCTAGGGGGTGCTGTAGGGTAGTTACTTTGATGGTATACTATAGCATATCGAGTTAGGGGCATTACCCTTTCTTTTGTCAAGGATTGTTATTTAAGACGCACATCTTTTGACATGTTAATTTTCAAAAATTGTTAGTTTTATGGTTACATCAGATGCAATTATTGTTTTTGGACTTAGACGTTTTACTAACGTTACATAATGTGGAGATCTTGAAATGTTTTTGGTCTTCTACTTATGAAAATCATATTTCGAACCATCTTAGTGTAATTTGTGTCATATAAGTTATTGGTTTGCCTGATTCTCATTTCAGTTGAGCAAAGACAGAATATTGATAAGTAAAAAAAATAAAAAATAATAAGATGAAGCATATTTAAATACACTAAGATAAAACTTTATGTTGGATTTGCACTCGTGTTGGCACGGGCTCCTGTCACAAGTGTATGCATATGTGTAATTTTTGCTAATTTATTACATGAAGATATAACAAGTTAGCAATTTCCCCATTTTCGCTTTCTCTTAAAGGCTTTCTGTCATTCTCTTCCTCTTCTTAATTTTACATACAACACCCGAGGAATGGTATCATAAGTCAAGATTACAGTTCGTTAATCTGAATAAGTGGCAATTTGATAAGTGATCGGATGCATAATCACAATTAATAATCTAAAATTGTTATGAAATATACTAATTTGGATGTCCATGTATTTCCCCACTACTCTTCATCATTATATTCTACCTTTTCCATGTTGTCAAATCATTAATGTCATAACCTCCCACATCTCCACAACTTTATTCGTGATCTTTCCCCATTATGTTAATGATTGCTGTCTTGTTTAAGACATTCCTTTTGTAATTCTATCTCTATGTAATAGTATAAATAGAGGTATGAAATGTGATATGAAGAGCCACTTGAACAACATTTGGAAGGAAGAATGAAGTTCTCTCTTGCTCTCTATATGCTTGACTACTTTCATATTATTATTTTGAGCTTGATTTTACAATACGTTATTAGCACGATACTCTAATCAAATATTTTCTCGGCACCAAAGTTAAGTCTTATTAAGGAGTTCTGTTCAAGAAATTTTTGTTACCGCAAACAGTAGTGATGTTCTGCTAGAAAATGTTAGAATCCAACAAGGAAGATTCGTCAGTGGTATCTGTTTTACTTTAAAATTTCCAATAATTCAATCCTTTGGGTTTAATCTTTTCCTTAGAAAATGACATGGAAAAGTTCTGATGCATGGTAAGCCTCTTTCACTTAATTTTATTAGCATTATAACTAACATATGTCAATGATTGATAAATACCCGGTCCACTTTGGAAAACATTATACTGTGATTAGTATGAAATGATTAAGACAATATCTACTACTATCATAATTATTTGTTTATAATATTCTTGGATACATTGGATAATGGATATATCCTGTAGAGGAAATTTATAGATGGTTAACTACATTCAATAAAATTTAGAACTTCACCTATGTACGTGGGTATGTAATGTTTTCTAAAGTAATAGAACATTTCTTTTTGTATGTGTGAGCAACTGAGCATAAATACATGTTTAATATTTGTTTGTTTTAGAATGTTACCATTGAAACATACTATTTAACTGAATCACTTTCGATTTTTAGAAACGTGATTTGAGGGATTTGATTAAATTGAATGTTTGTTTGGTGTTGATATGAAAGGATTCTTTTAAAAAAAAATGTTTTGATACTATATTTTATATTCTTTTTAAATTTTATCTATACATCAACAAATATATGACTATCAGAAGCAAGAATTGTTTATTTTATACGTCTAGTTGAAACTTGATTCACTTATACATATAGTCACAAAGTGTTTTTAAAAGATCGATTGCGAGCCCAAGTACACTTTGACTTATTATGCCATAAGTTGAAGGTGAGACGGTGGATTCAAATCTCATAGCACCAAAAGAGTAAGACATCGGGTTAGAGTCTCGATGCACCATGATAATAAGATGTTGGGTTCGAGTCCCATCGATTTATGGCCTAACACGCCTTTATATAGATAAGACGTTGGGTTTAAGTCCCGATGCACTATACTGATGATATAATGATGACTTAGACAAAATAATTTTTATGATGAAATTTTTTGAAGTCCGTCCCACTTGATATACTTCATTCCGTGAGAGAAATGTGGTAGCAGTGCATAATAAGTTTGAAAGAAGACAAATGATTGAATGCATGAATATAGAGGAAGAACATTATGGGTTCTCAAAATGGTCCTGCTAAAGGTGAAGGTAATTTTTGTCATCAGTAAGGTATGAAAGATCATTGGGCACACTGTTATTGTGCGACCTAATTTGATAAATTTTTATAAATCCTCCATCAAAGAAAAAAAATATAAGTTCAAAGTGATGTCGAGGAGGGTCTATGAAAATGATAAAGACAACGGAGCACGTATATATTATTATAGTCCATTTCTTGAAAATAATTTGACTTATGATAAGCATCGTTAATGCTCGCCCATTTTTTTCAAAGTGAAATGCGTAAAATTAGGGATAAGGACGTGCTCATGTATGGTTGAATAAATACCACAACTCACCTCTACAGAGGTTTGAGAGAAATAAAGATATTTTATTTTGACATAAACGATCATTGTACATCACAAATATTGTGGTATGTCCTATCATGAATTGTCAAAAGGTAAAAAGCAAGAAATAAGTCTTGTCTATAAAGGTTTTGGGTATGACCATAATGATAATAATTGTTTATCTAAAGGAAGATGATCACCATATGGATGGTGTTATGAAATGTGTGATTGTACATAAGTCTCAAAAGAAACTTATTAACTTTCAAAGGAATTGATAAAAAAAAAAATTATGTTGAGACTATAAACTATGGAAAGATTTAATATTTTCATATTACTACAATGGAAGCGGATTATAAATATATATGTGAAAGATTATCCGTTTTTTCCTCCTATGTGTAGTATACCAATATGTGCATGGTGATGGCATCACATGCGATAGTAAACTAGAAGCTTACTGAGTTGGCATGACAGGTTGACCATCCCGATTTAAATGTGATGCAAAATAATATATTGGAAATTCACGTTGTTATATATTGAAGAAATAGAAGATTCTTCAAAAATTCTCTTATGCCGCTTGTTCTCGTGATAAAGTAATTATTGTACCAACTAAGATTGAGATTGTATCCCCTGATTCTTGAAACATATAAAATGTGATATATATATATATAACCTGTTATATGAACTGATTTACTATTATATGGTTTTAATAGATACATCTATGATATGGTCACATGCGCTTTGATATGACTTGCAATTTAATTTTTACAAGGTTGTTTGCTCAAATTGTTAAATTAAGAGCATGGTTTCAAACTATACAATTATGTTGATAATGCTAGTTTATATATAAATTGATTTAGTAGAAATTATATGCCTCCAATTGTAGTTAAATCATTGGTTACGAGAATAAAAAAAAACTCCCAAAAGAAATTTGGTATGAGATGTGTCATTTAACATGTAGCACCATTTGTATGCATCAAGCCGACAAGGTTTCCCTATTAAAGTTGGTTCAGGGTCAAGAATCAAATAATTCTCATCTAATAATTTGATTGTGCTGTATATGATTTAAATTGCTCCACCACAATGCACAAAGATGAGTCCCCAAATAAGATTGAGAGGTAAATGTTAGATTTTCTAACATTATATGTGATGAATTATCACTGATATGATTTCCGTTCAAAAGATAATTCAAGTCAATTAACGCATTTGATATGATCTTTGTTCAAAAGATAATTCAAGTCAATTACCTCATTTGTTGATCCAAAAGTGAATATATATTCAAGTCGTAAATACTCAAATTAGAAATAAAGTCCGTGAAAGACAAAGTCTATGACGATAGACAATCGGTTTCAAACATAAAATTCCTTAAAGAAGGAGAGAAGCAAATGATCAAAATAATCATAATAACGAGACACATGCTTTAAAATAGCATCACGACATAATACTTCGTAAAACTTTGGGAAATGTTCATATATCTAAAAATGATGAAGATGAAGAGCGCTTAATATTATAAATGCTAACGAGGATATTGAGTTCAAATCTATCAAATGGTGGACATACAAATAATTGGCCAAATAAAATAAACAATTCAAGTAAATTTTGTTCTCAATTCGCAAGATACTTTTTTCTTGTTTCGAGTTGTGTAATTTGAAAATTCAGAGTTTTGGGGTGTTCCACCGTGGTTTGAGATTGAGTATGGGCTCTCTATTTATAGAAGAACCAAGGGGCTGGTTTTGAAGATGAAAACGATGTGGGAGTATGGATTTCGGACTTGAAATAGTTTAATTGGAGATCCGAATTAGCGGCGGCTGGAGCCCTTAGGGTTTGTTGGTCGATGAAATGAAAGTGTCAGCTGGGTGTTGGACTAGATATATTTTGGGTTCAGATATTGGGCTGTTTTCATGAGTTAAAAAGTGGCAAAGAAATGGGATTAAAAATATAGCATCTTTGCTAACACAATGACCAAATTACAGCCAATTTGAAATTAAATTAAGAGGAATCAATATCATTAATCAAGCTTCTTAACTTAACAAATTAAAATATTTATTTATAAAAATAGACTAATACTCTAATTAAGCCGTCAATGACTTAAATTTGACAATTTAAAATAAATACTAAATTAAACATTTATTATTTAACATAATTACTACTCAAAGTTATACGTAAAGTATATGTGATGGCAAAACGACATTAAAACTAGTTAAGAAAATACTTTTGACTTTTATGAATACGTATTTCACTCTGTTTGAAAATTAAGAAGCTTGACTAGTTAATTTAAAATGTGTAGGGTCAAAATTGGGTGTCAATAGTGTTCACTAAAGCATTACTAACCTCGACATTTAAGAAGACGGTATACAAGATTTGGATGCGCCGTCAACAAGAATTAAGTGATATTTCAATCAGGGGAAGTATAATACGCGATGTAATCCTTTTCCCTCGGCCGAGGTTTTGTCCCACTGAATTTTCCTTGCAAAGATTTTAACGAGGCAACAAGCAATGCGTATTACAAGATATGTGTACTCTTTTTCCTTCACTAGAATTTTTCTCACTGAATTTTTCCTAGTAAGGTTTTAACGAGGCACATCATCTATGGACATCCAAGGGGGAGTGTTATGAAATATATTAATGTGGATGTCCATGTAGTTTCCCTTTACTCTTCATCATTACATTCCAATCTCTTCCATGTTGTCAAATCATTAATGTCATAGCCTCCCACATCTCCACAACTTCATCCATGATCTTTCCCCGTTATGTTAATGGTTGATGTCTTGTTTAAGACATCCCTTTTGTAATCTTACCTCTATGTAATAGTATAAATAGAGGTATGAAATGTGATATGAAGAGACACTTGAACAACATTTGAAAGGAAGAACGAAGTTCTCTCTTGCTCTCTCTATATTCTTGTCTACTTTCTTATTTCATATTATTGTTTTGAGCTTGATTTTACAACAAAAATTTATTTAAACATTGTGGGAGAAAAATAATAAAATTTGGCCCTCTGCTTTCTTATTAAATATCATATATGATACAGAGGATAAGTGGTTTTATATTCAAAATCATTTCAAGTCACTTTTACTTTGTAAGATATATATATATATATATTTATATATATATAACATCTTCAGGTTGAGGCGCGGATATTTCGCTCTCTTTAAGGAGATTCAAGCCCATTTCAGCAAAACTTTACTAGTCCAGCAGTAATCTTCCCGACTTGTCACCTCTAGGATACAAGAGCCCGATAACGTCGTACAGCTCAACAAATTCTGGACAAGATGTTGAGTCCAAATCTTCACAAAAAAACATCTTACTTCAGCTAAATAAAACTCTCTTTTTTAACTTACTCCTTCATGCACTCTATATTTTTCTCTACCCACCAAAAGTTAAGAATAACTTCTATTTATAGGTGAAGAAATTCATCCTTGGAGTAAATTGGGTGAGTAGTGAGAGAGTGAGGTAATCAATTGACAGAATAAAGAGTTGGGGGTTACGAGAATTACAAGAGAAATAATTGCTACATTCTTGATTCTACCATAACTAATATAGAACATAAGTAATGGCCATAATTTGGCACCACAACTTGAGAAAGCAAGACAATTTTCTGTCACTTTATGGCCACGGGAAAGAGAGTAAAAGTAGCACTTCAATAATATATTTTGAAATATTAAAATGCCCCAAAAGACTAACATAACTTGAGTGGCTTATTGAAACAAAAAAAAAGAAGATAAATAACTTTACCAAATTTCAAAAGAAAATGGGGTAGAAATGGAGAGATTGATGACGATGTCACACATCGTATTGGGGCAGGATGGATGAAATGAAAGCTCGCATCTGGAGTCTTGTGTGATAAAAAGGTGCCACCGAAACTTAAATACAAGTTCTATAGGGTGGTGGTTAGACTGACTATGATGTATGGGGCGGAGTGTTTGCTGGTCAAGACTTCACACACCCAAAAGATGAAAGTTGCAGAGATGAGGATGCTAAGATAGATGTGTGGGTATACGAGGAGGGATAGAATTAGAAATGATGATATATGCGACAGAGTGGGAGTGGCCTCGGTGGAGGATGCGGGAAGCGAGGTTGAGATGGTTCGGGAACGTGCAGAGGAGAGACACAAATGCCCCAGTGTGGAGGTGTGAGAGGTTGTCTATGGATGGGTACAAGAGGGGTAGAGGTAGGGCGAGGAAGTATTATGGAGATGTGATTAGACGGGATATGGCGCAGGTGCAACTCACTGAGGACATGACCTTAGATAGGAGGTTATGAAGGACACGTATTAGGGTAGAAGGGTAGCAGGTAGTCCAACGTAGCCCTACCTATGCTTACAAACTGAAAGTTGTAGTATTATTATTGTAGGCTTGCTTAGCCTATCATACTAGTAGGCATAGTATTGCCTTATAGTCCCTTGTCGTTTGATTTATGCTGCTATGTGTATTTTGTTTGTCTTATTTACTTGCATTAGTTATTGCTTCTTTTTGTTGCCTTTTCTTTTACAGAATTTGCTACCATGACTTGCTCACTTTGTTTGTCATACTTTGCTTGAGCTTGTGCTTTGTCTTGAGCCGAGAGTCTCTCGGAAACAATCGCTCTACCTACCACCAAGGTAGAGGTAAGGTCTGCATACACTCTACCCTCCCCAGACCCCACATTGTGAGATTTCACTGGGCATGCTGTTGTTGTAAATGGAGGGGTAGGAATGGATAGAGGAAATAAGATCTCTTGACCTCTTACAATTTGAATAGAAGAAAAAATAACCTTTTTCAGATCTCTTAAATATTTTTTGCGGATTTCTTATGTGTAAAAATTGAAAATCTCTTACAAAAGAATCATAAAACTAAAAATAATTTATAAAGGGTCAAAAATCATTTCTTCTGAAGGGATGTACAAAGACTAGACACACATTAAAACAATGGAAGAGTCTAAACAAAAAATGTTATATATTTCTTTTATTTCGTTTTACAGTTTATACCATGGCAGTTTATTTCGCACAGTAAAAAAGTAAGAAACCTAAACATGCACGTACCAACTCTTTTAGTAGCTTGTGGTCTCCAAGTGAGCATATACTTCCTCATTTCATTTTTACTTATTCATTTTGTACGTCCCTTAAATATATATTTTACTATGATATTCATACTAATTGGTTTATAATTTTAATGGACTTGAAAAAATGATTTGGAATGAGTAAATATCTTTAAAATCACTCAATTATGATGAATTGTGTAGCAAAATCAATCAACTTTGTTTATATCAATAAAATCACTCAACGTAGGATTTTTCTCTTATAAAATCACCCAACCAAATTTATTATAAAAAAATACGACATGACAAAATAAATTATTTTTTATTCCATATAGACATAGACCCCATAAATAACCCACCCATCCACAAATTAAAATGAAACCTAAGAAGTATATATTAGTGATATTTTTCAAATACAATTAATTGCAAAACTTGTCCGCCAAAATAAAAAAGACTGTAGCTAATACATTAATTTCTTCAATAAAAACCCAAAATCAATCTAAAGCCAACTTTCTGTATTATAGAATCACCCAACCAACATAAAAAATAAAAAAAAATGTCCCAACTATTTGGGGAGTAGAATTTGTGTAGTGATAATGTACAAAAAACAATTATTATTGGATTACGATGACATATGAAATAGATAATTCCATTGTTTCATTTTATGTATATTTATATGAATAAATATAGAATATAAGAATGAAATAAAATAATTTAACTTTGTGGTCTTAAGCAAGTTGAAACATTTATATGGCTGTAAAATCGTGATAGTAAAAATAAAAAAAGTAATTTAATATTAAAATATTTTTAAATAGATAAAACTATTATTTTTCTTGAAACATATTCCTTAAAAGAAATTTAGTTTAATTTTGTTTTGTTTTGTCTTACACGAAAATTAAAGAATACTCAAATTAATTTATTTTACCATATTAAATTTTTTGTGACAAATTTGGTTGAATGATTTTATAAGAGAAAAAGTCTAAGTTGAGTGATTTTATTGATACAAAACAAAGTTGAATGACTTCGCTACATAATTTCTCATAATTAAGTGATCTTTTGAGATATTTACTCTAATTTATACTAAGAGTAAAATAGGAAAAATAAATTATTTTCATCTTGGTATGCTAAATTTGACAGGTAAAAGTGAAACATCTATTTTTAGAATAGTGGACAAGTAAAAGTGAAACATTTATTTTTAGAATAGTGCACAAGTAAAAGTAACGGAGGGAGTACATAGTTAGAATTTAAATTTAAATATTACTTCCTCTGTCTCATACTAGTTATCATGTTTCGCTTTTCGAGAGTCAAACTTGTTAATGTTGGGTTTGGTGTTGTGACATTCTACCAACATATCGTTTTAAGTACTAATTTGAATTTAAGAAATGTTGGAACAAATGTCACAACATTCAGACTAACATTTTATGAAAAACAGTTTTGCCTTACTTCACGGAATGAAGCAATATTCTTGGAAATATTACTACGTAGTAAAAGTGACTTGGCAAGGTAAATAGGAGCTGATGAAAAACGTGGGAAGAACAAGTCAAAGTCGTTGCTATGCTTGAGGAATAAGTCCAAGAAATTAGAGGATTTTGCTCCATGATCTTGTCCAACAAACACATCAGCTGTCCACCTTTCCCTCAAACTTCACAACAAATCGATGAGCTTTTCAAGGAGACTCTCTACTATAAATAGAGAGGATGCTTAAGTGAATCGATATCCAGAATCAAAAGAGAGAAAGAGAGATCGAGCAAGAATTAATCTCCATATGATAAACTAGGACGCCATTTTTTTTTTCTTTGAGGTCTAGCAAAAGAGAGAATTGTAGACTCAAACTCCCTATTTGATTATAGTAAAATCTGCAGAGGCAAAGTGGACATAGCTCTCGCATTGAGGGTGAATCACGTGTTATTTGTTCTACGCTTATCTACTGCTTTCTGATTAGGTAGGATTTGAGACTCAAATCCTAACAAAATTCGCGCTTCTTGCTGGTAGAATAAAACAAAACAGTGCAACTATTAACTTAACTACAAAGGAGCTTGGAAGAATTGGAAAAAAATCTACTTGAATCAATTAAGTCAAAATTGTGTAGAGGTAAAACTTGGAGCAAGAAGATAGATCTATATTGAATAGTAAATTGGTGTACAAAGAAGGTATAGGGGCCAATACTACATTGCCTCCTTTTCCTAACTTCAGAGTCTTCTGAACAAAAACCGCAGGTTCAAATACAGTGAACACTTTTTAACTTTTGATCGGAAAAAGCAATAGATACAAGACAAGTTAGTAGCTTGCTTTTAGTTGATCTCTTTCTTCATGTTCATCAACAAAGAAACCACTTGGACAGTGTTGTCATTAGTAAGGTACTGGAAGAGCCTGTGGCAACTCTCCATGAGCTGCTTTAGACATTGTGTGGAACTTGCACTCAACTGAAAACAATTGGCTTTCTTCAATGTTGATTGCGTTAATCAGTTGTAGCAGAATGTGCTCAAGTTCTTCTCCATCAGTCCACTCGTGGACTGCTGCTTTCACTAGTGTCCTGTTTTCGTTTATCAAATTCCAGGCTGGGAAATCTTTTCTTGGCATGACAAAATCTCCTTCTCTGAGCTTCAAACTTGGGCAATAATCGCCAATTCCATCGCCAAGATAGATCATTCTTTTCTTGCCTTCCTTAGCCATGGAGGCTTGTATTCTTTCTACTATCAGACCCTACATTAAACAGAACCTCAATTAGGAAACCTAATTCAATATTAAATTAATAAGTGCAACTCTGAACTTGTTGATTTTTAAAAAAAATGAATGGAGTATTTACCTTGCACATGTTGGGAGGGCACAGATTGCAGCCCTGAGGGGACGATTCAAAATCAACATAAGGGAGGATTTGAAGCCTGCCATCCTCGTTGACGTAGCCCGGATTCGTGTTGATTTCGGAGAAGCAATGCCTTATTCCCAGATGTTTCAAGATTGTTTCAATGAAGAATACATTTGCATCGCTTACTACTCTCAAATCACACCTGAATCGAATTAACACATTGAATTAGTCTAAGGTCTAAGCCCACGAATTTCTACGAAGAAGATAATTTTTTTTTTTACGTACCCTAAGGCATAAGCTGATTTAATGGCAGGGACAATCCTGGGATGTATGGGTACCCGTTTCAGTACCTCTTCAATGTCTTCAATAGTTTTGCCTTGTGCATGAAGTTCCTTCATCATCCTATCCTGTAATTTGTAACAGAAGGGAAATTATCAGCCTCTAGCAAGAGACGAAAATCAGACAAAAACCTTTAGATAGTTCCAGAATCTCCATTTGTTGTTACATCTATTGACGGAATGTAAACATAGTCTAACTCTAATAGTTTTATGGTTGAATCCTAATCTAAGTATATTTGGTAAATTTTTATTATGATAGTTTTATTAGAATAAAGTTTCCTTGTTAGATTAGGGAAAAGAGAATTTTTACCTCTATATAAAGAGGTCATTATTATGAATGAAAGCAAGAAAGAATTCTCTCAATATTTTTATTCTCTCTAACTTCTCGTCTCTGTCTCGATTTTAACATCATTATTGGGAAGCCCTGTGCACAAAATTCTCACTACGTTCGAAAAGGGCCGGACACAATAGCCGAGGAAGAATTTTTACCAAAGGTTTCAACATCTACTAATATATACTCCATATACATATACATTAAAAAAAATTGGCCTAGTATATACCGTGCTATTCTTAGCAAAGGAATCTGCCCCTGGCGGGACATATAATGGACGTACGGGACATATATTAATGGACGTAAAAATGGTTATAACAACTTAACATATAACAAGTAGAGAAAAACGAAAACTAACCATGAGAGAGTTCCAGGGCATAGTGGGGAGAAGTTGATTGAACAAATCAGTGGCGCCTAACTCATCCACCACCCAATTATCACTGTCCACGTTGATGATCGTCTTGTCGAAGTCGAAAATCACCACAATTCCAGCCATTTCTCTTAAGTAACTTTTCGAGGGGTTATGAATAGAAAAGAATGAATGTAGAACCTGTGTTTCTTGTTTAGACTGAATGAATTGTGAGAAAACCTACAGAAAAATTACCTTTATATAGGGAGGAAAAAAAAGGGAGATAGATTTGAATTAGGTACAAAGAAAAAAGATGCTTAGGGAATATTACGCGGATTTTACATGAGTTAATGGTAAGCCACTCAAATTCCTATTGTCACTTGGTTTTGGAAAAGTTATTATCCTCACCTTATTTTCGATATCCGCTGTCCGATTTTGGTATACTTAATTGTCACGGATCATCGCACGGCCAGTAATGAAGGCTTTTTCTTTATGGTGTAAATAATTATTATTCATTTACTAGTTGGGAGGTTTTATGGACATATGCAAGAATATATGGCAGAATATTCGATGCAGGGGATGGAACAAAATGCTTCAATATTTATTACTAACATCCTTTGATTTCTCTTTATTAGGAAAAGTATAAATCATGATTTTTCTTTTTTGTTTTTTGAAATGTAATCTTGTGGAGTAATAAAATCTCTCTTCTATTTGAACGACTTTCCCGTTTTTTGTTTTTTGCTTCTCACCGGTATACACTACTTGCATTGATGCCCGCTAAATTTAAGTTCGTGTCGAAAAGTCTCACATTGAAAGTAAAGCGCTCCTTAATAAATGTAATTCTATATTCAGGCTCAAACTCAAACCTCTAATTAAAAATAGATATTTATCACCCCACTGGGCAACCTTTATTAGTCTCTTATATATGAACTGAATTACGTTCTAACTATTGCAATATGTATTTGAAAAGACGTTGAACCATATTATTTTGTCGATCTAGCTAGTACTACTTTTTTACTGGTTAATGTCAATCTGTAATCTAATTTCCATTTAACTTTATGTAAATATATAACTACTAGTCCTAGTATTTGTTTTTATAGTATCTTTTTATATTTTTCATAGTTGCATAATAGAAGGGGAAGAAAAATGACTTGCTTCCGTTCAAAAGCGGAGAAATTTTCCTCATTTTGATGAGAAAATAATTTGAATAATTTAACATCAAAAATAACTTTCTGATCTAAATATTCTTTAGAAAATAACTTTCAGGTATCAAACACACACTTTTGAAAAGTCAAACATTAATTTTTAATCTCCAAAAATAATTTTTCAAAAAACATTTCTACACAGTATTTTTTAAAGTAATTTTTTTTAAAAAATTTGTCCATATTTGTCACGTTATGTTCATGAAAAGAAGTGGAGTGTAACGCTCTTAGAAAAGGAATAAGTGGTTCAATGTTCCTAGTGCCTACATCAATGAATCATATTCATAGTAATTGTTATGAGGTTTCAAATATTTTTTTGTGTGTCTGTATAGGAAGGTGTTGAGAATATAATCAAATATTAAAAGTGTATTCTATCTAACAGCTTAAGCTTTTAGATCAGATGGTCACATACTTCAATATGGTATCAGAGCAGGCCAAAGGTTCTGGGATCGAATCTCACCGCCACCCATTATCAAAAAGAATTTTCACGTGCTTGGACCATGAAAAAAATCAGGTCAGCACGTGAGGGGGCGTGTTGAGAATATAATCAAATATTAAAAGTGTGTTCTATCTAACAGTTTAAGCTTTTAGATTAGATGGTCACATACTTCAATAGAAGGAAATAGGTAAGTGTAAACCTTAACAATTTGAATAGAGTAAAACTAATTCTGCAAAAAATTTGTGTGTTATTTTTAAATTTTTTATGTATAAAAATAAAAGTTTCTTATAAAATTAATATAAATCTAATAAGCAAATTTGTAAACGGTTACAAAATTCGTTTAGTATCCTGCACTTTACTTCTAATCAAAGAATCATGTCACATGACAGATTGCAAATTTTGGGATAGCATATGTCACATATCAAAGTTAGATGAATGTTTTAGCATCTGTTTAAATGTTTGTATAAATCTGAACCATGAAATATGGAGTTAAAGTTATCATAAATGGCTAAGAAATATTCCCGTTATTTAAATTTTACTGGGACATCTGGAAAACTCCAGAAAAATAAAATCATATATTGAGTTTGTTGATTTAGAATTAGATGCATCCAGATTTTTTTGACACGTCCACCAGATAAAGGGCAGTAGCATGATTCTTGCTTTTATTTTTTCACTCATTTTGCCAGATACATTTGATATTCTAATGCACCATTATGATGTGATATGTTTTTAAATGTTTACTATTTATATATGGGACGGTATAATGATTTTGAACAATATGAACTATTTAAAATCAACTACATGTAATTGTTATTATAATAAACATGAGGTGTTAACCTTAAACGATAATAAGTAAAATGTTGGTTAATATCCATAAATAAGTATAAAATATTATTTATCCTATTATTGTATACAACTTAAATGAATTTAGAAATATTTTTCTTCCTACTATATTGTGCTCCAAACTTTATTGATATGCATACAGGATTAGCACTATTGGGACATTTGGAGATTTGGAGCAACAATATTTGATCCCATTTATTTGTAGGTAGGTATTTAACTTTTATTCTTATTTTTAAAAAATTTGTAAATATTGATTCAACGGCAAATCTCCTCCCTCCTAATGTGATCTAGCTCAAACTTTAATATATTTCAAGCAAGGATTTGTTGTATATCTCCTCGACTCTCGTTTGTCACTCCTCACTTCATCTTCTCTGGATTCTGTCTTTCTTTATCTAGAAAATTAATCATCTGATTGCAAAAAAAAAAACATTTGAAAATCGGAACTTTTTCTACTTTGCGTATTTAATTTCAATGTTTTATGAATTCTAACTTGATTAGAAAAGAATTTATTTAGTGATATAAACAATTGAACGACATAGACAAGTTTGTCAATCTGGAAAAAAGCCTTGTGAATAATTTAGCAGAAACGTCAAATGAAAATAGTATCATGTATTATCAGTCTAGCAAAATTTATGATCGAACAATTGAACATACCAATCCGGACAAGATTTGTGGCAAAACATGCATACAATTTAACTAAGGCAAGTAGAATGAATGTCAACCTTCCCAATAAAAAAAATTGTAAACCACAACCTCTTCAACCAAAAGCATGATCACCCCTCTTTTTATCAATTATATGGACAAGCCATTGAGTACTCCTTAGTTTGCACCCCTACCTTAACTGTTAGAACTAGAACAAAAATTGCTATTAAATGAGAATCACCTCAAGCTAACTGGTACAAACTCAACATTGATGGCTCTTACATTGGGAATCCGGGGAGAGGAGGAATTATCAGAGATTGCCATGGCCACTGGGTAATTGGATTCATGAAAGGATTATCTAACACTATAAATAATCTTGCTGAACTAACAAGTCTTATGCAGGGACTTCGAATTGCACTGGAAAATAACTTGAAATCATTAGATATCAACACTGACGCAACTGAGGTAATAGCTATGATTAAAAATGGACACATTCCTTATAACCCTATTATCTTTGCAGGGAGCTGGGATATCTGGCACTAAACCATAGCTACCAGGAGCAGAACAAGGTGACAGACCTGATGGCGAAGGAAGGAGGAAGGCAAGCAACTTTTCTCAGCCCCTCCCCCCCCCCCCGCCCCCCTACAAATTTCGTATTTAGTACTTATTTTGCTGATCTTATGGGACTGTATATGAAAGACAAATCCTTTTTTGTAATGATCCGACAACAGGCGTTATTCTGGAACAAGCATCTGGCACCCATGCAAGCACTATGATGTAGTTTTTGTAGATATTATTATATTATATATTAGTAGTATCTGTTTAATAAAAAAATTGTAAACAATTAAATAACAAATGCAACTTTCGACAATTCGATAAGACTTGTGAATAATTAACAAGATAGATGAAATGAATATACTGTGAATTCTTGCCGGAAACAGTTGAACATTACATCCCAATTTTGCCGTCTGACAGAACTTGTAAAAGATTTGTATCAAAGTTAAGCTCATCCTGTATAACCTGTGAACAAGACAAGTTTTCCCATTCGGCAGAACTTGTGAATAACTTATATCAAATTCATGTCCTGCCTAACTTAACTTGTGAACAAGACGTGATCTACCAATATGATAAGACCTGTGAATTGTATCAAATTTATACCTGCCTATCATAACTTATGAACAAGATATGATTTGCTAATCCGATAAGATATTGAACGATTTGTAACAAAGTTAGTTATGTCTTATGTCCCACATGACATAACTTATTAACAAGATATGATATGCCAATTCGACAAGACTTTTTGAATAATTTAACAATATAGATAAAATAAAGGTTGCATTAAAATTTTACCATGTTCGACATGACTCGTGAAGGGTAATTTCTATTTCTTCCAACAGTGTAATGTTGAGGATATTTTTGCACAATTTTTTTAGATGGAACAAAAATTAAAAGAAAATCTACATGATAGAGCAAACATATGCCCCAATTTACTCGAAAATAGCTAGTGTTTGTAAGAATTACAATATGTCGCTAGATTTTGGTTTTAGTTACAATACGTAGCTAGATTTTAGTTTTAATTAATCTTCGATTCTCTCGGATGGTGTTTATGTTATGGCGTTTCAAGAGGAACGGATTATCGAGGTGGTGTTTGGGTGGAAGCCGATGGTGGTTACGAGATAGACTGACAGCTGTTTTGGTTCTTCTAGGTGTGAATCGGTGGAGCATCTCGATTTGGCTCAGAACTTTTTGGTGGGTACACTTCCGGCGAGTTTAACTGAGCTTCTTTTTCCTTATTCTCCGACGACGCGATCTTCTTTCACGACGCAATCTGAGTTTCTCTTTCAAATCCGAGTGTCTTCTCTGGTGACGCAACGTGAGTGTATATTTCAGATTTGAGTATATTCTACATTTTTAGTAAAAATTCACATATATTTCTGTATTCCGACGGAGATTTTTTTTGGCAAATCCCTGTATTTTAAAATTTTTTGTTGTTTGTATCCTTGTAGATACTGTATTTCGCCTTGAACTGTATTCATGGATACAACTGAATTGCTGTCATGAATACACTGAATCATTTTGTCATGAAGTATATTTATGAATACAACCGAATCAAATATAGTATAAAAGTAGAGGAATTGGAAAATTATTGTATTTTACGATACAATCGAATCGAATACATTATAAAAATAGCTACGAATGGAAAATACCAAAACTATAGCTACTAATGGAAGGAAACTAGTATCAAATATAGTCATTTGTAAAAATTGCTCAAATTTAAACAATGGGCCCAGATGATCCTATTGGTGCATATCTCCATTCTCCCTGCATGTAGCAGTCTTATGGACCATTTAATACTCAGCCCATAACTTGTGTGGCTTCTTCACAACCGGGCTTTTGTAATCACTTACTGCACCAATTTCAATTTTCAAACGGGTCAAGACTCAATGACTAGTAAATCCAAGCTCAAATATTTTGGTGGATGCTTAAAGTTTGGTGGCTTATGACAAAATTCTTTATGTTTGGGCAAAAGTAATGGTAGGGGTTCTTGACAAGATGTGAAACTTCACCTCTTTTTCCTTACTTTCATACCTCACTTCTCGTTTTGATTCTTGATGATGAAAGGCCACCCTTTTTCTATGCTCTAAATTCTGATCCCGTTTTATAGCTAGCCCATATAGGTGGCTGGTCCATGTTGTACAGGGCCTAGAATGAAATCTGATTGGGCTAGCACCGACTGACTAATACTCAAATACTTTTAGGGGAAAGAACGTCTATGCCCCTCAAATCAAACTAATTACCCGTCCATACCCTATTACATTCGTACCCCCAGAAAAAAATTAAAACTATTTACCCAATCATGCCTTCCTCATCTAAATTATGATATCAACATGATATATAAATATATTGAGATGATATTATGAAAGATTGTTTCAATCTTTCTCTTAATCCTCGTTGATACCATCATAGTATATAAATATACTGAGATGGTATTATGGATGATCATGTTCGTTTATTAAAAAAGACACACTTTTCTCAAAAAATCTCTATGATACCATTGTCTTATATACATATACTGTGATGATATCATGGAGGACTGCTTCTGTCCTTCAATTAGACACTCCTCAGGACCATGATATCATCGCGGTATATAAATATACTAAGATAGTATCATGGAAGATTATTTCAGTCCTTCTCTTAGTCCTCCATGATACAATTATGATATATAAATATATTGTGATGGTATCACAGAGGAGGAGGTTTGGGCGAGGGTGTATGTTGGGAAAATAATTTTGGACAAGGGGGTACGTCGGATAATTAGTTTAGAAGGAGCATGGGGCAGATAATTATTTTATTTTGGGAAATATTTCAGTTAGTTTCTCATACTTTTATAGCTATCCCTAATAGGGTGTATTCGCTATGGAGTTTTTTAAAACATGTTCGGTTAGTCAAAATTTCGGAGAACATTTTCTCTAGATTTTTTTTTTCTTAAAATGTAAAAAATGACTTTCTTAGTGAAAATAGAAAAACAGATTCTACAAATGGCATTCCACATTAATTGTATCCTCCCTACCCTCCAACACACCTCATTTCACCCCTACCTCTGTAGCCCGCATCCCAACCACCCCATACCTTTACGTACCCCACCTCATATCTCATAGTATTTGTCTAGATTATATATAAATATATTTGAGATACTATCTTTTGCTTACGTAACGAACATAAGTAAATAAATAAAAAATGTACTTATTTTTTTGAAAAATATTTTTCAAGAAAGTATTTTTCATAAGAACATTTTCCTTCCTACTAACACCCTTAGTCATTTAGTAGTTCGAGAATTGTAATTTAACTTTTGACAATATTTAGTTGAAATTTTTAAAAATTGTAGTTAGAATTTGCAAACGAGTATTTAGAAGTTAAAGTTATGTTTGATTAATGAGAATTATAACTTCACATTTGACGATATTTAGTTGAAACTTAACATATTGAAGTTAGAAGTTGCAAATGAGTATTTAGAAGTTAAAGTTATGTTTTGACATGAATTTCAAAGTGGAAAAAGAATTGAGGATTTGTCAAATAAAATCATTATTTAACTTAATAGACTCATCAAACAAAATTTTCAATTTTGCCAGTATTTCAAATACGATTTTTTATTTATTTAAAGCCAATTGGGAAAAATGATGTAATCTTTTGTTAAGCTTTTTCAACCGACCGCATAAAATTACAAATGCACAAAAACAAAAAGGGTTATCTCCAATTTTTAAATAGAAAAAACTCACGTGCTTTGCACCTTCTTTATTTGTTTGGCTTTTTTTGTGAAATCACACTATGCTTCATTTGTAAAGGATTTTTTTGAGGAAAAATGAATCTTTAAATCCCCAATACGTTGTGTGTTTAACTCTAATGTTATCAATATTTCAAGAAGAGAGACTTTTAATAACAACAGTTTGTTTTATTTTTATTTTCATGGTTCTCTTCTAAGTAATTTTTTAAGAGTTTTCTATGCTCTTATAATATAACTCAATGATAAATGCATACATTTAGATAATTTTTGTGTTATCTGCAAGAAAGCTTGATTTTATAATATAACTCAATTAATATATATCATAATATTTTTTGAGTTTGATTTTTTTACAAATAAAGTTGAGTAACCTACAATTATAACTAATTGTCTATAATAATTTAAAATTAATAATACAAAAAATCAGCTGAATAATCTGCTTATATAAATAAAACAAAATGACACCACTTGTCAAATGTTGCCTATTGGTTCATTGGTGAAGTGCCTGCTTATGCAAGCAAAGTTCAACGGTTTGAACCTTAGTAACATCAATCATGCATTTTATTAATCTCTGACCTCCTGCCTTTTGTAAAGTGAAACTGAATCAGCAAAATCAACATCCACTTTTCTTTATGAAACGAACAATAAAACTAAATTAAGGGTGTGTTCGTTATGTAAATAAAAAATTTCATTTTAAAGTATTTGAAAATTCTAACTTTGAAAACTATTCACTACAGTTACGTGAGATTTGGCGTATTACTTTCTTGGCGACGAAGTTGATTAAGATCGTTTGTGAAATCGGATGGATAATCAATTTTTGTGAGGCTTTTTGGTGCCTTTATCTTATAGAAAGAAGATGTATTTAATACACTATTTTTAATAAGATTATTATGATAAAAAAACAAGAGACGGTCATGAGTATGTTTTAAAAATGAAAACTCATCGAGAAGTATTATAATAATATATTTATAATTTTTATAATATGATGCCCTATAAAAAAATTTCTCCATTACCACTTACGAAAATCCTATTTAGTTACTTATCGTCAATAAATTTTAAAATTTAAATTAATAAATACAAAGTATCATTGCAGTTATTGTCTTATTATAACGATGATGCTTTTATATTTGACCTAAATGTATAATTTAATTTTTCTTAAAACTTTCGAAGTATTCTTTTCGAAACTTTTAAAACAATATCCCGTACATATAAAAATATTTAAAGAATGTGCATATGCACCAAAATAATATATGAACTAAAATTATTTTTAATTACTTCAATAATCTATGATGTTGGACTTTTTTTGTTTTGTTTTGTTAAAGCAGGGCTTATGCAAAAAATAGAAAGATTTGATAGAGCTTTGTACACAAACAGTGAAGCGGTTTGCTACCTCCAAATTCCCTTTGTTTGTTTCTCCAAAATCCTCATCATCACCATTAGAGATAGAAACAAAGGATGTGCTGTGCGAATCTCGTGTTCAAGCCATGTGTCGTTGTTCACTTGATTATTATTTTTGAATCCAGACAACCTAAACTCCATGTGAAGTGATTGTTATCAATTTGGATTCTTAGATTTTCCCAATTTTGGATCCTCCTTTTTTGTGCTTTTCTCTTCTGTCTGAGCAGTTTGATTTTTATCGGTGGTGTGGAAAAGATGAACGGCGGTGATGTTGTAGCTATGGCGGGACCACCAGCATCGCCGTTGGAGTGGAAATTTTCTCAGGTTTTTGGTGAACGTACCGCCGGCGAAGAAGTTCAGGAAGGTAATACTTAATCATCTCTGCTTACTTTGGATCCATACTTATTTTTGTGTCATTTGTTGTAATTAGGTCGTGCTAATTGTTTTTTAGTGGTTAATTGGATGAAGAATTAGTTTATTATTGATTAGCAGAGTTAATCTGTTTAGATTTCGATCACACATTTGTTGGAGTGATTTGCATGAACAGTTCATTAATGAACTAAACAAGTTCACTTGTTTTTTTCTTTCTAATTTTGGAGATCTTTGAACTTGTGTCATTTTTTGTAATTAGGTTTTATCTGCTATTTAGTGGTTAATTGCTAGAAGAATTAGTTTATTAGTGACCAGGAGAGGTAATCTGTTAGATTTCGATCACGGATTTGTTGGAGTGATTTGCATGAACAGTTCATTAATGAACTAGCCAAGTTCACTTTTTTTTTTATAGCTGAAGTTCCTGTTTTTAATTTTTATTTCTAATTTTGAAGATCCTTGAACTTGTGTCTTGGCTGGTGAATCAGTATTTGTTACTCCCTCCGTCCATCCCAATTTACGTGAAGGTCTTTGACAGGGGACGGAGTTTATGAATGAAAGGGAAGACTTTTGATACGTGTGGTATAAAAAAAGTCATATATTTGTGTGACTATAAATCACCTCATTAAGGGTAAAAAAAATGAGAAGTTTAGAGTTAAATTGTTACTAAATATAGAAAGGTGTCTTTTTTTTGGGACTGACTAAAAAGGAAAGAGTGTTACATAAATTGGGACAGTGGGAGTATTGATTTATTGAGGGACTATGGAGCTATAGTTACTTTCTTCAATTGCAAGAGTGGTCAATTGGTGGTGCGGGTGATGTATTACCTTAGTTCAAGTGCGTAGAGCTCTGATACTTCAATTTAAATCATAAGGGCATAGATTGCTAGTTACGGTCCTGTATTTGCCACTGATGCATTTGTATGACAAGGTGGTTCCATATTTTGCCTCTAGGTATACTCTACCCACCCACCTGTATCAGTTTTAGGTACATGTACCCTCTTGCTTTCGGTTGTTAAAGCTTTTATGATGCATTCACTGGATATCTTTTTAGCTCCTACAGCTTAGTTTATTGTGCCAGTTAAATAATTACTGCAAGTAACAGCGTAAAAACGTAAAAGGTGGAAGTATTAAGAAGTTGGATCGATTGGTAGTTTTTTCATAATTTTCACAATTTGGGCCCAAATGCGACTCCTACAGAAGCTAAATCCAAAATAGGATTTTCTTTCTGACTTTATTCAGCCATTGGGGTTCCTTTTTGTTGAATATGGATTGTCGTTGAAGTCATTTACCCTCAATAGAAACCATTCTCAAGCTCCTTTATCGGGCTTTTTAAAATTGGATCCTTTTCCTTCATTCCTCATGGTTTATTGGTCAAGCATGCAGAGTGTGCACAGTGGAAGAGAAGAGGCACTGAAAGATATACTGTCGATCATTGAAGTTTGCCAAAGTAAGAGTGCCTAAAACAACACCTGTAGTTGCAGAAGTCCTAGTTTACGGAGCTTGTTTGCTTGACTCATGGCGGTCTTCTTATTCTGTCTAAAGTCGTCTGCTTCTATAATATTGGATGCCAGAAAACATCTTTTTTGCTGCAAGGCTCAGTGAAATCCATGGCGTACCAAATTCATTATGTTTATTGGCAGTTATGCCCTGTTTAAATAGAAGAGTTGCATTCCATCAACAGTAATCCTCTTTAAAGAAAGTGCTCTGAGATTTTATTACGTGTTTAAATAACTTATCTCTTTCTTTTGCAATTCTGTCTGCCTCTAGCATTGTTGAGATTTTGATTTTACCCCTTCTTCTAGTGTTTTAAAACTGAAGCCCCAAAGAAGCGACAAGGTACATTGAGCTTGAAGCGCACCCTTTTTTGAACTGAAGCACACAAGCTGTGAAAAATTTAAAAACTACCAAAATTTGAATTTAGTATTATAATAATCAAATTGTAATTAACAATGCTTATGTTAGCATTCAATTTACAATAATGTTGAAATTAATCTAATTCCTCAAAGTTGAGATTCGAATAATCAACCGATTCTCATTAAATCACTCTGCACGCATTGTTTAAAGCGCACACTTCTCTAAAGCACGTGGCTTCACTATGAAGCGATAACCCCTCGCTTCGCATCATTTCGTCGCTTTAAGCGGCAACGTGATGGCATTTAATAACACTTGCTTCTTCAATGGATGTGTTAGTAAATTCATGCAAATGTTCGTCATTTCTTTATAAGGATAAGCTCATCATTTCGGAGCTTTCTTTGCATGGTATTTGAGTGAGTTCATAAAGTGTAGGCTTTGTATTACCTATAAAAGAGAATGTAATCTTTGGACAGTTCACAACAATGCTGCATCTAATGTTAGAAGCGTAATGATTTTACGTCTGTAATGCATTGTATGAGGGACACCTTACGTTCTTGAACCGATAACCATCTTTCAGCTAACCTAACCTCGTACGTCCCTTCAAAGTTGTGCATGAGACTTTCATCTCACACGACTCCTAAGTGATAAAAGCAAGAAAAATCCATTCTCTTTATTTTTTTATTACCTTCCTCGCGTATGTATAGGACCGAATCCATTATATTTCTAGAAAGGATTACTAATCCTTAATTTTTCGAGGAATCCTTCCTAAGTGGTTGTGAATGACTGATATTTTCAACCTTCCTCGCGCATTGTTTGAAGCGCACACTTCTCTAAAGCGTGTGGCTTCACTCATGAAGCGATAGCCCCTAGTTTCACATTGTTTCGTCATTTTAAGCGGCAAAGTGATGGCATTTAATAACTCTTCCTTCTTCAAAGGATATGTTAATAATTCATGCAAATGTTCGTCATTTTTTTTATAAGGATAAGCTCGTCATTTCGGGGATTTCTTTACATGGTATTTGTTTGAGTTCATTTAGTGTATGCTTTGTATAGTTACCTATAAAAGAAAATGTAGTCTTTGGACAATTCACAACAATGCTGCACTTTATCTTGATGTTGAAGCGTAATGATCATATGCCTGTAATGCGTTGTCTGTGGGATACCTTACGTTCTTGAATCGATAACCATCTTTCAGCTAACCTAGTCTCCTCCGTTCCTTCAAAATCGTGCATGAGACTTCCATCTCACATGGCTCCTACGTGACAAAAGAAAGAAGAATCCATTTTCTTTCTTTTTTGATTACCTTCCTCACATATGTATAAGACCAAATCCATTAGATTTCTAAATAGGATTACTAAACCATAGCTTTTCGAGGAATCTTTCATCAGTGGTTGTGAATGATCCATTTTTCAACCTTTCTCGTGCACTGTTTGAAGCGCACACATCGCTAAAGTGCGTGGCTTCACTCATGAAGCGACGACCCCTCGCTTCGCATCGTTTTGTCGCTTTAAGCGACAAAGTGGTGGCATTTAATAACACTTCCTTCTTCAATGGATGTGTTAATAAATTCATGCAAATCTTCGTCATTTCTTTATAAGGATAAGCTCGTCATTTCGGAACTTTCTTTTTTTGGTAAAGTAATTAAAATGTGTAAGAAAGACATCAAGAGGATGCAGAGGTTACAACTAAACATAGAGCTGCTTCGAACAAGAATTAACATGATGTTAGATGTGCAAAAACCTGTAAACCATCAAAAGATCCAAAAAGATATCCCCTAAGACCCTACTGTGCTAGAGTTAGGGAGCTAACAAAATTCAAAAAATTATCCACACTGTTTACAGGGGAGAGAGTGCCAACCAAAAAGAGTAACTAAACATCTAGCCTTAATGATACTTATGGGAGTTGATATTCCATCAAAACATCTGCAGTTTCTCTCTTTCCAAATACTCCAAAAAATTGCTGCTGGGATCATCCTTCAGATCCTTTTGATGGTCTTGTCAACTCTCCAGCATATTCAGCTAACATAAGCATCTTTGATAGAAAGGGGCAGCATCCATTGGAGGCCAAACAAAGAGAAGAAGAAATGCCAAATGTTAGCGGTTGCGGGGCAATGCAAAAAAAAATGATTGACACTCTCATTATCTTGTTTACAGGAAAAACATTTGTTGATGAGAATGATGTCCTTTTTTCTGAGATTATCTTGAGTTAGACAAGCCTTATGAAGGGCTGTCCAGGTAAAACAAGAAACCCTAAGAGGTTGTCTTGTTCTCCAAATATGCTTCCAGGGGAATCTTCAAGGATGTCATTCTGGGCACACCAAAATTTGTAGCTTTCTTTCACAGTGTAGACCCCTTCCTTGATGCTGCCCCAAAGTAATCTGTCTGGGATGTGTGCATCTAAGTTGCATTCTTCAAGTGTCTGTAGTAGGAGAAGAAGTTCATTTATTTCCCAGTCCTGTAAATTCCTTCTGAAGATTGGGCTCCAAATATTGTCAACTCTGTATTGTGCAATTGTTGCTTCCTTGTTGGTAGCTATCTGGAACATCCTAGGGAAGGCGTCCTTCAATGTAGTGTCCTCAATCCATTTGTCTAACCAAATTCTTATCTTGAGTCCATTACCAGTTTTGAAAAAGACTTTCTGGAAAAAATCATCTTGAAAACTGCTAATGTGTTTCGATACTCCTACTCCATGAGGATCTGTGCTCTTCTTTGGATTTCAATGATCGTGAGATCCATGCTTTGCTTTGATGATGGCCCTCTGATACCCTGCCTCATTCTGCCCATATCTCCAAAGCCATTTTATAAGCAAACTTTTGTTGTGCAACTTTAGGTCTCTAATTCCCGGCCCTCTTGAGCCTTGGGTAAAATAACTTTTTGCCATTACACCAGAAAGAACTTATGAGTTTAGCTGTTACCATCCCATAGGAATTTTCTCCTTAACCTATCTATCTGCTTCAAGACTGTGCTTGGCAAAGGAAATAAAGACATACTATAGGTAGGGATGCTATCCAAAACACTGTTGATTAGAGTGAGTCTGCCCCCATAGATAGGTACTGAAGTTGCCATGTAGCTAGTCTCTTCTCCATATTTCAATTACTCCATTCCAAATCTGAGGGGATTTGAAATTAGCACCTAATGGTAGACCCAGTCGGAGCTTTCTTTGCATGGTATTTGAGTGAGTTCACTTAGCGTAGGCTTTGTATAGTTACCTATAAAAGAAAATGTAGTCTTTAGACAGTTCACAACAATGCTGCACTTTATCTTGATGTTGAAGCATAATGGTCATTCGTGGTGTAATGGATTGTTTGAGGGACACCTTATGTTTTTGAACTGATAACCATCTTTCAGCTAACCTAGTCTCCTCCGTCCCTTCAAAATCGTGCATGAGATTTTCATCTTACACAACTCCAACATGATAAAAGAAAGAACCCATTTTCTTTCTTGTTTGATTACCTTCCTCGCTATGTATAAGACCAAATCCATTCAAATTTCTAAAAGGATTACTAATCCTTAGCTTTTTGAGGAATCCTTCATCAATGGTTGTGAATGACTGATTTTTTCAACCTTCGTCTCACATTGTTTGAAGCGCACACTTCTCTAAATCGGGTGGCTTCACTCATGAAGCGATGACATTTAGTAACACATCCTTCTTCAATGGATGTGTTAATAAATTCATGTAAATGTTTGTCATTTCTATATAAGGATAAGATCGTCATTTCAAAGCTTTCTTTGCATGGTATTTGACTGAGTTCATTTAGTGTAGGCCTTGCTAGTTACCTAAAAAAGAAATGTAGTGTTTGGACAATTCACAACAATGTTGCACTTTATCTTGATGCTGAAGCGTAATGATCATATGTCTGTAATGCATTGTATGAGGGATACTTTACGTTCTTGAACCGATAACCATCTTTTGGCTAACCTAGCCTCCTCCGTCCCTTCAAAACCGTGCATGAGACTTTTATCTCACATGACATGGAGGTGATAAAAGAAAGAAGAACCCATTTTCTTTCTTTTTTGATTAGTGTCCTCGCGTATTTATAAGACCAAATACATTCTATTTCTAAAAAGGATTACCAATCCTTAATTTTTGAGGAATCTTTCATCAATGGTTGTGAATGTACTGATTTTTTCAACTTTCCTCGCGCGTTGTTTGAAGCGCACACTTCTCTAAAGCGCGTTGCTTCACTCATGAAGCGATAACCCTTGGCTTCACATCGTTTCGTCGCTTAAAGCGGCAAAGTAATGGCATTTAATAACACTTCCTTGTTCAATGGATGTGTTAACAATTTCATGCAAATGTTTATCATTTCTTGATAAGGATAATCTCGTCATTTCAGAGCTTTTTTTGCATGGTATTTGAGTGAGTTCATTTAGTGTAGGCTTTGTATAGTTACCTATTAAAGAAAATGTAGTCTTTGGACAGTTCACAACAATGCTGAACTTGTATCTTGATGTTGAAGCTTAATGATCATATCTCTGTAATGCATTGTATGAGGGACACCTTACGTCCTTGAACCGATAACCATCTTTTGGCTAATTTAGCCTCCTCCGTCCCTTCAAATCTATGCATGAGACTTTCATCTCGCACGACTCCCAAGTATAAATGAAAGAAGAACCCATTTTCTTTTTTTTTTTTTGATTACCTTCCTCGCATATGAGTATGACCGAATCCATCTGATTTCTAAAAATGATTACTATTCCTTAATTTTTCGAGGAATCTTTCATCAATGGTTGTGAATGACCGATTTTTCAATCTTTTCGACCTTGTTTTCATAGGAGTACGTCAAAAAGATCGAAAAATAGAAACATCTGATTTGATTCGTTTGTCAATAGCCACGAGATGATCATTTTAGGGTGATCCGTTTGTCGATGGATTTTCTTATTGCACTCGTAGTCTCTGATGGATGAGAACCAACTATGTAGCATCTAAATCGAGAATTCAAGTACGGGGACTAGTGAATTTTCTTCCAATAACACTCTGTGTTGCAGGTAAGTTTTTCATGGTTGCATTCATGTGAGTTCATTTAATATAGGACTTTACAGTTTAGGATAATGCTGCATTCATGTTGATATGGCAATATCCAGGTGAAAAGAAAGAAACAGAGAGATGTCTCTCAATATTGTGCATGGATTTCCTCTTAATATTACCCAGCTTGTTCTCTGTGTATAACATAGTTTGACTAGTAGTTTTAGGCCGTCCGTGTTACCCGAAGATGGTTGCTGATAGTTTACTGTCAGACTTTTACACGTAGATGAACTTTTCTGGGAAACAACCAAATTGTCAGATCAAATATTACATAATGGATTTGTTGTCATGTAATAATGCTGCTGATTCTTTCTGCAGTTATATAACTTTCTCAAATAATGGGAAAATAGTTACTATGCTAATGGTGTTTAGAAATTTTTGACGCTCCTTTTTTTGAGTCATGTTTTGTTTTATGTCTCTGTTATTGCAGTTGATGTCATCTCAGCTATTGAGTTTGATAGAACTGGCGACCATCTTGCCACCGGGGATCGAGGGGGTAGGGTGGTATTATTTGAAAGGACAAATACAAAGGAGGTTGTTTCTTCAACCTTGTTGTTATTCAGGTTTGGAGGTTCTTTTGATTGATCGGGTCTTTTCCTTGCACTTATTTTTTGTGTAGCATGCTGGAAACCGAAGAGAATTAGAGAGAATGGATTATCCAGTCACTCGGCATCCAGAATTCCGCTACAAGACAGAATTTCAAAGCCATGAGCCTGAGGTAGGTGACTCATCTCTGCTCCTAACCTTCTTTCCTGCTGGATTTCTCTCTTAGGAACTCTTGCATTGTATACTTGTCTGACAAACAATATTTAAAAGAGCTTCAGGAAAATTTTACCTTATTGTACCTGTGCCCTAGAAAGAGATGGATATTTGAGCCACCACTTTCTTGTGTCAATGGTGGATTACTACCCTTTTCTTTTAATAACCATAGTGTTCGGACCAGCTTGCACGCATCTCAACTAATTCCACGGGGTACTTGCTACCTCCCACCAGCATAGGGTACAGGTAACTCTGTCCCGCAAGGCTTGGACAGATGTGAAGAAATCACCTAGCATTTTTGTGAATGCTGGAATTTGAACATGAGACCTCATGGTTCTCAACCCACTTCATTAACCACTATGCCACACCCTTGGGTGCAAGTGGGTTGCCGCCTTGCTACTGCTAGTTTTCACTCTTCATCTGCTCTAATTTCTTCCTTTTGCCGATTCAAGTAGAACTCTAATTTCCTCATCTGCATCGTTCAGTTTGATTATTTGAAGAGTTTGGAGATTGAGGAGAAGATCAATAAGATCCGGTGGTGTCAAATGGCTAATGGTGCCCTCTTTCTTTTGTCTACTAATGACAAAACTATAAAGTTCTGGAAGGTAAGGTATCTCATTGAATTTGTTTCTCTTCAATTCTCAGTGGTAGTAAATGTAGCACAAGTCTTTGATTACCCCTATCAAGTAAAATGAAAATGTATCGTGTTCCTTATATACCTTTTCCACAGTACTGTTGCGTGGGAGAGTGATACTAATAGCAATTTCAAGTGCGTAGTCTGAAATTTGCTGTATTAGGAAGAAACTGAGAAAGTTGTGTGGTGGGATGCCGGGGAAAAGTGATATTCAGTTGAATGCTTTGGAGAAATTGTCTTTCGTAGGACGTATTGTTGCCTTATAGTTGTACATCAGCTATGAACAATACCCTTCTCCCATTCTTGTGGACCGCATATTAGTTGAGATGTGCAGTTTTTTGACAAGCTACTGTTGAAGCACCTAATTCTTCTTGTGACTATCTATGTCGAGGATGCCCATCAACATGCTAATTTTCTTCCTAATATTTTTCCTGAATTTTTCAGGTCCAAGAGAAGAAAGTTAAGAAAATATCTGACCTGAATATTGACCCTTCCAGAGGTGCTGCAAATGGCAGCATGCCCAGTTCAAGTGTTTCTTCCAGTCAAAAACAGTATCTTGCAAATGGGTGCTACACAGATGGATCTTCCGAATGTTTAAGCAATGATTTGTCGTTTCCACCTGGGGGTCTTCCTGCATTACGTTTACCTGTGGTAGTTGTACTTAAGCTGTATATGCTACTGCCTATCTTTTACTATGTGTGGATGTCAAGTTTTTCTGTGTGCATTGGTTTTTGTAACCTCTCCAAGTACGCACATTAGTTCTCTTAAATATGTCGAGCATCACCTATAAAAACTGCAACTTCCATTGTTATGAAGTTGCATATAATTGTCAGAAAGAAAGTACTTTAGAGAGGAGAATATTTCACGAATTAATGTTTGAGCTCAACTCGTATATGATACTCCTTAATTTGGTTTATTTTGGAGAATCTGTTTTGATGATTGTACATACTATTCAAAAGGATCTGTTAAGGTGTATAATTTTGGTTAATTTGTTCATCCATGTTTTGGTGCAAAGTGCAACAAGAAACCAGAAATATATCTGTATTTCACATTTGAGTATATTCCAAATTGCTCCTCTTAATATTTCTTAATCATGCATACAAGCTGCATACAAATGTATATGTGTATATGTGCTTGCATGGATATGGGTCAGCACATAGGTGCGTGTATTCTGTACTTCTCAGGCAGGGTAACTGAAAACCCTTTATGCCTTTGTTCTTCCTTAAATCTTTTCCGCGTTGCTGTAGGGATTTCCATGGGGCTTTAGCTCATGTTCCCTCTGACAAATGCGGTTTGTTGAAATTTATTTGTACGTTTTTATTACTCTTTTCTGCATCTAAGAGCTTTGGAATCTGAATCGCAGGTTACTAGCAGTGAGACCAGCCTTGCTGCTAGATGTAAAAGAGTGTATGCCCATGCACATGACTATCATATCAATTCTATTTCAAATAACTGGTGAAGATCCATGCTACACTGAAATCTGATTTACCACGTCTCTTCTATTTGTGAGAACTGAGTAGTAATTTTTGTTCATTTTTCTTCTTCCACGTAGTGATGGGGAAACATTTATATCAGCTGATGATCTCCGTATAAACCTTTGGAACTTGCAAATAAGCAATCAAAGTTTCAATATTATTGATGTCAAGCCAGCAAATATGGAAGATCTAACTGGTGAGTTTTTGATATGTCGATCTCAACTTCCCTTTTGTTGTGGGCACCTCAATACATGATAGTTTTATTTATTTATTTATTTATCGAAACGCTTGTTTCAATGAATGCTTAAATTTGTTTAGATGTTTGTTATTGCAGAGGTGATAACTTCAGCTGAATTTCACCCTACTCACTGTAACATGTTGGCTTATAGTAGTTCAAAAGGATCAATACGTTTGGTAGATTTGCGGCAGTCAGCATTGTGCGACTCACACTCTAAATTGTGAGTATCACATTACTTAACTTGTAGTCCTTGGCTGATGGGTGTTTTTCTTTTTTATCTTGTATATCGGAACAAGATATCACATGCAAAGAAGTATTCTGGAAGAGAGCTAGTTTCTTACCAGTATAAGGGCCCTGGAAAATGATATTCTTCAAGTTGAGAGATACTGATTTTAAAATATTTTCTCATAGCTTTAATAAGTTGAAACATTGGTTTTCTACTATATGCAGGTTTGAGGAACCGGAAGCTCCTGGCTCAAGATCCTTTTTTACCGAGATAATTGCTTCAATTTCAGATATAAAATTTGCAAAGGCTGGAAGATACATACTTAGTCGTGACTATATGACCCTTAAGGTTGGTCTTTCTCTCTCCTCTAGGGCTAAACCTTTTCAGTTGACTGATGTGATAGATGTGCGACGTTGCGTATCATATTCTCGGCTCTGTAAGTACTGTCTGATATGTAAAAGGCGCATAAGGAAATCAGACTTCTCAAAAGGTAAAATGACTGGTCCATGGGCAAAGTCCATTGCATCTCTAGGTCACATTCCCGGTAATTGGTTTAGGAACATATTTAATGAATGAGCTGTGGCAAGCTCTTCACTGCCGGAGTGTGATCTAATTTGCTAGTATACCAACTTATTCCCGAAAAAGGCACATTGATAAACATTTTATAGTGCAATTAGAGTTTTCTGGTGAACTATTTAGTTAGGAGACTTTCTGGGCTTTCTGGAAGATGGAACTATGTCCACCCGTGTGGTGCTTTACTGTTTTTCTTATCTTCTCTGTTTAATTTTTGTAAGTAGAAGTCTTGTTTCACTAAATGGTATCAAACAGGTACTGCAAAACTTTTCAAGATTTTACATCTCTAAAGAGTTAAAAGTAGATACTTTATATCTTTTACATGATTTTTGTTACACGACTATATAAAATCCCAAGACATCCATCTTCAAGCTGTATAGTGCCTCTGAGACCCCTTCAGAGCGTTTTCTGTTCTTTTCTTTTCATAGCAACCACATAATGCATAGATGAGCTTTCTAGGAAAATGCCTTAACATTCTTCTTTATGAACTAGAGAGCCTCTCGAATTGCAAAATAGTTACAGTTCTTTTCATTGCCCTGATGGAAAGGTCGTGTTCATCAGTTCATTAGTCACGTCAGATGTAAAAACAAATAATTGACAGATTCTTCAATCCTTTCACGCATGAATCACTTATTACACCACATTTTACCCCTTCTTTTATCATTGTCATCCGCAATTGATTGACATGCTGCTTTAATCCTTGTGTTTCCCTGTGGAAAACTTTTGCAGTTGGCTTTTTCCTAAGGCTGTCTCATCTTCCAAAAAGCTTAATTACATACAAAACCTCATAGTTTCATTAGGTTGAGCTTCATTTTGCATCTTATGTTTGTGAGTCTGAAAGAAGTTTTTTAGAACTTAATAGTGCAGTTTCTACATTTGGTTTTCCCCATTTTTCTAGTTACTGGCAAGAATGTGCATATGTTACACCATAAGGTTAACTATTATATTCAAGTTCCTGCTAGATCTCTACTTTCTTTCAGCTTTAGGTAGGTGGACCTACTTGACAATTTTTTCATTTTAAGGAAAAGAAAGAATGAGAAGACGTGAGGGGGATAGGAGGACTGGTCTTCAGTTTGAATTCGCTGCTTTCTCTATCAGTGATTATCTTTTGCTGACTAGGTGATCCTAACCTAATTATATAGAAGAAAAGATTGTTCCCTTTGTTACTGAAACTCACCTTACCTTGCAGCTATGGGATATAAACATGGATTCTGGTCCAGTTTCAACTTTTCAGGTTCACGAATATTTGAGACCAAAGGTGAATTGCTTCTCCCAAAGTTAGGTGCTTGCGCTTGGTTAGTTTCTCATCTGTGTCTGAGCTGATTAATAATATTATTGTATTGCTATGCAGCTATGTGATTTATATGAGAATGATTCTATCTTTGATAAATTTGAGTGTTGCCTTAGTGGTGACGGTTCGCGAGTAGCAACTGGATCTTATAGGTGTGTAGACTTCTTTCTTTCCTTTTGTTTTTCCACCAATGTGATTTAATTTTGAATAAATAATTTCTACTATTTCAGCAATCTTTTTCGTGTGTTTGGTTGTGCTGCGGGAAGCATGGAACCAACTACATTAGAAGCGAGCAAAAACCCCAGGTATCTGTATTAAAAGTTTTTCAGCATGTAAATTTATTTGGATATGTTGTAATGTCATGGCTTTTGGTGCCTTTGATTATTCTCTTTTAGAAGACAAGTCCAGACCCCTTCGAGGCCTTCCAGGTCCTTGAGCAGCAGTATAACACGTGTTGTCAGGAGAGGTATCTTTTCTAGATACAGATATATAGCTTCTTCCTATATCTAATTATATTTGAAAATTTAAAATTATTTGAAATTTTATGATGCATTGCAGGAGCAGAAAGTCCAGGGGCTGATAATGGAAACTCATATGATTTCACAACCAAATTGCTCCACCTTGCATGGCATCCAACTGAAAATTTGATTGCATGCGCAGCTGCAAACAGCTTGTATATATATTATGCATAAGTCCTGACAGGAGGAATCTCTTGGTTTGCTTTTTCAGAAGGCTTTCTTTCCGAATCAACTTGAAGTTCCACCATTTCTCACTTCCAGAATCCATGCTGACATATATTACATGCTCTTAAGGTTAAAGTCCAGAAATGGCTCAAAGAATATACAATCTAGCAACTTATTTGTCAATGACCTGGCATCTTGGTTTCTTCTTCCCATTTTCTGCTTCACCCTTCTCTAAATTTCCCATGCATTGGGTTGATGTTAGGAGAGATGTCATTGTAGTTCTCCCTCAAGAAAAACTGATAGATGTGCAGAAATTGTTACTAGATCTAAGGTAAATGCAATTTTACTCGAAATCTTGCTGGAAAAAACCTGCTGGCTAACTTGCAGGTTTAATTTTATTGGATAGCGTTATTTTTTGTAGCATTATTTAATGTGTTTTTTGTTATAGATTATTGACTAAAATAGCTTCTTTTTTTCTCGTAAAATAAGTTCAAAGGCACTGGCATTTATTTTCCTGCATGTTTTTTTGCTTTGGTAAAGTGAAACTTGCATTGCCAACCTTTTTATCACTTGGAGATCAGGTTTGAGGTTGGTAGTTTTACTCTGCTGCTGGAGCCACGTAATGGAACTAAACCATGATCTAGATAACAATTTTCACACTGCTGTGTCTTGCAACCGTATAACATTTCCTCACAGGCTGATCCCTAATATTTTCTCAGAAACGATATCATTTTTTGTCTCCCTTTTGCCAACATTTTTTACACGCTAGGAGAGGTCATTGTAGTTCTCCCACAAGCAATACTTCTGCCATCAGTGAACATTTAGGTTACTTGTGCTTATGGTTGGTTAATGTTTTGTGATCTAGCATGTTTTGCACTTGTCGGAAGAGCAGTAGGGAAGATCTATGATTTGTTCTTCCACGGATATGTCAAATACAAAAATGCCTTCTCTTATAACAATAGCATAGTGCAATTGTGATAAGTGATGGATATGCATTCTTGATCTATTTCTATCAATTGTGAAGGATTTGGTTGCGTGCCTTTGGTAAAATTCTAGAACCAACAATACAGAAATTAGTCACTGTCAAGGTAGAGATGTATCTTCGAATAGATGTGGAATTGAGTTAAATGATAAAAGAATGAAATAACTTGCTACAGTAACAGTAGCTGATATAGAGAGAAGGAAAAGTTGAGCAACATGTTTCCTCGTGAGTGTCCGGTGGATAATTTCTCTTTCAAGTATCCGTACAGCGATTGAGAGTGAGGAATAGGGTTCTGTCGTAACATAAATTATACAGACCAATTCTGTCGCTACTTCACTTTCAATCGTTATGTCACTATCACTTGTGGCGTGTTATCCACATAGTTGTTCATTATGATATTGGTATTTGTTGGGAGCAGTTAGTTTACGGTAATCTGATAGTCCAATTAAAGCTAATGCAATTTATATCTCCTAAAGAATTGAAAAATATGGATTTCTCTCTTCTAAAAAGGAGAGGCGGAGGCAATTGCAAACAAGTTTAAGTTATATATATCGTTATTATAAGAAAATTTTACATTATTGTCACTCTTACCCGTTAAGGAGTGTCGTGACTGCCTTCACAGTAGCATGCAATCAGTGGCGGAGCCACTTTATGCTAAGGGGTGTAATTGATACTTAGCTGGAAAATTATATTGTATAGTTAGGTCAAAATTTTAGTTAAATGTATAGATACTACTCCTACTATGTTGACTCTTATTTTTTATGTGTACTTTTTTATATTTTGACACCCCTTAATAACCGGCTCTGCCACTGCATGCGATGGTTGTCGGAAATGATTCCTGGTGGTCATTGACAGGAATATGGCCATGGCACAAATTGCCCAAGGGGACGCTATCTGAGGCGTGTTGCTCGTGATGGATTTAACAGTTGACACTGACCCTAGAAATGACCTCTCTCTATACACTCCCTGTAAGATCATCCAAATGTGAAAAATGCATAGCACTGTATGAGAACATGGACTCAAACGTTAAACACCTTTCTATTTGTCCTTAGGCTGCACAAATAGGATCCTTCAGAGCTTAAATATACCTAATGTGGTCATCTCAACATTCAGACGACCGCCGATATGGATTATGGTGACATGATTGGAATTCCTCAATCCTTAATCAGAAGTCTCGGATTTGAGCTTTGAACATGATAAAAATCATGTTGTGAATGCCGCACCCAGAAATGGACCTTGCAATGCGAATTTGAAATTAGTCGGGAACTAAACACCGAGTGAGAAACCAAAAGAAACATTCAGACAACCACTGAAGCATCCTTCCATCCTATATTTTTACTCCTATTTCCAACGGACTTGACTTAAATTAAAGCTCGAACTAGCACTTCTTAAATACTTTCTTGATTTATAAAGTGTGACTATTTAGGCAGCTGCCGGTTAAGCTTGGCTTTCACTGGAGTATAGTACTTCATTTCTATTCGGAGCCGAGAAATTATTTTAGCAGGGAGGGCTCATGGTCATCATATCTTTTATGACTAAACACATTCTTTGACATCTCTTCCACGAAAAATGACACAAACAATGGCACTTTTTTTTTCAAGATGCCCTTTGAATTTTCTTCCCTTCCTAAAAGGATTATTCATTGGATATCAAGCACATGCATTACTCATTTTTCACCATTACCTCCAAATCTTGATTGATGCTAATCTATGACATCTCAATTTTAAATTAGTTGAGGATAATTCTTGTAATATTTTATATTTATTTGACTCAAGCAAATCTATTTTGTTCCAAATACTTTACTTTTAAAAGTCTCTACTATTCTACTATGTTAAAATAAATCACAAAGAGAGAGAGACAGGTTAATATGGAGGCTAAGATCTTCTATGCGTGTCTATTAGGAAAAAGAAAAAAGAATAAACAAAGTGCATCTTTTTAACGGAGTTTGATAAGCGTGTGGAGATAAATAGAGTGATATTTGAAAGAAAAAAAACAGTACATTATTCACTTCTTAAAACTTGCGAGCGAGTGTCGATCGCTCCTTTGCATGGGCAAGATCTGACGACTCTTAAAGTTGAAAAATAGTATTTTGAATTTGAAGTTGCGTATGGACATTTCACTTGAAAAAAGGTTAATATTTTGTGAATGAAAAGAAATTCACTTGAAAAACTGATTTTGAAAAATTCATATTCAAAAACTAACCAAAAAATTATTTCAACGTATCGCCAAATAATATTTTGAAATCTCTCTTTGAAAAAGGGAAAAGAGAATAAGAAAAAGAGCAAGGCTAATGATCACTTGTTTAAGGTTAGTAATCTGTTGATGACAAGAATTGACCTTTTGCCTCTTTGTTTGAATTTGATAACGTTAATTTCGTTGACTAATTGGCTGTTGCTTCTCTATTCGACAAGAGTGGAAGAATGTAATTATTCTCAAGTTCTGCTTAGGGATATAATATTTTTGAGTAAATTTCACTTTATCATTTAAACTTTAGGCTGAAGGCGACATACCTCCTAAATTTTCCATGGAGATAAACTTCCAAACCAAGAATATTTTGGTGAATCATTAAAAATATTCTAGTGGAAATTGCACAAAATGAATAGTCCACAAAGTAGAGATATAAAGCTTTTAGTTTGAGCAACAAATAATAAAGGAAGAAAATGACCAAAAAAAATGTTACGAGTGCAAACGAATAATAACAACCGATGGTAGGACCTAGTAGCTCAGTAATCCCCCTTTTCCATTTCCCTTCCCCTACCCTATGTAATAAAAATATATATATTTTTTAAAAAGAATAATAACAACCGATTGAAATGCTTTCAAGAGAAAATATAAAAGCATCTAAGACGTATTTTAGTGCCCATATCTATCAATGAAATTAAGATAAAATAAAACAAACTCCAAATAACCTAAAAAATTATATATCTTTTTATTAACTTTCTTTGTCGGGTAAAATCTCAAACGGAAAGAATATTCTTTTGTTTTGGAATTAAAATATGAGTTTCCTCATATAATTTGGTGGCAATCTTTAGCTAGTTTTTAGGTTTGAGTTAGACCATTTTTTAAATCATGGTATCATAGGCTAGAAAAGGGCATCCCGATGCACTAAGCTCTCGCCATGTGCAGGGTCCGGAGAAGGGCCGGACCACAAGGGTCTATCGTACATAGCCTTACCCTACATTTCTGTAAGAGATTATTTCCACGACTTGAACCCGGACCACAAGGGTCTATCATAGGTGTTTACCCCAAAAAATGTAAAGTTGAATTTGTAAGTAGTTTTAAGGATACGTGGACTGATTCACAATATAAGATAATGAACAATTGATATAAGATAGAAACGACAAGTAAGAAAGTAGATTGGATTACCTTGAGCTCGGATGAATCCTTTCAGCAAGATCGGTCCATGTCTTAGTAAAATAGCTTCGGTTATAGAGTCAATATGAGAGCTAAATGAATAAAATATCAGTAATTTTGAGTTTAAAGTACAAGCTGTGAGAATGGGATGCCCTTCCAACATGAAGGTTGGGCCCCTTTTATAGTTATGAGATGAAGGCATTAAAACCTGAGATTCCCTCTCAAATTAAGTGTCATCAATGCTAATAATAGCCTATTAATGACTAAAGAGTAACAAATGGCGCCATATCTGGATTGATCTCTATTCCCCGATTTGAAATTAAGAAACCAAGAAACTTTTCCGAGCCAACTTCAAAAGCACACTTCTCCGAGTTCAACTTCATATTATACTTCCGGAGTATGACAAATATTTTCTTCAAATGCTTTAAATGGTCTTTTGTCTCCAGGGACTTAACTAATATATCATCAATATAAACTTCCATTGTATTGCATATTTGGATTTCAAACATACAATTAACTAGGCGTTGATATGTTGTTGTGGCATTTTTTAATCCAAATGGCATTACATTATAATAGTAAGTCCCATATCTAGTTATAAAAGAGGTTTTCTCTTGATCCTCTGGATTCATCCTGATTTAGTTATATCTGGAGAAAACGTCAAGAAAACGTAGCATCTCATGCCCTTTCGTAGCATCGATCATTCGATCAATGTGTAGTAAAGGAGAAGAATATTTTAGACAAGCCTTATTTAAAATTTTAAAATCTACGCACATTCTTAGTTTGTTACCTTTTTTAGGCGCAACAACTACATTTTCTGGCCAATCCGGATATTTTCTTCACGGATTGAACATATATTTAATAACTTTGTTACCTCTTCCTTGATAAACCTATGCTTGTAGTCGGCCATAAGCCTATTTTTCTGCTTCACCAGAGGGAGAATCGGATCCAAACTCAGCTTGTGAGTTGTAATCTCTGGTGGGATACCTGTCATGTCTAAATGGGACCAAGCAAAGCAATCAACATTAGCTTTAATAAATTCAATTAATTTAAGCCTGAGCTCCGAGGATAACCCGATGCTTAAGTATACCTTTCTATCCGGCAGATGCACGAACAATACTACTTGCTCAAGTTCTTCTATGGTTGACTTCATGACGTCTGAATCGTCCGACAGTACAAAAGACCTCGGGATGCGATAGTAATCCTCTTCCTCCTCGTAGTTTTATTTCTCACCTTTTTCTTTCTTCGGGCCTGATGTGCCTGAATCCTGTAATTGTTATTCAACTTATTTACCCTTCTTTTCATCATTCTCCTCCTTTTGTCTTTCCACCGAATCTTCTACCGAAACTATTTCTCTTGTAGCCGGTTGCTCTCCCTGAATCTGCTTAATTCCCTCCGGAGTCAGGAATTTAAACATCATATACAATGTCGAAGGCACAACTTTCATACCGTGTATACATGGCCTACCGAATAGCGCATTGTACCTCATTTACCCATCAATAATGCAAAACTTCATTTGTCGGATTGTTCTGGTTGTGTTGACCGGAAGAGTGATTTCCCCCTTCATTGTTTCACTAGCCATATTGAATCTATTAAGAATCCGGACTGCAGGAACAATTTTGTCCAACATCCCCATTTATTCTACCACCTTCCAACGGATGATGTTGTCCGAGCTACCTAGATCAATTAAAATCTGCTTAATCTGAAAATTATTAATAGAAAAAAGAAATTATCAATGCATCATTGTGAGGTTGAATGATGTCCTCCGCGTCTTCATCGCTGAATGAAATTACTTCCTCCTGCAAGAAGTCCCTGGATCTCTTTTTCAAAGTTATCGACACTTTAGTCTTCTTTACGGTCATGACAGATCCTCTTGGAACGTCCATTCCTATGATAATCATATTTATGACATGCTGGGGTTCTATCGGGTCCGCCTATTTATTTGCCTCTCTATTTTTGAAGTTTTCCTTAGCTCGATCACTCAAAATCTCCCGTAAATGACCATTCATCAACAATTGGCCCACTTCATCTCTGAGTTGTCGATAGTCCTCCATCCGGTGCCCGTGTATTCCATGAAAATCACATAGCAAATTCGGATCTCTCTGTGCTGAATCTGACCGGAGGGGCCTCGGCCACCTCATCTCCTTAATGTGCTCAATAGCTAATACTAGTCCGATCGCATCAATATTAAAATTATATTAGGACAGCCTTGGGATTTCCACGTTGTTTGAAGATCCTCTACCAGTATCATTTTTAAATTGCAAGCCTCTACAGGTAGACCATCGATCATTGTGTCTATCTCCAACCCCTCTGTCCAATGAAAAGTTACGATTGTTGCGCCCTCGATCTGATCTGAAGTTCGACCTCTCAGGGGGACAGTATGGTTGGTACCTATCCCATAGAGATCTTAACTCTAATTCAACTACCCTTTTTGACTTATCAAGGCCTTTATTCTGTCCTGCTGATCCCGGTGGGTGTTCGAACTGATCGTCTTCTACTCGGATTTTTGACTCGTACCTATTGTGTACGTCCGCCCATATTACTGCTGGGAATTCCAACAAGTTCTCCTTTAACTTCAATGATGCACTGGAGTTCCTAGGATTCAACCCTATAGTGAAAGCTTCCGCTGCCCATTCATCTAGTACCGAAGGAAGGAGCATCCGTTCCTTTTGAAATCTTATCGCGAACTCTCACAACAACTCTGTATCCTTATGAGCGATTTTGAATATATCCACTTTTCTTTCTTGGACCTTCCTTGCTCCGACGTATGCCTATATAAATGCATATGCAAGAATTTTATATGAGTTAATAGAGTGTTCGGGTAATAGAGAATACCAGGTCATTGCCCACTTGGACAATGTTTCACTGTATTTCTTCAGTAAAATTGATTCTATCTCATTCAGATGCATGTCGTTGCCCTTCATCGCATAAGTGTACAATGTCACATGCTTTTGTGGATCCGTGGTTCCATCGTACTTTGGGAGATCTACCATTTTGAACCTTTTTGGTATTAGCTTCGGAGCCGCACTCGGTGGAAACAACAATTGGATATATCTCTTCGAGTCCGACCCTTTCAGAATTAAAGGCACTCCCAGAATCTGATCTATTCATGAATTGAAAGTGTCGACATTCTTTTTATTAGTATCCATACGCTTGGTCAAGGCTTGGAGTAGTTTCAAGACCTTCGAGAACTCATTTCCTCCCGAACCTTTTCCATTCCCTTTGACTCGATATTTATCGTGGACGGGATGAGTTTCATCCTCTGTAACTGAGTGATCGCCTCCTGCTGTTTCTCTAGCATGGTAAAAATTCAAGTAAAATTTGCCCCGGCTATCCACACTCAATTATTCGCTTCGTTATTTGAAGTCTTTTCAACGAATCTCCTGGATCCTCGGGGCAAAACCATGGGATGATTCTCATACTCACCAGTCATTGGGTCAACGAACATGGCGATGTTGTTGTTGTTACCGATATTGTCATCATTATTGATCTTGTTATTGTTGTGGTCACTATTATTGTTATTGTTAACACCAACTTGACTCATCTGGCTGATATATGGTATTTAACCTATTCACAAAATCTCAAAAGAAATAAGTGAAATATGAATGAATCACCACAGTTATCCTTAGCCCCATGGTGGGCACCACACATTTTACCCCCAAAAAGGTACAATTGAATTTGTAAGTGATTTTAAAGATACGTGGATTGATTTGCAATATAAGATAATGAACAATTGATAATAAGATAGAAACGACAAGTAAGAAAGTAGCCTGGATTTCCTTGAGCTCGGATGAATCCTTTGAGTAAGATTGGTATGAGTCTTAGTAAAATAGCTTTAGTTATAGAGTCAAAATGAGAGCAAAATGAATAGAATATCAGTAATTTTGAGTTTAAAGTACAAGATGCGAGAATGGGATGCCTTTCCAACATGAAGGTTGTGCCCCTTTTATAGTTATGAGATGAAGGCATTAAAACCCGTGATTCCCTATTAAATTAAGTGTCATCAATGTTAATAATGATCTATTAATGACTAAATAGTAACGGTTGGTGCCATATTCGGATCAAATATATGTTGGATTAAAGTGGGCATAAATGCCGGAAAACCAAAAACCAGATCGAACCGAATTAATTCGGTTCTTCAATTTATCGGTTCAATTTCGATTTTAATTTTTTTAAAACTTTGGTATTCGGTTATGTTTTTGATTTTGATGTACCGGTTCTTCGATTAAACTGAACTTAGGTCGTGGGGGATCTTTTCATCATCTAATAACCCTAAAGAGGGTAGGAACATAGATGGTATACTATCAAGTTTCTATCTAAGTTTTTTCAAATAACAAACAAGTAGTATGGAAACGTTTATTATTAGGTCAAAATTCATTTTTTAAAATTAAAAGTCTATAACTTTCAACTAATATTAACATCATAACTACAGAGATTATACTTATCAAGATTATAATTAGAAACACATAGTTTAAAAATCATAACTCTTGTAGATTTTCAGGTCACTGGAATGCTCGCTCACCCTGGCACTTGACTCCCTTCTTTCTTCACTGAACTTTAACGGGATAAATGACCTAGGTGCTAGGAGACTCAACAGACTCTTCCTAAATGTCTTTTAGAGATGAGGGTTTTTAGACTAATATGGTTCTAAGTATAAACTTTCAAAGTATTTTTCTCTGATAATATGATATTGTTGTTGATATGGATTATAGACTAAGAGGGTGTTTAGCTAAGCATGGGAGAAATATTCAGAAGATTGAAGTTATTGTATTTCGAAGTTGGTTTCAAATGTTACATAGAGACTCGTTATATAGATAACCTCTACTGCTTACATTATTGCTATGTTACAAAAGTCTAAAGAGATAAGTACTACTTTTTCAAAAGTCTAAAAGTGTACAATATCTTGTCTACCATAATTTCAGACATTTCTAAAGTTGTTTGTCTTTGTTGTCGATTTGTCAAAGTTGTCAGCTGTCATCTTTATCTTTGATTCTTCGTGGGTCCGGCGGCTTTTATAATTGTTGAGGCTAGCTGCTACATTCCATAAGTATCTTGCAAGCTGTCTTCCATTGGTTTGTTGTTCTCGGATGTCTTTGTAGTATAGATTGTAATATATGGTAATATATAGACTTACTGTAGTTAGACTACATTGGGCCGTATCAAAGTATTACATTGTGGCTTGCTGTAGTTAAACTACATTGGGTCGTATCATGCAAAAGGATCAGAATATTCTTCTTTTTATAGTGTTCTTCATAACATGTTTAGTATTTATCACAGACCTTTTCTTCTGACCTGTCAACATCTGATATTGTTCCATAGTTTCTTTTGCATGCCTGTGCTTCATGTTCATGATTCGGTCATGCAAGTTTGTAAGGTCAATAGTATCTTGAGATACTATATCATTATTGTAATATAGAGTTATCAGCTCTTTTACTTCTCCTCCTTTTGTTGTTCCTATGATACATGCCTTTCTGGCTCGTAACATGTCTTCAATCTTGGATTTTAAGGTTAACAGTCCAATAGCTTGTTTGGCACTGAGCCATTCTTGGAATATATCAATGGTGCAAGGAATTTTCATTTTTAAATCTCCATCGTCTCCACTAATAATACTATATTTTCCTGTTTTGAATAGTTGGCAGATTACTATGGGTTTTCCTGTTAAATCAGTCGAGGCATCAAACATTTGTATTCCATATATGACTTTTCCAAAGAATACATCATGGCCTTTGTAGATTCTACAATGACACTAGGCAATTTTGCAATATTATACATGGTTTCATCCACTATTATTTTATCAATAAAACCATAAGTAAATAATTTTGATACTATATCTGAATTAGCATTTTCACTGCATAAAAATCTGGGATATTTGCTAAGCTTAGCACTTCTTAAAATATAAGGGTTAGATTTATAGTCATAAAACTTATTTATTTTTTCAAAAGCATTGATATGATCTGGTGTGTATTTCAGCTTATCACTCATTGATACTGCTATTGATATCTGGGAAGAGGATGATAATGAAGATGGTATAGTGGCAAGTTTGGATGTAATAAGTGCTAAATGTTTAGTAAGATTGTTTGGTTTTTCATGGGTAGTTGTAGGTGTTTTTGTGTGAACATCACTGGTTTGTAAAGTTTTCAATATTTTTTGGTCTTGTAAGGCTTCTCTGAGTTGGTTTATAAGATGGGTACATTCTTGTATTTTTGTTGTTATGGTTTCATGGGTTTGAGTGATAGCTTCCATGACATTGGTAATATATTCTTCCATGACATTGGTAATATATTCTTCAAAGTTGTCATCAGTTGACATAGTTACACCTGCTAAGAAAATTAGCTAAAACATTCTTAGTTCCAGATATATTCTTAACAGTAAAATCGTAACAACAAAATAATGATTGTCATTTTCTTCTTTTATTAAGTTCTGGTAAAATCTTATTAGTTATGAATGATTTCACTTGAGTATTATCAGTTCTAACCACAAATTTTACTGGTAATAAGTGATAATGAAATCTTTTTATTCTAAATTTTACAGCTAATAATTCTTTTTCATTAATATGATAATTTTTCTCATTTGGTTTTCATGTTCCACTTCCGTATCCACATATCAAAGGTTTTTCTTTATGTACATCATCTTTTTCATAAGCTATGAGGACTGCTCCTCATCCTATATCACTATCATCAGTAAAAATTCTAGTTGATCTTGTTCCGTTGGTATTCTATGTTTTGTTAAGTCTTTTACTTTTTCCTTGATTTTGTTTATAGCTTTAGTATGTTCTTTCCATTCAAATATTATATTTTTCCTCGTTAATTCTTGTAATGGTTTTCTTAAGAGTGGTAAATCTTTTATATGGTCTAAAGCATAATTTACTACTCCTAGAAATGGTTGTACTTTTTTTTATTTTCTAATTTTTCTTTAAAATTCTTTATTTTTGTTACAACATATTCTTTCAATTGTAATCCTTCTTTATCTATTATATATCCTAAGTATTCGATACAATTTTTGAAGATTTCAGATTTTTTTCCAGATAATAATATTCCATGTTGTTTCACAGTTTTTATAAATTCTTCTAGATGTTTTATATGGTCTTCCAGATTGTCACTATATATTAATATGTCATCTACATATACTATACAAAATTCTGTTAATTTTCTAAACACTTGGTCTATTCTTCTTTGAAATATTTGTAGTGCATTTTTTAATCCAAATGGTAGTACATTCCATTAATAGTGTCCTTGAGGGGCACTAAAGGTTGTTAAGGGTTTTGATTCATTTGTTAATTTAATTTGCCAAAATCTACTTTTACAATCAAATTTACTAAACCATTTTTTATTTCATAATCTGTTAATAAGGTTTCTTTTATATGGTAAAAAATATCCATCAAATATTATATTTTTATTTAATTCTCTATAATCTATTACCATCCTAGCCTTTTCTCATTTCTTTTCACTATGTTTTCTTACTAAAAATGCTGGGCTGCTATGTAAGCTTTTACTTTCTTGTATTATCTTTAGATCTAACAATTCCTTTATCTGGGTTTCAAATTCTTTCTGGTCTGTCGGACTATATCTAATAGGTTTACATCTAATTGTATTATTGGGATTTATTAATTTGATTTCAGCATATATTTTTTCTTTTTCCTAATTGTACTGTATTTTCTCCAAAATTCATTTTTAATATATTAAGATATTTTTCTTTAATAGTTGTAGGTTATTATTCCTATCTGATCTTATATTACACAATCGTAATGTCTGTATTGTTAATATTATTTTTAATATTATCAATTTATTACAAGACGTTTGTAAACTTAAAGTATTATTATTTAAAACTTGTGTTTTAAAGAAGTCTAAGAAATTATTTCCTAATAATACTTGTTGTTTCATATGATCTTCTTGATATATTATCAGTAGTCGAAATATTGTTTTATCTAATATTATTCTCATATTTTCTGCTATTATATCTAACTATTTCATTTGTTCATTAAATCCCAATACTCTTATTCTATGAGTTTTAGATCTTTTTCATCTATGTAATTCTAATACTCATTTTCTCGCTAGACATAAGTCGGCTCCACTATCTATAAAGATTTTTTATTTTGTCATTTTATTAGGCTTATATTCTATATGAACTTCTATATAAATTGCTACCATTTAATTAGGTTGTTGTATTTCTATTTCTTTTGTTATACTATCTATTTCTCTTAACTCTTTTATTGTTATTTCATTCATTTTCCCCTTATTTTATTAAGGTTTTAGCAACCTTTTTTATATCTATCATGATAATATTTATATCTTGTTCCACTAGTAATTGTACTAAGTTTATAGGCATATTCTCTTTCACATTGTATCCGGTAATTTCTTTCTTCTAACATTTTTCTTTTTTCTTCTTGTAATTCCATTTTATTCTGAACTATCTTCACTATCTGAGTATTGGTTAATAAAGTTAATATTTTCTGGTTCTGTTTCACTTTCTTCTTCAGTTTGACTAACATAAAAGTCTTCATATTCATACCATTTATTATTATCTTCTTTTATCTGTTGTAGATTCATAATAAATTGTGTTGTGTTTATATATTTTACACATCTTTTCTTTAATTTTGGGCATTTATTAGCATAGTGTTCTTTTTCATTACAATTTCAACATTTACATTCTTTGGGTTTTTCTTCTAAAGGTTTTATATACTTTCTTTTTCTAAATTTTCTCTTATGTTTAAATCTCTTCCTAGTTTCAGGAGTATTTTTATATTTTTTAAATCTCTTTTTCCTATAAGGTTTGTAGTTTGGTTTATTGTATCTGTTGTATCTTTGATATCCTTTTCTTTGATATTTTTTTATTCCTATGACCTTTCTTATATCTCCTTTCTTTTCTTTTATCATCACATCCAAATTCTAGTCTTCTTTCCGTGAATGCACATATTTCTCTTAATCCTAATTTCTTATCTTTTTTATTTTTTTTGTTGCATTCTATACTCTTCACATTTTCGCATTAAGTATGCTCTTAGTACTCTTATTCTTTCTCCTAACGTGTTTTCTTTTGGTTATAATTGAGCATATTCTTTTGATAGTTCAGTATTATATGGTGTTGGTAAATGGTCATAGTAAAGATGTTGATATATTAAACCTTCTTGTGGTAAGAATCTTGCTTCACAAAAGAATTTACTAAAGTTTATCGTATATTCTGATAATTTATTGATTTTGCAGCATTTCATGTTATTTAAATTCATTATAATTTCAGTTTTTCTTTCTGCAAATACGTTTTCTCGTGCTACCAACCATTTTTCTCTTAAAAATTCTTTTTTTAGTACAATATCAAATATCATTAGCATAGATTTTCAGTCTTTTGCATGACTAAATATTTCTCATCTTAATTGGTATGCTATAGATTCCATCAAATATTCTACTTTTCCAATTAATGTTTTAGATAATAAATCATAAATATAATCTAGGTTATCAGTATGTGTAGAGTTCATTAATGCTATATAATTTCCGAGATTCCAATCATTTATTCTTCTACCTATTTCTTGTTCATCATAAACATTATCTAAATCTAGGAAGTATCCATTAAAATTTACACCTTGTGACATTGATCCTATAAATTCTTTGAATTCAGCTTGTTGTTCTACTGGTATATGTTTTGGTAAATTATTATGTCGTCTCGTTATTACTTCTAAATTAGGGTCTATTAATTTTTCTTCAGGATAGTCATTAGTATCTTTATTTACTATATCATGTGTCTCAATTTCTGTTTCTATAGATCTGTTAAATTCATCTTTTACATCGCTTTCAAGTTCTTCTTCTATGATTGCATTTACATTTTTTAAATTTTTCTAAAGCTTCTATTATTTGATTATTTTCCTTCACTAATTCTGAGTTTTCTTCTTCTTCTATTTATTTTATAAATTTTGCTACTTGTGTTTCTTGGTTAGTTAACTCATCTTCTGTATTGCTATCTGTATCTTTATTAGTTTTTTCACTACTGGTCGTACTTTCATCACTTGTTTTATATATTTTCCTTACTTTCTTTTTCCCTTTTAACCTTATTAATTGTTCTTTTAGAATATTTAACTCTTCTTTTAATTCTTCCATTTCTTGTTTGACTTGATTTAATTCTTCCTTCGTTTGTTTTAATTCTATTTTTGTTTCTTTTAGCATTTTCTTTGTATCTTTAAACTTATGTTTAAATACTTGTTTTATATATTTTCCTTACTTTCTTTTTCCCTTTTAACCTTATTAATTGTTCTTTTAGAATATTTAACTCTTCCATTTCTTGTTTGACTTGATTTAATTCTTCCTTCGTTTGTTTTAATTCTATTTTTGTTTTTTTTAGCATTTTTTTTGTATCTTTAAACTTATGTTTACATACCTGTTTTGTATATTTTCCTTACTTTCTTTTTCCCTTTTAACCTTATTAATTGTTCTTTTAGAATATTTAACTCTTCTTTTAACTCTTCCATTTCTTGTTTGACTTGATTTAATTCTTCCTTCGTTTGTTTTAATTCTATTTTTGTTTCTTTTAGCATTTTCTTTGTATCTTTAAACTTATGTTTACATTTTTTATATTTACTCAGTCATTCTTCATTATTATGTGATTTTAATTTTGTATTTTCTTTTTGTAATTCTGATTTTTGTTGTTCTTGTTTTTCTAACTTTAGGTGGAAGTATTCAAATTTTCTGTGTCAGTTAAATATATATTTTCATCCTTTTTATTGTTAATTAGTATATTTTTAGAGTCTTTCTTTCTTATTGATTCATACTTGTATCTTTCTTTTTCTGTTATATTTTTTCCATGGTTTATATAAAATTGTCCATTTTTATTTAATATTGCCAAGTTATCTAATGTTTTTTCTACTGATTCTGATAGTTTAAGTTTTGTTTTATTAATATCTACCATTATAGGTTATTTACTTCTTCTCCATGCATCTATTGATATTAGTTCTGGTTGTTTAATTGCAGTATCAACTATTTTTCCAATTATTCTTTCTTGATTCGTACTAGATTCGCCTTCTTCTATTATCTGTTTTTCTTTACTTATATGTGCTACTAATATGTTAAGTTGTTCTAGTATTATTTTAAATGTTGGTACTTCAGATACATTCCCTAATTTTGTTAATTCTTCTCTTATTATTTTTTGTATTTGTGTTTGATTTTCTTTTATGTCATCCATTATTATCAGGGTATTTTTTATCTGTTCTTTTACTATTATTTCGTTCCATGTTGTATCAATTTTTTCATTAAGGTTACTTAGGATTATTTATTATTTTTTTCCACCCATTTTCCATATCTATCCATATTTTATCAAATTTATTACATCGTTGTTCTAGTTGTTTTATATCATTGTCTAATTTCATTTCTTTTGCATTGTATTCTAGGTATTTGAGTTGGGATATTATTTCTTCTGATAAAACTATTTTTATTATTTTTAATTTTTATTTTTTCTTTTATATTTTTCCTTGGATATTCATATCTTATTTCCTAATATGTTAATAAGATTTCTTTTATATGGTAAAAAATATCCATCAAATATTGTCTTTTTATTTAATTATCTATAAATTTTCTGTTACCTGCTACAGTGCTTCTGTACAAGCATAATTCGTAAGGCTTTTGGAATTAAGTCATTAATTTTTCTTACAGAATGTTTGGCCTTTGGTCCTCATATGCCATATTCATTTTCTCTGATCTTTTTTATGATTTGTCATATTAAAATCTCTCAATTTGTTTATTCAAGAATACATTTTTAGCATTTTATAGTTTCAGAGCTAGTTAATTCAAGATTTCAATAGCCCAATTTAAATATAAACTACACAAAATAGTCCATTCTGAATTAAAAAAATAGTTCATTTAACAAGTAGAAAAATAGCCCATTATATGAGGTCAATACCGAAAAACCGAACTAAAAAAAATGAAACCGAACTAGAAAAAACCAAACCGAAAATTAATTTGATTCAATGTTCGGTATGCATAAGTGAAAAACCGAAAATTGAAGAATCGGACTGAACTTTGGAAAAACTGAACCGAAGAACCGAACGCCCACCTCGGACTTTCATTCTAATCTTCCCACGCGTTACGCCGGATTTCACCGTGTACAATTGGCTAGATTTATCCAAATTTTTTAGTTTATATGATGTTAGGCCTCATATTATATAGTCCACGCTCTAAATGTCGGACATGCCGGGTATGTCACGCAATCCTTGTTTCATGAACTAGCTTTTGGAGTCAAGTTATACCCAAAAGTATTACTCTCTATGTCTCAATTTATATGACATAATTTCCTTTTTAGTCAGTTTAAAAAAGAATGACAAATTTCATTATTTGGCAATAATTTAACTTTAAACTTTAGTTTTTACGCTTAACGAGATGATCTATAACCACACGAAGATCTTTGGCTTATTTAAGATCACAAGATTAAAAAATCTTCCTTTATTTCTTAAACCCTATACTGAATCAAACTATATCATATAAATTGATACAAAGAAAATATCACTTTAGAAAGCATTTTTCATCATTTGTCTGTCTTCCATAGTGCTAAAAATAATGATACTACTTGGTTAACCTAGAAGACTCCGAAATCATTTTGTTCAATTTGACATCATGAGTGTGTTTGGTAAATAGTTTTCATTTTTTTCATTTTTGGTTAGTCAAAATGTGTTGAAAAATATTTTTTTAGGAAAAAAGTTCCTTAAAAATAAGAAAAATGTCTTCCCTAAGTAGGGAAAATAAGTCCATAAGTGACATTCCAAGTTTATTGTTTCTATTAAGAGTCTCACATCGGATATGGAATGTGAACATGGACTCCTTATATGAACTTGGACAATCCTCACCCTACAAGCTAGCTTTTGGGGTTGAGTTAGTCTCAAGATCCATTCTTTACAAGTATCAGGGCCAGACACATTCCAATTTTTTGTTCACCGATGTTGGGCCCCCAAATTATATTATCCACGCTCCAGTTAACAAAGTTTGGGCGTGAGGAGGAGTGTTAAGAGTCCCACATCGGATATGGAATGAGAACATGAACTCCTAATATGGACTTGGACAATCCTCACCCTACAAGCTAGCTTTTGGGGTTGAGTTAGTCACAAGATCCATTCTTTACAGTTTCATCTCCACCCACCCAAAGCCCCCAACCCCCACCCCGTTCACTATCTCACCCCCCACCATCCCCGAACACCCACTCCTCATCCATTCCATCCCGTAGTATTTTGGTAGATTACATATAAATGTTCTTGGATACTATCTTTTTGTTTACATATCAAACACTAAAAAATAAATAAGATACTTGTTTTCCAAAAAAATATTTTCTAGAAAAATATTCTCAATAGACAACATTTTCTATAAAAATATTTTCAATAGAAAACATTCTCTATAAAAATATTTTCAATAGAAAACATTCTCCTTCCTACCAAACACACACATATCATTACTTTGCAACCGAAAAAAGATAATATCACTCTACTCCCAATTCCAATTCTCTCTCTCTCACACTTATTTGGTTTAAAGTTGCAATTATTTTTCTTTCTTTTCAGTAACAAACAAACCACAAACCACAAATTTGGTCTCATTAAACCATAAAATTCCCTTATCTTAACCTTAACCTGGTGCACTAGTACCCTTTTATTAGAGAGATTAGTCCAAAAATTGAATCTTTTTATAGTTAACAAGGGATACGATATGCAAGACCAATCATCAATATATTCACAGATCAAGCCTCAACTCCCAGATCAAGAAATCTTGAAATGTCCTAGATGTGACTCAATTAACACAAAATTCTGTTACTACAACAATTACAACCTTTCTCAGCCACGTCATTTCTGTAAGAACTGTAAAAGGTATTGGACTAAAGGAGGTATTTTGAGGAACATCCCAGTTGGTGGTAGCTCTCGCAAGAACAAAAAACGATCATCATCTTCAAATTCAAATAGTAAACGCTCCTCAACAACGGCGGCGACTTCATCCTCAACTTCAACTTCAGCGGCACTTCCGAAAACAGAGTTTTTTACTACAGCTACTATTCCAGCTTTTGATCAGAATAACCAGATTCTTGATGTGAACGGGCCTTTCGGCCCGCTATTGGGATCAAGCGAGCCAGAAATTAGCAATTTGTTAGAAGCTTTGAACTCAAACGGGCCCAATTCGGGCTTTGTTTTGGGCTTAGATGCTGCACCTCAAAGTGGGAATAATAACACTAGAGATGAATATTTGGGTGAAGATTCTAATTGTTGGAATGGTAATAATGGTTGGCCTGATCTTGCTATTTACACCCCAGGTTCAAGCTTTCAGTAATTAATTACTACTAGTGTTTAAAAGATTGTTATAACTTGTACCAGTACTACTAGTACTTAAGAAAAGGCATTGATCCCTGCTTAGCATAAACAAATCGGCATATGTTATACACTTTGCTTAGTGTTTATTTAATTTTAAACCTTTTTCACCCGTGGTTACTGATTGCATACTAGTGGTAGTATATATTCCTTCCGTCCCAATTTATGTGGCACAGTTGTAATTTTGAGTCAATCAAGTTTTCTTTTTATTAGAATTTCTTTATATGTCTTTTCAATATTTTAAATTGTTAATTATTGTGTTTTATAGTATTTTTTACGTAATTTTCAAATATATAATTTTTATTTCAAAAAACTTAAAGCTTCTATATCCGAATTCACAGTCAAAATTCAGAAATTTAAATCTCAAAAATTCAATTGTGCCACGTAAATTGGAACAGAGAGTAACCTCTGAAAATTATGTGTCAGGCCATAACACGTTTTGTGTGGATAATGCTTAATACGTAGTAAATTGCTATCTAATGTGTCTCCCACACAAATGTTGTATCATCGTCTCCCGTCTTTTCAACATTTGAGGGTGTTTGAGTGTTTGTGTTATCCTTTGTTTCCATCATCTACAATTAACAAGTTGCAGGCTCGTTCAACTCCTTGTGTGTTTTTGAGATACCCACAAAATCATAGAGGCTATAAATGTTATGATTGGACGAATGAGAAAATAATTATTTCTCGTCATGTGATTTTTGATGAGTCTACATTCCCGTTTGCTAAGTCTCATGTGGCATCCTCACCTTCATATGATTTTTTGGATAACAGAATACATCTCATTTTACACCATCACTTTAATAACGAAACACAAGTGGAACCACATCCCCAAAATAACCAACATGTTTCGATCCATCCACAAAATGGGACTGGACCGAAGACCATAGCCGTGTTGCCGAAGGTTTCAGTCCAGTCCTGTTCTCGTGGAGGGCAGACCCAAGTGGGGGAGTCCACTGCTCCCTTACCTACATTTGTAAACCAACCCAATACAAGATCGCAGCCCAACACCGGCCATCACACTCCCCCTCGGCCCATTACCATTCTCGAACAGCCCTGGACCATTGAAACTCGTGCTATGCACGGGATCTTTAGACACAAACGTCAGTTTAACCTACTATCCATAGAACAACCGTCACCTATACAAAAAAATCCCAAAGCGGCCTTGTCCGATCTGAATTGGAAAACTGTCATGTTAGACAAATTTAATGCTCTTATTAATAATAAGACGTGGGAATTAGTACCACGACCGTCTAATGTGAATGTCATTCGGTCTATGTGGGTTTTTTGTCATAAGAAGAATTCTGATGGTTCTTTTGCGAGATACAAAGCTCGTCTTGTTGGTGATGGCAGGTCTCAGTAGGTTGGGGTCGATTGTGGTGAAACATTCAGTCCGGTAGTTAAGCCAACAACTATCCGGACGGTTCTTAGTCTGGCTCTTTCCAAATCTTGGTTCATTCATCAGTTGGATGTTAAAAATGTATTCTTACATGGCCACTTACAGGAAACAGTGTACATGCATCAATCGTTGGGTTTCCGAGATTATTCACGTCCAAATCATGTTTGCATGTTGAGGAAATCCTTATATGGTTTGAAACAAGCTCCTAGGGCATGGTATAACCGTTTTGCTGGATTCATTTCCAAGTCGGGGTTCTCTCCCAGCAAGTCTGATCAGCCGTTGTTCATTTATCGAAAGGGCGCTGACATGGCCTAAATACTTTTGTATGTTGATGATATTATTCTCACAACATCATCCACTTCATTTCGCCAATCTATCATATCTCTTCTTGTAGCAGAATTTGCAATGAAGGACTTGGGTACGTTGAATTATTTTCTTGGCATCGCAGTCACCTAATATGCAGGTGGTCTATTTTTGAGTCAAAAGAAATATGCCGAAGAAATAATTGAAAAAGCAGTGATGTCTTCCTCCAAACCATCACATACTCCAGTTGACACAAAGGCGAAATTGAGTAACACAGCCGGTACTCCATTTTGTGATCCTACACTTTACCGAAGCCTTACAGTATCTGACTTTTACGAGACCCGATATTTCCTATGTGGTTCAGCAAGTTTGTTTACACATGCATGATTCAAATGATGAGACAATGGGGGCTATAAAAAGGATTTTGCGGTATGTGAAGGGTACTCTCCATTTCGGCCTCCATCTGTATAAGTCCTCCATCAAACATCTTTCAGCCTACACAGATGCAGATTGAGGTGGCTGTCCGGACACACGACGTTCCACTTTCGGTTATTGTGTGTTCTTGGGGGACAATCTTGTTTCATGGTCGTCCAAACGACAATCCACACTGTCTCAGTCTAGTGCTGAGGCAGAATACAGAGGTGTAGCCAATGTAGTTGCTGAATCATATTGGCTCCGTAATCTACTATTGGAGCTACATTGTCCGATTGACAAGGCAACAGTGATTTATTGTGATAATGTGAGTGCGATATACTTATCCGACAATCCTGTTCAGCATCAGCGCACAAAACATATTGAAATGAATATCTTATTTGTCCGCGAAAAGGTTGCCCGTGGACAAGTCCGAGTTCTCCATGTCCCGTCCCGTTATCAGATTGCTGATATTTTCACCAAAGGGCTTCCGCGTGTACTTTTTGATGATTTCAGGGACAGTCTCGGCATCCGTGAACCTCCCACTAAGATTGTGGGGGACTATTAACACACGATAATTACGGGAGAAATCTCATAATATCATCATCCACCATAAATTATGTAATTATAATTACTTAGTAATATTGTAATTATTAGATAAATCAATTAGTTAGTAATTAACATCTTATATTTTAGGTAACCTAGATTATTACTACATACCATGATTGTATATATTTATATATATATATATATATATTCTATGGATGGAATGAAATACTCAAGGAATTATCTTCTTACAATTATTGTGTGTGATTTGAGAATTCATATATGTTATTCGGAGGAATTAAATTTAAGATGCTGAACTTTTTTTCCTTTATTTTTTTCTTATGTTGCTCTTTTCTCTTTATTTACCCTAAAAAAGATATAGTTAAATTTGTAAGTGGATTTAAGGATATGTGGATCGATTCGTAAGTAAATATAGTAGGCAATTCAATAATACAGTGGATGACAATAAGTAAAATAAGTAGCATAAGTTGGTGTTATCTTGATTAAAACTTGATTCGGTCCTTAGCAGAATTGCCTTGTGCCCGAGCCAATGTAGAGAGCTTGTACAACGTAAGATTACAGAGAAATATTGCAAGTAAGTGAAATGAGAATGTGATGCCCTTCCAACATGAAGGTTGAGCTCCTTTTATAGCTATGAACACAAGACATTTATGCCCGAGAATCATTCTCTAATTTAATGCAATTAAATGACAATAACGACCACATATTGACCAAAGAGTAACGACTGACACCAAATCCGGAGCGGATTTACATTAAAATCCTTTGGTCGCTAACCCGATGTCACTTGGTTTAGCCCTTGCCCAATCCTATTATTCAAACCGGACTCAACTCAAAGTATCTCACAATGGGTGCACAACACTGCTACACCCTTCGACCTCACACCTAAATCATGCCATGTGTCGTGTCAATTTCCACCGTATATAGATAGTCTCCACACTTCCCGGATCAAAGTTTACCGCAGTGATGAGAAGTGGAAATGATCCCTCCGATGTCTTCTCTTCTAAGTTTTCTTTCAAACTACTCCGAAATAGGCGGGAAAATGAAACGTTTACAATTCTAAAAATCGGACTCACGTCTTATCACTCTACGACTCTGGGCACGTGTTAACCTCCGATTGAACTGTCACTTCGGTTCACGAAGCGATTCGTAATGATGACTTCACCCCTATAAAAAATCCTTCTTGTTCTCTTTTTACATTTTACCTTTTGGTAAATTTCTTTTCATCCTTCGAGCGAACAACCTTCAAATCTCCAGATTTTCTTCAAATCTTCATACCCTCAAATCTTCAAACCTTCATCACAATGGCCAAGAATGCTCGATCTTCCTCTAGGCAATTTTCTTCGGCGACTTTACCACCGCCGACCACTGAAGAGGTCACCAACGTCGGTAAAACTTCTGAAACTCAGGTTGCTGCCGAACCCAGAGCCTACGACATGATGTCTTCAACCTTTCACTTCGACACATAGTTCTCCATTCAAACGACCTCTAAGAAATCTAGCCGTGGGGAGGAGGCTAGAACTGGTTGTCCTCTATCAAGGCCTTCCACCTCAAAAAAAGTCTGAGACGAGTTCAGTTGGACAAACCTCTCCGGGATCATTATCTCCATCCCGGACGATGACATCACCACCTTCATGGCCGGATACTCCAACATATACACTTACCTCTTCACTTTTAAACTTGATCCACCGATCGACCATGTGATCCTCAAGATGTGCAGGACTTACAACCTGTGTCTTGCACAAATTGGTCCAGTCGTTTATAGGATCGTAACCTGCCTCTGTTTTTTGGCCAACTTGGTCAAAGAGGACTTTACTTTGGATCATTTGATCCGTTTATAGGGTCCTTCCCAATTCGGACTTAATTTCCCTTCGTTGGGATATTTAGTGTTGAGGGTTACATTCTGTAGAACCAAGTCCCCTACTTGAAAGTGCCTATGCTTAGCCCTTCGATTGTAGTATCGACTCATCTTTGCTTTTGGGCCACTGACCGTAGCAATGCCAACTCACGGTGTTCATCTATTAAGTTGAGCTTGACAGCCATAACTTCGTTGTTCGATTATTCAGTTGCATCTAAGCAATTTTGAAAATATCTGCTTTCCTTGGTTGAACCATTCTTGCTCCGGCATGAGCCTTTATAAAGGCATCTGCAAGCATTTCAAATGAATTAATAGAATGCTCAGACAACATAGAATACCAAGTCATTGCTCCCTTGGAAAGCATTTTGACAAATTTCTTCAACAACACCGATTCAATCTCATCCGGATGCATGTCATTGCCCTTTATTGCACAAGTATATGATGTCACATGCTCATTTGGATTCATTGTCCCATCATACTTTGGGAGGTCAGACATTTTAAACCTCTTCGGTATCAACTTTGGTGTTGAACAATAACTGGATGTATCTTTTCGAGTCCGACCCTTTCAAGGTCGGAGGTGGCCCATGAATCTGGTCTACCCGTGAATTGTAGGTTTCAACCTTATTTTTATTGGTGTCAATTTGTTTAGTTAGGGCTTCAAGCATTTTCAAGACATCCAAGGACTCATTAGTCCCCGAGTCGTTGGCATTCTCGTTGACTCGGTCCTCTTCCCGACCTGGTTCATTATTACGGACAGGGCGAGCTTCATCCAGTGCGGATTCTCCTCTATTTTTATTTTGCAATTGAGTTATAACCTCATGTTTCTCCTTTAGCATATAAAATATTTGAGCCAAATTTATTTCACCATCCTCATCATCATTTGAAGTCTTCTGACGCGATCTTCTGGACGACTTGGGTGAAATCACGAGATTATTGTTATTCATTGGATCAACGTTCAGTGGAACACCATTTGGTGGAACAATGGGTGAAACACCATTATGTGGGTCAAGGGGTGGTGCAGCAAGCGGAACGCCGTTGTTATTGTTGACGTTGTGAGCACCATTGTCACTGTTGTTGTCTTCGTGGTTGCTAATCTCAATGTTGATTTCACTAGCCATAATGTTAGTGTTTGGTTTTTACATGTAACCACAAAAATCTCGAAAGAAACAAGTGAAATTTAAGCTTGAAACAAATCACCACTATTATCCTTAGCCCCACGGTGGGCACCAAACTGTTTACCCCAAAAAAAATATAGTTAAATTTGTAAGTGGTTTTAAGGATATATGGATTGATTCGTAAGTAAATATAGTAGGCAATTAACGATAATTAAGTGGATGAGAATAAGTAAAAGAAGTAGATTGAGTTGGTGTTATCTTGATTAAAACTTGGTTCGGTCCTTAGCAGAATTGCCTCAAGCCCGAGCCAATGTAGAGAGCTTGTACAACTTAAGATTACAGAGAGATCTTGCAAGTGAAATGATAATGTGATGCCCTTCCAACATGAAGATTGAGCTCCTTTTATAGCTATGAATACAAGACTTTTATGCCCGAGAATCATTCTCTAATTTAATATAATTAAATGACGATAACGTCCACATGATGACCAAAGAGTAACAGATGGCACCAAATTCAGAGCGGGTCCGCATTAAAATCCTTCGGTCGCCAATCCGACGTCACATGGTTCGGCCCTTGCCCAATCCTATTCTTCCAACCGGACTCAACCCGAAGTATCTCACAACGGGAGCACAACATTGCTACACTATTTGACCTCAAACCTAAATCATGCCACGTGTCATGTCGGTTTCCACCGTATATACTCTTTTTCTTTTCTAACCTAATATTCCACTAGTGACTTTATTTTCATCACTTGAAAGATAGTTTTTGGTGTATTATTGATTATGATTACCAAGATTTGGCCTTACTCCAATACTGTAGGCAACTGCATACAGTGTATTTGGTGCAGTATGTACGTAATGCCATACGTGAATGCTGCTATAACTATGTAGTGGATTGAACAGGTATAACGTTGTTTGCGCAATAGCAGATTTTTTGTATATAGTAAACTAAAAATATATGGTAAAACTTGCAGGTATCTATTGGGCTTGTAATAAATCGGATATATTTATCGAAATTTAAAAGTGATAATGATTAGAAACACATCTGAACTATCACTGCTTCGCGAGTTTCACATCCCAACTATATTATTCCCCTTTCTTATTCCTGAACTATCACTATCTATGTTGTTAAGAGTCTCACATTGGATATGGAATGAGAACATCGACTCCTTATATGAACATGGGCAATCCTCACCCTACAAGCTAGCTTTTGGATTGAGTTAGGCCCAAGATCCATTATTTATATGGTATCATAGTCAGACCCATTCCAATTCCTTATTCACCGATGTTGGGCCCCCAAATTATATTATCCACGCTCCAGTTAACAAGGTCTGGGCGTGCGGGGGAGTGTTAAGAGTCCCACATCGGAAATGAAATGGAAACATGAACTCCTTATATGGACTTGGACAATCCTCACCCTACACACTTGAAAGTATATATGTCCTAGAGACAATCATTATTAGGAACAAATGTACTTGAACAAATTCGTATTATTAATAAGATTAATATTTAGGGAATTTGCAATTATTGAATATTGTTTGATTGTTTGCAATTATTCATATATGAGCATCCCTTGAGCTTACGTTGTCATTAATAGAGTGAGATATTAATGATAGAACATAACTCTCAAAATAGCCTCGCCTAATGATCATCGAGAATGGGATATCGATGATACGTTATAAGTCGACATGTAGTCTGCATCACATTCTTGGATAATGTAGTATGGCTCACCTGCTACGAGTAATGGTTACTAGTGATGGACACGTGGATACTTTTGGAAAGTATTGGTATACCCTGTTGATAAACTGTTTGTTATACATGTCCAGAGTGTTATCAGCGTGTGGGAGATAAAGGTCCTCTGACTTAAGGTCAATACGCACCTTGTTTACAGAGTAATGTACTTTGACCCTGTCCTAAGCTTAAACTCCTTATAGGATAAGATACGGCTTGTGTTGGGTGCATTATAATGTAAACTAAGGTGATAGTTGGGCCAAGAATAGGATTCGTTCATCGATTGGATATTCGAGAGAGCACTCAACTTCTCAGTGGTATTAGGTCAACCAAGTCATTGGCCAATGCAAGAGACATATTCAGAATATGGTCTAGTTGTCGACTAATATAGATGAGATAAAGTGATCAAGACATTTGGATAGACACATGGCAAATCCTAAGCTTGATCAAGTATGTCGCGAATGAAATGAATTTATCATCTCACATAAAGGTTATGTTTGCTGGATTCATGTAAACGTACTTCACATATTGAATTCGTCGTACGACACAATCTAGGAGTTCCGTATGGATCTTAATTGGATTAGTGTCAATATATGAAGGCCTATAGGGTCACACTATGTCGATTGTCTCTTCGATCTAAGGGTGTATTGAGAAAGTATTAAATATTCGATTTGGAATCAAGATATTTAAATTGATAATAACTATGGGATAATTTCTATTCGATGGAAATTATTTAATTGAATTTTAGATTTAATTAAATGTGCTGAATATATAATGACGAAATGAGGAACGTCAGACGCCTACTAGGCTTATCCGCGGCGCTGACCCGACAGTGGGCCCAGTCAAACTAGCCCACTACACCTAAGTTTTTGGGCCAGTCTTAGAGCTCAACCCTAATCCGATTTTGACCTAAAATTAACTATATATATACAGCACTAAACCTCATTGATATTATAAGAATCAAAATACAACACAATTCTAGACTTAGAGTTTGGAATAAAGCTTTCTCGAACCTCTGCCAAGATTTCCTAACTTTCTTGACAGAGGAATACACTGTAGCAAGGTGCTTGCAGTCAAAGGGAACAAACGCGTGTTCGCCCTTTAGTAAAGATTCCAGATTGAATAACATGTAAGTGTTCTTGTTTAATTTTTACTTTACAGGTTTTTGATTGCATATAACCATACCAGAAGGCATTGTTGGGGTAAGTAAATAAAATTTTAAACTTCCGCTGTGCCTTTGATTATATGTTTTTTGAACCCAACAAATTTCTACAGTGGTATCATAGTCAGGTTGGTTCAATGATTATATAACAATTGAATAAAATAATAATATGGGTTAAACATTAAATTATTTTTCAAACTGAATTAAAACAAGGACTCTTGAAATCCTACATATCTTGACTGAACAGTTAACATTTTGATGTCACCCTAAACTATCAACTATGCAAATCGAGGAAGTCATTCCGTTCTAACTCGGACTAAGCCAAAGTGCAGATAATCGGTTCATTGCGAACATAGTGCACGGTGAAGAACGGGTAGGAATGGATGATGGTCGATAAGTGCGTTATTGATAATAGTGGGTGATGATAAATGATCTGATCCCTAAATTGGATTTAGGGTTTGGATGATTTTTAGAAAATCAACACGGAAACGTTCTGTCAGGACGTCGGCGCCGCGACCCTATGGTAGGGCGCCGCGGCGCGTGCTAGGGTTTCAAGGCAGCGCCACGGCTCTATGGTGGTGTGTCGTGGCGCCTGTCACAGTGATAGGCAGGAGCCGCGGCTCCTGTTCGAGATCCGCAATTAAAAGCTTCGTTTTAAAATTCTGGACTTACTGGACAGTAGGCGTCGCGACTCATTGGTGGAGCGTCGCGGCCCTAATGCATTGCAGAAACCAAAAGGCTTCTGCCTTACCAGCGCCGCAGCCCTAATGACCAGCGCCGCGGCTCCATGGTGGAGCGTCACGGCGCTAATGCATTGCAGAAGCCGAAATGCTTCTGCCTCACTGACGTCGCGGCCCTTATGATTAGCGTCGCGGCACCACCTGTCCAGAAAACAAAAAAAAATTAAGTTTATAAAGTTTAACTCACGATTATTATTATACAATATATTAATTGATAAGTATACTGTTTATGTGCTAAATGTCAGTATGTTTGTCATTTAAATTACTAGAATAGCGTCCGCAAATAATTGTTTGGGTAGGCGGCACCCAATATGTGTTTAAACCGCTTAATATCATGTTTGGGAAGGCGGTACCCAGTATGTGCTTAGTTGACTTTGCATGATAGTTAAGATGTTTTATTTGATATAGCATGCTAGAGTTGATCTTGGTTAAAACCCTAAATTAAAATGTTCCCAAAAATTTAATACAAGTCTCATTTAAAATGAACGCGTCGTCCGTTATAATTGATTGTAGTGCAAAATCCTTTTCGACGAGATGAATATTTATGCCACATCATTTGCTCTAAGTCTACGAGGACTCAGACTCTTTCATAGATGCATGTTAAATGTAGATTCATGAGTATTTACACCACAATGTTTGCTCTATAAGGCAAAACTCACTTAGATACATAATTGCAGTCGCATAACAGGGTTGACTTGCTAAGTTGTCTTGGCGCCATAGCATCGGACAAGCCGAGGGACGCAAATCGATTGTTCGGAACATTCGGTCAGACAAGAGTTACAAATTGTTTGTAATTGGTTTGGAGACCTACCAGGTTGTGCTGTTGAAGTTATAGCACGCGGAGATAGCATGAACCTGGATCTTGGCCCATTATGACCATATTTTATATGAGTCTGTATTCTTCCATAGGGGGTCGAATAGTATGTTAAAATAGTGGGATCTAATTAAACTAAATGCCATGTTAATTAGTTAACGAATGTGTTCAATAGAAATTATATTAGAATTTAATTTCAAGTCTATCTATTTCTTCAGATTATATAACATATTATATAAAATGTCGAATCCATCACTGAAAATGTTGGTCTAGACAAACAAGTTGATTGGAGCTAATTACCCTGACTGGTTGAGAAATCTGTGATTGGTGTTAAGACAAGAAATAATTGAGTATGTGTTAAACATAGTGTTCCCCACAGTCCCTGCTGAAAACTCTGTTGAGTATGCCCTGTTTGACAAGGTGTCTTATCAGAAATATCTAGACGATGCTACTTCGGCACAGTGTGTAATGTTGTCCTCCATGACTGTGGAGTTACAGAGGCAACATGAAAATATGGGCCCCAACGAAATGCTAGAACACTTGAAGAGTCTTTATGACTCACAGTCTCAAACAATGGAGTATGAACTGTTGAGAGACCTTTTCAAGTGTAAGTTGAACGAAGGGGCTCAAGTGTCAGCGCATGTTTTGAAGATGATTGGGTTAATAGAAAGGTTGGCTTCGATTGGAACGAAGCTGCCTATAAATGTCTCTGTCAACTTGATCCTAAATTCGCTTCTTGATTCATTTGAGAATTTCATTGTGAACTTCAATATGAATGAGACCAAGGCGAGTCTTCTAGAGCTTCACAACATGCAGAAGAAGAAGGGTTAGGCAGTTGCTGCACCCACAGTTTTGAAACCTAGATGAGGTGTTCAGAAGAAGACAAATTTAGCTATGGATGTGTGCCTAAACTGTAAGAAGACGGTGCACTGGAAGAAGGACTGCACAGCTCCAGGAAGAGGCAAAGCACTAGGTGCTTCTAGCTCTACTGGACAAGGTATGTTTGTCATTGAAATAAATATGTCTATAAATAACTCACTGCTGGGTATTGGATACCGCTTGTGGCTCACACATTTGTAATAATGTGCAGGGTCTGATTGAAAACAGAAAGGTTGAACCATGAGAGGTAGACATGCGCGTTGGAAATAGAGCACGAGTGGATGTTGAACGCGTGGGAACAGATTAGATTTACCTTCAGGCTTTTGTTTAGAACTAAATAATTGTTATTTTGTACCCTCATTGACGAGGAATATTATTTCTATCCCAGTGTTAGACATTAAGGGGTTTTCCTCATTTATTGCCAATGACAGTTATGTACTGTCTTTTAATGATTTTGATTGTGGAAATGCTCCGCTTTTGAATGGTTTGTATGTTCTAAACTGTAGTGAAATTTTCAATGTGCAAAATAAACGAGCTAAGATAGGTAATCCAAGAAACCCCACTTATTTATGACATTGTAGACTTGGTCACATCAATAAATCAAGGATAGCAAGATTAAGAAAGTTAGACTACCTGGAACCATTTGACTTGAAGTCCTATGGTAACTGTGAATCTTGCTTGAGAGGAAAGATGACCAACAAGACACTTTCTGGGAAAGGTGTGCTATCCAAAGAGGTATTTGAGTTGGTCCATATTGATGTATGTAGGCCATTTTCAAGTCAAGCTAAGGGAGGCTTCCCTTACTTTATCACTTTTACATACGATTTCACAAGGTTTGGGCATGTGTATCTTATGAAAAACAAGTCCGAAGCCTTTGAGAAATTCAAGGAGTACAAGTCAGAAGTAGAGAAGCAACTTGAAACAAGTATCAAGACCATTCGATCAGATCGAAGAGGTGAATACTTAAGTAAAGAATTTCTGGATTACTTGAAGCTTCATGGAGTCCAATCACAATGGACACCTTCTGGAATGCCACAAATGAGTGGTGTTGCTGAAAGGAGAAATCGAACCCTATTAGATATGGTTAGATCCATAATGAGTTTCTCAGCTCTACCAACATACCTTTGGGGCTATGCATTGCAAAGCTCAATTTATATTATGAACAGGGTTCTTTCAAAGTCAGTAGAGAAAAATCCATATGAGATATGGAATGGTAAGAAGCCAACACTTAAACACATGCGACCCTGGGAGTGTCCTACATATGTAAAGAAGATGCTTACTGACATGTTGGAATCTAAAAGTAAGAAATATTATTTTGTGGGGTATCCAAAGGAAACGAAGGGATACTATTTCTATCTTTCTGGAGAATATAAGGTCATTGTTTCCAGAAATGCAACTTTCCTTGAATAAGACTATGTCTACAAGGAACATAGCTGCAATAAGATATAATTTGAAGAAATTCAAGAACCACAAGATAACACAGAAGTTGAACCCTTGTCGAATGACCTAGACAAGGATTTAGTGGGAGTATTTGGTGAAGATTGGGTACTTAGAGTACGCCCCTCAGCAAATGGGAGTGTTGTGAGAGATAGCACAGAAATGCAAGGCTCTCATACACAACCAATGGAAGATGATACAATGGTTGTACATCATTCCATTCAGGAAATACATGAAAATGACATTTCTGAAAGCTCTCAAAGTGGTGGATTGTCCAGCACACAAAGACATTCTCACAATCAAGATACAACAAACACTGAAACACAGAATAATCAACTCCGTAGGTCCACTAGGACTCATCGTCCGCCTGAAAGACTTAATCTCCTTGTTGAAACACACAATAAGATAGATATTCCTGATGACGATGAACCTACAACCTACTGCGAAGCTATGTTAGACATTGATTCGCAGAGATGGCAATAATCCATAAAATCTGAGATGGACTCGATGTACATAAATCAAGTTTGGAACTTAGTTGATTTGCCAACAGGGTTAGACCCATAAGATGCAAATGGGTCTTCAAGAAAAAGATTGATATGGCAAGGTACAAACTTGTAAGGCAAGATTGGTGGCTAAAAGTTATAATCAACTGCCTGGGGTCGATTATGATAAAACTTCTTCACATGTTGCAAAAATTAAGTCCATTCGAATTTTGCTTGCAATAGCCGCATACTATGATTATGACATTTGGCAAATGAATGTTAAAATTGCTTTCCTCAATGGTAACCTAGTTGAGGAGGTGTATATGATACAACCTGAGGGTTTTACATCCAAGACTAAGTCCAAAGCAGTATGCAAGCTACAGAAGTCCATTTATGGACTTAAGCAAGCCTCAATGAGTTGGAATATTTTTTTTGACAAAGCAGTCAAATCGTTTGATTTGTTAGAAGCATAGAAGATCCCTGCGTTTATAGTAAGCGCAAGGAAGGGAGTATTGTTTTCATTGTTATATATGTAGATGACATATTAATAATGGGAGACAATAAGACTCTCATGCAATCAGTCAATGAATGGTTATCCAGCACCTTCATGATGAAGGACTTGGGTGAAGCCTGCTACATTCTTGGAATTAGGATCTATAGAGATAGACCTAATAGATTGTTGGGGCTGTCACAGTCCATATACATAGACAAAATGCTAAGACGATTCTCTATGGAAAACGCCAATAAGAGAGGTCTTCCTATGGGTCAAGGCATCAAGTTATCAAAGAAGGATAGTCCTTCTACTGTTGCAGAACTTGAATGCATGAAGAGAATCCCATATGCTTCAGCTATAGGATCAATCATGTATGGCATGACCTGTACGAGGCCAGATGTGGCCTATGCAGTTAGTATGACTTGCAAATTCCAGCAGAATCCTGGGGAAGAACACTGGAAAGCAGTCAAGAGTATTCTTAAGTATCTTAGATGAACTAAAAAAATTTCTTAGTCAATGGTGGACAAGAGAAGCTAGTGGCTACTGGGTACACTGATGTTAGCTTCCAGACAAATCTTGATGACTTCAAGTCTCAGTCTGGATATACCTTCATTTTCAATGGTGGAGTAGTGAGTTGGAAAAGTTCCAAGCAAGCTACAACTACTGAATCGACAATTGAAGACGAGTACATTACTGGATCAAAAGCTGGTAAAGAAGTTGTCACGATATCTGAGTTCCTGAAGGAACTAGGGGTTGTTCCAAGTGCCACTTGTCCAATAACGATTTATTGTGACAACACTGGTGCGATTGCACAAGCTAAGGAACCAAGATCAACAAACAGAAACAAGCATGTACCAAGGAAATACCACATACCCAGGGTGATGGTGGAAACTGAAGAAATAAGATTAGACTATGTTTCCACATATGATAATCTAGCTGACCCATTTACTAAACCATTCAGCTTAGTTAAGTATAATGGTCATTTTGAAAATATGGATATTAGATACATTGGAGATTGACTCTAGGCCAAGTGGGAGATTGAAAGTATATATGACCTAGAGACAATCATTATTAGGGACAAATGTACTTGAACACACTCGTATTATTAATAAGATTAATATTTATGGCATTTGTAATTATTGAATTATTGTTTAATTGTTTGCAATTATTCATATATGTGCATCCCTTGAACTTACATTGTCATTAATAGAGTGAGATATTAATGATAGAACGTAACTCTCAAAATAGCTTCGACTAATGATCATCGAGGATGGGATATCGATGATATGTTATAAGTCGACATGTGGTCTGCATCACATTCTTGGGGAATGTAGTATGTATCACCTACTACGACTAATGGTTACTAGTGATGGATACATGGATACTTTTGGAAAGTAATGGTATACCCTGCTGATAAACTGTTTGTTATACATGTCTAGAGTGTTATCAGCGTGTGGGAGATAAAAGTCCTCTGACTTGAGGTCAATACGCACCTTGTTTACAGAGTAATGTACTTTGACCCTGTCCTAAGCTTAAGCTCCTTATAGGATAAGATATGGCTTGTGTTGGGTGCATTATGATGTAAACTAAGGTGGTAGTTGGGCCAAGAATATGATTCATTCCTCGATTGGATATTCGAGAGAGCACTCAACTTCTCAGTGATATTAGGTCGACCAAGTCATTGGCCAATGCAAGAGACATATTCAGAATATGGTCTAGTTGTCGACTAATATAAATGAGATAAAGTGATCAAGCCATTTGGATAGACACATGGCAAATCCTAAGCTTGATCGAGTGTGTCGCGAATGAAAGGAATTTATCATCTCACATAAAGCTTATGTTTGCTGGATTCATGTAAACGTACTTCACATATTGAGTTCATCGTATGACACAGTCTAGGAGTTCCGTATGGACCTTAATTGGATTAGTGTCAATATATGAAGGCCTATAGGGTCACACTATGTCAATATATGAAGGCCTATAGGGTCACACTATTTCGATTGTCTCTTCGATCTAAGAGTGTATTGAGAAAGTATTAAATATTCGATTTGGAATCGAGATATTTAAATTGATAATAACTATGGGATAATTTCTATTCGATGGAAATTATTTAATTGAATTTTGGATTTAATTAAATGTGTTGAATATATAATGACGAAACGAGGAACGTCAGTCGCCTACTAGGTTGAGTCGCGGCGCTGACCCGACAGTAGGCCCAGTCAGACTAGCCCACTACACCTCAGCTTTTGGGCCAGGCTTAGAGCCCAACCCTAATCGGGTTTTGACCTAAAATTAACTATATATACAACACTAAACCTCATTGATATTATAAGAATCAATATACAACACAATTCTAGACTTAGAGTTTAGAATAAAGCTTTCTCGAACCTCTGCCAAGATTTCCTAGTTTTCTTGATCGAGGAATACACTGTAGCAAGGTGCTTGCAGTCGAAGGGAACAAACTCGTGTTCTCCCTTTAGTAAAGATTCCAGATTGAATAACCTGTAAGTGTTCTTGTTTAAGTTTTACTTTACAAGTTTTTTATTGTCATATAACCATATCAGAAGGCATTGTTGGGGTAAATAAATAAAAATTTAAACTTCCGTTGTGCCTTTGATTATATGTTTTTTGAACCCAACAAATTCCTACAAAGCTAGCTTTTGGGATTAAGTTAGGCCCAAGATCCATTCTTTACATGGTATTAGAGCCAGACCCATTCCAATTCTATGTTCACCGATGTTGGGTTCCCAAATTATATTATCTACGCTCTAGTTAACAAGGTCTGGGCGTGCGGGGAGTGTTAAGAATTCCACATCGGATATGGAATGGGAACATGGACAATCATCACCCTACATGCTAGCTTTTAGTATTGAGTTAGACCCAAAATCCATTCTTTACATATGTATTAAAACACACTTAGGTGATAGTTCAGTAGAAAAAGGGAACAATGTAGTTGGAGTGTGAAACTCAGGAAAAATGATAGTTTTTTATCATTAAGTCAATATAAAATGATGTAGTAACCTTTTCTGGACAAGCAATTCCTTTTTTGGGAGGGGTTGCAAATTGACAATTCTATCACATTCACACTGTTGTGCAAAAAATATCTACATATAGTGGAATGAAAACTAAATATAAGATCTCTTCAGCACCTCCACTTTGACCTGATAACTAAACCTCGTCAACTGTCAAGGATTCATCAATCGGGAGAGCAGTTAGAGGGCTCAAGTAAGTAATTCCCTCTAGGCTGTAGGATATAACAAATCCTTTTTATCTTTTTATATAACGATCTGGTACTTGAAATTTACTAGTCCGATCAATTTAAATTCTCACTGAATAACATTTATTTAAGAAAGAAACATTTTCTATGAGAAATTTAAATGACACCGCTTTAATGACAAATCATGATACTATATATAGTGGGATAACACAAATTTATTTGAGACCACACTTTAATTTCTTCCTTTTTTTAATGTTTAAAATCGATCTACAAGATGATGCGGAAGGTTTAGGGAAAATGACAAAAGAAAATAGCCAAATGAGCTCCTAACCTTTGACCGAAATCTCAACTACACACCAAACCTTTGCGGGGGTCCTATTACCCATGGTCATTTTAAAAGTGAAATATACTCCCTCTAAAACTGTTTAAAATGGAAATATTAAACTCTTAAAAAGTCACACCCATGAATCTAAGCTATTGAACCGGTAGAAACCAAGCTATTTTGGGAGGTGTATTAGCGATGGCGTTGATCAGTTTCCGTAGTGAAAATAGTGGTGTTGGTAGCTGAGTTTTTCGGTGGGATAAGGGTCGATGGTGGTGTAAGGGATAAAGGGAGGAAAGAGTGAAGGAGATGAAAAGATTGCATGGCTCATCACAACTGTGAAATCTACGAAGCTACAGTGGCAGAGGAGCATGGAGCTGGGTGGAGAATGAAAGAAATAATTCATTCATTATTTTCATTAATGAATGAGTATATATACAATTTACAATTTCCATAATATGAAAAATTCTATTCCTATTCTACCCTCAAAACCCTATTCTATTTGTACAAGAATACTACAATTATGGCAAATGTACAATGTCTAATTAAATACAACTAATACCTTACCAAATATGGATATACACGGCTGGTATACCGTGTATATCAGTTTCCCACTTTCCTTGTGAATCCGTGATATACACGGTATACACAAGGTAGTGTATACACCGTGTATATCACAGATATATTTATCAAACCCCCGCAGTCATAGCGGACGGTCTTCGTACGCTGAGACTGTCCCTAAAATCATCGAATAGAACCGAGAGAAGACCTTTGGTAAAGATGTCTGCAATTTGATACCTGGAAGGGACATAGCAGACGCGTACTTATCCACGAGCTACATTTTCGCGAACAAAGTGGATATCCATCTCGATGTGTTTAGTGCGATGGTGTTGAACCGGATTACCAGAAAGATAGACTGCACTAATATTATCACAATAAACCAAGGTAGCTTTCTGAATAGGACAATGAAGTTCTAATAGAAGATTTTGTGACCAACATGATTCAGATACCACATTGGCTACCTCTCGATACCCGGCCTCTACACTAGAGCGTGATAATGTAGATTGTCGCTTTACAGACCATGAGACCAAGTTATTACCTAGAAACATACAATAACCAGACGTGGAGCGTCTGGTGTCTGGACAACCACCCAAATCAGCATCTGTATACGAGACAAGCGTAGAGGTCGACGACGGATAGAGATGCAAGCCATAGTCAAGTGTACCATGTAGATATCGTATAAATGCGTTTTAGCGCATTCATGTGCTCAACCCTAGGATCATGCATAAACAAACACACCTGATGTACTGCATACGTAATATCTGGTCGCGTGAAAGTAAGATACTGAAGTGCGCCAGTAAGACTGCGATAGTGGGTGCGTAAGGTGAGCCAACCGCAACACCCAGCTTGGGTTTAGTATCAACCGGAGTGGAAGTAGACTTACACGAGGACATCCCAGCTCGCTCAATGATCTCAGCGGCATACTTCCTTTGTGATAAGAATAACCCACATGCATGACGAGTGACAACAATACCCAAGAAGTAACTCAAGGGCCCCAAGTCTTTCATAGCAAACTCAGAACTGAGCATTGTCATGATAGACTTGCACAAAGCATCAGAAGAGGCAGTCAAGATAATATCATCCACATATAACAGAATATAATCCAGGGAAGTACCACGATGATATATGAACAATGAATTATCAGACCTGCTGTGAGAGAACCCAATAGACGAAACATAGTCTGCAAATCTCTTATATTAAGCCCGTGGGACCTGCTTAAGTTCATACAAGGACTTTTTCAATAAACAGACATGCTGAGGATATCTGGGGTCTCGAAATCCCAAGGGATGATGCATGTAAACGGTCTCCTTAAGATCACCATGTAAGAAAGCATTCTTCACATCCAACTGATGAATGTACCATGCTTTCGACAGAGCGAGACTGAGAACAATGCGAATGGTAGCCGGTTTGACCACCGGACTAAACGTCTCACCACAATCGATGCCAACATGCTGAGTCTTACTATCATCTACAAGACGAGTCTTATGCCTTGCAAAAGAACCATCAGAATTATCTTTATGAGTGAAAATCCACATAGACCGAATAATATTAACACCAGAAGGATGGGGCACCAACTCCCACGTCTTATTTTCAATAAGAGCACTATATTCGTCGTTTATGGCCAATTTCCAATTCGGGTTATTCAACATAGACACTAGGTTACGGGGTAGGGGGATTTCATAACATTAAAATTTAGAATAAAATATCTCTTTGGTTTAAAAATACAATGTTGACTACGAGTGATCGGCCTGTGACTCAGGAGAGAATTAGGTGGATTTTGAAAAAAATTCAGAAGGGTGACGGACTGGCCAGCAGGTAGTGGGCCTACTGGCCCAACACTGGAATTGGTACAGGGACTGAAACGAAGCGAGGGCGAATCGGGCTAGATATGCGACCCGATTCTTTGGACCGTGACGGATAATCGGGCGAGAGACGACGATCGTAGTAGGTCCAGCGGGCAGTGGCCCCCCTGGCGGATTTCGAATGCGGGACAAGTCTGATAAATTGTGGATAACATACAGGGAGATGTCGTCATCCAAAACATTATACGAACTAGGCACGGGACTACTTACTTTACCAAACGGAAATTGGATTTCATCAAAAAATAACATGGCGACTAATGATTATTTTATTAGAGGATAAATCAAAATACTTGTAACCACGATGATTAGATGGATAACCCAAAAACACGCAAGGGGTACAACGGGCCTGAAGTTTGTTAATTGTAGTTGACAGAAATAGTGGATAACATAAGCACCCAAAGACCCTAAGATGTGAATACGAATGAGTCTTATTATATAGGATTTGAAGAGTGGATGAATATGCCAAACCTTTGGTAGGAAGTATGTTAAGAAGATAAGTAGCCATTTGTAGAGCATGATGCCAAAAGGAAGGGGGTACGGAAGCATGGACCAATAAAGTTCAGACAATATTATTAATGGTATGAATGTTTCGTTCGGCTTTCCCATTTTGTCAGGACGTATGAGGACAAGAGAAATGAAAAACTATGCCATTATTTTCACAAAATTTCCGAAACAACCCATTATCATATTCTTTGCTATTATCACATTGAATATTTTTAATTTCCCGTTCGAATTGGGTACAGATAAATGCTCGAAAATTTAAGAATGTGGTAAAACTTGAGATTTTTTCGCTAACGAAAAAGTCCATAAAAATTAGAATAATCATCCAAAAATAGAACATAATAATGATGGCCCACAGAACTTAAAATGGGAGATGTCCATAGAACGCTATGAATAATATCAAATGGCATTAAAGTACGAGAAGTAGGGGCTACAAATAGTAATCTAACATGTTTTCCTAAAGGACAGGATTGACAAATTGGAGTACTACACGTACCCTTACAAGAAATAAAATTAATTTTTTATAAGGACGAAACAATGGACAACCCAGGGTGACCCAAACGTGCATGCCACAAGGAATGAGCTAGAGCTGCAAAAGTAGATGGCAAGGCTTGACTCGAGAGACTGGATGAGGGTGTGATATGATAAAGATCTCCCCTACTATCACATCTCATGAGAGGTATCCCCGTCTTGAAATCCTTCACAGAAAACCCAAAAGGATCAAAATCAACAGAAACCCAATTATCAGTGTCGAATTTACGGACATACACCAAAAAATTTAATTAATTTAGGGGCATGAAGGGTATTTTTTAAGACAAGAGATGAATGGGGTGGGGGGGAGACAAAGTTTTATGACTGTAACCACGAATTGGAATTGAGTTACAATTACCAACAATTATGCCACGATTTTTGCTCAAATTGGAATAAGACGAGAGAGTACCTTGGTCGGACGTCATGTGAGAAGTGGCACCGGTGTCCATGTACCAATTCGCGTCTGGAGGATTCAATCCAAGTGTATGCATGGCGACTTCAATATCTGTAGGTGTCGAAATTGGAGTGGGGCCCGCATCATGATGGGCCTGTGGAGGCCGAGGCCCAAGCACACATGTTTGCTACCCCAGCCCAGCGAAGTTGAGGAAGCCACTCGATGTTGTCGAATTGGGCCGAAAGGATTGCTGGGCAGCCCACTATCCAGGGACCAGAGAAGCTCGAAAATAGGGGTCGTTGGGCCACTGGCCATTGGCCCAGGCCCACTGCCAGGAGGCCCGTGGCTGGGACCAATTGGCATGTGGCCCACTGCCACCATACTGGGGGCCACTGCCACTGTTCTGGCCGCCCCCACCACCGCCGGAACCACCATGATTGCCACCGCGATTTTTGCCATTATTTTTCTGATTTTTCTTGCCTCCACCATGAACACGGTTTTGGCCCGCATTATAAACAAAACCTTGAGAATTAGCGAAAGAAGTCATCATGACCACGGGACTAGCACCGGTAGCTGCCATTTTAGCCAAACCAACTTCTTCTAACGTGAGCATCGAACGTGCTTGATAAAAAAGTGAAAGTGGATTACTTTGACAGAGGAGAGTACCCACGCCATTATACGCTTGCAACCATTTGTAGAACAAGACGATTATTGGTAACAGGCGCTCTAACGTTACGGAGTTGGTCCGCCAATTCCTTGAGCCACTTACAATAATACGCTGAAACATTCGGAAAATCGTCCATGCTGACTTAGGAAAATTCCTGCTCAAGGGTGACAACACGGGAATGTTGGTTGTCCTGGAATATATCACACAATCTATTCTAGGTAGCCATAGCCGTAGTGTCCGGTTCAATGATCGTCTGTAAAAGGTCGGTAGAAATAGTGGAGTAAATCTACTGAAGAACGGTAGCATCAAAAGTGATCCATAACTGAGGATCCTCCGCAAGAAGAGGGATAGCGAGAGAAATTATGTGATGGAGGACTTGATGCGAGATAGCGTGAATTTTAAGCAACTCTGCCCACGTCGCACGTTGGACGTTTTCCATCTCAAGAACGATAGGGATGTTGTTCTTGATGTTAGAAACAGTAAGGGCAGGATGAAACAAGTTCTTTGACGTCGACATAACGAAAGACCAAAGGGTGATTGAGGGATTTGGAAGAAAAAATTGGGAATAAAGGAGGTAAACACCGGTGCAAAAACCGAGGAAGGGCTCGAAATTCGAAGGCAGCCGAGAGAAGCGGAAGCTTTTGGAGAAGAATGTATGTGAGACCTAGACTTCTGATACCATGAAAGAAAGAATCCCTTCATTATTTTCATTAATGAATGAATATATATACAATTTACAATTTCCATAATATGAAAAATCTTATTGTGCCTTATTGGAGGAAGGTATTACGCGTAGCTGAATAATTCACTTTATTTTTGACTATTTGGTTGTTGTGTTATGATAAAGATTTTTGTTGTCGACATTGACATTGCTCGTATTGCCATGAACATATTGATTCAATTTTAGAGATTCGATACGTCAATTCAAAATTATTTATTGGAGACTACCATCCCCCAATAATGTAGCATAGACTTGAAACATTACAATCTCATTCTTGAGGGTTTCAAGCAGGGTGTCTTGCTTTTCCGCTAGACTTCCAAATGAATTCAGAATGTATAAGCATGGCTTTGCTATTAAAATTCTAAACATTAGTATTAGTTTTAAAGACAAGTTTAATAATGATCCCCCAAAAATGGTGCAGCAAATCAAGAGGTATACTTTTAGTTCACTTATTAAAATTTATCTAACGCGCAGTTCGATATTTCAATTCAGAAAGAGTCCTCCTATCCATTCACTTTTGGGCATATCGATGCTAAGAAAAAAGTATATGGAAATAAAGTACTAAATTTTATAATTAAGGAGAAACAAAAAGGAATAATATTTTAACAATCAAACAAGGAGAATAATTAAAGACCTCAAACCTAAACTGGGAGATCTCATCACATAAATAGACATCTATAAATAACGCAGCTTATTCGTATCAAAAGAAGGAACAATCAGTATTGAAAAATACCACAAATAGTTGAATTTAGATTTTGTCAGCAACCATGAAAGGGTCAGATCAAATTTCCAAGCTGCCTGAGCCAATTTTGGAGCACATTCTGTCGTTCCTTGTTAAAATGCTGCGAAAACTAGTATATTATCTAAGGCTTGGACTTGTCTCTCCTGCTTAGATTTTGGTGATATATTTTTCGGGAAGTCAAAAAAACATTATTGTGGAACAAATTCTAGCAACTCGGCTAAAGCAGAAGATTTTTATTCGACGGTTCATGTTAATATTACCAGACTATTGGTCACAGTATGTGGATAATTGGATTAAAATACTGGTAGCCTGTAATATCAAAGAGTCGTTTTTGCATGTTGATCGAGCTATCATTTATAACAAGTTGCCTGTTGGGATGAGAAATCAGAAGTAAGGAGGGACTCAAGCTCTCACAAGAAGAATACATGAAGAAGGTTCTCAAAAGGTTCAACATGGATGATGCCAAGCCAGTTAGTACTCCATCGGCTGGACACTTTCATTTGTCAAAGGATCAGTCGCCGATGACCGAGGACGAGATGAAGCATATGGACAAGGTGCCTTATGCCTCTGCTATTGGCAGTCTTATGTATGCGATGGTATGTACGAGGCCAGACATTGCACATGCAGTGGGAGTTGTTAGCAGGTTTGTGAGCAATCCGGGAAAGCAACACTGGGAGGCTGTGAAATGGATTTTCAGATATCTAAAGGACAGCTCGAGTTCAGCTTTGTGTTTCCGAAAGTCAGAGACAGGATTGCAGGGATATGTTAATGCTAACAATGGTGGTGATGTCGATAGTAGAAAGAGCACATCCGGGTATGTTTACACCTTCGGAGGTACTATGATTTGCTGGGTTTCAAAGTTGCAGAAGATAGTAGCTTTCTCTAGTTGTGAGGATGAGTACGTTGTCGTGACGGAGGCCACGAAGGAGATGATGTGGCTACAATCTTTTCCGCGGGAATTGGATCAGGACCATAAGGGGAGTGTGCTATACTGTGATAGCCAGAGTGCCATTCATTTGACAAAGAACCCTGTTTACCATGCTCGCACGAAGCACATACAACTTCGGTACCACTTCATCCGATCATCTTTGGAAGATGAAGTGTTAGTGCTTGAGAAGATCCAGGGAGTTAGAATCCAGCCGACATGCTGACGAAGGCCGTTCCGAATGATAAACTAAAGTTCTGTGCAACCTCAGTTGGACTTCTTGGATGAGAATCGGAGTCGTTGCTGCATATGGAGACAGATGATTGAAATTAGTCTCCAAGTGGGAGATTGTTGAGTTGTAGAGCCTAATTCATTTACCGACACTATGAAGACCCTACGCAGAGGGTTGGAATTAGCTGATCGTAGGGGGGGTTGACATCAGTCAGTGTAATGTTATTAGTGGAGGGTACTTTGGGAATTTTAGGCTTGTATGATGTTCGCCCTAGTTTTCTCTATATATAGTCTAGGGCGCCGTCTTTCTTTGTGTGGTTTTCTAGAGAGGTCTCTTGAGCGTAGTCGACAAAGAGAGAATTGTAAACTCAAAAACTCCATTATAGTAAAATTTGCAGCGACAAGTGGACTAGCTCTCGCATTGAGGGTGAACCACTATAAATCGTGTGTTATTTATTCTTCGTTTAATTTACTGTTTCTGATTATGTAGGATTTTGGACGTTGTAAACGTGTAAATATATTCCCTACCCATAATTAGAATATTTTCATATATTGTGTAAATATAATTATGGTAAGACTAGGATTCCTCTTTTGTATAGGCTTAGGATTCCTCTTTTGTATAGGCTTAGGATTCCTATTGTATAAGGGATGAATATTGTACTCTATATATACCTTGATATTAATGAAAGAGTCCTCAAGGGAGATTAATATCATCTTACATGATATCAAGAGCCAAATAAACAAAACCCTAAAAACCTTTCTCTTCCACAACCGTTGGCTGCCTCTCCTACGCTGCGGCCCTCCCGGATTTTCTTCTTGTTTTTCGGGTTTTGTTCTTCCTTTCTTCTCTTCTCTAAATGGCTATCCCTGATTCTTCCACACTTTCTGACGCCTCTACCTCCACAAATCCCACCACAAAGTCATCACCCCCGTTTCATCCCGCCCTTACTGTTTCCAACATCAAGAACCATATTCCCATTATTCTTGATCAAGAAAACAACCAAATATTCTCCCTGGGTTGAACTTTTTCGCAATCATGCATGTCTCTATAACGTGCTTGACCATATTGATGACACTATTCCGCGCCCAACGGAGATTGATGATTCTATCTGGCATCGTCTCGACGCCGGCGTCAAACAATGGATATATGGTAGTATCTCTCAGGATTTGCTCCTTACTATCATAAAATCTGACTCCACAGCCCTTGACTTATGGAATCGTTTGGAGGAAATTTTTTAGGACAACAAGCACACTCGTGCCGTGTATTTGGAAGAACAATTCAACAAAACACGTCTTGAAAACTTCTCCAATGTCTCTGAGTACTGCAAGCAGCTTAAACTTCTAGCGGATCACCTCTCCAACATCGGCACGCTCATCACGACGATAAAATGGTGCTACAAATGATTTCGGCCTTACTAAGGGCGAATATGATACTTTGGCCACCATTATTCAACAGGCAGATCCGCTACCGAGTTTTAACAAAGCTCGCTCACAATTGTTGCTCGAAGAAACCCGTCGTGCTAAGCGGGATGAGCACGCCCAACGGTGTTAGGCGTCGGCACGCAACCCCAAGATCGGACGCCACCGGACAACTCCCAACGGCGGCGGGGGCCGCGGCGGCAAGGGTGGAAAAGGCCGCGGCGGTAGAGGAGGCCGTGGTCGTGGCAAGGGTCACGGTCACGGAACCAACAAGCGCAATGAACAACGAACGAGAGATCGCAAAACAAGCGGGCCGCGACTCCTCGGCGGTTCGTCTACGGCGCGCGGCGCCCGATGCGAGCCGCGGCACCCCGGTTCGAGCCGCGACGCCAAGTCCATTCCGATACCGGCAACCATACAATCCGTATTCTTACCCCGGTTTGTTAGGCCCCGCTCCAGCCCCACAACAGCCCACTTCATGCAAGGTCGGGTCCCGCAGCCCTCCTCCGGCATGACACCCACCGAGTTGGGTCGGGCGTTCAAAGACCCCTATCTATGTAACAACCCGACAATACTTGGTACATGGACTCGGCGCCACATCTCACGTCACCCGGTCTGCAGTACTATTCCTAAACCGTTTTGTTTAAAGCATCCTCAATATGTTACAGTTGGTAGTGGACAACGCATTCCAGTTAAGGGTTATGGTACCTCATACACACAACCTCCTCATCCACCCTTCTCCCTAAAAAACACCCTATATGCCCACACATGATTAAGAACCTCATATCTGTCCGCCAATTTACTCGTAATAATTCTGTCTCTGTGGATTTTGACCCTTTTGGTTTTACTGTAAAGGATCTTCATACGGGGACACCTCTTACGAGATGCAATAGCATGGGGGATCTCTATCCATTCACTTCCACCTCCGCTGCCAGATCTTTCTCTCCCGTCACTCTAGCGGTTGTTTCTTCTTCAACCTGGCATAATAGGCTTGGTCATCCAGGAGTCCCAGTTTTTAATTTTCTTAGAGGCAACAATTTCATTGCTTGTAATGGGAAACTTGCCCAAAATTGTGTTTCTTGCTCTTTAGGCAAACATATTCGTCTTCCGTTTAAATCATCTACTAGTGTTACATTTGCTCCTTTTGATATCATACATGCCGATTTATGGACATCTCCTATCCCTAGTTCTCTCGGTCATAAATACTATCTTGTGTTGCTTGATGATTTTTCACACTACGTTTGGTTATACCCTCTTAAATTTAAATCGGAAGTGTTTGTCAAATTTCTTGAGTTTCGCAATTTCATTCAAACACAATTTGGAAAAGGCATAAAATCATTTCAGTGCGATAATGGTCGTGAATTCAATAACTCTATGTTTCACCGCTTTTGTACCAATAATGGCATGGTCTTTCGCTTCTCCCCGCCCTCATACCTCACCACAAAACGGTAAAGCTGAAAGAATCATCCGCACCATTAACAATATGATTCGCACCCTATTGATTCATGCCTCCCTCCCTCCACCCTTCTGGATCTATGCTGCTAAAATGTCATAATACACTCTAAATATTCTCCCTACTAGCACTCTTCACAATATGACCCCTACCGAAATCCTCTACCATAGAATCCCCTCTTATGATCATCTACGGATTTTTGGTTGTCTGTGCTATCCCAACCTTAGCTCCACCGCCCCTCACAAGCTTGCTCCTAGGTCCACTCCATGTGTCTTTCTAGGATTCCCGCCGAACCATAGGGGCTATCTATGCTATGACTTGTCGACTCGTCAGATCCACATATCTCGTCACGTCACATTCGACGAGACCACATTCCCATTTTCGAATCTTCCACAATTCCAAAAACAGGACTACTCATTTCTTGACGAGTCTGCCATCTCTCCCCTCATAATCAAACAACTCACATCCTCTGTTTCGTCGTCAGAGCCGCGGCACCCGAACTTCAGAGAAGCCTGTCAACCTTCTAGCACCGCGACTCTCGATCCAGGAGCCGCGGCACCTCCGACGGCTTCGCCCCCACCCTCTCCTTATCCGACTTTACCCCCCGTCTCAGACACCACTCTGCCACCCACTGTCCCTACCCATCCAATGGAAACTCGTTCAAAGCATGGAATCTTCAAACCCAAAGTCCATTTCAACTTGTCTGCCCAAACCATCTCTCCACTTCCAAAGAACCCAAAATTGGCCAAACAAGACCCTAATTGGAATGCGGCTATGTATGAGGAATTCAATGCTTTAACTAAACAACACACGTGGGATCTAGTACCTAGACTCCGAGGGGGTGAATGTCATTCGTTGTATGTGGCTATTTCGTCACAAGTTCGGAGACAATGGGGATCTTGAGAGGTATAAGGCCCGTCTTGTGGCTAATTGCACAAATCGGCGGGAGGGCATTGATTGTGGTGAGACCTTCACCCGGTTGTCAAACCGGCTACCATCCGCACGCTTTTGAGCATAGCCATGGGCAAACACCGGCCGATCCATCGGCTTGATGTGAAGAATGCATTCTTACATGGGGATCCGAGAGAGACAATCTACATGCATCGCCACCGGGGTTCACCCATCCGGCGCTTCCTCACTATGTGTGCGCGTCTCCGTAAGTCACTATATGGCCCGAAGCGGGCCCCGTGCGTGGTATGATCGCTTTGCCGGGTATATCTTGCATTGGGTTTGTATGCAGCAAGAGTGATACATCACTTTTCATTTTTCATCGAGGTAGTAGCACGGCTTACTTATTACTTTACGTGGATGATATTGTTCTTACGCTCCTCCGACGGATTGAAAAATGAGATTATTGCCTTGCTCAAGTCCGAATTTGCAATGACCGATTTGGGAAAGCCGAGTTCTTTTTGGGGATATCGGTGACCAGGTCCGCCAATCATATGTTCTTGTGTCGGCGTAAGTATGCGAAAGAGATTGTGTACAGGGCTAAGATGGCGAACTGCAAAGAGGTGCCTACTCCAGTTGATTCCAAATCTAAGCTCAGTGCTATGGATGGTGCTCCAGTCTCTGATCCTACTCTGTATAGGAGCCTTGCAGGTGCACTTTAGTATCTCACATTCACCGGGCCGGACATAGCTTATGCTTTGTTCGGCGGTGTGCTTATTCATGCATGCCCCCAGGGAGTCTCATTTCACTGCTCTTAAGCGTATCATTCGATATATTAAGGGCACTCTTGATTATGGTTTGCACCTATATCCCTCTGCACCAGACAAGTTGCTTTCATATACGGATGCAGATTGGGCAGGGTGTCCGGACACGCGACGCTCCACCTCCGGCTTTTGTGTTTTCTTAGGGGATAATCGATTTCTTGGTCGCCAAGCGACGGCTACCCTATCTCGCTCCGAAGGCCGAGGTGAGTACGAGGCGTTGCAAATGTAGTAGGCGAGATTTGTTGGCTCGAAATTTACTTGTTAGAACTTCGGTGTCCTTTGCGTCGGCATCTATTGTGTATTGTGATAACATCTCTGCCATCTGTCTTTCTCATAATCCGGTTCAACATCAGCGAACCAAGCATATTGAGATAGACCTACACTTCGTTCGTGAGAAAGTTGTGTTAGGCCATGTCAGAGTGTTACATGTTCCATCATCCTATCGGTATGCGGACATATTTACCAAAGGACTTCCCGAGACAGCTTATTTCTTGACTTCGAGCCGATCTCGGCGTCCGGCCTCCTCCCGCTCCGACTGAGGGGGTGTGTAAACGTGTAAATATATTCCCTACCCATAATTAGAATATTTTCATATATTGTGTAAATATAATTATGGTAAGACTAGGATTCCTCTTTTGTATAGGCTTAGGATTCCTCTTTTGTATAGGCTTAGAATTCCTATTGTATAAGGGATGAATATTGTACTCTATATATACCTTGATATTAATGAAAAAGTCCTCAAGGGAGATTAATATCATCTTACAGACGTAAATCCTAACACTTTTATGGCGCTCTTCGTTTGTTCCTCAAAAGGAAAATTGGCCTTTTAAGAGGACGCCTAAGATCGCGTTCATCTTCTTGACTCGAGGACCTTTGCCATTGGCGCCTTTGTGGGAGAGGCTCTTCAAGGGGAATGGAGAGCTTTATTCGATCTACATTCATAACTTGCCATCATACAATCTGATTTTCCACCTTCTTCAATGTTTCATCTAGTTACACAAATGTTATTTCTAAATTCTGCACAAACTATTATTCCCGTGTTTTATCTATCACTCTCGGGTTTTTTAGGAATGGAATTTATAGGAAGATAAGCGGAACCACCAGGAATTAGTACTGCATCGATGAAGTAACTTTTGATCGGTGTGGACTATCTTATTTAAAAGTTTAAGTTGTTAGAGAGAACATGCTTTATTACGTAACTATGTCTTCAACACACCCCGTCACGTGTGCGTGCTAGATTCTTTATGAGCCAAGCAAGTGAATTTTTTTTTTGATAATGGAGGCGATGAAAATCGAATTGAGGACCTCTGACTACTTTTATACCGTGTTGAAGTGTGTGAAAATCTCATCTATAAGCTTAAATTATTTTATTTAATTAATTATGTCTTCAACGGTAACATTTTCGGGAGAGTAGCACCATTACTTATCAGAAACATTTTCATTTACGGGGCAAAATTTATTTGTTATATTACAATATTGATTTGAGTTGTTTTCGTGACTTAAGACTGAAACTTGCTGATTCAATTCTTCCAAATCCGTCTGTCGAAAAGATTTTTGTTGATCCTGTTTCCATGTTTTGCAGGATTTAGTGGTCTGAGTAGCTTTAATTTTCTTCTAAACGTCGATATAGGAGAAGTTGAACTGATGAGGCTAGTGTTTTGTAGTAGTAATATGTATTCTGGTCATAATTGTGTGACTTCCATTTCGCGTAGGTGGTAGAGTGGGGAAAAATAAGCGCGACTGATGCAGAAAGACGGCTTGCTAATGCATTGCTTGATATCTCCAATGAATGGTTCGTCCTCCTATCAGAGGCGTGCATTCCTCTCCACAACTTCAGCGTTGTCTATCGCTACATATCAGAATCCAGGCACAGCTTTATGGGTTCATTTGATGATCCTGGATCTGTTGGAAGAGGGCGTTATAATGAAAAGATGTCGCCCGAGGTTAAAATCAGTCAATGGCGTAAAGGATCCCAGTGGTTTGAAGTTAACAGGAAACTGGCTATTGACATTGTTAAAGATGAGGTATATTACCCCAAATTTAAAGAGTTTTGCAAACCACCATGCTATGCTGATGAACACTATTTCCCAACAATGCTGCACATCCAATCTCCTCATCTCCTGGAAAATAGGGATCTCACTTGGGTAGACTGATCTAGAGGCGGCGCTCATCCTGCTACATTTGGAAAGGCTGATGTTACCGATCAGTTTCTCAAGAAACTTACGGAAGGTCATGGGACGTGTATCTACAATAACCAGACAACTTCACTGTGTCCTTTTTGCTAGAAAATTTTCTCCTAGTGCATTAGATCCTTTATTAAAACGCTCGTCCAAGTATCTGGGCTTCTGAAGTACCATTTCTTTGTGGTCTGATATATTCAAAAATGAAAACAAGCTTTCTGCCGCATGATTGAAGTTATTGGAGGCCTCTGATGACATGATTGGCATTGCCCATTATATACTAAAGATTTATGGATATTCTTGAATTTGATGATATTGTACCATATTATACTAGTATTTAATATTTGATTTGGATTTCTACTTATCAGAAAAACTATCTGAGTCGAATATCTTCTCAGTTCTTACGCCCATCCTATTTAGTACTAGCCAATACTTATGAACCATACTGGCATAGGTGTAAACTTTTTGTCATCTGCACAATTTAGATTCTCTTACTACAGTGTGATTAACATCAATACTATTATGATTCAAAACACCATGGTGGAAACAAAGCTCAACTAAATTACTGTTGACACAAAAACAACCAGATAGATTAAACAAAAGTCCACAAACATACCAAACCCAAAATTTTGGTCAGTGGTTTGAAATGATCGACACTTAAGTTTTGTTCAACAAAGGGTTGTAGGGAATCATTGACATACTAAGAATATCCATGTGCATGGTCAGCCAGATGAATCACTAAATTAAAGAAAGCTACTTGAAGCTTCCAGCAGAAATATCAAAAATGTTTACTAGACTTACTCATCGAGCTCACTTACGAGACATTGTATATATCATGCTACACGCCACAGGTACCACTGAGAAGAAGTTTAAATTGTATCGCATCATTCTGCTGAAAGATAAGAACATGAACATGTCCTACACATGTAGCAAGTTTCTAGTCAATGTACAGAGTCAGAAAAGTATAGTGGAGCAGGATGATTGAAAGAAAAAATCAAGATAAGGAAGAAATTGTAGAAAAAGAATGAACCTGTGTTGCTTTTCACTTTCTGTTGAATATATTTACAGTTAAGAACCTTTAATAAAAGGGCAGCCCGGTGAACTAAACTCCCGCTATGCGCGGGGTCCGGGGAAGGGCCGGACCACAAGGGTCTGTTGTACACAGTCTTACCTTGCATTTCTGCCAAAGGATGTTAAGAACCTTTAATCCAAGAGGGAAACTAAAAAATGAAGAAAATTTAGATAAGGAAAAACATACAGCAGAAAGGGCTTCTCTTACAAGATTAAGTTGTAAGGTTTTGGATACTAGTAATTCAATTTCCTTTCTTGTTGTATAGACCTAAAAATCCGAGCTGCAGATTCAGATGCTGACTTTGGGTTATGAGGCACAACCTTAATCACTTGAATTCGCTGCTCTGTATTGTTATCTTGAACTGGTTGATCTGAACCTTTTGCAGTTGGTGTGTTAGGAAAAAGAGAGAGTGCATCCTTTTGCGCTCTCTCAGGAGGACTACTTGCAGTACTTCCTTGCATATCACTCCCTCTATCAGCCTGAAAAGCTCGATCACAATCTGACATGATCGCGCTCTTCTGGCATGATATGTCGCATAATTTTTTATGCATAAATGGACTATTCTCCCTTTCACTTGACCTAATTCTTGAAAGTGGATTCAGTTGCTTGATAGCTGAACTTGAAGCAGATGGCTTTATCACAGGCATGGAATAAGGTTGAATGCAGGACTGATCAAAGATTGCAGGACCAGGAAAAATCCCAACACCTTGCTTGTTTGAAGGTACACTATAAGGCACATTCACAAAGTCTCCACCTATGGGGGTCACAGGCTGGCAAGTACCATAAACTGGCGCTATGATTCCTCCAGGCGGTGGACAAGGTCCTGTATGAGGTTTATAAACAAGTCCTTCAGAAGGTGACCTTATTGGAACTAACCACTGATATCCAGGAGGTAGTTGGTGCCACCGAGGTGCTAATTTTGGATCGGATACAAAAGATCTCGATGTTGGTACTGTCCCTACATTTGGTTTTTGAGCTGACTGCTGTGATATATTCTTTTTATCATCATCTTTGCGGAGGGGAAGATAAGCGGTATCTGCTGGATGCTCAAAATCGTTTGGTTTTTGAGAAATCTTTTGTTCAACAGCCACAACAGGAGGTTCAAGAACATCATCACATGGTAAATTCTTCAAGGAAGAAAATTTGATAGAAGGTTGGTGGAGATAGAAGTTGTCTTTGAACAATATATCTGGTGATCTGGCTATCATTTTCTGTACCTGTAAAGATGGTGAAATAAGTACATTCTTACAAAATTTAAACAAAACACAAAAAACCTCCTTAGTTACCCTTCTAATTATTTGATTGTGTTGCACTTGGTCCTTGATGACCCAGTAGACTTCTGCCCTTCTATTAAAGCATACAGGTAGGACATCGAAAATGAAAGACTAAACTAATCACCGTACGTATGAGACTCTTGAGCGCTTTGTCTCTTCAAGACAACAAAACAAAAAGGAAATCTAACTGATAAAAGTCTAAAGTACCTTTGTTAGTCTGTGTAGCTCAAATAGCTGTCTTGCAAATATCCGCTGCTGGCTGAAAAATAATGAAATGCAAGTTAGATGGTAGATTTCTGAAAAGATATTGGAAGAGGAAACAGAAAAAGATCTGCCTATCATAAATGAAGTGTTCTCATTACAGCAAGCCATCATAGGGGCAACAACTATAAACATTGTAAATATGGGATCTGTATCCTGCAAATTAGACATTATTATTTCTCAGAAACTTGTTGAAGAACATGATTTTAAGGTTTATGCAGTGAAGCAGTGACAGACTAAAACACATAGAACTAGAGGCTAAACTAACATGAAACTTCATATTGATAGTTACGATATCGAGGCTCTTGTATACGTATGAACAATGGTTTTTATGCCAATTTGACTACTTTAGTTTGATCTACCTTTATAGGCCATAGTTCTTGAAGGAAACTCCTTTATAAAGATGAAACGGATGGAATGGAGCGCAAACAAAAAGATACGATATGATATGTGCATGACACAGGCTGAAAGTAGACAAATCAGAATCAGCACATATCTTTGGCTAATCCCTATATCAAGCCACACGTTTTCAATTCTACTGTGGCGATGAGTTGGATATACATAAAAGATGACCAGTAAAGAGACTTACTGTGCGATGGTTCTTCTTGTTTTCCAGAATAGTTCTTGACCTATCAATGCTATGACATTATCTGAAGATAATTTTTCTACTAATCTAGAGTTCAAGGACGAAGCTTCTGAGATCCCTTCACTTCTGTCTGTAACTCCTACTTCCGGAGGCCCACTACTCTGGCCTTCAGGACAGTCAGATGAGGATTTAACTCTCTTCGGACTTTGATGGTTGTCTCCGTGAGGTAGAAAGGAGCACGATGGACTTTCCATTGTGGAAGCACATCTATTTGTCGTGGCATCTTCATGCTTCACATATGTAACATCTTCTTCGGCCTTCTTTTTGTGCAGAATCCAAGAGTCTTCATCAGATTCGGAATTAGAATCACTACACCTATTCAAATCACCTACTAGACCACATCTATTTTCCGGAGCACTTGATACAAATGATTTGATATTTAGCTCGCTATGTCCTGGATTTGGAGCTTCATGCACCGGTGTTTTCTCAACAGTTGACAGATGAGGAGCGGGTAGTTTAGCAAAAGGCTCTCTCTTTTGGCACTGAGCTAGATCTCCAGCTTGATTTATACTCTGCTCCCTCCACTTTAGTTGCATACTGCCTGTCTCCTTAAATTGTTTTTCGAAAATGCTTTGATATTTCAAAGAACGTTTGGAGCTTGATATAGCCATTTTTTCTTCGTCCAAACTTTTATGTGTGTTACCATGATATAGAGGTTTCCCTGATGCGACGAACTTTGGACCACAAAAATCATTTTCCCTTCCAAACTTGTTGGCAGAAGGGTTACTATTAAAGTATGATAAACTGTGTGGCTGAATAGGATTAAACTGAGATGTACCACGCAAATTCCCTTTAAGACATAAAACTTGAGGATTTAGTGACTTCACTGGTTGTACATCAGGACGTCTCATTGTAATGTTTGTCCCACCAGAAGAATACAGATGAAGTATCTCAACAAAATGAGAAGACTCGGATGAATCGTGGGAAAACAAATTCCTTTTGTTGCAAGCAACCTACAGGGTGTTCAAGAGCTCGTGTGAGCAGATTGAATGAAACAGCATAATGAACCTTCTTGGGTAGCAGTCATAATGGGTCGAAAGCATTCAAGAAATTCCCGTCTAAGGAAAGACACTGCATAATCTATGAATCAAAAGTACAATTTTCTAATACCTTGAGTTGGCAATGAAGGAGATAAACAGATTCACTCAATCTGAAACAGGACAAGCAATAAGTAAACAAAAGGAAGGCAAGTAGATTGAAAATCCAAAGGTTTTGGATGATGAATAAAGTCATTACTGAATCACAGAAAAGATTTGTGTATGCATAGATTATTTGTTCTTCAATATTCTATTTTGTTTGACACATGTATACATAATGCAATTGATTGAACGTCTAGTATTACTCTGGTACGTCACAGTAACAAAAAAAATACTTATATTTGACTTCCTAAAAGGGGTTGCAAGGTCTATAGTAGGAGCATCAAAAGAGCTTTTAATTGATTCCAACAAGTTATCATAATTCTACCAAATAACATAATAGAAACACTTGGAAGTCCCTTTATAGTCTATTCCTTAGCATAAGAAGAATACACTAAATTCAGTACTTACAAGACTAGAAGATGCTGCATGAATAAAGTTTCCGCCGTTAGGCGGGAGAGGCAGCATTGACACTGTTCCAGGGGCAGGAGCAGAAGTAGAGGTTAACCGTTGAGACGATCTGGACGACTGTTCACAAAGAGCCATTTTATTCCTTGGAGGTGCTCTTGGACCTCCTTTATCTGCATCATTTATATGTAATCTAGGAAACAGAGGATCCATACGCCTCTCTTCATCTTTTCCTACCTTCATCCTTTCGTTCCTCAGTGCTTCAGCAACCCGAAGGTCTAAGCCACTAATGTCACGAAGGACGCCTACTATATGTATACTAGAATAGTAACTGTCGAAATACTAAACTACACAAACTTTGAGTCCTTGTTTCTAGAGAGGAACCATTTCATTATTCCGAAGACCCTTCCAGGTCCAAGAATGCTCACAACTACAACCCAAATTCTCTTCCACCACAGCTATATCAAGTCGCGGAACAATTCCTCAAGCACCCGCAACAACTAATCAGCCCACCTCAAAAGACCGGTTCTTTTGACTGGAAATGAGTAGCAATGAGCAAGACCACATGGAATTACAATTCAAGAACGGATTATTAAAAGCCAAAATTCAACCTTGGTGCAAGAAACAGAAAGCATATCTGAAGAAAACAGGCATTGAATAATATCGAGATAGTTTTGAGCAAGAGAAAGAGCATCATATGGGAATCTTAGAAGAAGATCAGATCAACAAATACATGAGAAGGAGAATAAAATGAGGGCAATGTGGGGCCAAAAGGGTGGATAGCATTACTGGAACTTCCACGAGTAAGGGACGTTAAAAGGCACACAAAATATTACTACTACGTAACATTAAAACCAACAGAAGAACAATAAAATGGTGGGGAGTGACTGAGTCGCTGTCCTTTTCTTTCTCTCTAAGGCAAATGCATGTGTACGCGTTGGTTGAACCACATGTACGAAATTGTCCAATAATATCTGGGCAAAGATCTCACTCAAAAAACTGATACGCTTTTGCTGAGTGGAGTAACAAATTACCCGGTTATATTTGCATGATTGATCTCAAAGTATTGGTAGTTAATTTCATACATTAGTACAAGTAAATAGACCTCAATAACGCGTTTAAAAAAAAAATACAAAAACCACGTTCACTCGTGGAATAAATATTTAGACATGTATTTTTATCACTATATATGAGATATTCTGGCAGAGTTAAATTTTTTTATCTTTTATCTTTTTAAATACCCTTCAATACTTTAAGGGGTCGTTTGGTATGCGGATAAAATTATCTCGGGATTATAATCCTGAGACTAATTTATCTCATTTAGGAGATGGGATAAAATAACCCCAAGGTTAATGGGATAAGGTGGGATATCCCATCTTTAAGTTTGAGCTTTATATTATACTTTGTTTGGTACACGGTATAAATATCCCAAGAGAAATTTATATCTTCTACCAAACATGGTACAAAATTAATCTCAAAGTTAGTACTGGAATATCTCAGCTTATACCGTGTACCAAACGACCCCTAACCTTATTAGTCAATAAGTAGATTTTTTAATATTTATTAGTCGACAAGTTTAACATCATAATAGATTTTTTTACTTTTTTCCTCTTGAAATGTCTATGAAGTTATGAAGTACTGTGTTTATTACTATATAGTTATATAGTCACCACTTCAACTTTGTTAATGTTAAATCGAATTTATTCTTAGAAAAATGTGGAATAATAATTATATAGGGCAAAATTCGTATATTACAGCTGGGCGAATTACGTCATGACACGTGATAGGTGACGATGAGTCAGATCCAACTCAACTTTTGATGCTACCAGTTGAGCAGGGGTGGCACTGGGGGCATTGGAAGGTAGCGAGGTACCGGAAATCGGGAAGATCAGGTGAACAGTTCGAATTCCAACAGACGATCGTTACTTGTCCGATTCCACACCTTTCAACGGTGCATTAATGACATTTATAAAGACACTAATTATTCAATTATTACAACATTCATTTATTTGTATTAATAAAGGTATATTTTGTGGGACGTGTACTGTGAGCTCAAGTATAAATAGGACACATTATCCATTGTAAAAGATATATGCAAGTTATTACTATACCACTTTTCGATATCTTTCTTTGAATCAATATTTGTGCTTTCATACTAGTAGGATACTCTATTCGGAAGCCTTATCATGAAGCTTCTAGCAAGCACAAGCTAATTGTCTCTTAATCTTATTTTATTACAATTGTCGGAAAGACAAGGCCTACTAACGACAAAAAAAATAGATGGAAGGTTCTTGAGACCTACATGTCCTTGACCACGTGTACAAATTTAGTTGTACCATTTTATGAGAAAATAGTTTGGCGCCGACCATAGGGCCTGGGAAATAGTGGTGTCACAAGTGACCCCCTCTTCACTAATATAATCTTTTCATTAAGTCTTTTTTTTGTTTAGAACAAACAGATGACAGGAATGGAAGAACTCGGAGGCAGCTGTAATATCGGGGATAATACTAACAATGTCTCAATCGGACCAAATGGCCTTCCGGTAGAAGATCAGGTGCCATAAGATCCGGCGGTTGGAGAAGAAGCCACCTCCGGAGGTGGACAAACCCGAGAGAAGGATGTTCCCAATGATGAGATGCCCGAGGAAGCCATGCAAATCCTGAAGGCACATAATGTCGCGATGAGCAGACAATTGGACAACCTAAAGAAAAAATTTCTCCGAGTTCGTGTCCAACAATGCTGGTAGCACTCCGATGGCCATAGCAACACCCCGACTAATGCCCCAGGTGCTGCAAGGAATGGTTTGAACATACCGGGACTTGATGACCCTTCAGGAAATAAAACCGTTCCTGAAAATCCATTATAGGAGCAGGTTTTGAAATTTATGAAATATATAACAAGCAAAGTGGACACCAACGGGAAGGAGGCAGAGAAAAATGCCAAGGAATTCCGGCACCAGCTAAATCAAATATCGAGGGCTCTTCTTGTGATTTAAGGACCAGATGCGAGGAGATACATTCAGTTAGCGTATAAGCCAGAGGTTGCGCCCGAACTGATTCCCAAGAGGTTCAAATGTCATTCATACCCAAATACAACGAAACTACATATCCACAGGAACACATAACAACGTATACCACGGTCGTCAAGGGGAATGATCTGAAAGAATATGAGATAAAATCGATTCTAATAAAAAGGTTTGCTAAAACGCTCACTAAAGGAGTCTTGACGTGGTATTCACTTTCCCCTGAGAATTCTATTGGATCGTTCGCCATGCTTGTTTACATGTTCATAAAAGTTTATATGAGGTCACGGAAAGTGAAGACAAGAAAGGATGATATCTTTCATATCACTCAGGGAAAGACTGAACTCTTCAGGGACTTTATTTTACGATTCCATAAGGAATGTATACTGCTACCCGCGGTCCCAAATGAATGGGATGTAGAAGCTTTCACAAAGGGTTTGAACCCTTTGAGTTCAGATGCCTCACGAAAGCTCAAAGAAAATTTCTTGGAATTCCAGGCTACAACCTAGGAAGACGTGCGTAACCGGCATGAATTCAATATTCGAATAGAAGATGACTTACTCGGAATTCAGGCCGGAAGCATCTTTCAAAAATCAGATAAAGGAGTCAAGTCAAACTGTAATTTCTCAAAAAATTACTTCCAACCTTATCCCGCTCCCGAAAAGTAAGGGGGTGGATAGAGTTTTCGTTCCCTTGAAAAAGGTAAATAAAAAGGGAGGCCCTAGAAGAAATAATCAGGGACTGGTGAATTACAACAAAGGAAATTAGTCCAGCTTCTCCACAAAAGGACCCGAATACCCAAAATTATCCGAATACAACTTCAGCATCAACGAAAATTATATGGTGGCGGTACCGAGAACTCATCCAGCATCTCGACCTCCAAAACCATTACGGTCCGATCCAAACTCTAGAGATTAGTCCGTTTGGTGTGATTTTTATGGCACTCACGGACACAAAATCACGGAGTGCGTCTACCTACCGGGTGAGGTGGCAGAAATGTTAAGCAGGGGCCACCTACGAGAAAATTTGAGCAAAAGAACTTGTAACAACTATGAGCGAGGACCTCCCGCTGAATGTAAACCTAATCTATAAGCTCCATTATATGTGATAAACATGATTTTCAGTGGGTCTATGATTGGCGCTACATCATTCACTACGGCTAACAAAACAAAATTTTCGATTACGCCGGAGAAAAGGTTCTAGTAAATACCAGATGAGAACACTATTTTATTTACCAATGAAGACGTTGTTGGTGTTATCTTCCCCCATAATAATGCTCTAGTCATTACGGTACCTATTGATTGTTTCCAAGTAAAGAGATTTTTTATCGACCCTGGAAGCTCTGTTAACATCATCCGGCAAAAGGTTGTAGAAGAAATGAAGATGGCGGACAAAATTATTTCGGCTGCCAAAATACTCTTTGGTTTCAATATGTGTAGTGAAACCACAAAGGGTGAGATTGACCTGCCAGTGGATGCTAAAGGAGTTATAAAGGTAATCAAGTTTTATGTCATCGACGGTGACATGAGATATAATGCTATATTGGGGAGGCCTTGGATACACGATATGAAGGCAGTCCCATCCACGTTGCATCTGCTGGTGAAGTTCTCGACATCAGAAAGAATCTAACAAATTAAGGGGGAACAACCTACTGACAGAGAGATATACGCCATAGAGGAACCAGAAGCAGCGGCGGACCCGAAATAGCAATTAAAGAAAATGGAGCCCATATTAGAAGATGTCCATTAGTTTCCGCCAGCAGAAATAGAACCAACATATCCGGAAGATGAGTTTTCAGACCGGTACCAGGTGCCTAGATATTTTCAGGTACATAAAAGAATTAGATGCCACCAAGTCTACCGTGGAAGAGCTCGAGTAGATAGCTCTACAAGAGGACACTCCCGACAAGAAGGTATACCTGGGCACGGGGATAACGCGGAGCTTAGAGATTTAATTCTAAATTATTTCACAACTAACAATGGTTGTTTTGCATGGTCGCATAAGGATATGACAGGCATCCGTTCAGAAGTCGCAACTCATAGGTTGGGCCTGGATCTTAGTTTTTCTCCCGTGCGGCAGGAGAAGTAGCCCATCGCTGAAGTCCACAACAGGTTTGTGAAAGAAGAGATGACTAGGACACTTAATATAGGATCAATCCGGGAGGTGAAATATACAGATTGGTTAGCATAAGTTGTAGTGCCTAAAAAGGGAAATAAATTTAGGATGTGCATTGATTATAAAGATTTAAATAAAGCATACCCGAAATACTCATTCCCACTATTGAACATAGATCAAATAATCGATGCTACGACCAGCCATGAGATCATGAGTTTCCTAGATGAGTATTCTGGGTATAACCAAATAAGGATGCACCCGGAAGACCAAGAGAGAACGTCATTTTTTACTACTTTTGGCACTTACTGTTATAATGTTAGTAAATACGATGTTTGAAACATTATCATTGATGACAAGGAAGAAATTAGCAAAGAAATATGATGGAGATATCAAAAAATGCTAATAAGAACACCTGGAAAGCATATAGCAAAAGCAACCAAACAAAGGATAAAAGGAGAAAGAAACAGCTTTGAAAAAGACTACAACAAGACAAAAGACTTTGGAGAAATCATGCAATCATAGCAGACAAAAACTATAGCACTTTAGACTTTTGGAAAAGTTGTCACTATTTACTTTATGACTTTTGAAAAAGCAATTTTGTCATTTTGTTATCAGGTATCAACCGAGGTTATCTATATAAAGAGCCTCTTGTAACCTTATCAGGCATTCGAAAACTTCATATACAAATCTTTGTTTGAAAACTCTCTCTATGTCTAGCTAAACCCCCTCCTTGGTCTATAATCCAGATCAATTATAATATCATAATATCAGAGATAAATCACTTTGAAAGATTATAATTAGAACCATATTAGTCTTTAAACCTGCACTTTGATAAGAATTTTAGAAGATATTCTGTTGAGAAACTCCCAAGCACTTAGGCTAATTATCCCGTAATTTCAGTGGAAGAAGAAGGGAAGCAGGGCCAAGGGTGGGTTGAGATCTCCGGTGATCTAAAATCTGATTAAGAGGTATGATTTCTAGACTATGTGTTTTTAATTATGATTTTGATAAGTGTTAGACTTTGTAATTATGATGTTTATATTGATTAAAGATTATAAACTTTTATTTAAATATAAATTTTAAGTTGATATTACCCGCTTCCTTACTACATGCTTATTATTTGATAAACTTAGATAAAACTTTATTAATAAACCATCTATATTTCTACCCTCTTCAAGGTTACTAGATGATGAAAAGATCCACGCATAAATTGGGGCATACCTAGTGAAATCTCACAATGTGGGGGTCTGGAAGGGTAAAGTGTATATAGACCTTACCCTACCTTGGAAGGTAGGGATGTTGTTTTCAAAAGACCCTCAACTCAATAGAAAGCATGGAAAAACACGATCATATAAGGACAAGCAATTCAAAGTAGTATGAAAACAAAAATAGCAAAAGCGAAAAAAGTTGTGATAAAGTAGTTTGGAAAAGAAGCAGTAGATAAATAAGATAATCGAAGTACAAAAGAAAACAGATTATATCATAAATCAAAGGACAAGAAACTTAAGAGCAAAACTATGACTACTAGTACAAAAGGATAAGCGGACTACCTACTAACATTCTACCCTAATATGAGTCCTCCATAACCCCTATCTAAAGTCATGTCATCGGTAAGCTGGAACTGCTTCATGTCCTGTTTAATCACATCTTCTCAATACTTTTTCGACATACCTCTACCTCTCCTGAAACTATTCATAGTCAACCTCTGATACCTCCGCATTGTACATTGGTATCTCTCCTCTCCACATGTCCAAACTATCTCAGTCTCGCTTGTCGCATCTTATCCTCCATCGAGGCCACGCCCACCTTATCCCATATATCTTCATTCCTAATCCTATCTCTTCTAGTGTGTCCATACATCCATCGTAGCATTCTCATTTCCACAACTTTAATCTTCTAAATGTGAGAGTTTTTGACTAGCCAACACTTTGCCCCATACAACAGAGTCAGTCTAACCACCACTTTGTAGAACTTGCCTTTAAGTTTTGGTGGCACTTTCTTATCACATAGCACTCCAGAAGTGATCTTCTATTTCATCCACACTGTACCAATATGATGTGTGACATCATCATCAATATTCCCATTCCCTTGTATAATAGATCCAAGATACTTGAAACTTCCTTTCCTCTGGATGACTTGGGTACCAAGCCTCACTTCCACGTACTCATGTGATACGTCATTGAACTTACACTCCAAGTACTCGATCTTAGTCCTACTCAGCTTGAACTCTTTAGACTCCAGAGTTTGTCTCCAACCCTCTAACTTAGCGTTGACTCTGTTGCAAGTTTTATCAACCAATACTATGTAATCTTTGAATAACATACACTATGGTACCTCACTTTAAATATGTTGTGTCAATTCATCCATCACCAAGGAAAATAGAAACGGGCTAAGAGTTGGTCCCTGGTGCAGCCCCATCACAACTAGGAAGTGCGCTGAGTCTCCTCCCACTGTCCTTATCCTAGTCTTGGCTCCATAATACATATCCTTGATCTCCCTAATGTACGTCATATGTACACCTTTAGCCTCTAAGAATCTCAATAGAACCTCTCTTAGCTCTTTGTCGTAAGCCTTTTCTAGATCGATGAATACCATGTGCAAGTCCATCTTCCTCTCCCTATACTGCTCAACTAGTCTCCTTACAAGATGAATGGCTTCTGTAGTTGAACGCCCTAACATGAATCCAAACTGGTTCTATAAAATAAACATGCATTTTCTCACCCCGCATCTACACCACCCTTTCTCACACTTTCATAGTGTGGCTTAGCAGCTTGATACCTCTATAATTGTTGCAGCTTTGAACATCGCCTTTGTTCTTGTACAAAAGAATCATTATACTCAACCTCCATTCTTCATGCATATTCGCCATCTTAAAATGACATTAAACAATCCAGTCAGCCACTCCAAACCTGCTCTGTCTATACTCTTCCAAAATTCCCCAGGAATCTCGTCTGGTCTGGTCGTTCTTCTCCTGCGCATCCTACAAAGAACACCCTTAACCTACTCAACCTTTATACTTCTACAATACCCGAAATCTCGACGTCTCTCAGAGTACTCCAAATCTCCCATTACAATGTCTCCGTCCCCTTCTTCGTTCAAGAGCTTATGAATGTATGACATCCATCTTCATTTAATGAGAGTTTCCTCCACCAACACTTTGTCGTCCTCGTCCTTGATGCACTTCACTTGGTCCAGATCAAGAGCTCTCCTCTCTCTCGCCTTGGCTAGTATGTATAACTTCTTATCCCCGTCTTTGTCCTCTAGTTTAACATATATGCATTCAAAAGCTATTGTTTTTACCGCCAACTTTGCCTACTTTCTCGCCATCTTATATCTTTCCCTATTTGCCCGCTTCTCTTCATCATTCTTATTGTCTACCAACTTCGCATACACCACCTTCCTTGCTTCCACCTTCCTTTGGACTTCTCCATTCCAACACCAGTTTCCTCGGTGCCCACCACGGTGACCTCTCAATACCCCCAGAACCTCTCTAGTTGCTTTCCTAATGCAACTAGTTGTCCTATCCCACATACTACTCGCATATCCCTACTCTCACAAGCCCTCATAGCCATTAACTTCTCTCTCATATCCTGGGAACACGGTCCGACTGAAAATATTTACTCAAGTACCCCTCACCCAAAATCCTTCCTCTATGATATCATCTCGGTATATTTATATACCATGATGGTATATTGTAAGACTGATAGAGTGTCTCATTGAAGGACTGAAGCAGTCCTCCATGATACCATCTCAGTATATGGTATATACTATGATGGTATCATGGAGGACTGAGGAGTGTCTCATTGAAGGATGATTTTTTTTAGAAAAGTGTTTTTTTTTTTTGAAAAAATGAACATGATCCTCTATGGTACCATGTCACTATATTATATATATCATATGAGTTTCAAAGAGGATGATAAGTGTTTTGGAAGAAATGAAAGAAGTCCTTTGTAATACTATCATTGTATGTAAGAGATAGGGCGATACCATGTTGGTATCATAGTTTTGGAGGCATCCAATTAAATAGTTTTGAGGGCATGAAAGTAAGGAGGTATTTTCGGATAATTATTTTGCTTGTAGTGGGCATTTGTGTTCTTTCCCTAAAACTTATAGCACGTGCATGAACGCCACTTTAATGGCCTTTAAAGTTATTTGTATTTGTTTTAGAAAAATGAGCAAACCCATCAAGCGAACTGAATATCTGAACGATTTCCTAAGCGTAAAGATAAGCTGGATCAAATCCTTTTAAGGTGTTGGCCCAATTTCCAATTAGGTTGAAGCCCTTAAAAAGCCCAACTTCTTTGCAAACAAGAGCCATGTAAACAGGTAACATTAGCATCTATATATGACCAAAAACTAGGTCACGTGTGACATTTAGCTATTATTAGGGGTCGTTTGGTAGGCGAGATAAGGTGGGATATTTCGGAATAAAATTTATACCTTATTTGGTTGAAGGTATAAATTTATCTATATAATTTATCCCAACATTTTGGATATCTCATCTTATACCATCAAACTTGGTATTATTTTATCTCACCTCCCAGGTGGGATAAATAAGTCCAGGGAATATAATCTGAAGATTATAATCCCAAAATAACTTAGTCCGCATAACAAACGAATAGGTTCTATTCACCCCATCAGCTCGTTTTATACTCGTGCCACGAGTAAAGAAATTATTTTGCTGATATTTCAAACCTAATATGTAATGCCAACTCATATCTGGACGGGATACATATAAAAAGCTAAAGACATGTTCATACTGATTTCTTACATTTCTATACTAGTATATTTTTATGCAAACTGTTGGTTTTGTTATTAATTTGTCACCCTCAGGCCCTCATCCGTTCGTTTCTCTAGTCCAATTGTCATATAATTTTTTTTTCATGCGGTGTGTTAGAGTTTTTCCAAGGAAGAGCTAAGATTAGGTAATTTTAAGGTATGAATAATTGAGGTAACAAATCACAGAAAATTGTTCCGATGGTTTGTTCAATTTAAACGGAAGAAATTGCACGGTTTTCCCTTCAAATGGTTGGTCTATAATTTTTGCCTTCTAATGTGTTGGTCTTTAGTTTTTATCCTTCAAAATTGAACTTATGACTAGTATGACATTAGTTCTTTAAGAGTGCGGGCATAACTTATGAATATTACGCGAAAATATAAATTTATATCTCGCGAAAAAGTTATATGACTTGAGGGGCAAAAATTATAGACCAGCACAAAATAAGTGCAAAAGACCCCTTTAAAAGGTAAATTTATAGGGAGGGTAATATGTTGGCTGATTTCCTAGCTAACTATGCATTTCAAGTACCAAGTGTAGTGAGTTTTCAGATCTTCAGTTCTATTCCTATTTAGGGCAAAAGACTCATCAATACTGACAAGCATCAGCTACCATATTGGAGGATCAAACCACAACAGTTTCAATGACAAAAGAACACAGCATTATGATCATCATGTTATTCATTCAACTAGAACAGCTTATACAGAATTCACATGATCCAGGTAGAGTTAATCAATGTTTAAGCTATGGCCCTCAATTATTCTGTAAAGTTATAAAGGGATATTTCCTTTTTATACTTTTTATAGTTACTAGGCATTTGGACATGTGATTTCATCTCATGAGATGAAATCATCATTTGGACATGTGATTTCATCTCATGAGATGAAATCATCATTTGGACATGCGATTTCATATCCAAATCATCCAAAAAGGCATGATTTGGGATTCCAAATAATGATTTCAAATTTTTTAAATGTTGACCCATAGTTAGATTGTATTAATCTCCTTGGGGGAGTCTTTCTCATTAATACAAATATATATAGTGTGTACAATGTGGAATCCTAATACAATAAGGATCATATATCTACCAACACTAAATATTACAAAATATATGGAGCATATTTATAATATAGGTTAATACACCCCCTCAGTCGGAGCGGGAGGAGGTCGGACGCTAAGGCTGGATCTGAAGTCGAGAAATAGATGTCGAGGAAGGCCTTTCGTGAAGATATCTGCATATTGATACGAAGAAGGTACATGCAACACCTTAACATGACCGAGAGCAACCTTCTCACGAACAAAGTGGATATCCATCTCAATATGCTTGGTCGTTAATGTTGAACCGGATTATTAGATAAATATATGGCGGATATGTTATCACAGTAAACCAAAGACGTCTTACGTAAGGGACATCGAAGCTCCAAAAGAAGGTTTCGGAGCTAACAGATCTCAACAACAACATTTGCAACGCCTCTATACTCTGCTTCTGCACTCGAATGGGATAGAGTAGCTTGCCTCTTGGCAGACCAAGAAATGAGATTATGCCATAAGAACACACAGTAGCCGGAGGTGGAGCGTCGCGTGTCCGAACAACCTACCCAATCAACATCCGTATATGATAACAATCGGGTCGGTGTTGAGGGGTAGAGATGCAATCCATAATCAAGTGTGCCATTAACATATCTAATGATACGTTTAAGAGCAGTAAAATGAGGCTCCCTAGGGCATGCATGAATAAGCACACATGCTGAACAACATAAGAAATATCAGGCCTGGTGAAAGTAAGATACTAAAGTGCACCTGCAAGACTCCTATAAAGAGTGGATCGGACATTGGATCACCATCAACAGCACTAAGATTTGATTTAGAATCAACCGAAGTGGACATGATCTTGAAATTCGCCATTTTAGCCATGTATACTATCTCCTTTTCATACTTGTGCTCACATAAAAACATAGTATCGGCAGATCTAGTCAATGATATCCCCATAAAATAACTCGACTTCCCCAAGTCCGTCATAGCAAATTCGATTTTAAGTAATGCAATGATCTCATTTTTCAACAAATCAGACGAGGCAATAAGCACAATATCATCCACATTTAACAACAAATAAGCAATGATACTACCTCTATGAAAAATAAATAGAGAATTATCACATTTGCTGCATGCAAACCCAATCCGCATAATATATTACGCAAAGAGATCATACCACGCTCTAGGGTCTTGTTTTAAACCATACAATGACTTACGAAGATGACATACATACTGTGGGTTTGCAGGATGAACAAAACCAGGTGGTTGGTGCATGTAAACATTTTCTTTCAAATCCTTATGTAGAAATACATTCTTCACATCAAGCTGATGAATTAGCCAATGCTTACCCATAGCAATACTCAGAATTGTGTGAATGGTAGCCGGTTTAACAACTGGACTGAACGTCTCACCACAATCAATACCCTCCTACTGATTAGTGTCATTGGCTACAAGTCTCGCCTTATATCTCTCTAGATCACCATTGTCTCTGTATTTGTGATGAAAAAGCCACATGCATATGATCATATTAACCCCATCTGGTCTAGGTACCAAATCCCAATTGTGATATTTCGTTAGAGCATTAAATTTCTCACGCATAGCCGCATTCCAATTTGGGTCTAGTTTGGCTAATTTAGGGTTTTTGGGAATTGGGGAAATGGCTTGTGTGGATAAGTTAAACTGGACTTTGGGCTTGAAAATCCCGTGTTGGGCACGGGTTTCCATTGGGTGCGATGGGGCAGTGAGTGTATGGGTATTTTGGTGGGTAGTTAGTGGCAGGTCACTAGAGGCAGGGACAAGGTCGGGGTGTTGGCTGGGTGGCTCGACGGAATAGTTCAATAGGTAGTATGTTTCTGGGGATGACATCGGGGTGTGGGATGATGACTATTGGGGTAGGGTGATGTGGTGTAGGGTGGTCGGTGTCGGGGTAGATGATGGTGGTAGGTTGGGTCTGGGTTAATCGTGGCGGTGTGGGTGTGTCGGTCAGGGTTTTGACACTGAGAGAGCTTTCAAGAATTAATTGAGAAGCGGGGTCGGTGTGGGTTTTTAGAATATCGACTACGGGTTGCGGTGACACATTCGACGTAGGCTGGGGTTGCCGGTGGGTGTCTGGGATGATGACCGGTCGAGAGATGGTGGGCTGATTGCCAGTAGTGATGGTGGAAATCAGTGATGTATGTTACGAGAACGAAGACGCGGATATGCTATCGGTGGTGGAAGTGGCAGACAGACTAGACTGACAGAAAGAGTGGCTGAAGGATTACCGGTAGTGGCAGAGGCAGGAAGAGGTGGCGGAGATGGGTGGTGTTGGTGGTGAACTAACCGATAGGAGATTGATCAGAGGCAGTGGGTACAGTGGCTGTCGCTGAAATAGTGAGAACGCCACCGAGGGCTAGGCGGAGAAGCGGTGATATGTCGGGCTCGTCTAAAAATGTGTAATCTGAATTCTGGAATTTTTGGATATTTGCGAATGGGAAGATTGCTTCGTCAAACGTGACGTGACGTGAGATGAAGATTTTGCGGGAAGACAAGTCGTAGCACGGATATTCCCTATGATTGGGCAAAAAACCTAACAACACACAAGGGGTGGTGCGGGGTGCAAGTTTATGTAGGGCCGTGGAGGCAAGATTTAGGTAGCACATGCATCCAAAAATTTGTAAGTGCTCATAAGTTAGGATCCTACGAAATAGAATTTTGGTGGGTGTTCTATTTTGGAGAGTTTGGGTGGAAAAAATATTTAGAATATATTCGGCCATTTTTACAGTATAGACCCAAAAGAGAAGGGGGAAGGAGACATGAAATAGGATAGTACGAACCATGTTATTGATAATGCGAATGATTCGTTCGGCCTTGCCATTTTAGGAGGAGGTGTGGGGACACGAGAACCGGAAAATCATGCCATTACTAGAGCAAAAATTGTGAAGCGCAGAATTATTGAACTCACGACCGTTATCACATTGAAGCGATTTTATGTCTTTTTCGAATTGGATTTTGACATAGACACAGAATGCAAGAAACTTGGCAAACACGTCATACTTGAATTTAAGCGGATAGACCCAGACAAAGTGAGAAAAGTCATCTAATAATACAAGATAAAATTTATGACCCAGTGAACTAGGAATTGGAGATGTCCATAAATCTGCATGAACAATGTCAAAGGGAGAATACGTAACAGTTGAAGAAAACTGAAACGGAAGGCGAACATGTTTGCCTAATGACAAGAAAGATACGGTTGGGCAAATTTGTCATTATTACAACGAATTAAACTATTGTTTCTAAGAAAACTAAAAACATGAGCTCCTGGGTGTCCAAGTCTATTATGTCAGGTTGCTGGAGAGATTGTTGCTAAAGCGGTGGGAGGAGTGACATGGGTCGTTAGAGATGTGAAAGGGTTGACACTAGCAGCGGACGTGGATAGGAAATGATAGAGATCACCCTCACTATTGCATATCGTAAGGAGTTTCCTGGTACGGAGGTCCGTTACGAAAAATCCAAACGGGTCAAAGTTAATTGATATAGAATTATCGGTGGGAAATTTTCTAACGGATATTAGGGTTTTTGATAATGTTAGTAGCATATAAGACGTTATTCAGGGAGAAATGGGGATGTGGTGGTGGGGTTAGTGTGTGACCAAACCCTTGAATTGGAATGCGATGGCCGCTACCAACCATAATAGATTGTGGAGTATTTAAACTTCACAGTTGAGGAATATTACCAGAGTTGTTGGTGAGGTGAGATGTGGCACCCGTATCCATATACCACTCATTATCGGGCAGTCGAGGAGTCAATATGACGAAAGTCGGGCCCAAATTGGATTGGGATAGGCTTGGAGCGGATTATTGGGCTCCAGGAAATATGGTCGGATTACTGTGGCCCATTGACGGCCTGGGGTGGACTGGTATGCTGCCTGAAATTGGGCCCAAAATTGATTTTCAGAACTTGGGCTATTAGGTCGCGTAGATCGGGGCCGCGTACTTGTTGATCGCATGTCCCCGAATGTTGGGCGATCTTGTCGACGCTCGCTTATATATATATATATATATATATATATATATATATATAATTATTTTTTCGGGTAAGAGGTGAATAAAAAAACAAAACAAAAATAGGGAAAGAGAAGACAGTTTCGTTCTCGGGTGATGGGAGGAAAGGCCGTCAAAATAGCTTTTATCTTCTGACACTCCCCTACAGAAAGAAGAAAAGCAGGGAAAGAGAAGAAAAGGAAGATAAAGTCTTGTCTTTTGTCGAAGGCAGCCGCTGACAGTGTTGGCAGAAACGAGGGAAGGTTGCAGATGAAGAAAATAGGGTTTAGATTTTGTCTTCTGATACCATGTTAAATTGTATTAATATCTCTTGTGGAGTCTTTCTAATTAATACAAATATATATAGTGTGTACAATGTGAAATCCTAATACAATAAGGATCCAATATCTACCAACACTAAATATTATAAAATATATAGAGCATATTTATAATATACGTTAATACTTTTTATAGTTCCTATATAAACCAACACTAAATATTACAAAATATATGGAGCATATTTATAATATACGTTAATACTTTTTTTAGTTAGTAGGCATTTGGACATGCGATTTCATCTAATGAGATGAAATCATCGTTTGGACATGCGATTTCATCTCATGAGATGAAATCACCGCTTGGACATGCGATTTCATCTCATAATTTCATCTCATGAGATTAAATTTTAAATCATCCAAAAAGGCATGATCTGGGATTCCAAATAATGATTTCAAAATTTTTAAATGTTGACTCATAAGTTTATATTTTGTAAAAATAGATCCATAGTTGGTAGATATATTTACCAATCATTTATATCAAATATTTAAAAAAATCTACAAGTTGGTAGTATATTTATAATAAATTTACTCTTACCAACGTAACCATGTGGGAGAATTATATTAAAGAGTAGTTACACTATAACTCATGTTCAATTTTTTATTTTATTGAACTAAAGTTTGATCAATTGATGTTGTATTTTTTAGAAAGGTCTTCTAGTAGAGTATTAATTTTGTTATGAACTATGACTTGCTCATTTGGTAAGATTGTATAAGAATGGAAAAGTTATGATGGTTTTCACAACTTATAGGATATTTATGTCTATAAGAAAAAATAACTTTAAAATTTTAAATTACATGTCCAAACAAAACTTCAACTTCAAATCATCATGATTTCATGTCATGATTTTAAATCATGTCCAAACGGCTCCTTATATTTACAGCTTTCTTAGTGTTAGCTAGTTCAAATTAATCTCAAACATTTAATGTATTTTTTTTATTTTATTTGTGATTATTAATAAAAATGAAGGAAAATACAACAATCTAAGAACACAGTTCTCTCAAGATTTTTCAATATGTGTTTCACTAGTCGATTGTGTAATCACATGTTAAGAACATGAATTGCACCATAAATATATATTCACAGTCTAAGTCGCACTTAAGTTATATAGAATGCTCCAATGAACATCGTAGAAGACCACTTACGTCTCTATGAAATCCTCAGTAGAAGTTCTTCACAAAAAGAAAAAGAAAGTTTTCTATTTGTTGGGAGAAGGAAAAACAGGAGAAAAAATCTGCAGAACTAATGTAAGGTTTCTCCTAATATAAATCTATTTATAATTCTTTAAAAGACACAACTATTCATAAATTTTCTCAACAGTTGTGACTCTTCTCTTTTCTTTTCTATTAATATTATAATAAATATATAACTCATATGTATTAATATATTTAGACATGGATCTGGGTTGAACAACATGAGTGACCCAAATTCGATTTCCAACAACAAAAAAACATTAGGATGGTCCTAATGACATTCATTTTAAAAAAAGGCTAATTATGTGCTTCTCACAAGACAATTCCATCAAAGATAACTATCGTGGCGGTTACTAATTATAATAAGAGTCCAAAGCTAAGTTTTCGGTAAACATAAAGGATGAATTAAATCTTTTAATCAATTGTAATATATTTTACACCAATTTCCAAACGTAAAAGGACTTTGTCATTTTCTTGAAATGTGACGCACCTGGTAGGCCACTCACACTGCCAAGGAGTGGACAGCTTGGGAATTTTAAGAATACAATAATACTGACATCTCACAACGTGGAGTCTATGAATAATACTAGAAGTAGTGAACTAATAATGGACTAGAGAACAAGGTCTAGTTGGGAGATCGGCTTAATTAGGTTAGTTCTAGAAAATGTTGAGAAAGTGACTGAACAAGATTCCCCACCTACAAAAGACCATATGCCAAAGGCAGTGAATATGACACCCAGCGCCTTTATACAATGCATGTACAGGAAATGCTTCTACAATCAAAGAACCCCCGTGAATTCAATTGCCTGTACGTGCATGGACTTATTCTGTGCCGACTTTCTAGTTAGGAATGACTAAACTGAATATGATTATTCATAACATAAGATGAGACCTACTTTAAGTCTTCCTAATACAGAATTATGGAACATCAGACAAAGATTAAAATTAGTTATTGAAATCCGATAGGAAGAATTAGAGCCCGTTTGGATGGACTTATTTTAAGTACTTTTAAGCCAAAACGACTTTTAAGTCATTTTGTAGTGTTTGAATCAGTGGCGGAGTTAGTAAGGACCGAGGAAGTTCATCCAACACATCTCTAAAGAGTTGTTGATGATTGGGCCATTACCAATTAAAAGGTTACATATTTCGAATACTTAGACAATGATACTTTTCCTAAGAGTTCTCTCGTGGTGAAAAAAAAAACCGACGTGTTACTGAATAATTACTAAAACTCCGTTTTCTATCACTTTCATAAGGAATATGAAAAAAGTATAATGTGACAAAACATTAGCACATGCCATATTTTTACACAAATTGAACGATCCAACGAGACATGGATGCGACATGTTAAGAAGATCAGTATCAATGTCTGATCTTCATACACATTAACATCAAGATTGGGTAAAGTAATGCTTGATCCTAGTGAGTACACAAACATCTAATTTATAATTTTCACATGCTTCTTACTGTTTAGGCACTTCCTACTCATCTTTGGAATTCTCAAGGGACCGTTCAACACTAAGTTATCATAATTTAAATGCTACTGTCACGAATTTGAAGTCTATAATCTTTTCTTCTAATTAACAATTATATACTATTTTAAATTAAAATTTCAGCATTATCGCTTCAACTTTTAACATTTTTAGTATTGAATTCATTGTACTTTTATGATTATGGGTTCATACTTAATATTTGTTGCAATTATAGTGAATATTTTACTATGTTCCGCTTCGAACATACTATATTCAGATGAACCAGCAGGTAGCACAACGTTGCCATCCACTTCTAATTAAAAATCACTCATAGAGATAGAGCAACAATTTTGAGTTTATGGATTCTGAATTATAATTTGTTTATACTTATCCGGTTCTAGATAGATTATTCTATATATTAAATGATTTCTTAACATAAATACATAATTTGAGCCTAAGTTAATGTGTTCTTTCAAACCCGCCACCCAAGCCTTACCTTAGATCCTTACGTGTAATTAGTCGTAACTCATTCCAAACAAATTGTTCAACAAGAATTTAGATTATTAGCATTTCTCCGCACAAAATATAAATCTTAATTTCTAACCAGTTGGATCTGAAGGAGGAGGAAATTCAACAGGATAACTTAAATCATGCATATCATCGTAATTCGTATCTGCTGATTAGTGTATATCTGTCTACATGTTCAGATGAGATGGTCCCAAATCACCAGCTCTGTTTGATTTCCCATGTGATACAAGGCTATCTGATTGTGCGATTGACCAATAAGAACCGCTCACGTGTACACAAGGCGACTGAATTCATGTGTGAATAGAAAATACTTGCCCACATAACAGGCCCACTCTCTTATAGGCCCAGAAGGAAGAGTCCAAAGTTAAGAATTCCCTTACAAATACCGGAGAAATAACTTTTTAATCTTTTACAATTTTTATTTTAAATTTTATGATCTTTTTACAAACATCTTTATTTTTACACATAAAAGACTGAAAAAATACATGAAAGATCTAAAAAGGTCAAGTTCTCCTATTCAAATTATAAGAGTATAAGAGATCTCATTTCTTCTTTTATAATTATATACTCCAATATTAATTTAGTTATATAACACTGATTATTAGAGATCATCAACATTCACATATTTTCTCAAACTAATGATTTGCTTCTTCTCCAAAAGCAAAAGTGATCTTAATATCCTACTTCTTTAATTTTCAAATATATACATTTTTATAATATTCCTATTGAATGAAGAAAAGACAAATGAAATAATATAATAGTGGGTTTGTGGTCCTTTGTAACATGTGTGCTTTTCTCAACTTTAAGGATTGTAGTTTTTTATTCCTTTGACACTAGCTTATGGAAGAGTTGATCAAGAGGACAAAGTTATTTCTCATTTGGTGAAAAATCAGTGGTAGCTTGGAAGGTATAATTTTATTTATTCGTGCAGCTTTGTCTTCCAATCCCCGCATGTAATTAGGTGTTAGTTACCGTTTTGATTCTTAATTATCAATTCTCAGCTTTCTAAATTTCATTATATATGTTATTCAGGAAATCAACTAACTTTTACTTCACATTCATGTTTCTTATTTCCTCTTATTGAATTATCATTGTGTGCATATCATAATTCTGTTTATTTGTTGCACTATCAAATCACCTCGCCCACACACGCACTATCATTTGTTGCACTATCATTGTGTTTATATCATAATTCGGGAATAGCCATGAGGTGGTTGTTTTCAGTAGTTTAAGAGAAGAGTAAAAAAAATAGGGTTAGGTGGGGGAGGGACGACGCCGGAAGTAAGGAGAGAGGGGGGGCCCAAAAAAAAGAGTAGTAGGGAGGGTGTTTATGGTGTGACTCTTGATACCATGTAAAATAGTGTAATTCTCCTCCTTTGGAGGTTTCTAATTAATGCAAGATTTATAGGTGTTTACAATGTACAAATCTAATTGGAGAAGAATCTCTACTTTACATAATTACACTAAAATAATAATTACATAATATATGAAGAATATTAATATATTCTCTATCCGCATATAGTTTTTAGACTATATATAAGTATTACTCCTAGTACGTATGGTTTAACATATATTCCTTATAATATAATTACATAATTATCTTTTATGTGATTGTAAAAATCTTTCATACCGTAAATGTACACGAGTTAAACTCGAGTAGACTACCTTAGCGGCTTAGCATCATGGGTGGAGAAAAAAAGTCACTTTTCAAAGCAACAAAAGGGTAATCATTGACCCTGCTGACCTTTGTCACTTTCATCATCTAATTAAAGGTACGATGGTAAAAGTGATATCTAAGGGTTAAAAAGTCACAGTACCACAAAAATGCTTAAAATGAATGATTAAAGCTATGATTAGTGGAAGTCTTTCAGAAAGAAATGGAAAATATCTTAATCCTAAAGCTGCTTAAAAATCACATGAGTGGACTGTGTTTTCTGAACTTTATAGCACGCATGGAACAGCATAAAATAAGGAGGCCCTGGTCAGAGCATTCGCAATTTCCTATAATATACGCACTATACTTCATTATTAAGTACCCAAAACAACATTTAAATGAATAAAATAATCGAAGTACTTGTATCATTGAAAATGCATCACTGGAATCTCATGCTCACCAGTCACCAGCTGCAAAATTACCCTCTTTACAGCCCCCAACAAACTGACAAAAGCCTTATCTTTTCCTAAAAAATATATCTCTTGTCAACTGCTTGAAATAATTGTATATACTTTGTGACGGGGAAAGTCCCGAAGGCGAAACTCCCCACCTGTATCAGAGGCTTCTTGGCCAGGTGTTATGCAAATCGAGGGATATGCGCGAGTGGCGCTTCTCAGAGGAGAGGACCAACGGGACACGAACCCAAAGAACAAATGACCCTTGCAATATTTCAGCAAAGATTGTCACCACACGGATTCGAACCCGCGACGTCGGAGTGGTTGTACCCCAATCACCTTGTCACTTACCAACTCGATGTGCCCCTGGGGGCGAAATAATTGTATATACTATCCGTACTAATTTATGTGCACATGTTTTTTATTGGTTTGTCATATAAAAGAATATCATATTTTTATATTAGAAATAATTTAATTTAATTTTTTTATTTTATCTTCGATGAAAATAATTTATACTATAAGTATCAAAAGTTTTTTTTCTTTTTAAATTTTATATCCAATTAAATGATGTCACTTAAACTCTCGATTGATTGGTTATAATGTTCACGAGGTTGTATATAATCCAATGTTCAGATGTGACTTTCCTGAATTGAGAGGTAAAACAGGATTATTTCATATGTTGTCCAAGTACTAATAAGATTTTGTTTATGTATTCTATATTACCCCTTTTACTTCCTGTAGCTCTTATATAAGCATGCTTTCCTACCAACATATTGCAAACGTGTATTGCAGCTTAAGCTAATAGAACAAACTCTGTTCGCAACAACTTACAATTCTCTTACATGGTAAATATACATCTCTGCTTCATTTCCCCCCCTGTTAGTCTTTCATTTCTACAAACTTCAGAGCAGTTTCGAGATACTAATGGCGTCTCTTTTATAGATGTGATACAACAAGTAGACAAATTTTAGTAGCTAAAACTGACGTGAGCAATGTCTATTTTTGTATACTATTGCAGATATCTTATGAATCTAAATTCTAGTTGTTAGAGCCAATTTAACATCGTATACAGAGCTATAGCTGCTGGTCTCTTCTCAAAAGTTCTTCCGTTTTCTAGGCCTATATATTATACGGCTAACTTCTCTGGTAAGTTTAATTTCTTTAATGCCTTTTGGTATTTACTAAAGAAACATAAATCTTATTACCTTAGTTTCAGCAAAAAACACTTATCAAATTTTGTACACTTTTTCAAAGCTAATTCTTCTAATTCATTTCAGCACCAACTTAATATTGGCTATTCAAGAACGTCGTTAGCCATGAATTTTCAAGAATTTGGAGGTGCATTTGATCCAATAGACATACTTTCTAGTTGGAAAATCTCGCAGCGCCAACAAGCTGCGACAAAATTGGCTGCGGACTCTGTCGCTGCTAAATCAAGAATGGGTTCTTCTTATAATTTTCCTCCACAGAATAATCATATGTCCAATTTCTTCGGTAATAGTAATAAATTTGGTGTTTGTGGCCTAATGGCTGATTTTGGTTCTAATGTCCTAATCTCAAAGAGCATATCCCCTGATTGTTTGCTCTCTACAAGCAACACCGACACATCGAACGAAGATGTGATTTTCTCTGATGATTCAAAAAAAAATTGGAATGTCAAAACTAACAATAATGCAGTTACATCTGGAGAATCTGCAATTGATGCCAATTACAGCAACAATATTCAGTGTCCTGTTAATGAGCTTGATGAAACGGTCACGGGTACTTCTTCATATCATCAGCGTGACAATCCAATGCGATCTTCAGAAGCAAAGCGTTATAATATGGCCAAGAGAAGCCACGATCAAGCTCTGCTCGAATCCGGTAAGAATTCTTAATATCGGCTTGATGTTCTTACGGCACACTTTTACTTGCTTAAATACGCAATTAATCCCTTCCCCTGTTAAGTAGCACTCCTTTCGTCGCAGAATATATTTTTCGAAAGTCAAACTATATGAATTTTGATTAATATATATTTTAAAATATTTTTTTCATTGTATATGAAAAGAAATGCAACTTATAGTACTTTTATACTTTCGAATATCTAAATTATAATTTTAAAATATTAAATTAATTTAATTCAATTTAGATGAAGATTAATCAAATTGATTTTAATATAACTAATATGAAACAGAGAGTAGAATTTAGGAGTCAAAGAAACTCTTATTTGATCAATATGTTTTGAATATTTTGAATTACTACTACTTTATTAATTATAATAAATTTATAATATTTTTTATATTTATGGATTTCACTAGATATGTTATTGTTATTGTATAATATTTTTTTACATACTTTTTAAATATTTAAATTTTATCAAATCTTTACCTTGATAGACACTGAAAATTAAGTAGTTTTACCATTATATTCCAAAAGCCATTACTTAAAATGGAAAGGGGAGAGTATTGTCACAATAGTCTCTCACGTGTGAATCTAATGCTTTTATTGGGTCAAGCGTACATGTGAAGAGATTTTTGCTTTTGATGATGGTGAAATTTGAACGCAAAACTTATTACCTACTCTGATATTATATTATATTCTATAACTATCTTATTGAAAAAATTTAAGTTATTGCACAAAACACACATTTAATTATTTAATTATATTATGTCACAACAGATTCCTCGACCAAAGACTCCGGTTTCCAGCTCATTCCGGAAAATGATCAACCCAAGTTCAAGAAATCCAGATCAGAATACAAGCCTCCAAGTTCATCAAACATCAATTTCCAGCAAGCTAGTTCCTCAGCATGTTCGGTAGATGAGCCTGATTCAGAAGCAATTGCGCAAATGAAAGAAATGTTTTATCGCACCGCGGCATTCAGGCCACTGAGCTCTACCACGGAAGTGGTGGAGAAGAAACCGAAGAGGAAGAACGTAAGAATATCAACAGATCCACAGACAGCTGCAGCGAGACGAAGGAGGGAAAGGATAAGCGAAAGAATAAGGGCATTGCAGAATCTGGTACCAGGAGGAAGCAAGATGGACACTGCATCCGTGCTTGATGAGGCTGCAAACTATCTAAAGTTCTTGAGGACACAAGTGAATGCCTTGGAAGCTTTTGGCTATAAAATTGACCCAATTATTATTAACAATAGCTTTCGTTCTTTATACTACACATTTCCCATGCAACCCCATCTTCCTCCACTAAACCTTAATCCAATCCAGCGCCACAAGTGTTGATATATGAGATTTATGAAGGAATTTAATTTATGTTAAAAACCTTTAGATGTTGGAATAGGAACTTGTTTTATTAGTACAACAACAACATATTCAGTGAAGGTCTGAGGAGGATAGAGTGTACGCAGACATTACATCTACCTTGATAGGTAGAGCAGAGTTTATTAGTAAGATATAAATTTTATATTTTAATAAATACGAGCCGCCAAATACGACATCGGCCAAAGGTTTTAATTATAATTATCCTTTCTCACGCAAATCATTTACCTGAAATTATTCAATACCCCTATAAGTAATTGATAATGTCAAAACGTTTTCGAAGCCAAATGCACTTTGAAATATATTCACTACAAAAAAATGGTATTTTGTGGAGGTTTTTTAACGGAAGGTACTAGTAACCTCCCTAATTGCAGCAATTTACGGAGGTTATAAACCCACATAAAATTATTATGTAATTAACGGAGGTTTATAACCTCCACAACTTCGAGAAAAAAAACACAAGAAAATAATAATTTTTAACGGCGGTCCACCTCTAAAAAAAAGCTACAAAATTATAGTAATTATTTACGGAGGTTGTAGCCTCCGCAACACTTGAAAAAAAAGTCAAAAAACTTCAGACAAAAAGAATACTAATTCGGGAAAAGAGCACTAATTTAGCTTGTAGCTTTGAGCACAATACAGCAAACAACAGAGACTCCATTTTTCTACAATAGCTCAAAGTGAACACTAACCCATCTCCAACATGCAAACAGGCAATTAGGGACTTCATTTTTCTACTAAATCCTTACCATAATTTACAAAATTATTATCTCCATTTTTCTTCTATGGTAAAGATTGATTTTGACTTTGAAATTGTGAAATAACATAGAATTAGGGTTCAAATTAGTGTTCTCTTCATGATTTTGATTTCTCAGATCTATTGTGCTTTTGTTTTTGCAGATCTGATGTTGATGACTTCAAATTAGGGTTCATCTTCTATCGTAAGGTACATAATTCAATCGATTTCTTTATGATTTGTGATTTTATAAATGGATTTCTCTTCACTCAATAACAAATCCTTTCTCTTCTCTCTGCTTATGATTTTGAGGTTTTTCGAAGTGAAGCCCTGATTCACTCGACTTAAGTGCTGCATTAAGAGATTTGATTAATTTGATGCGAAATTGTTCGATTTCTCTTCTCTCTTCCCTAGCTCACTCACTCACATTTTGCCTTATATGTGCTGTGCGGCAGATCAATTTGATTCTAATTTGTTCAGTGTTTCCTCATTTTGTATAGATTTTGATTAATTTGATGCAAATTTGTTCGATGATTGCTTAGTTCCTATATATTTGATACTAGCTTTGATTAATTTGATGCGAAATTGTTCGATGATTGCAAAGGTTATATAGATTTGATACTAATTTTGATTAATTTGAGTCAAATGTTATTCAAAATTTGTCTGATGATTGCAACGATTCTATATATTTGATATTAGATATGATTAATGTGATTCAAATTTGTTTGATGATTGTTCAATTTCAATAGATTTTGATCAATTTGAGTCAGATGTTATTCAAAATTTGTCTGATGATTGCAACAATTCTATATATTTGATACTAGATTTGATTAATGTGATTCGAATTTGTTTGATGATTGTTCAGTTTCTATAGATTTTGATTAATTTGAGTCCAATGTTATTCAAAATTTGTCTGATGATTGCAACGATTCTATATATTTGATACTAGATTTGTGTAAATTTATGAATAGAGAGACCACATCACTATAACTATAAAACAGAAAGGTCATCTGATTCTTACATTATTCAAATTTTTGCCGAAGGAATTTCCAGAAACAATAGGTAGTGCAAGCAAAAAAGGTAAACCTTAGCCTTTCTGTTTGTAAGTAGTGTATTAAATTACAATGATTACAGTGATTCGAAGGAATTAAGATTAAAATATTTACGAAAGTAATTTCTCTATTCTTCTAATGGGATTTTCTGTATTTTGCAGTCGTGCAATTCATATTTAGCTTCTGCGTTTCAGGAAGTTGCTGATCATTGGTAAGTTTAGTTATGCCCGCTTCTTAATTTTCAATTCTAGTTAAGTAGTAATTTCACTGTCCGTAGGTATTCACTCTAACTAACGCCGTGGTTTAGGTGTTTCTGTTTCCATCGTGTAGAGTTACTGCATAATGCCTTTCCCCCCTTCATATTTGGATACTTATAGTTTTGTAGGGAGTGTGTTTCATAGTTAATATTCTAAATATTTGTTTTTCTATCTAATAAAGGAGAACTAATATTTTCTCTTCATATTCTGAAAGGTTCATCGCTACACTTAAAGTTAATACTTTTCGATGGATAAATCTTGAATTGGAAAGCCAAGGAACACCCCTGAATACATGTTTGGTCTAAATCAATTTCTGGATTTTGCATTTACAAATGTTGTAGGAAACAGAATAAAATGTCCTTTTCCTATATGTGGATTTGCAAAGTGGCAGACTAGAAAAACAGTGTTTGAACATTTGATTTACAAATACAAACCATTCCCTCAAAATTATGGCACTTGGGCTATTCACGGTGAAAGAAATGTATTGCATAATTCTAGAAACTTTGAGATTACACAGGATACATTGCCTCTTGAAAATTCTGTAGAACTTTTGATCAATGAATCATATGGGGGATTAAGGCACGAGGGCATTGATGAAGGTTCGTCACAACAAGTGGAGGGTGAAGAAATATTAAATGATGAGCCAACTACAAATAACAAAGACTTTTTGAGTTGCTTAGAGATGGAAATCAAGAATTGTATGAGGGGTCCAAGTACTCAAAGCAAAAAAAATTATTAAAATTGTATCACATAAAGTGTTTGTCTCGGCTAAGTGACAAGGGAATGACCATGATACTAAATTTGTTAAGGAATGCATTTGAATTCTCCCGGATCCTAATTCTTTTTATGAGGCCAAAAAAATCATCAATAAGCTTTGTCTTGATTATCAAAAGATAGATGCTTGTCCAAGTGATTGTATGTTGTATTGGGGGAATGATGCTAACGAGCAAACATGCAAGTATTGTCACACTTCTAGATGGCGGCCTAATAAGAAGAGAAATGAACATCTTGTGACTGCTATGAATAAGAAGAAAATGAAGAAGCCTTCAAAAATTTTGTGTTACTTTCCATTAAAACCAAGGTTGCAGAGATTATTCATGTGCTCTAAGACAGCAGAGTATATGAGATGGCACGTTGAGAACAATAACAACGATGGGATCATGAGGCATCCTAGAGATGGTGAGGCATGGAAGTGGTTCGATATAACTTTTCCTGAATTTGCATCTGATCCCCGAAATGTTCGATTAGGCTTAGCTAGTGATGGCTTCAATCCTTTTGGCAAGATGAGTACTACTTATATTTGGCAAGTTGTTTTGGTTCCATATAACCTTCCTCCTTGGTTGTGTATGAAACAAGCCAATTTCATACTGTCAATGATCATTCCAGGTCCACGTACGACAGGAAATAACATAGATGTTTAATATATAAGACTTTGGAAGAACTCTACAATCTGTCTGCCTCTATCCTGAGTCTCTTACTTGAGTTATTTCTTTTTTAGATTGATTAATCTAGTATTGATTTGACATTTATGGTTCCTATGTGACAAGGCTGACCTTGCTTACCGTATTAGCAGATTGCCTGAGGTAAATTCTTTTAAAGATCATATCTCCAACTGCAAATAAGTTTGAGATTCTTGTTACAAGCAAATGGGGACTAGGATGATTTACGCGGAGGGAATATTTTTTGGATTGGCTGTATTTGGCTGTCTGGTTAATCACTTAGACTAGGAATGACAAGTAGTATTTGAATTAACAACACAGAGGACAGGAAAGGAAGATGTATATATGACCGAGTGTTATTTGTAGAGGACCATATTATGTTGTAGGTTCTCTACTTATTGGATACCACTTGCATATGAGAGCTTAAATCCGGCAACACCGATAAATTCTTACCTTATAAAAAAAGAACAGGAAATGAAGATGTGATGCCCATATCATGATTATCTCTGTGTTAGCAAGGAAAGTATGTCAATTATTTCCTTCTAAGCTGTCTTTCCTGTACATGGCTTCAGTGTACTGACTTGATCCATGTTACAATCTCTCTTTTCTCTAATTTTTGCGGGACTTGTCAGATGCTCTCCAGGATGATAGAAAGTTCTTCCACTGTGTTCCATAATGTGAAGACAAGGACTTCATCTATTTTTCTTTATTATGAGTTCTTTCTGGTAAGTATTCACAAATCTCTCCTTTTTTTGCAGTCTAGTGACGCAACTAGTGGATGCAAGATCTTCTAGCTCTACCAATCCCAATAACCATTAAGATTTCTTAGTTAAAGTTGATGTAATATTAATTTGACGGTTTTAGTCAATGACTCATGATATTTGTATGATTTAATGGATTGATATTCTGGTTTTAAGTGTTAAATATATTCAGATTTGTATTCGAAAGTTGCTTTTGCTTTTGCTATTTAAATATATGAATCCTAGAATATATTTAAAAGTAGTGGGGTTAAAACTCAAATAATTAGAAGTAGCGGGGTTAAACCCAATATTCTAAAAGTAGTGGAGTTAAAATCTAAATAATTAAAAATAGTGGAGTTAAAATTCAAATAAGTAATAGTAAATTAGGAGGATTTGTAACCTCCCCTGCATCCAAAATGCTCCATTGGATGGAAGTTAATTATGGAGGTAAAAACGCAATTGGCTGAGGTTATAACCTCCGTTATTTGATGTCATAGAGGTTGAGCAAACCACTGCAGTAATCTGCCGCAAATTGATTGTGGCAGCGTTTACTGAACCTCCGTGACAACAAATAGCGGAGGTTTATAACCTCCACAGATTGCATTTTTGACCCCCCCCCCCCCCCCCCCCCCAAACTGCTCCTTTTTTGTAGTGATTGATAAACGCATTGCTTGTAAAGTATGTGTTGTTGGTTATTTTTGCTCTATGGTACTTTATAAAGCAGTACGGGAAGTATATTACTATTACAAGTATTCGAAAGGATAAACAAAGATTCAATAATTCAACTAGAAATCTGAAATTACAATTGTAGAACAAGAAAGACTGGAAAAATGTAAACTGTTTTTGCTGAGTCGAGTGTGGCACTCTGTTCTTAAGACAATATTGCCTCGTATGTATCCTTTATACGTCCTGCACAATTTGTCTCCCAAGATAAAACAGCAATGGAACACTTGAGCAAAGGAAACTCAAATGCTACCGTGAAGAATATTGAGTAACGAAATGATGCTTGGAAGTTGTAGGAAGAAAACTGTTTTGGTTGTGTATTTTCGTGTGTTGTATGAACTGTTATTCGTAGTGCTCAACAATGGTGTAAGGGGGTGTTTATATAGGTGAGGGAGGGGCTAAAAACTGCCTCCATAACAACCAAATAATGGTCATTATGGAGGTAGTAAAGCCACCAACATAAATGGTGAAAGACCAACGGATTTGGCCATTATAGGAGGAGTAATTCAGCCAAAATAAATGGCTGAATTGAGTGCTTGGCGTTTCTGCTTTGACTGTCCAAATTCTGACGTTCTGGAAACTTCAGGGACCAAACTGCCCGCTGCCCGGAGCCCGGAGCCCGGAGCCCGGAACCGGACGGGCGGCGGCGCGCGTGTGGTCTTTCCTTGAAAGAAAGCACATCTAGGTCCTCCCTCCTTTAAACACATGGGATACCCCTTGGGGTCCCAAACCCCAAACCAATTTTGAGTCTTATATACACAACAATTCTTTCTTCCTCTACCGATGAGGGAGAATTGAACACAATACCACACTTTTCATGCTTCAAACACCTTACTTCGTGGACCAATATCTCTTTCATTTCTCAATGAAATTTGATGATTCTTGGCCCTACGGTTATCTACGTACTTAGTAGATCATGCATGTGTGAAGAACCGGATTCTCCAACATACGTAACACTAGTGTTTAAGCCGTTAAAGTTGGTCGGTCGCAACTCCCGCCAAAGGCTAATTTCCAACATGTGTAGCTATAGATTTATCCGTTATTGATTGGAAATTGATAGAAGGCCAAACTTTGAATCTAGCCTAAAGGCTATATCTCATTTACTTGTAAGTATCATTTGAGTCGTGTAAATATTGTTTATACGGACTATGTATATAGGATTGTGAAATCCAACGGTGAAACAATTTAGTTTCTTTCCGGGTTTTTTCTCCCATTTTTATTTGTGAAGGAGGTTAAGTTTTTATTTTTGGTCCCAACTTATAATTAAACCAGTGCTCCTGCAATTTGTGTTGGAAATTTACCTTTGATATGTCAATCCATCTTTAATGGCTTAAACACTAGAGTTCCGCATGTTGGAGACTTTGGTTCTTCACACATGCATAATCTACTAAGTTAGTAGATGGCCGTAGGGTCAAGGATAATCAAATTTCGTTAAGAAATGAAAGAGATATTGGTTGTAATCGTTCTTATTTCCAGTTTGTTGTAATCATTAGTAGTTTATCCTTTCTAGCATTTGTAATATTTACTTATTTCCCATTTTCTGCAATTGTTGTAACTAACAATTAGTACAAAATTATTCAATCGGTTCTTATTTATATATGACGATGGTCCTTCCATTTTGGGATGTTTTAAAATATTTGACATAATATATAGTATTTCGATGTAACTTTCACACATCTCGACAATTTAAATTCAGTAAATTATTCACATTTTCACTTTTATGTTAAGTTGTTTTTAACTACAACTCTAGTAGATTCTCTTCTACTATTGCTAATGTAGTACATGCATAAGTCCAATTAACATTTTAAATTTTGTGTTCCATCACATAAAGAGACTTTATCTTTTTATCGAGCAATTAAAAAAAAAGTAGAAAAGAAAAACCATAATATCTAAACCATTATATACAACAACAACAACATATCTAGTGTAATCCCACAAAATGGAGTTCGGAAAGGCATCGCTATTGACTGCCTCTTTCCAAAATGTTAATGACTGCCTCTTTCCAAAATGCTGAATCAGAAGAAGACATCGCTGCTTTAAATGTTTGAGGCTCATTTTCAAGCAAGAATGTCACAAAATCTGGTCCAAAGGAAGGAGATGTCCTTTGACGTTTGCTACGCCTTGCATCCTTTTTACTTGGTGTATTTTCCTTTGGTTCTTCCCGCGGTCGTTTAGATCTTTCACTTGATGACTCACATTAAGTTTTATACGGATAAATGTTTTCAAAGAATTCAGCATTATCTGATTCAATTACCGTATTAACATGTATTTCGGAATTGTCCGATTTGTGAACCAAAAACCGACAAGCTTTGTTGTTTGTAGCATAGCCAATAAAAACACAATCCACAGTTTTTGGTCCGATTTTTACCCTTTTGGGCAAAGGAACTTGGACCTTTGCTAAACACCCCCACACTTTGAAATATTTCAAGTTGGGTTTTTTTCATTTCCATAGTTCATATGGAATAGATTGTGTTTTGCCGTGGGGCACCCTGTTGAGTATTCGGTTAGCTGTAAGGATAGCCTCCCCCCACAAGCTTTGCGGTAAACCGGAACTTATTAATAAGGCATTCATCATTTCCTTTAATGTTCGGTTTTTCCTTTCCGCAATTCCATTTGATTGTGGTGTGTAAGGGCGTAGTTTGATGAATAATTCCATATTCTAAACATATCTCTGCAAAAGGAGATTCGTACTCTCCACCCCTATCACTTCTAATCGTTTTTATCTTTTTATTCAATTGATTTTCCACTTCGTTTTTGTATTGCTTAAATGCATCAATTGCTTCATCCTTACTATTAAGCAAATACACATAACAATATTGAGTGCAATCGTCAATAAAAGTTATAAAATACTTTTTTCCACCGCGAGATGGTATTGACTTCATATCACATATATCTATGTGAATTAAGTCTAAAGGATTTGAATTCCTATCAATAGACTTATATGAATATTTAACAAACTTAGATTCAACACAGATTTCACATTTAGATTTATTACACTCGAATTTAGGCAATACTTCTAAATTAATCAATTTTCGCAACGTTTTGTAGTTGACATGTCCTAAACGAACATGCCATAAATCATTTGACTCCAATAAGTAAGACGAAGCTGAATTTTTATTAATACTGTCAACAACCATTACATTGAGTTTGAAAAGGCCCTCGGTGAGGTAGCCCTTTCCTATGAACAAATCATTCTTACTTATTACAATTTTCTCACTAACCAAAGACACACTTAAACCCGTTTTTGACGAGTAGTCCTACCGAACTAAATTCTTCCGAATTATTGGAACGTGCATAACATTGTTGAGAGTCGGGACCTTGCCGGAAGTCATCTTCGAAAGTATCTTCCCATATCCTTCAACCTTGGTCATTGCGGTATTTCCCATAAACAAGACCTCTTCGGTCCAAATGGGAGCATAGGTTGCAAATGTTTCTTTTGTAGCACAAACATGTCGAGTGGCACCGAAATCAAGCCACCACTCCTTTGGGTTTCCAACCAAATTGCACTCCGATAGCATTGCACACGGATCATCCATATCATCATTCTTTTCCACCATATTGGCTTGTCCTTTTCCCTTGTTCTTTTTCGGGAGACGACAATCTGGGGCTTTGTGGCCGCTTTCCCACAATTAAAGCGCTTGCCCTTGAACTTTTTCTTGTTGGAATCCTTCTCCTTTCCGAAGGCCTCTTCCTTTTCTTGTTCTTTTTCGAGCAAAGATCTTCAACTATGTTTGCCCCTTCAATTGATGAAGTCTTACGGTACCTCTTCTCGGCGGTTTTGTTATCTTCCTCGATCTTGAGACGAATCACAAGATCTTCCAACTTCATTTCCTTTCTTTTGTGCTTAAGATAATTCTTGAAATCTTTCCATGAGGGCGGCAACTTCTCAATCATTGCGGCCCACTTGGAATGCTTCATTTACTACCATACCTTCAAAGAATAAGGTCATGGAAGATAAGTTGAAGCTCTTGAACTTGGGTTCCAACGGTTTTTCCATCCACCATTTTGTAGTCTAGGAATTTGGCAACCACAAACTTCTTCAAGCAAGCATCTTCGCTTTTGTACTTCTTTTCAAGTGCACTCCATAGTTCTTTGGAGGTCTCTACTTGCACCGTAGACGTTGTACAAGTCATCTTCTAAGGCACTCAAAATGTAGCCTTTGCACAAAAAATCAGCCTGTTTCCAAGCCTCAGTAACCATGAACTGTTGGTTGTCAGGCATGTCGGCGGCAGGCACGGGAGGGTCCTCACTGGTGAACTTTTGCATACCAAGGGTGGTAAGCCAAAAGAACATTCTTTGCTGCCATCCTTTAAAGTTGGCACCGGTGAACTTCGCGGGTTTTTCAGCCGGTGGCACAATGCGGTACGGGTTGTAGGAGTAACCGCTGGTGCAGTATTTACAGAGGTAGTTCCAGTCTCAATTGCCATTATTTGTTTGTCACTATCAAATCGACAAACTGTTTTAGTTAATAAAACCAGAATAGCAATTCAATCATAGACTTAAAAGATGAAGATTTTATTTCTTCAAATCGCAGTATAATTATGAAACTTTAGTATTCCAACGAAGTTTTTATATCTTCGAGTCAGAATACTAATATTCATATGGAGTAGAAAACTACACAAGTTTTAATCTCCAAACCAGAAACCAGAATACAACAACGATTAAGTTTTTTTTTATGTTCTTCAAAACATTGTACAAGTATGAACTTTAATATTCCAACGAAGTTTTTATGTCTTCAAGTCAGAATATGAAATTTCATACGGAGTAGAAAACCACACAGGTTTTAATCTCCAAAACAAAATACAGATTAATCAAAAATATAATTTCCTTAAGTTTGTTATTAATCTGTATTCCAAAAAAAACTAATAAACAATAATAATTGAAAAATGAACAGAATCAGTGTTGGAAAAATAAAAGTATTTTTCAGAATATAATCGAGCCCACTTAGTTCAAAGTGTGTCATTAAGGAAATTATTCCCCTCACAGTACTCGAGGTTGATGGAATATCCCCTCCCAGGGTAGAACGATTATCTTACCGTAATAGTAGTACTCCAAATTCGGTAGCGGCGAACCACTCAACAAAGAAGATATCACACGAATTTGCTTATGCAGAAGAAGAAGAAGTTTGTGTTGTTCAGAAAATTCGTAAGTAATATTCTGAGGAATCAAACGAATTTATAGCCATGGAAGTACTGTTTCTGAAGGTTTGCAACCTTTCTGAACAGCCACTGAAAATGGTGGAAAATTTAAATAAGGAAAAGAAACCGGGTCGCGGGTCTGTTTCTGAAGGTTTGGTCCAAAAAGATTATCACTCAATCAGATCATTTGACCGAATCCGAATCCGAATCCGAATCCGAATCCGAATCGGAATCGGAATCGGAATCGGAATCGGAATCCGAACCCGAACCCGAACCCGAACCCGAACCCGAAGCCGAAGCCGAGCCGAGCGAGCGACGACGACGGCGCGAGGGGTCCTTGCCCGGGAACTCCCGCTTTTCTTTCCACTATCGATGTGGGACAACTCCCACTTTTCTTTCCAATCATTTCTCATTCACCAATATCAATGCCCAACAGTTTATACTGCATTTTTTATATTTAATAATATTGAATGTAGATAACAATCTAAGAGTTAGCTATTCCTGGATAGAAGAAGTAGTGATAAAATTGCTCTTCGGCCAACGCCTCTTTGCAAGGATAATGAGAAGGTTATTGTTAAAATTGTAATTTACATCAGTATATTGCAATTTCAGTATTCTGTCCGCAATTACAGATGACTTATTAACATTAAATTATTTGATATAACTAGATATTGAGCACGAATAAATATAGATATTTAGCACGAATAAATATATACTATGAAAATTCTTTTAGTGGGAAAGAAGTTTGTACGTGTCAGAATAGAACATGTACGTATTCGTAATGTATAGAAGTTGAGTCACTAGAGATGTATAACCGTACACTTTTCACTTTTAAAGAGTCTTTGACCGTAATTTTTTAAAATATCTTTTAAATTATTAATTATGATGATTTATATAATATATTTTAGGTAGTATTCAAATATATATGTAAAAAAATAAAAAATTATGTTCTTACACATGATAAAAAATAAAAAATTTAACTCTCAAAATACGAAAAATGTCAATTTTCTTTAGGACGGGGGAGAATTATTTTTTCTTGGCCTTGATGAAAAAGGCAAAGAGAAAAGAAACTTGAATTTACAGCTGGTGAGCCGTGTTGCCGTGTTAGGTATTCTCTTTTGTGGAGTTTACATCTGGCGTGCTTACGTTGTACATTTGTATATACAAAAGGGTACGTGGCAAATTGGAGGTTGTTCTGTCACATGACGCCATAATTGCATCATTCTTACGCAATAATTACAGCTTTCACTTCTTTAATTGCTCATCCAACTCTTCCACACCTAACAAATTGGACACTACTTTATTTCTGTTTTTTTTTTCTTTTGGCCTTTTGGATACTTCAATTGTGAATAGAAACACAAGTTATAAAAGGAGAAGATAGAGGTTTTAATATTGTACTTATTAGTTTGAATTCTTCCTCACCTAACAAAATGGATACTACTTTATTTCTGTTTTCTTCTTTTGGTTTTTTCGAGACTTTAATTTTTGTTACATATAATTAAGTAAATGTTGTAAGAACTAACATTAAAAATTACAAATAACTTTAAAAATATTTATACAACATTTTAATTAATTAAAAATTAAATTTAATTAATCAAATATTACAATGACTACCACCGCAAATTACGAATTACTTAGGGACCATGATCGCCTCTTTTTACGTTGCACAATAATGGATGCTTCTCCCTTGCGTGCTTTTCTCTTCTGTCTTTTGGTGAAATAATAGCATTGCTACATCGCTACAGAACTCTACTTCTCAAATTAGCAATATTTTTTAATATTTATTACCAAATTATTTTCCAAATGTCCTCATGAATGTTCATTCTCTGGCTTATTTGTGTTGGAATTCCTATGAAAAATACCTGAAAATTCTAGTAATTTGAGGTGCGTAAAAAATATTGGCTTTAAAGATTTCATTTCGGTGCATGTAATATCCACCAGAAGTCAATAAACTTTTCTAGTATATAATTGAGAGCGGCTAACAAAAAAATATTTTGATGGAAATACACAAGAAGAAGGAGAGTATTTTCTCTATTTATAAAAAGTCGATATTGTGCATTTAACAATTGCTTAAGCAGTGTAGCGGTTATATTTAACTCCTACTTGCGTAGTGCGATGCGTGTTTTTGTGTGTGTATATAAACATAATGATTGTTTTCTTTTGACCATCGTCTTTCTCTTTGAACATGAACAGACGCCAACTAGCTTTTAAACGAACGATAGCTCTGATACTCTAGGCAGAGTTTCACAATCAATCTGAGATCGATCCATCTATGTAAGGTAAGCTTAATTCCACGCTATTACCTAAGAGCCGAAAAGCAAAAGTTATAATCAATTTGATTTGTTAAGTAATTGAACTTGTACTATAATAAATCTCTCTATTCGTAAAAAGTCGAGACTTTGCATTTAACATCTGTTTAAATAGTGTAGCAGTTACATTTAACACCTATTTATATAGTGTAATGCGTGTGTGTATAAAGATAGATAGATCATTGTGTTTCGATTATGAATAGATACGAGGTAGCTTTTAAACGAAAGAGAACTCTGGTTTTCTATATTTTGACGTCTTCCCCCATATATGTAGACTCTTATCTTCTTTAGTGATGTATGCGCAGATCGGACCGTAACCCTTTTTTGCCTGTGTCACATTCAATTTGCATTATACAACGACGTGTTGTATGAATAATCCACTGCCTTCTAGGTGGAGTTGCCACAACATAGCTGAGTCTGCCTCACAACATTGTTACAGGGCATTCATTGACAGTCACTCCTAAATCTACCTAGTAATTGTTTGCTTTAAAATCGAAAATAAATTCGATAAAATTCAGCATAATCCAATGTACAATTTCACGATCAATCTGAGATCCACCTAAATAAGGTAAGTTTATTTCCACACTCTTATCTTTGGAGACGAAAAGTAGAAGTATGATTGTTTATTTATTTGATTGAAATTTTTTGTTATCAATTAAGAAGATTTTTCTATTGCTTATCCTAATTATTAGCACGTGTACATTTAATATATTTAGTCATATTTAGTCTTGTATAATTATGATAAATATAAGATCCCTATTATATGAGGATTCTACATTGTACACCATATATATATTTCTATTAATGAGAAAGACTCCCCAAGGGAGATTAATACAATCTTACATGGTATTAGAAGCCAAAATCTAAACCCTATTTTTTTTGTTTGTCCTTTCCCGAGAATTTCTGCACCGAGAAACTCAGCTTTTCCTCTTTCTGTCCAAACTTTTTCTCGGCTTTCTCTCTATATTTTTTTCCTCGTGTACAGCAAAATGAAGACAGTTGTTTGCGTTTGCTCCTCGATTTCTTAAGCAAGTTGTCTGCGTTTGCTTTCTGTTTCCAGTGCTACACTGCCCGAGACAGCAAGCTTTCTGAATTTTTTGCCAAAACTGCGTGTTTTCTTTGCTTTATGCCGAAGCAGGAACTCATTGTCTGTTTTTTTCCTGTTCCCGGGATATTTTTTTTCGAAAGCCATGCAGTCCTCTCCATTTAATTCAATGTCCACTTTCCTGCTGCCCAGCAGCGGCCCGGCAGTCTGGGAGCACATCCGATGGGTCATATTAATCAGACTCAATTTTCGGGAGCCAATCCGTCCGTTCCTGACCATCCTCAATTCAGTTTGGGCCAGACTTTCGGCACTTTCACTAAATATAGATTTTGCGTTAAAGTGACAATCGAAACATTTTATAAATATAGATTTTAGTTATATTTTTCCAAGACATCTAACATTATTTTAAACCAAACTCCGTCTCATCAGTATAATATAATTCAACAACAATATATTCAGTGTATTTCACACGGTAGGATCTGTAGAGGTAGAGTGTACTCCTACCTTGGGAGGTAGGAAGACTATTTCCGAAAAATCCCCGACTCAAGAGAAAACATGATAAAGAAGGTCAGATAAATTTTGAAGAAAAATAAAGTAAAGAAGTGCAATATAATTCAAGGTGAGTTATTTCAATTAAATTTTATGATCCTAAATATCTCCTCTATTATGTATTTTTATTGAGCGAAAAATGAAAATAATTAACAGAGTATTGAACTCTCGGATATTGATTCTTAGGATGGATCAATAGGAAAATGGTTGGTGGTTTGAGTGATATTATTTAAAAAAGAATGGTGTACCGTCCGATGCATTTGATCATTGCGATCAATCTAATAAATCAAAACATTTTGGTCAATCATCTAACCATTGAAAATGGAATAAAAAGGGAAAATTGATTTTTTGTTTCGAAATCATTGGTTGGAACTAAAGTAAAAAATTAATCCAGATAAAGTGAATAGTTCTACCTCCTCAGGAGCCGTTTGGCCAGATAATTTTTTTAATTGAAATAGTTTTTCACTTTAGTTTAAAATCTGTATTTGGTTATAAATTTTTTATATTCAACTTGGACGTGGATTTCATATTTGAGAAAGTACTCCAAATCTGCTTTCAAACTTTATCTTTATAAATTTCAAATAAAGTGTTCTTTTCTCCCATTTGCGAAAAATAAACCAAACACAACTTTATCTTCATAAATTTCAAATAAAGTATTTTCTTATCCCATTTGCAAAAAATATTACCAAACAACTTCACATAAATTTCAAGTGTTCTCTTCTCTCACTTGTAAAAAGTATAACCAAACACAATTTTATTTTCATAAATTTCATGTTTTCTCTTCTCTCACATGTAAAAAGTATAACCAAATACAATTTTATCTTCGTACCCTTCAAGTGTTCTCTTCTCTCATTTACAAAAAAATATAATTAAATACAACACTATTTTTATAATTTTCAACTAAAATGCTTTATTATTTTTTAAAAAAATATATAATAAAAAAACTTCATATTCAACTTTAACCTCATTAATATTAATTACAGTAAAAAAATATTTGAAATGTACGGCCAAACGACTACTAATTTTAATTTTTTAATAGAGAATCACTTTACTAGTTTACTTTCCAAACTGCCTTTAACATGAAATTTGATATAAAAGTGCACTGTCATTTCACGTCCCATCTCCACCGCTTATTAAGTACTTACTACTAATATAATATTACAAATTAGTACCGATTAGGCAAGGAAAGCAAACCAACCAGGAATGATAATTGAGGTGTCGTCCGAGCACACAACCACCTATTTAGTGACAAAAGCATGTTTTATTTTATTAGTTAAGCTGTTGGGATTACAAAGGTCGCGGGAAACAGAAATTACAAGTAGTTGCTAATGTAAGAATTGAAATTACAATTCAACTAGAAATCTGAAAATTACAAAGATGAACAAGAAAACTGGAAAACTGTTTTTGTTTGCTTGCTAAGTCGAGGGTGGCACTCTGTCCTTAAGACAATATTGCCCCGTATGTATCATTTATACGTCGTGGACAATTCGTCTCCCAAGATAAAACACCAATGGAACACTTGAGCAAAGGAAACTCAAATGCTACCGTGAAAAATATTGAGCAATGAAATGATGCTTGGAAGTTATAGGAAGAACTGATTTCTGGTTGTATATTTTCGTGTATATCAAGTGTTTCTCAACAATGATGTAAGAGGTGTTTATATAGGTGAGGAAGGGATTTGTTTGATCGCCTCCATAATGACCATTATTGGCCAAATAATGACCATTATGGAGGTAGAAAAGCCACCAAATAAATGGAGAGAAATACCAACGGATTGGCCATTCTAGGAGGTGTAATTCAGCCAAAATAAATGGCTGAATTGAGTGCTTGACGTTTCTGTTCTCTTCTGCCGAAATTCTGACTTTCTGGAAATTTCGGGGACCAAACGTACATCTTGAAACTCCGGGGATCAAATCGTACATCCGGTCCAAACCGTACTTACGGCAAAGTTCTCTCGGCCCAAAAAGATAATATCGAAAGCCCACGACCCACGGCCCCGTGACCCGAACCGGACCGGACGGGCGGGCGGCGGCGCGCGCGTGTGGTCTTTCCTCGAACCGAAGCACATCTAGGTCCTCCCTCCTTTAAACACATGGGATACCCCGGGGTCCCAAACCCCAAACCAATTTCGAGTCTTATATACACAACAATTCTTTCTTCCTCTACCGATGAGGGAGAATTGAACACAATACCACACTTTCCATGCTTCAAACACCTCACTTCGTGGACCAATATCTCTTTCATTTCTCAACGAAATTTGACGATTCTTGGCCCTACGGTTATCTACGTACTTAGTAGATCATGCATGTGTGAAGAACCGGATTCTCCAACATACGTAACACTAGTGTTTAAGCCGTTAAAGTTGGTCGGTCGCAACTCCCGCCAAAGGCAAATTTCCAACATAAACAAAGTGACGGAAGGAGAGTCCTGCCGTAATTGGTAAAGTTGTTACCATATGATCAGGAGAACATGAGTTCAAGCCATGAATTTTTTTTATAGAAATACAAGGTAAAAATACGTAAAATAGACCCTTGTGGTTCGGTTTTTCTCCGAACCCTGCGCATAGCGAAAGCTTAGTGTTAAGAGTCTCACATCGGATATGGAATAGGAACATGGACTCTTATATGGATTTGAAAAATCCTCACCCAACAAGCTAGCTTTTGGAGTTGAGTTAGGCCTAAGATCCATTCTTTACATGGTATCAGAGCCAGACTCATTCCAAATTCTTTGTTCACCGATGTTAGGCCCCAAAATTATATTATCCACGTTCCAGTTAATAAGGTCTCGGCGTGCGGGGGAGTGTTAAGAGTCTCACGTCGGATATGAAATGGGAACATGAACTCCTTATATGGACTTGGACAATCCTCACCCAACAAGCTAGCTTTTGGGGTTGAGTTAAAGCCAAGATCAATTCTTTACACTTAGAACACCGGAGTGCCCTTTAGTTAAACAAAGTGACAGCTATATTATCCTCTTGTCATAAGTGAATCCATTTTTCAACGGGAGATGTAAGTGCATATGTTGTTACTGCGTTTGATATTTGTACACGGAGCTTCTAAAAAATAAAAACTCTGACTTACTATTTGAAACATGGCATTTATTGTTATATTCATAAAATTATATCATATTAAAAGTGACATGAAAACTTTTAATAGTTAAATTATTTGTGAATATAAAAGATATCCTATTTTGAAATAAACTAAAAAGAAATTATATCCCATAAAATGAGACAATAAAAATAATACTTTTGTCCTAATTTGCGTAGTTTTATTTGTTCCCGATCCGCTATGTTGCACTTTTTTACATTTTAATATTATTCACATTTTATTTTTATTTTTAATAAGATGTTTTTATAAGCATAGCATGATTTATTGTGAATTTCACTAGAAGATTCTTCAATTTCACCTTCAATAAAATACTTTATGCATATTTAGTTCATAAATCTATTTGTATTTATTTTAGTTAAACTTTATGTCTAATAAAAAATCCAAAACAAATTAGATAGACAGAAATAGACTTAAAATACTAAATTCATCTTACACTTGTTCTTTTCTTCAAATTTTGCGCCAATCATATAAATAAAGTCCCATAAAATTCTTGTGATCACAATTTCGCAGTAAATATCTCACCGACCAGAAATGGGTCGGTCGAGTGGGCTTGTTTTTACGAGTTCTGTTGTGAAAAAGCGACGGCCCAAATAATTCACAGCCACAAATTGGGTAAATATCTGAAAAGCGTCGGCCCTTGCGGAGAGTAGTCACTAGTCATAGTCCTTGACTGGGATCCACCTCAGAGATGGGACCCATTCCTCGAAGTACGCAATCAAGAAGATACATATCATATCCTACTCAAAGCCGAGTCAGGTTGGGCCAGACCCCGCACCAAAATACTGCCAACTAATTACCGCAACACCAAATATTATATTTCCAATCCCACATAAGTTAAAGAGTTAGTTACATAAACTTGTCATCCATTCTAATTTTATACTCTTCCCGCTCTTTGATAAATTACACACATCTTTAATTTAAAATAATAAATTAAAAAAAAAATTAATTTCGTGAGATGAGAGGGTATATTTTACTATTCATGTTGTGTATTTCAAAACGAATGTTAAATTTCAAATAAAATGCTATTTTCTTGAACAATAAACTTGTCATTTGTTAGGCGTATTAAAAAAAAAGGTCCATGACTCATCTCCAATTGTTGCATAGCAACTTGTTCTGGCTTTTCATACTACTCGTAACAGAACGAAGAAGAGATTTGTATGTAGTGACATAGTTGTTTCTACTAGATACAGCTTATCCCATGTGTTTTTATCCAAAAACTTTCATGTAATGAATGAATACAAATATAATAGTTAAAAACAAGTTTGAGATTTTCAGGGAAGGACTCCAAACGTCCGAAATCTCAGGGAAGGACTTTCCGGCAGTTATAAATACTCTCTTTCTTTTAACCTAAAATATGACACCACCTATTTTTCTCTCTTTCACTTCTCTATCTACTATATGGTCTTCTCTTTGATTTTTTATTTTTATTTTATTATCAAAGTTTAGATTTTAGATCCTTGTGTATTGGTTTGTGGGTTGCCTTTGTTTCTTATTCACCATGACTATCATCATTGAGCAGCCTCCGTTTGGTAAAGATTTCTCTATTTAGTTCTTTTAAAAATGAATAGTATTTTAATTTTATTATCTTAAAAATCAATATTTTTGTTCTTGAAAAATGTTGCTCAGAGATCCAGGAGGAGATCCATGTTGAGAGTGAAAAGGAGTTGGTATTGGATGGTGGATTTTTTGTGCCCGAAACCAATGCATTTGGATATAACTTTAGGTCTTTGTCTTACTTTTGCCCTCTATTTTCTTAAATCTCTAATTAATTTTTGCTTTTAAATATACTATGCAAATACATATTACTGGTAAAATGGAGTAGGGATTTTTGACTATTCTCACGGAGTTGATTTCTCATATGGTCACTCAACAAATTGTTATTATCCCAGAAAGTTACTTTTTTTATTAAAGAAAATTGGAATCAAGAAGAAATATGATTTTTTGAAATAATAACTATTTATTGAGTGATCATCTAATAAATCAATCATAAATCAGAACCTGTACTCTGTTTAACCTGGGAAAGGTCATATGACTTCCAGATTTGTACTAAGTAACAATTTACTAATTAATTTTAAACACCAAGACAAGATTTGGTGATATGAACATTTGAACACACGGCTCAGTATTGGGAAAATTAGAAGGAAAAAGAATGGCTCTGATTGATGATGATGTTTAACTAAAGACTGTTTTAATTGGCCCAGTACATAATTTGCTGAAAGACTCGTCCCAATGGTTTTCGGCAGTGACAAGAAATAAATGGTCGTTCAGATTCAGTGGATTTTTTAATCAATGAATTGTTGAATAAATTAACCAACAGCACATCTCTAAATGTCTCTTTTTTTCCGGGAAAAAGTGAAAGAAAGAAAAGAACTTATTTACTACTAGATATACCTTTTTTGTAACAAAAATTGACCTTGTGGCAATATTCCAAACAGGGAGTACAATGTAGAAAGTGCAAGGCAAGAAAGGGTTGAAACTTTTTACAGGATCAATCACTTAAATCAGACCTATGATTATGTAAGTGACTCCTTTATTTGGTTTAGAAAATGTGATCAACTTCATTTTTTTCATTTGAATTAACTTTGACCGTGATGTGCCATAGGTTAGGAAGATGAGGGTGGAATATGCAAAATTGGACAAGGCAGAAATGAGTATTTGGGAATGCTGTGAACTACTGAATGATGTCGTTGATGACAGTGACCCTGATTTGGATGAACCTCAAATTCAACACTTATTACAAAGTGCTGAAGCCATTAGGAAAGATTATCCTGATCAAGATTGGCTCCATTTGACTGCCCTTATTCATGGTATAATACTTTTCAGTACTCTTTTTGTTGTATTAAAATTATATGAGACTAATTAAGATTGTGGTGCTGTACTTTTGGTGTAAGATCTGGGGAAAGTGCTGCTACTTCCTAGCTTTGGAGAGCTTCCTCAATGGGCTGTTGTTGGTGACACATACCTCGTTGGTTGTGCTTTCGATGACTCTATTGTCCACTCCAAGGTTTCCTTTTTACTAGCTCTAATAAATTCCTTATTTGTAACTAAACTAAAACACATTGGAATTTAGTTAACTAGTAGTACTAGTTTTTTCCTAATGAACTAATTTTGTCTATTAATGCAGTACTTTAAGGAAAATCCTGACTACAATAATCCGGCTTACAACTCCAAATATGGAGTTTACTCAGAGGGTTGTGGATTAGACAAAGTTATGATGTCATGGGGTCATGATGACTATATGTATTTGGTATATTCTTTACACCAGATCCTTTTTAAAAAATTTCTTTTGAAGTTTAATAATGTACCTATTAAATAGTAAAGTGCTCCTTGTTAAAATCATTTTAAATCCAATTAATTCGAAGATTGTATAACGTAGTTTAGGTAATGATTTTGTAGTCATTAGTAGATTGTACGTGATTAAAAGTAGTGTTATCCACGTGCAGGTTGCAAAAGAGAATGGGACAACATTGCCATCAGCTGGTCTTTTCATCATTAGATATCATTCATTTTACGGTAATACACTTGATTTGAGCAGCTTGAAATATTTTACTTGATTTTATTTAAGATGTATATAACATACTAAATATTGATGTAATTTGTTAAATCGGGACAGCTCTTCATAGGTCCGGTGCTTACAAGCACCTGATGAATGAGGAAGATGAGGAAAATCTCAAGTGGCTTCATATTTTTAAGTAAGATTTATCCTTTTCATCGCTAATGTATTATTCTCTTGCGTCCCAAATATTAATCATTTTAATAAATTAAATTTATTTATAAATATTTCACTTTTGAAAAACAAGAAACATTTTATACATTTTTTCCAAATTCATTGCTATTAAGTATTAACTCATGTTAACGGAATATTAATTAAGTAATGTCTAAAAGAGAATCATAACTATTACTCCTAATTTTTTTCCAAAAAAGTGAAACTAACTTTAAAAGAGAGATAACAATTACTGGAGTTAATATTTGCCTAGGCCCTGAATTTTCTTTAAATTTCTTTTGTGTGCAGCAAATACGACTTATACAGCAAAAGCAAAGTTAAGGTTAACGTGGAAGAGGTCAAGCCTTACTACATGTCTCTCATTGAAAAGGTAAGCACGTTTGCTTTGGCACAATATTTAGTTCAAAATGTTAGAAACCAAAATATTTATTTGTTTTTTCAGTTCTATCAATGCTCCCATAAAATTTAAAGGGCAGGAGGATGTAAACCTTTTTTTAAAAAAAAAAAATTAGGCGACTTATTGGTTCGACTAAATGGACAGTTAATTTGCCGGTTTGTCTAACTGATTGATATGTGATATTGTGCAGTATTTCCCGGTAAAGCTGAAATGGTGAGGAGCTGAGTTTATTAACATATGGAAGAGCTGACAAATGAGAAAATAATAAAGACTGTATGATCCTATAGTTGGATAGCTTTTTGTTTTATCTATCTTACGTTCTGTGTTTTACTGTTTTGCGATGTAAAAATATGGTCTGTCTATGCAATAAAAGTTGCTGTTTAAGTTTTATCTGTTCTTCTCTTTACACATCAATTAACTTTGCTTTGCAACTGCATTCTTGCGTAAAATGACCAAAGGAAAAATTAAGGATTAAGGACAAGTTGAAGGCCCAATTCCAGTTCGTTAATTTTTAAAAGAGATTCTTTAAAATATAAAAAAATAAACACATAAAATAGCTATAAATATGCAATATATACTCCGTATATACACATAAAAAATTGATCTAATCTACAAATGTAATTTTCAAGTAAAATATTATTAATTGACTTCCTTTAATAAGAGTAGCTTCGCTCCTGCTCTTGGTGAACAGTTCCTCAAATCTTTATGTGTTCAAAGGAAAAATAGAAAAAGAAGATACAAATTGAGATTAAATCATTAAAAATTGAGGAAGTAATGTCATAACAAAGTCAAATCAATTTTTTGCTACTGTTTTGCCTATTAAGTGAAAGAAAGATACTACTACACACAAACGCATACTATATCAAATTCGATGCATGTTGTGTTGGTCGAATTCAATTATTTTTAGTACCTTTTATTTTGGTCCAGAATTTTGAGTACCAATGAATAGAGAATCGTACACTGCTTTCTGTCTCTAAAGTCTCAACCACCAATTTTTCTCCAATACTTTTTTTTTCTGGACTTACTATTTTTATATAATACCATGAATTTTATGTGGTTCTGGCTTGATCTACGCCTTAAAACTGTTATCATTTGTTTTTTTGGGATAAAGGGAAAAATCATTCTTATGTGTTATGTCTTAGACATAAGGGATGTAATTGCTTCTCTTTTATTTACCAATTCACTATCAATAATATTTTTATTCTCTTTTTTTTATTCTTGTTATTGTTTTGTAAGGATTTATGAATTATATGAATTCTAATATGGTATCAGAGAGAATAAAATAATATTAATTTTAAATTATTGGTCAGTTCTACCACCTATTACATAAATTCTTGCATTATAATATTGGTCGGTTCTACCGCCTATTACATAGATTCTTGCATTATGATATTAGCCGGCTCTACCGCCTATTACATAAATTCTTGCATTATAATATGGTCGGTTCTACCGCCTATCTTGTTAGCTTCGCTTTTCTGATTTCGCTATTTGTGTTCATTCTTATTAATTTGGGTTCTTGTTCTGATCGGTTCCACCACTTCCGCATTTTGATTGGTGAGATCTGCCCTAACTCTGGATTTCTTTGTTGATGTTGCATAATTAGTTTTTTGGACACTCTCGTCTGTTATTTGAAAATTGGGATTGTTGCTTGTTATTTGAGATTTTTCTGTTTAAGTTATTTTCAATGGCTGGGAGTGATGATTCATTACAATCTATTGGTGTTCGTTTAGATGGAAAAAATTATTCATATTGGAGCTATGTAATGATAAATTTTTGAATGCTGGAAAAGCCAAATGTTCTAAAACTGAAGATGAAAAATTTGATGAATTATTTCGTATTTAGGAGACCAATAATTCAAAGATTGTTACTTGGATCAATAACTCTGTTGAACAAAGCATTGGTGTCTAATTGGCTAAATTCAAAAATGTTAAAGAGATTTGAGATTATTTGTCAAGACTGTTTGTGCAAAATAATTTTGCTGTTAAATATCAATTACAATCTGAAATTCGTGCACTAGTACAAGATGATTTGAGTATTCAAGTTTTTTTTTGTGCAATGACTACTCTTTGGGATCAATTAGCTTTGACGGAATCTGTTGAATTACAAGCATGTGGTGCTTATATTAAATGTAGAGATGAAGACCGTCTTGTTCAGCTATCGATGGGTCTTCGCCATGAATTTGAAAATAGTCGTTCAAGCCTTTTGCACCGCAAACCCTTACCATCTGTTGAAGATGTGGTAAATGAACTCATGGCCGAAGAAACTTGTTTGAAGACTTTAAAAGGGGTGCATACTACTTCTACTTCTGTCTTGATAGCTTCTTCATCTGCACCGGTCTTTGCAGCCCCTACACACCAGTATAAAACATCCGGTAATTGTATTTATTGCAAGGAACCAGGACACTGGAAGGATCAATGTCCTGAGCTACGAAAGGCGTCATGTTGGAAGCCTCCACAGTCAGTACAAGGTTAGAAGTCTAAAGAGTAAGGTTGGAAGCATCCACAGTCAAGGTCACAAGGACGGAAGCCTCCGTACCAATATCATAGCGGGCAACAAAATTCATACTCTGGGAGTCAATCCCAGAACTCGTATCCACCTACTCAGGCTGCCTTTGTGCCCTATATTGATCACTCAGCTTCAGGAACTCATGTGAGTCCCAGTATTAATTATGTAGCTGACCAATTTCAGAAGTTCCTCACCTTACAACAGTTTCAAAGTAATCCCAATCTTGTGCTCTTTCTTCTCCTTTCGGTTCATCACCATCTATTGGTTCAGGTATTAATTCATCTTCTTGGATTTTGGACTCTGGAGCTGGAAATCACATGTCTCCTGATTCTTCTGCTTTTATATCTATGTCTTGTGACCCCCCATCCACTTCTGTTGTGACTGTTGGTGGCACACCTATGTCATTGACAGTCATTGGTACCATTCATACATCCAATATATCCTTACCTGATGTTTATTGCATTCCAAATTACATATGAATCTTGTTCTGCTGGTCAAATATGTGACTCTTGTTGTTTTGTTGGCCTTTTCCCTAATCTTGTTATGTGCAGGATCTAAAATCCAAGAGAGTGATTAGGACAGGGCGTAGAAAAGGGAAATGTCTCTATGTTTTGGATGAGCTGCATCTTCCTACTCTTGTAGCAGCTATGCCTGTTAATTTGTCTTCTTTCCATTTAACGCCTTCTTCTTCAAAATTTTATTTGTGGCACTCTAGACTCGGTCATGTAGCAGGATCTCGCGTAAGTTTTATGTGTACTTCTGGTATTCTTGGTGATTTACAATCCGATGATATTTCTGATTGTAGTGGATGTAAACTTGGAAAATTTTCCGCTTTGCCTTTTAATATCAGTACTTCTACTTCTTCTGCACCATTTGATCTAGTTCATTCTGATGTTTGGGGACCGGCACCTATCCCTACTAAGGGGGGCTCCAGATATTATGTTTCTTTTATTGATGATTATACTCGTTATTGTTAGGTTTATTTACCGAAACAACGTTCTGATCTTGTTCATATTTATACTGAGTTTCAAGCCTATGTGAAAACTCAACATTCTGCACTATTAAATATTTTCGGGCTGATTTAGGGGGTGAGTATACTAGTGGAGATCTTTCTGATATTTTCAAAGCTGATGGTACAATACATTAATCTTCTTGTACTGATACCCCACAACAAAATGGGATAGCCGAGAGAAAGCACATGCATATTATTGAGACCACTCAATCTATGCTTTTGTCCGCTAGTGTCCCTAGCGAATTTTGGGGAGAAGCTGCCCTTACATATGTTTATCTTATTAATAGGATCCCTACCTCTCATAATTTTGGGATTTCTCTGTATGCTAGACTATTTGGTCACACCCCACTGTATTCCTATTTGAGAGTTTTTGGCTCAACATGTTTTGTTCTGCGTTCACATGCAGAGCGCACTAAGTTATCATCTCGTGTCGCTATTTGTGTTTTTCTTGGATATGTGGTTGGGCAAAAAGGTTATCGTTGTCATGATCCAATTTCTGGAAAATTGTATTTTTCTCGTAATGCTTCCTTTATTGAGCATGTTCCTTTCTTCTCCATCCCATCTACTTCACATGGGATATCAAAATCTGACCTTTTTTATATTGATCCTTTCACTACTAATTATCCATCTGATTCTACATCTATATCGTTTGTTCCTTCTCAGTCTTCTGGCAGGTTCCATGATATTGATACTCACCCCTCTCTTACGACTGTTCCAGAACCTCTTGTGATTGCAGATCCAGATCCACCTCGCTATCCTAAACGCACTACTCAATCTACCCAGGTATCCGATTATGATTATTCTTGCTATTCTCCATCATTCGCCTCTTTTTTTTAGTTTCTATTAATTCTCTTTGTGAGCCTACCTCTTACTATGAGGCAGCTCGTGATCTTCTTTGGCAAAAGGTTATTAGTGAAGAATTGTCTGCTTTGGACAGAACTGGTACTTGAGATTTGGTTTCTCTATCGTCTAGTAAGAAAACTATTAGTTCTCGATGGGTGTACAAGATTAAAACCAAGTCTGATGGTTCTATTGAGCGCTATAAAACTCGTTTGGTTGCAAAGGGCTTTGCTCAGGAGTATGGTATGGATTATGAGGAGACTTTTGCATATGTTGCAAAGATGACATCTGTCCGGGTTCTTATTGCAGTAGCCTCTGTTCGTCATTGACATATTTCACAAATGGATGTTAAAATGCCTTTTTGAATGTGGATCTTCAAGAAGAAGTCTACATGGTCCCTCCACCTGGTGTTTCACATAGTCCTAGACAGGTGTGCAGGCTTAAGAAGGCCTTGTATGGTCTCAAACAAGCCCTAAGAGCTTAGTTCAACAAGTTTTCCACTGTAGTATCTTCTCTTGGGTTTATTTTCAGCTTTCATGATTAGGCGTTATTTGTTAGATCATCCCTTACAGGTCATATTTTGCTTTTGTTATATGTTGATGATATGATCATTACAGGTGATGATATTGATGGTATCACAAACCTAAAATATACCTTGTCTCGTCGCTTTGAGATGAAATACTTAGGTCATCTATGCTACTTTTTAGGCATTGAGGTAGCTTATTCTGAGAAGGGATATCTTTTCTCTCAGTCTAAGTACGCTGCAGATATTCTTGAGCGGGCTCGTCTCACAGATACTCATATTGTTGACTCTCCTCTTGAGGTCAATGTTCGTTATACCCCTACTGACGGGGATCCTCTTCCTGATCTCACTTTATATCGTTCCATTGTGGGTAGCCTAGTGTACCTCACCATTACTCGCCCTGACATTGCATATGATGTTCACATTGTCAGCCAGTTTGTTTGTTCTCCTACATCTGTACATTGGGCTGTGATTATGCGTATTCTTCGCTATATCCGAGGAATAATTTATCAGAGTCTCTTGTTTCCATCAACCTCATCATTGGAGCTTCGTGCATTTTCTGATGCAGATTGGGCTAGTAATCGGACTGATCGGAAATCAACTATTGGTTATTGTGTATTTTTAGGAGATTCACTCATTTCATGGAAAAGTAAGAAACAAGATGTTGTTTCTCGCTCTTCAACCGAGGCAGAGTATCGTGATATGGCTTCTACTACGTGTGAGATTGTATGGTTACCTTGGTTATTGCTGATATGAGTGTCTCTCTTTCCTCACCGACACCGATGTACTGCGATAATAAGAGTTCTATTCAGATTGCGCACAACACAGTCTTTCATGAACGTACCAAGCATATTGAGATTGATTGTCATATTATTCGATATCATCTTCAACAAGGCACTCTATCCTTGCCATTTGTCTCATCTTCGATGCAACTTGCAGATTTCTTCACAAAGGTGCATACCTTACAGCGTCACTGGTTCTTTCTTGGCAAACTCTCGATGTTTCTCTCTACACCATCGCGAGCTTGAGAGGGGATGTTAGCATTTGTTATTTGGGATAAAACCACATTGAAAAATCATTCTTATGTCTTATGTATTAGACTCTATATAAATGGATGTAATTGCTTCTCTTTTACTTACCAATTCACTATCAATAATATTCTTATTCTCTTTTCTTTACTCTTGTTATTGATTTGTAAGGATTCATGAATTATATGAATTCTAACAAAAACAACATCTATGGCTTAAAAATTGTGATTTAGTTTTAATCAATTTCCCACCTTGTTTTAAAGAACCAAACTTCATTTTATTTGATGCACTTTGACCGAATGTGAAGTTTAATAAATAAAAAAAGGCCGCGGAGGTTTGTGTTCTAAAAAGATCATAAATTTTTGTATAACTATGAATATTTGATTAATGTTGAATTTTTTTTAAAGTAAACATTTGTATATAAAAAAAATTGTACTTTTTTTGTGTGACGAACAAAAGTAAGTGAATCACATAAGTTATTATAGAAGGAAATACTTTAATTATTAAATGTATGAACAAAATTGTTGAATCGAATTTTTGGCGTAAGCTTTTTTACATTTCCTTTTTTCCGGGTAACATGTATACATTTTCCCTTCTTTTTCCAATTCCAAATTTGTTCATTTTAAAGCTTGCTCATTTCAAAGAGTAAAACGGTAGTACTACTTAACATATTACTAAAAAGCTTTTTGAAATTACTGCTGACTATTGGAGACAGAGATAACAAAAGGTTATTTTTTGTCCAAAGATCACCTAAGGTTTAATTGCTAAGAAATCTTGAAAAGAAGACACTCGTTGTACAGGAGATATAAATATTTCATAAATGCTTACAAGTCTTGAGTTTGCACATACTGTGTGCTCAATCAAATATACCATTTTATATGCCACTCTTTTCATTTATAAACATCATACAATTTTCTAAATCCGATTCATTATATTACTTAACTTTTCAACTTTGACAGGATATTTCAATATATGACACTTATATACTATTTGTTTTTTTAACAATTACTAGTATGATATATAAGTCTAATTAATATTTTAAACTCCGAATTTAATTAAACATTGTAATATAAAAAGCAAAGTAAGGAGTAATAAAGAAACAAACGACCAGTGAAGTTATAACTTATAACATAGCTAGGTTTCTAATACATACCAAAGTCATGGTGAGAAAAGTGAAAGAAATAATTCCTTGATTATTCTCGTTAATGAAAAGAGTATATATACAAATGATAATTTTCCATAATAGTAAATCTATTCCTATTCTAATCCCAAACCCTTATTCTAGTAGTACAAGACTTCTATAATTATGGTAAGTGTACAATACCAATTAATGTAATACTTACACTAAAATATTACCTAAAACTATACACAATTATGGACAATAACGGACCGGACTATGTATCTCTATTTATCACACCCCCACAGTCATAGCGGACTGTCTTCGTACGCTGAGATTGTCCCTAAAATCCCTAAAGAGTACCGACGGAAGACCTTTGGTAAAGATGTCTGCAATTTGATACCTGGAAGGGACATGACAGACGCGTACTTGTCCATGAGCTACCTTTTCGCGAACAAAGTGAATGTCCATCTCGATGTGTTTAGTGCGCTGGTGCTGAATCGGATTACCAGACAGGTAGATAGCACTACCATTATCACAATAAACAAGGTAGATTTCTGAATAGGACAATGAAGCTCTAATAGAAGATTACGTAACCAACAGGATTCAGAGACCACATTGGCTACCCCTCGATACTCAGCCTCTGCGCTAGAGCGTGATAAAGTCGACTGACGCTTTGCAGACCATGAGACCAAGTTATTACCAAGAAACATACAATAGCCAGACGTCTGGTGTCTGGTGTCTGGACAACCACCCCAATCAACATCTGTATACGAGACGAGTGTAGACGTCGACGAAGGATATAAATGTAAGCCATAGTCAAGTGTCCCGTGGATGTACCGAATAATGCGTTTGAGTGCTTTCATGTGCTCAACTTTGGGATCATGCATAAACAAACACACCTGCTGTACGACATACATAATATCTGGTCTCGTGAACGTAAGATCCTGAAGGCCCCGTACAAGACTGTGATAGCGGGTCAGATCCTCATAAGGTGAGCCAGCCACAACACCCAACTTGGATTTAGTATCAACCGGAGTGGAAGTGGACTTGCAGGATGACATCCCAACCCTCTCAATGATCTCAGCCGCATACTTCCTCTAGGATAAGAACAACCCACCTGCATGACGAGTGACATCAATCTACAAAAAGTAACTCAATGGCCCCAAGTCTTTCATAGAAAACTCAGAACTGAGCAATGTCACGATAGACTTGCGTAATGCATCAGAAGAAGTAGTCAAGATAATATCATCCACATACAATAGTATATAAGCCAAGGAAGAACCACGACGATATATGAACAATGAATTATCAGACATGCTGTGAGAGAACCCAATAGTCGAAACATAGTCTGCAAACCGCTTATACCAAGTCCGTGGAGACAATAATTGATGAATGGGCCATGCTTTCGAAAGAGCCAAGCTGAGCACAATGCGAATGGTAGCCGGCTTGACCACTGAGCTAAACGTCTCACCACAATCCACAACAACCTGTCGAGTCTTACCATCACCTACAAGACGAGCCTTATGCCACACAAAAGAACCGTCATAATTATCCTTATGAACAAAAATCCATATAGATCGAATAATATTAACACTAGATGGACGGGGCACCAACTCCCACGTCTTATTATCAATAAGAGCATTATATTCATCGGTCATAGCAATTTTCCAATTCGGGTCATTTAAAGCAGACACAGGATTACGGGGTAAGGGTGATTTAAGAACATTAGAATTTAAATTAAATTTTCATTTTGGTGTAACATACCCCGTTGACTACGAGTGACCGGTCTATGACTCGAGGAAGAAATGAGTGGATTTTGGGAAATATCTGGATGTGGGACGGACGGCCAGCAGGCAGGGGTCCTACTGGCCCAGAACTGGAAATCGAAATAGTGCCTGAAGCCGAGACTGGCACAATTTCCATATTGGGCTGGGTAACTGGCCCAATTACGAAAACTGGGGTAGAAACCGATCCAGTTAATTCACTGGAAACAGTGGGCATCGATGACGCAGTGGGACCAGCAGGCAGTGGGCCCGTTGGTGGATTTTGGATGCGGGACAAATTCCTAAAAATGATGGATAATATAGGGGGAGACGGTGTCATCCAAAAATTTATACGAACTAGGCACGAGACTACTCACGTTAGCAAATGGAAATTGGGTTTCATAAAAAATAACATGGCGACTAATGATGATTTCATTAGACGATAAATCAAAACATTTGTAACCACGATGATTAGACGGATAACCCAAAAACACACAAGGGGTAGAACGGGCCTGAAGTTTGTTAATTGTGGTGGACGGAAACAACGGATAACATAAGCACCCAAAGACCCTAAGATGTGAATATGAAGGAGTCTTATTATATAAAATTTGAAGAGGGGACGAATATGCCAAACCTTTGGTAGGAAGAATGTTAAGACGATATGTAGCCATTTGTAGAGCATGATGCCAAAAAGAGGGGGGTACGGAAGCATGAATCAATAAAGTGCGGACAATGTTATTAATGGTACGAATTTTGCGTTCGGTTTTTCCATTTTGTGAAGACATATGAGGACAAGAAAAATGAAAATTGATCCCATTATTAGCACAAAACTCCTGAAATACCCCATTATCATATTCTTTTCCATTATCACATTGAATATTTTTTATTTTCCATTCGAATTGGGTTCTGATGAATGCTCTAAATTTTTGGAAAGTGGAAAAAACTTGAGATTTTTCCGTTATCGGAAAAGTTCATAAAAAATTAGAATAGTCATCTAGAAATAGAACATAATAACGATGACCTAAAGAACTGAGAACAAAAGATGTCCATAAATCACTATGAATAATATCAAATGGCATTAAGGAAGACAAAATAGATGCTCCCGGATGACCTAGACGAGCATGCCACAAGGAAGGAGCAAGGGCTGCAAAAGTTGATGGCAAGGCTGGACTCGAGAAATCGAAACTTGGCGTGATAGGATAAAGATCTCCCCTACAATCACACCTTATGAGAGGACTCCCCGTCTTGAAATCCTTTGTAGAAAACCCAAACAGATCAAATTCAACAGAAACATAATTATCAGTGGTGAATTTACGACAAACACCAAATTTTTAATCAATTTAGGGGCATGAAGGGTATTTTTCAAGATAAGGGGTGGATGGGGGAAGGGGGGGAGAGACAAAGTTTTATGACCATAACCACGAATTGGAATAGAATTACCATTACCAATAATTATGCCACGATGGTTGCTCAAATTGGAATAAAACGAGAGAGTACGTTGATCGAATGTCATGTGGTTAGTGGCTCCGGTGTCCATGTACCAATTCGGGTCTGGCGAATTAATACCAAGAGTGTGCATGGAGGCTTCAATGTCGATCTGGGTGGGGCCTATTGCATGATGGGTTTGCGGAGGCTAGGGACCAAATACTCCTTCCTGCTGCCCCAACCCAGTTGTGCTACGAGAACCATTGGCCCAATTATTGTTGGGCCTAAACTGCTGCTGATAGGCCCACTGCCCAGCGGTTGGGTGTTGACAAAATGGGGGCAGTTGGGCCAAGGGCTCCTGGCCCAGGAGCCCAAGGCTGCATGCGGCCCACTGCTACTGTTTCGAGGGCCACTCCCGCCACCGGCACTGAGCCCGTCGACGGTGTTACTGTTTCTACCGCGTCCGTTATTGCCTCCATAATTTTCGCCATTATTTTTACGATTATTTTTGCCTCCCCCGTGAGCATGGGTTTGGCTTGAATTATCGATTACACCTTGATAATTGGAGGAGGTCATCATGACCACGTGATTAGCACTAGTAGTCACCCTCTTAGCCAAGCCGTCTTCTTCCAAAGTAAGCATGGAGCGGGCTTGATAGAACTTTGGGAGAGTATTACTCTGATGAAGGAGAGTTCCAACGCCATTATAGGCCTCGGATAGGCCAGCAACCATCTGTAGGACAAGACGGTCTTCACTAACGGCCGCACCAACGTTGCGGAGTTGGTCCGCCAATTCTTTCAACCTCTTGCAATATGCTGAAACGTTCGGGATATTTTCCATGTTGACGGGAAAATTCCTGCTCAAGAGTAATAGCTCTGGAGTTTTGATTATCTTGGAATATGTCACGCAGCCTATTCCAAGTAGCCATCGCCATAGCGTCCAGCTCAATAATCATCTGCAACAGGTCGATAGAGATAGTGGAGTAAATCCACTGAAGGACGGTGGCATCAAGTGTTGTCCATAACGTAGGATCATCCTCGCGTTTAGGCACCTCTGTATCCTCAGGAGCCGCGAGGATTATGTGATAGATGACTTGATGCGAGCGAGCGTGAATTTTGAACAACTCGGCCCACGTCGCGTATTGGACGTTTTCTATTTCAAGAATTAGAGGGATGTGATTCTTGATGTTAGAAACAACAAGGGCAGGGTGAAACGTGTTCTTTGTCGTCGACATAATGAAAGAACAATAGGTGATTTGAGAAGAAAAAGGAAAGAAGACCACCAACGGGCAAGGAATCCGTGAAGGGTAGTCGGAAACCGAGGCTAGATGTCGACGGAAAAGGTGGAAAAAATAACCTAGACTTCTAATACCATGAAAGAAATAATCTCTTGATTATTCTCATTAATGAAAAGAGTATATATACAAATTACAATTTTCCATAATAGAAAACATATTCCTATTCTAATCCCAAAATCCTATTATAGTAGTACAAGACTTTTATAATTATGGTAAGTGTACAATACCAATTAATGTAATACTTACACTAAAATATTACCTAAAACTATACACAATTATGGACAATAACGGACTGGACTATGTACCAAACCGTGATATACATTAAGTGTATATCACGGTAATATCATCTCTATTTATCAAAAAGGTAGAACCAAACTGAAAAGCGGCCCAAATTAAGATTCCACGAATCTGCTTTATACTAAACCTGAAAACATCGAAATCACATGCGGTCACAGCAAAGCAATTTATGAAAATATATACACTAAATATCAACTAATTTTCTGTAGAAAATAAAATATTACACCCTTTGTTAACTTTCATGTGATATTTTCCATTTTAGTATGTTGAAAAGAATTCCACTGTTTTAAATTTAAAAATAATTTAATTTAAAACTTTTATTTTAAATTTAATGGAATGATTTTGTAGCCACATTAAGGTCTTATTGCAATTAAAACACCATTTTAAAGTTCCTATTGAATAATATATATATCGTCGATTTAGTTCAGTTTGTCGTTCCTTGTCAAGGGGCCGAGGCTGATCCAATTAACAGAAGCCCATTCCTCATAGTGGGTTGGTGCATTCATCCATGGGTTCTCTCGAAATTTTCGTTGGTTGTCCTTTTTTGGAATTGTTTAGTATTCTTTCTGTCTCAATTTATGTGATACATTTTTTTTTTGTAATTCGTTAAAAAAATATATTTTCTTATTTTGCAATAATTTAACTTACATTTACCTTTTACGCTTAACGAGATGATCTATAACCACAAAAATATCCGACTTGTTTTAGATCACAAGATTGAAAAGTCTTCCTTTATTTCTTAAACTTCTTGCCGAGTCAAACTATATCGCATAAATTGAGACGGAGGGAGTAAATGATTTTATATATTTTATTTTTTAAAACTTATCGACCTTTTAAATAATGATCTAAATATTATTTTTTAGCAAAATATTAAACCACGGATTAAATTTTTATAGACTAAGGATAAAATCTAAATGGTGAACTAAAAATGGGACATCTACGTTAATCAACTTGGGTTAACGCCCACAATCCCTTTTCGGCTATGTAATTGAAATATAACCACGGTTATCAAATTTTACAAGTGAAACTTTATGAAGTTTCACATGTAAAATTTGAAATTTCAAAATAGTGACAAATTTTTGATTATAAAGATTGAAAAGTAGTTGGTTGTTAATTTTGCCGGTTCTCTTCTTCCACGGGAAAGTAGTAAGCACTAAGCAAATAGCTTGGAAAGTCCCAAAAGAGCCGTGAAAATCGCAACAATCCTGTGACTGTGACTTCTGGAGTATGTGGAGAAGTTATTATAAGTAAATACTAGTATACGTAGTTGCGCGATACACGGTCGACACTAAAGAAAATTAAATATAACAAAAAACTATCTTATTTGTTTAGAAATATTAAATTATTATTAATATTATTATTATTATTAGTACCTACAGGCTACAATATTGATTTAGTTGACAATTGGCAGAAGATCGACATGGAACATTTTTAGCTCACAAACTATTTCACAAATATTAAATTAAAGATAGTATTCATATGTGAACTCAACTAAATATATACTGATTTTTTACAATGATATAAATTACATTTTCTATCCAAATTTTGAGAACATTCACATTTAATTAGGATGAGGACCATCGCCATAATAACTGTGTGTTATATGAATATGTTATTATTGTGAAATTGCAATGACGAAAAATATCCAAGAAAAGTTTTTGAAATATTAATAATGAAAATTAATATTTTATATTATTTGATAATGATATATAACTTATATTAGAGAATATAATTGGTCAAAAAATAATTTTTCTTTCATGATGAAAAATACAATCTGAATTTTTCCTTTTCCAGATTTTTGATATTTTCAAAGTATACCTTATATACGAAGCAACCAACCTATTTTTTTTGGAGCAATAGTTTGCACTTTCTATAATTAATGGAAATGTCTTCTTCTTAACACTATTTAGGAACTCTTGTGATCAGAGTAGCAATAAGTAAAATTATCACTATTTAGTTTTAAAACAAAACTATTTTCCTACCTACATGTTCTTAAATGATTCGGTTTCTCATATCTAAAATTTATTCCTTAAAGTTAAAAAATATGTTTAACTTTTCACTACACATATTAATGACATTATATGCATCTCCTCGTTTTAGTTTGTTTCTGCTATTCATTACTAACATAACCAAACATGGTTGTTTAATATATCTAAAATCACCATGTTTAAAATCTTTACTCTCAATCACTCTACCTTTTTCAACGTCGTCTAAAATCATCATAAAATAAAAATAAAAATTGTGAATTTTATTTTATACATATAAAACATATTATTTATGGCAACTACATCCAATATATCATAGCTTAACCGGAAACTTCACTTAGGAAGAATTCACAGCAGCGCAAAGCTTGGCACACACTACATGATAAAGCTAATTATATTAATGTGATTCTTTGCTAAATTTCCATTTAAAAGTATGAGAGCTTGACTATAATTTATGTTCTTTGAATGCACCTACACTGAAAGAAATAATCTCTTGATTATTTTCATTAATGAATGAGTATATATACAATTTACAATTTTCATAATATGAAAAATCTTATTCCTATTCTACTCCCAAAACCCTATTCTATTTGTATAAGAATTTTATAATTATGGTAAGTGTATAATGCTAATTAAATACAACAATATATTACCTAAATATACAAGTATACATGGCTTGTGTTGTTCTTGTGTTTCCGTGATATACATGGTATACACAAGGCAGTGTATATACCATGTATCACGGTATATTTATCATGCACATTCATAACACAAGTTAAAATGATTAGAAAAACAATTCGTAAAATTAAATAATATGTACGCTGCATAGAGAGAAAGTATCACCTAGTGGGCCCCTACCCGACGATAATCCGAATTAATCGAACTCCAATGCGGATAATGAACACCGAATAGAAAAAAAAACTTCTTTTATCAACACAAATATTAGTATAATAATAAAGAAAACAATCAAATTTCAATTCCATTAAACTTCTGAAAAAATAACTTAAAGAAAAGGTTTCATCTTAAGTTTTAATCTCCTCCTGAGAACCTCTTTCATATACTACATTATTTTTTTATTTAGATAATATTCTACTCATAGTTGCATCTCAAATCAAAACTCACCGGAAATTAGTATCAGAAATGTACTAACTTGTTAAAACGACGCAACCTTTCTTGAAGATAAATTTTAATCAAAAAAGATATGAGTGAATTTTCTCTAAGGCAGAAATAAGAAGGAACTACAGCCATTACCTGGTATTCAAAAATATTTTGCGATCCCCTTCTGGATCAGCTTATTCAAACAGCCTATAGAAAATAAATGCCTATTAGCAAATTTAAAGAATCGATGCTGCAAAATGTCAATAACATTTTCATATATACCTTAGTTAATGAAACATAAAGTTTTCTGACCTTCAACACATGAGTAGTGTGTTAGGATTTACGCCGTCCGAAACCCTTCTTAAACCGACAACAACTAATAAGCGAAGAACAAATAACACACACAGATTTATAGTGGTTCACCCTCAATGCGAGAGCTAGTCCACTTGCCGCTGCAGATTTTACTATAATGGAGTTTTGAGTTTACAATCTCTCTTTCTCTTACGAAGGTGTAAACATACCCGGATGTGCTCTTTCGACTGTCAACATCACCACCATTGTCAGCATCAACATAACCCTTCAATCCTATTTCTGACTTTCGGAAACACAAAGCTGAACTCGAACTGCCCTTCAGATATCTGAATATCCATTTCATAGCCTCCCAGTGTTGCTTTCCCGGATTGCTCATAAATCGGCTAACAACTCCCATTGCATGTGCAATGTCTGGCCTTGTACACACCATCGCATACATAAGACTGCCGATAGCCGATGCATAAGGTACCTTTTCCATATGCTTCACCTCATCCTCGGTTGTCGGCGACTTATCTTTTGAAAACCGAAAGTGTCCAGCCAAGGGAGTACTGAATGGCTTGGCATCATGCATGTTGAACCTCTTGAGAACCTTCTTCACGTACTCTTCTTGTTAGAGTTGGATGCCCTCCTTACTTTGGCTGATTCTCATCCCAAGAATTTGCTTTGTGGCTCCCAAATCCTTCATTGCGAATTCTTCTGACAACTTCTTTTTCAGCCGATCAATCTCATGTAGGTTTGCCCCTACGATCAGCATGTCTTCACCATAAAGAAGCAGTATCATGTAGGAGTCTTCAAATCTCTTGAAGTAGCAACAGTGATCTTCTTCGCACCTTATGAACTCGACTTTCTTCATAAAGCTGTCAAACTTCTTATACCACTGTCTTGGAGCCTGTTTCAATCCGTACATGCTCTTCTGAAGTTTGCACACCAGATTCTCTTTCCCTTTGACCTCAAATCCTTCAGGTTGTTTCATGTAGATTTCCTAATCTAGATTACCGTGAAGAAAAGCAGTTTTCACATCCATCTATTGAAGATGCATGTCTTCCTTTGCTACCAGCCCAAGAACAAATCTGATGGTTACCAGCTTCACTACGGGAGAGAAGATCTCCGTATAATCGATGCCTTCTTTCTGTTGGAATCCCTTAACAACCAACCTAGCTTTATATTGCTTGCTTCCATCGTGTTCTTCCTTTATCAGATAGACCCATTTATTCTGCAATGCCTTCTTCTCATCTCGCAACTCGACTAACTCCCATGTATGATTTGTCGACAGTGAGTCCATCTTATCTTTTATTGCCAGCTCCCACTTAATCAATTCATCGACTTGCATTGCTTCTTCGTAACATTCCGGCTCCCCTATGTCAGTGAGCAGAATGTAGTTGAGGGATAGAGATAACATGTGAACCGACTTACTGATCCTGAATGATCTGCGTAGTTCTGTGATAGGCGTCCGCTGATTTGTTTCAGAATCAGCACTTTCATCAACCCCGCCATCACTAGCTTGTTCCTCTGCCTCGGCTGTACTTGGTTGCGGCTCGGGTGTCGGGAAGTCCCTCAAATAGACTCTCTCTGATTCCTTGTTCTGACATTCTGAACTCTCTCGCAACGTGTCCTTGTACAACACCTGTTCATTGAAGAAGACATCCCTGGTTCGGATGACCTTCCGATTCTGTTCATCCCAAAATCGATAGCCGAACTCGGTATCACCATAGCCGATAAAATAACACTTCTTAGATTTCGGATCAAGCTTACTTCTAGCCGAAGCATCAATGTGAACATATGATAAGCAGACGAACACTTTCAGAAAAGAAAGATTTACCTTCTTACTACTCCAAGCTTCTTCTGAAATTCTGAGACCCAAAGGAACATGCAGTCCTCTGTTAATTAAGAAGACTGCGGTATTGACTGTATCTGCCCAGAACGTCTTCGGTAGTCCAACGTGTATTCTCTTCGGTTCATCCTTTCCGCTATTCCATTTTGTTAGGGCATTCCTGGAATAGTCTTCAACATCTTGATTCCATTATCAACACAATACCGTTTGAAGTTACCATCAATGTATTCTCCACCATTATCGGACCTCAGGCACTTCAACTTGAGGTTTGTCTCATTTTCGACCATGGCTTTCCACCTTTTGAATACACTGAACACGTCAGATTTATTTTTCATGAAATAAACCCATAGCTTTCTGGTTGAATCATCAATAAAGGTCACATAGTAATGTGATCCTCCAAGTGAGGGTACAATGGCAGGTCCCCACACGTCAGTGTGCACCAATTCAAGCCTCTCGGCTTTCAATTCCCTGCCTGCGTTTGAAAAACTTACTCGCTTCTGTTTTCCAAGAATACAACTCTCACACATATTATGATCCACCGACTTCAACTTCGGAATCATTCCATTCGTCACCAACAGCTTCATTCCCTTCTGGCTCATGTGCCCCAGCCGATAGTGCCACAACTCTGTCTTCTTTGTGTTGTCGACAAAAATGACTGTATCGCGATAGCTAGTCGTCATGTACAGAGTACCAATTTTCTTGCCTTAGCCAACCACCATGGCACCCCTCGACACGTTCCATGACCCGTTACCAAAGTTAACATTGTGTCCCTCATTATCAAGCTGACCCACTGAGATCAGGTTCCGCATCAGCTTCGGCACATGTCTAACTTTTATGATCTTCCACACGAGTCCATTTGACATCTTCAACTTGATGTCTCCCGTGCCAACAACGTCTAACGACTCTCCATCGGCTAAATAAACTTTGTCGAGATTCCAAGCCACGTAGTTCGTCATTATATCACTATGTGGGGTGGTGTGAAAAGACGCTCCTAAGTCGAGCACCCAAGAGTCGATCGCGCTGTCAACCGATAACAGCAGCGCATCACCAATGTCTTCCGTGGCAGCATTGATTCCACCCCCTTGTTGTCCTCCTTATTCGGTGCCCTGCAATTCTTCTTGATGTGTCCTAATTTCCCACAGTATCAACACTCAAGAGTTCGGCCCGATCTGGATTGACCCCTGCCGTTCCTTGACTTTGACTTGCCCCTATTTTGGTTGTTGCTTTTCTCATGGTTTCTGCCTCTATTCTCAACATTTAGAGCAGAACTTGTCGACGCTTCACCAGAATCTATCATGCGGACCTTGTCGGCTAAGATACGATCCCTAACATCGTTGAACTTCAGTTTGTCACTGCCAACCGAATTACTAACGGCTGCCCTCATCGGCTCCCAGCTATTCGGTAGAGACGCCAACAAAATTAGGGCTTGCACTTCATCATCAAACTCGATTGCAACCGATGACAGTTGATTGATAATCGTGTTGAATTCATTCACGTGCGTTGCAACTGACTCACTTTCCTCCATCTTTAGATGAAAAAGCTTCTTCATGAGAAATACCTTATTGTTGGCCGAAGGTTTCTTATACATATCGAACAGAACCTTCATCATGTCAGCTGTGGTCTTCTCATTCGCCACGTTGTGAGCAATGTTCTTCAACAACGTCAATTGGATTACTCCCAAAACCTATCTGTCAAGGAGATTCCAATCTGCCTCATTCATCTCCTCTGGCTTCGGGGTCAGTGGTTGATGAAGCTTTCTGCCGTATAAATAGTCTTCAATCTGCATTCTCCAAAACACATAATCTGTCCCATCGAATTTACTGATGACGTGTGCCGCACCATCTTCGCCTCCCATTGTTTTCTGAATCGCAACACAACATGTCGCTTTGATTCCAGTTGTTAGGATTTACGCCGTCCTAAACCCTTCTTAAACCGAAAATAACTAATATGCGAAGAACAAATAACACACACAGATTTATAGTGGTTCACCCTCAATGCGAGAGCTAGTCCACTTGTCGCTGCAAATTTTACTATAATGGAGTTTTGAGTTTACAATATCTCTTTCTCACTCTACGGCTACACTGTCTCATGACTCGCCGTTATCTCTCAAGAAAGAAGTTATTTTCAGCCGCTATGTACAACTCACTTTTTTCCCTCTTTTTTGGAGTTACTAAGAAACGACGCCCTAATCTATGTATATATAGAGAAAACTAGGGCAACATAATACAAGCCTAAAATTCCTAAGATACCCTCCACTAATTAATACTAGGGTTTAGCCCCGCTGCCCTTCTTCCTCAACAAAGGATTTCTTTCCACCGCCTTATCGACAACCTATTATAATTAGCCTTATAACCGCCTCTATAACAGCAACCGATTGCGCGTAGAGTCTTTATAGTGTAGATAAATGAATTAGACTTCATAACTCAACATATTCCACATGCCAAGTAACTTGATTGTCGAGTATGTTATTTCATCTTCCTTTTCGGTTGGACAAAATTTAAAGTGTTTTAAGTCAAATCATGACCACAAACACACAAAATACCTCAATCTAAAATTTATGATTATTTCAACTGTATAGCAAGACTAACATGAATTAATTCAAAGAAGAAATGCAGAAAGACTTCAAACAAAAGTCTTTAATACATGTTTATATTTACTCTTCTTATGCAAAGCAAATTTGGAAAACTGAGAATACTTTCGATACTTTCAAAACTTACCTCATTTCTACACGAACAAAACATGAATAACTTTTCATGATATCCACTATTTATATGCTAATCTCTTTGAATTTGAAAAAAAAAAATCATCTCTCATATCACAAAATATCATATTTGGGAGATTATAATATAAAATCTTATCATTTATAACGTTGCATTTCTGTCAAATCTAATTAAAACCCTTAAATGTGAAGGATGTTGATAATGATTAAAAATATATATTTATTCTTATTTTAAATAAATCAAAGATAACTTCTAGGTAGAGAAAGACAGTTATTTTTTAATTTTTAATTTTTTTGTTGACGAAGGAACCCGCAGCCGCTACTCTCTCGAGTGCGCACAGGGTAAACCCCGGACTGACGCAATAGCCTGCAAACCACGTCAACCGATTAACCACACTTGACAAGTCATGTGTGACAGGCTCAACCAAGAAGGTTTATGCAGAGGATCATTATCCATGGTCACTCGTTAATGAGCCAAATCATCAAGTCGAATTCAAAATTTTAAATATGATTTTTTCCGTATTATTATTTATTTCTTTCCGTTTGGGAATTCAAAGATTAATTTAACATGCTTATGTTTAAGTTCAAATTCAAATTTTTATCTCTCCAATTAAAATCAAATTTATCTCAATTCTGAGAAATTTTGAATATTCTCAAAATATATTTCTTTCTAAATATGTCTCCTGATTGCTAATTGATTATCCCCGATTCTTTCTTGATTTATTCAATTGAAATAAAATCATGAATATTTGTTGCTATATAATATTATACCTTATATAGTAAAGCTATAGATATTATAATTTCTTACTAACTTATAGGTGATTATTATCTCAATCAATATAAAGAAACCAAAAGATACGTTTAGAATTTAATATAAAAAAAGTTAAGCTTACACCCTAGTTGTAATTTTGTTTTTATCCCTTTAATTAAATTAGTTAAGGTAGAGGAATATGAAATTCAAATTGAAAAATAAAACATAAATAAACATAAGAATAGAACAAAACAAAAGAAATCTACAACCCGGATGGATTACAGTACTGTTCATAAATAGGAATTTTAATCCGAGTATATCTCAACAATCACACATATATCAATACGAAAAACAACCTCATAAAAACGCCTTAAAATTCATCAATCGACTGAAAAGGCACTCCGTACGACAAGAGTATAACTGTTAGAATACCTCAGGACCAATGGTGATATGTACTGTACGTATCCTTCCCGTGGATTTTAGTGTAGGATTCTTTAGTGTAGAATTCTATCCCTTTTTTTATATCCATATCTTCGCAGAGCATTCTAGACAGTAAAGGAATTAAAAAGAGAAGGGAAGAGAATAGTACCTAAGTTGTGCCCAAAAAAGAGAAAGTATACAGGAATACTGAAATATTATTGAGAGAGATAGAAAAATCATGCTCTATTCCTTTTATTTTATCCTGTAATTTAGGATTTTGCAGCTGATCATTGATATTATAAATCATCAATTCTTGTTGCAAATAATCAAGATGATGTTTTTTATTTTTCACTAGACTAATTAATGTCTTTGTTTTTGGTGCAGAAATCCAGGAAAAGATTATTAACTTTTCCTCAAAGGTACCTGTAATACCTTGTCGGTCAACATTTGTCAGAGGCATAATACCATCAATGAAGGGTATGCCTAGGATTATTTCATTAGCTAGATTTTTAACTAAAATGAAAGCGATTTTTATGCACCTTTTATCATGGCAAATATAAGCACTTGGCAATTTATAGGAAACATCTAATTTAATTCCATCAACTCCGGTTACTCTACGCGTGGTCTTCGTAAAGTACTTTGTGGGGATAAGTCTCTCCCGGATGCAATTATGATCTGCCCTCGAATCAATTAAAGTAGGGATACTCTTGTACATTTTACCTCTAGCAATTAATAAATTGATATTTTTGACGGGAATATAAATTAATTGCTCCCAAAAAGTGTACTACTCCGTGCTATTCGAGGAAGTTAGATGATCAGGGATAGGTGTATAACCTAATTTTTTTTATTCTAAAGAAACAAGTCTATTGTCCAAGGTAGAATAATGTTGCTTAAGAAGAGCTAATTCCGTTTTGAGATCATGAATCTCTTTCTTCAGTTCTTGAACTGTTAGAGGATTATTTGAATTCCTCTTTTTCTGCAATTCCTCAAGAATTTTTGAGAAATTATAGAGTTGATCACTCTTTGGATTGGCCTTAGGGGGCATGTGAGGAACTTTCTCTTTTTCATTGACTTTGAGTAGAACCTCACGAATTTGAGCTCGCCGTGTTTTATCTGGAACAGACTCCAAGATGTCATCAATCTCTCTTCTCCATTAATGACATTTATATTAAAATTAGAAAATTGAGCTTGGAGTTTATAAAACTCTTCCTCGGTATCCTGATCATCATTAATGACATGACATTTGTCATTTGTAGTACATACACATGGACCTTCATCTTCTGTCGAAGAAGAATTCAGATCATTATAATCAGAACTTATAACGTTATCTGAATCATTTTATTCTTCTGAAACCACTATATTCATTAATGCATCTTTGATGGTGTCGTCAATATTAAGATTCTTAATCTTGTCCACCTTCTTCTTCTTACACTTATTAGCGTAATGACCCTTTTCTCCACATTTATAGCATGTAGGATCCTGCTTCTTTTTTCTTTTAGGGATATAACCCTTCCTTTCATTTCTGGCTCTTTTCTTGGCTGACCATTTCTTGTAAGAGTCAGATTTATACTTCATAGTACTGTTTTTATGAGGCTTCTCATAATTTCTTCTTTTTTCCCACATTAGAGGATCTTGTATCTTCAAAACCAAATTGTTGGCAGAATTCTCCTAATTGAGTTTTTTTCTGTCAATCTTTGCTTTTAAGCTGCTTTTGAAGATTTTGGTCATTGCAAAGGGCTAATCCTTCTTCCATGCATTTCCTAATGAGCTGACCATATGAATAAAGATTCAATTGAATATGTGAATCCCCTGAGTCTTTATAGAGGTTCCTCTTAATCTTTTCCGCAAATAGAGAGGGGAGGCCATCTATAAATCTGGCTTTTCAGAAATTGCTATTTGCTTCTGGGAGATTTAGGACTCGACTAAAGAAAATATCCTTATATCACCTACACGAAGTTAGGGTAGGACACCTATGATTTTGTAAAAGGATACTAATGTTATCATAATTGGTAGAATAATTACCAGTAAAATGATCTAAAATGGAGAGAACAAGGGTCATAACCACATTGGGTCTGACTTCATTACAATCTTGTTTTACAACATTATAAATTGCTAATTTTTGGTCTGGGGTAAGATAATTATCCCACCATGCTTTAAGTTGACCAGAGAATCCAGCAGTTACCATTTTGACTATATGGTTATCGGATTGATTGTTACCCTTGGCTGCTGCGGCATACATAATTACTTTATGGCAAGTTCTAAAGATTTGACTATTAGACCCGCCATCTATGTTCCATTCAACAATTTCGGTGCAATAGGCTCATTCTTGTAATTTGGTTCTTCTATAAGAACATCCATAGGTGTAGGTCTCGGGTAATAATAATTTTCTGAGTTAAACTTAGGTATTCATTTACCCTTTCGTAACACAGTAATTTGCGCCTCATCATCAGTCTCAGATAATTTATCTGTACTAATCATTTTAATACCTGGTGTAGAACTACTGGTACATGAAATATTCAAGTTAGTCTGGAATTTTGAAAATAATTCTTCCAAATCACCTATTAATGTATCTGATGATTTTTTTGCTAGGTGAATACCTTCCATAGAAGGAGGCTGGATATTAGTTGAAATTCCCAGAGCTTGTGGAGGCTTATCAACTGTAGCATCCATAGTTGACTTTTGGTTCTCTATAAGAGATCTGAATTGGTCAATCTTGTTATGTAACAAGTTCATTTGTTCACTAATAATCTTCAAAGTAATATTAGTGTGGTTGTTCAGTTTGAACAAGCAGTTGATCTGATCAATGATAGGACCATTAGGACATGTCTGTAAAATCAGCTTCATATAAGGCTGAACATGTAAATCATTATTACTCTGGTCATTTTTTTTAATGAAAATGGTTCATCTGGACGATATATACTCCTAAGGACTTTTTTGAAATCTAAATGCCATTGTCTTTCAATAATATTAAGACTAGGTAAGGCATAATCTTGAACAAACTAGCGGACAAAAGGTTTATAATCCTGATGTTTGTGTAACTGGTTATAAAACTTATTTTTGATAACAAGTTGTTCTTCTTTATCAAAGAAAGAAAAAAAACATTTTTCTGAAAATAGAATATTCTTCTCTAAGAAATTCTTTTGAAAGATGTTTTCGTAAATATGACCCTGGACTATAATCCAGAACAAAAGTGTTATTACTATTGTGACTCATTAAAATAATATCCAAAACTCATTTCAGAAGGGGTTGGATCAGTCATTTGAGAAAGTATTTATTAGGGTTTATTTTACTAAATTAACCTTATTAATTATGTTTTGAAAATTTAAATTTGACAACTAATACTTTATTCAATTATTTAATGATAAGGGTAATATTAGTAGAAAATACAATAGTAAAATTCTTTTGATTTACTAAAATGGACAAGTAAAAAGAAAAATCTATTTTTAAAATAAGGGCGAAGTAAAATAAAATGGAGGGAGCATAAATGAAGAATATTTTAGGATTAAAAGTACCAAAATTAAACACAAGTAAACTACCAGACGTGTATGATACTTCAGGGAATTTAGAAAATATTGCTGGTCTAGTCAACAAGTTGACAAAAATTAAATGATTTGCACGGAATTAGACAATTAGTTCCTGCCCATTGTAGATTATTTGATAGAAGTGCTATAGATTTAACTTTCTTAATGCTTAAATAAACGCAGGACTACGTAATTTCCTTGTTCTAGTTGATTTGGTCATGACTTGACTTCATCTTTTATTCATTAGTCATTACTATTAAATTGCTGAAGAATTTCCCTTGCTTTGTAGTATCTGCACACACGGTCAAAATTCATATAAGGGCATTGAGCTTGAAACTCAAGTTCTAAAATTAAAGCTTTCAAAGTCATTACATAATTCGTATAGGTTCGCAATGGCAGCAGTACTCTCCAACTCCATAAGGTCCATAGTGATTACACTTATGATCTATGCAATTCTCTTGTCTCCTTTACTACAATGGTCCTGCGATGCAGCTAGGAATCCTCGAGGTATATTTTCACATCATAATTCATAACTATCACTAAAGATAGTACTCGTCACTTATAAATAGAGGCGAATCTAACATATAAGCAGTAGATATATACATCTATACACCAATTTCTACTAAATTCTAAATCTGTCTCTAAAGCTAGTTTTATCCTTTGAATAAGTGCTGCTTTTGTAACTCACATATATGTTTTTTTGTTGGCGTGTATATATGCAGAACTTGTAGCGAACAGTTTTGGCGTTGCATGTCTTCATTGTGTGGGGTGTTGTGAACCCCCACCCCCAGGTACCTGTTGCACCCGCTGTGGTTGTTGAAGTTTCTCTATTCTACATAGCAAAATTGAAGAAGCTTGATCAGCAATTGGTGTGTCTTTGAGTTATACGTATTATGTTATTCAATAAACAAACAACTTGGTGTCTTTAGGTTATTTAGGCGTGTTATTCGTACACTGTGGGAAATGTCGAGTTAGTAAGGTTTTGTATTTCAAGTAAATAAAGTAAGAGAAAAGAATTCCGAGAAGGAAATCATGAAGTTTTATCTTTTTTTGATTGGATTGTTAGTTTACATCTATTTGATTAAAATGTGAAATAAAAAACACTGCTGCAAAACCAACAGAGGAGGAGCTCAATTTTGTGTTTGGACAACATAAGCCAAACTTTCGTTATTGTGGTAGCGGTACAAGCGGCCACGCATGTCAAAAAGTCTTAATACCCCCTTTTTAGCAACAAAAAAGAACACACAAATATGACACTTTACGAGCCGTTGTTTAATGGTCCCTGTTTAAAATTTTGCGCAAAATTGATTTTCGCTCTACAACACAGCCACGTCTTACCAAACTGTCAAAATTATACGAGTATTTAACAATAAAAGAGAATGAAAATTATACTAAAATTATAATGATGCGCTTGTCATATAACCAGCGAACAATTAACACATGCAAGTTCTCCCAATTTGACAAGATTTGTGAACAATTTAATAAGATAGGAGAATAAAAATTGTACTAAAATTATGACATGAGACTCATTATACACTTATTGAAGCGTGATATTTCATTCTTTCTGGTGTAGAGCTGAGACCATTTTTGCACAAATTCTTTAAAAGGAGACAAAAGTTATACACCAGAAACTAAATGATCCATCTTTAATTGAAAATTTAAATCACTTACGAATTGGTAGAACGTAATGTCATTCAAATTGGGTCGGATTCTGTTCGTTAGTAGTTTTTAAGTCCATTTTGATAATAAATTTTAGGCTAAAATTTTGTGACTGAAGATCGATATTAATATTTGTTGATTATTGGCGAAGAATTTTGAATCGGTTGAGTTAAACAGTTGTGACCACCTAATTTACTATACAATGATTTACAATATGTTTTGGCAATTGCATTGAGAAAAAAAGACTATGCATCTTGACTATGGATTCATAAGAGAAGATGAATAGCAAGTCAAAGAGATAAAGGGCGAAATGGCCTCCTTGTATGTTTTCTGATTATTTGGCAAAAAATAACGCGAGGAGGAATAAAGAGAAAAAGAGGATTACATAAATATAAAAAGGAGATATGACTAGAGTAAGTCATTGTATTAAGATAAGATAATGATAATTGAACCGTTGCTTATAATCATATATTTAAGTAACTTTCTTGAAGTTGAATTAAAACCAGCAAGTCATATGTCATCTGAGATTTAACTAACTAATTATCAAAGTCATTCCACTAACTTAAGAATGTAAACTGCTCCTTGTCATCCTATTTGAACTTCTTGAAGTTGAATCAAAACAAACATTACGTATGCAGGACACGTGACTAGGTAGTGTAACCTGAGATTTAATTTAACTAATCATCAAAGTCATTCGACTAAGATAAGAATAACAATTTGGGATTTGACATTCGAAGAGGCAATAAGAGTAATCTCGAGAACTACTTTTTTTTCTTTTGGTATAAATTAGACTTGACAAGTGGAGTATGAGAAGCAATAATTTTCTAAGAATCTTTGGAAGTCAAGTATGGTTTACTCCTCACCAATATATGTAAAATTATTACAGGAATGCAAGCAAGACTCTTTAATTTAGGAGATTTCCTACAACACACGCAGTTGCCAAAAATTGACACATAACAGAAAGAATATAAGGGCAACCATAGCCCATAGGTCAAAAGATACTTAGCACAAGTTGCATTAATGATCCTGCAAACTGAAATTGACTGAGTAACGCATTTGAATCAGGGGATCTTACATGGGCTTGGCTCCTTGACATCCACATGAAAAAAGAACCAATTTTGCCTTTCTGTCATAATTAAGAGTATAAAAAGTTCATTGAAATACTATCTACTTTTGACAATGAATAAGTGTTCATGCAAGAGGTTAATTAGATTAAAAGAAGAAGAAAAAGCACCAGAAGCTACATAGGAACAAACATTGATATCTAATTTCACACATGTATACTCTTTTCTTCTGTTTCCTTTTGCTTATCAAAATTTCCTCATTATAACTTCCATTTAAGAAGCTGCACACTGGTTTGCATGTTACATAGGGAATATTTGTAAGACTACATACAGTAAACAACTAAAGTAATCATGTTGCAATAAATTGATTTGCATCATGAAGGATCACACAACTTTAGAATCTATGCTACCTCTATCCATAAAGAGGGTAACAACAATCTCGGGGAAACAGAAAAAGAGACTGATTTGTGAAAGCTGGTGTAATCTTTTATATGTACAGAAGTTAAAAGAAGCTACTTGATGCTGATCTCTTGCGAAATGGGGTTTTAGAGAGAGACCCTTTCAAAACTTCTGCATATTTCACCAACTCAGATTTCTGGACATTATCTGGTTCATGGTTATTACCTTTTTCTTGAGGTGAATCAGCAAGACGTTTTGAGATATCATCTAATGAACCCACATCACTATCACCTTTATCGCTCCTTGAACCTTGATATACTGAATGGAAATCTATAAATTGTCTGGACGAACCCTGAGATGATGTTCTAGATCTGCTGCTGAACCGAATAGCTCTGGTATCTATGACAGCCGTATCTGAATTGTACCCGGAAGAATAACTAGAGCATCTTGCTGTATTCTCATCTGTACTGTGAGCCATTTCCGGAGAACTCTGACTATGATGATGGTCCTTTCCCCGTACTAATCTCATAAGCTTAACAAAGACTTTGTTTTTGTTTGAAACGTCAGTGTTATGGGCTGACGAATTATCAATCGAAGTATCATCTAACTCACCTGAGTCCGTAAGATAGGATTGTTGGGAGGATAACAATTTAGAATCAAAATCTGGATCGTGGATCCCCCGATCCCCTTGGCCTTCTTTATTTGCATATTCAAGAATTAGTTGCTTGGCTTTCTTCTCAGACCTGGGGCTTAATGTTTTACTGAGGTCCCTTGCACTTGTTTTACCTAGGACAGGCTGATAGTTCCTCAGCTCATACCGCAAGCAAGCATTTAACCATCGAAGATAGACTAGTTCCTCGGCATCACTGCAGCGATCTGCTTGAAGCTGCTCAACTTCCTTCACTAAATCATCATTTTGCTTTCTCAGCCGTAGACTTTCTTCTTTCAGTGCTTCTATCTGCGACACAAAAAAGGTCAACAAAAACACATGAAATAGACAAAAGTTTTCAATTTAAAGACTTACTTCATCATCTCCAAGAACAGAAGTGGCAAGGATCTGAACAGATTCCAGTCTCTCAGCCAGTGTCGAGTTTTCTGCTCTTAAACTTTGGTTAGATTTCTTCAACTCATCAACCTGGCTCGCCAAGTCATTCAGTTTTTGGAGCTTTAACTGAACATCTGATTCAGTTTCAACAGTATTCTTTTCCTCGTCCTGCAGCTTCAGAACTCTCTCTTTAAGGGATAAAATCCGTTCCTTATTACGATTAGCTTCCAACCAGAGTTTCTTTTTTAGTTGCTTTATTTTCAATTTCGCAACTTCAAGGTCTGACACAACCTTTGCATAATCAGCCACTTGAGCCTCTAACCTCAACTTCTCTGCCTTCAAAGACTCGATCTTTAAACCCAAATGCTTGGCCTCCATATTGTGAATCTTTAGGCGATTTTGAAGCTCCATAACGGCATTTTCTTGCTCCTTGAGGCCATAATACTCAAGCAGTTGGATCTCAAGAGTCCTCTCCCTTTCTTTAAGAGTTTCAACAATATTCTTCAGGTTCTTAATCTCCTGTTCATGGTCATCCCTTCTGACAATTTTGTATTCTTTGGGTGAATCTGCATCCTGCAGTGGCGGCGTTTTGACATCCTTACTTGTTGAAAAACTAGCCTTTGAAGACAAACCGAATTCCTTAACAAGTTCATTGAACTCCGGCAGAAGATTCCCATCTCTATCTCCATCAGACCTGCAATTTTTAGATGGACCACTTATAGAACACTCAATAATGCTTTTTGGCATGGAGACATCCTCCTGCAATAGAAACAAAGAAGTGATTAGCTCATAAGCAGGACAACCGATCAACAATCTATTAAGAGAAGCATTCATTCTCCCATCACAACTCCTATTTTGGTCAATTCACAACTATGTGCTTTATTTTTCTGGGTAATCCAAAAGTAATCGATATTAAGCACATCCACAGCATAATCAGATTGAAAAGGAGAAGGGGGAAAACAAGAAAAAAAATCATCTTTATGAGTAATTAAACAATTCAAAGTTACAGAATAAAGGAAACATTAGGACACCATGAACATTGCAGTCGCTAGTGTTTTTTACTAACAACAACAACATACCCAGTGAAATCCCACAACGTGGGGTCTGGGGAGGGGGTATAGTGTACGCAGACCTTACCTCTACCTTGGTGGGTAGAGCGGCTGTTTCCGAGAGACCCTCGGCTCAAGACAAAGCACAAGCACAAGCAAAGTAAGACAAACAAAGCGACTAAGTCATGATAACGAATTCTGAAAAAGAAGCAATAACTAATGCAAGTAAATGCAGGTAAATAAGACAAACAAACAAAATAACTATATTTTTTGCTAGTGTAAATAAAACAAGTGAAAATCAGTTGAAACTAGATAGCAAGAGTTATACTGCAATAGCCCAACTCAAATAAGGCAAAACTTAACTGTTGAAAATTGTGATATGCTAAAATTTATTACTTATAGGAAGCTCTTCCAACTACAATTAGTCATTTCCACAGTTTATGTGACTAATTAACAGCTATTAAAGTAAATTTATTACTTACCAACTAATACATCATGTGCTGATAATTGAATCTAATATACAATTAGAAATGTTCCTTCAATTCCAACAATATTTTAGCTTAAAACCTAAAATTAGGTAAGAAGTAAAAACCAAGAACATCAAAATAAGAATCATCAATCTTATCTAGTGAACTTACATATCTCTCTGGCACGTCGGAAACTAATTTCCTCGAGGCAGGTGTTGTCTGATCATCATTTTTGAGCTCACCTTTTTTACCACCTGCAACTCAACCAAACATACAAAAATAAAATTAGGGAAAGAAGTCCAACCAAACAAAAAAAAGGTCCATTTTTTTGTCATTTCTTAGGGTTATGAAGTTGAGGGGCTAACCTGAATTGGAATTGGAGGGCTTGATTCTGAAAAAAGTAAAGAGAATTCCACCAAGTGAGATGGCTAAAGCAACCCCAAATTTCAAAATAACAGGCCTTATGTCCCTCTTGTCTCTAACCATCCTTTGCTAGCAGTAAATACAAAATTCAATCATCTCTTCACTCTGTACACGAGAAATTTCACAACCCCAAATCACAAAAGAAAAGCAAAGGGCAAGATCCCTTTGTTAAAAAGAGTTGAATTTGACCATATAATAAGTAGTGTACAAGTTTTTTTGGGCATCTAAGTTGACGTGAATTCCAATAGGGATTGAGAAAGAATTCAAGTTCGAAATGTAATTTTGATGTGGATTTGTTCCGTTACAGTATACTCCCTCAGTCCAAAAAAAAATCTCTTCCTAGTGTCACTCAATTTTAAAAATGTGTAATTTCGAGATGTATGATTTAAAATAAGCGGTCGAGATTTGTTTGGTATAAATTATTTTATAAAATTAAAATATTTTTAAATATAAAAATATATTAATTTTTAAAAATAAATTAATAAAAAAAGTAAAATAATCTTTACGTAGTTTGTTTGTGTAACTAGAGTACACGCAACTACAAATGATCGTTTCAATTATTATTATTCTATTCTTTGTTTTGCTGTTTTATGATTTGTAGGGCTAGTGAAATATGCCAATGAGGCAATGAAGTAGAACCAACCTGGTCCTGTTTCGTCCGTAGTTGTCTTTTCATCGAACCGCGAATATATACAAAAAATTAATTGTCTTATGTCAGGTGGATTGCAAGTTGCCCTTTGCCCGTTGTCAGCTTCTTGACTATGCATTTCATTGACTTTCTCATAAACACTATACTTGAAATTATTGTTATGGTAGGATTGTATTAATATTTCTTGTGGAGCTTTTTTCATTAATAAAATATATATAGCATGTACAATGTGAAATTTTAATATAAAAGGGATTCTATAGTTAATATAATTATACAACACTAATAATTATAAAATATATTGTGAATATTCTATTAATATTCACTAATACACCCCCTCAGACGTAGCGGGAGGAGGTCAGACGCTTAGACTGGATCTGAAGTCGAGGAATAGCTATCTAGGTAGTCCTTTAGTAAATATATCGGTATACTGATAGGAAGAGGGCACATGCAATACCTTGACATGTCCGATAGCAACCTTCTCACGAACAAAATGTATATCCATCTCAATGTGTTTGGTTCGCTGATGCTGAACCGAATTGTGAGATAAATAAACAACAGATATGTTATCACAATAGACTATAGACGCCTTACGCAAAAGACACTGAAGCTTCAAAAGTAGATTTCGGAGCCAACAGATCTTAGCAACAACATTTGCAACGCCTTCGTACTCTGCTTCTGCACTCGAACGGGATAGTGTGGCATGTCTCTTGGCAGACCATGAAACTAGATTATCCCTAAGAATACACAATAGCCGGAGGTGGAGTGTCACGTGTCCGAACAACCTGCTCAATCTACATCCGTATATGATAGTAACCTGGTAGGTGCAGATGGGTATAAATGTAATCCATGATCAAGTGTGCCCTTAATGTATCTGATGATGCGCTTAAGGGCATTAAACTGAGGCTCCTTGGGGCATGCATGAACAGACATATTGTACATCATAAGCAATATCAAGCCTGGTGAATGTGAGATACTGTAGTGCATCTGCAAGACTCATATAAAGTGTGGGATCGAACACCGGATTACCATCAACAACACTAAGCTTTGATTTAGTGTCAATTGGAGTTGACATAATCTTGCAGTTTGCCATTTTAGCCCTGTGTACTATCTCCTCTGCGTACTTATGCTAACATAGAGACTACAGATCTAGTCATTGATATCCCCAAAAAATAATTCAGCTTTCCCAAGTCGATCACGACAAATTCGGCTTTGAGCAATGCAATTATCTCATTTTTCAATAGATTAGATGAGGTAGTAAGCACAATGTCATCCACATACAATAATAAATAAGCGACGGTGTTACCTCAATGAAAGATGAAGAGAGAATTATCGCACTTGCTACATACAAATCCAATTCACATAGGATACTATGCAAAACGATCATACCATGCTCTAGGGGCCTGTTTCAGACCATAAAGTGACTTACGGAGATGACATACATACTGATGGACTGCTGGATGGATAAAACCAGGCGGTTGGTGCATGTAAACAGTTTCTTTCAAGCCTCCATGTAAAAATGCATTTTTTACATCAAGCTGATGAATGGGCCAATGTTTACCCATAGCAATACTCAGAACGGTGCGAATGGTTGCCGGTTTAACAACCGAACTGAATGTCTCACCACAGTCAATACCCTCATGTTGATTAGTACCATTAGCCACAAGCCTTGCCTTATACCTTTTGAAGTCACCATTGTCTCTATACTTGTGACGAAAAAGCCACATGTAACATATCACATTCACCCCCTCCGGTCAAGGAACCAGATCCCACGTACGTTGTTTTGTTAGTGCAATAAACTCCTCACACGTGGTCGCATTCCAATTCGGGTCTAGTTCGGCTAATTTGGGTATTTTGGGAATAGGGGAAATAGTTCGTGTAGACAAGTTAAATTAGACTTTGGATTTGAAAATCTTGTGTTGAGCACGAGTTTCATTCAGTGTAAGGGTGTTGGTTGGGTATGGGTGCTGTGTGTCGGGTCGGGTAAACTGATATGGTTTTGGTTCTGGTTTGGTGCAGAGCTTGGGTGTGGAATGAGGTGTCGGGTTTGGGAGGTGAGCTAGTGGTTCGGTACAGTGTCGGTTGGTGGGGAGTCATCGATCTGGGTGGTGTGAGGTCGGTAATAGTTACTGGGTTGGGTTGTGTCGCCGGTCTCGGTAAATCGAGACTGGATGAGATCGATACAGTGGGGTAAGATGTCGGATGAGGGTGGTAATCTGTATTCAGGTTAGTAGGTAGGAGACATGAGGATTTTTGATATTAATGAGACCGCTCTCTCCAATCTTCTTTGCTACGCTCGAGATGATGTTGTTTTTGGGTAAAAAAAAATTTCAAAAGCTAGAAATCTGTTGTCGTTGGTCAAAAACATATCTGAATTATCACTTTTTCGCGAGTTTTACACTTTGAAGCTGATTAGACCAACTATCATTTGTACCATTTTTCTACCTAAACTATCAACCGGTGTATTTTAATTGGTATTGATAGTTCAGATAGGAAAAAGGAAATAACTGAAAGTTGATGTGTGAAACTCGCGAAAAACTATTAGTTAAGGTGTGATTTTGACCATTATATCTTTTTTTCTCCTTTTAAGGTTCTTAATACAATTTCTATAGTAGATGTTTTATGCATGTTGAAGGGGGCTATTGAACAATAAAAACAAAATGAAATAAACTCAAATGCCAATTCTGTTTCCGAATGTCGGAAATTATGTCGTCCAACACTAGTAACAACACTTTAGCAAAACATAAAAATTTGAAGAGTAAATGCAGCGGAAATTTAAAGAACACAAAGGTTTTAAATTTTCATAAGTTATATATATAATATAACTTATGATGGTCAATGACCAAATGTATTGTATATATATTATATACAAATTCCTTTCTTTACAGATTTACAAGATAAAACGGAAAGGAATTAAAAGTTGAAGTCGCAGATGACTTCAGCCTGAAAAATCTAACTAAATAGACATAGACAACCTCTCATTACAATCGCTCCATACAAAACTAATCTAGAATCTAAACAACAATTGTAATGTTGGACAGAATGTTGTCAACACACTCAGGAAACACTGGTGATCCAGATTTTTGAGATGAAATCCCGAGAGCTCTCTTGGTATTTTTACTTTTTGGTATGGATATCGATACTCTGTAGTAGCCTCTCTATTTATAGTAGAAAGTCTTCCTTAAAAAGCTCATCGATTTGTTGTTGAAGTTGAGGGAAAGGTGGACTGCTGGTGGGATTAGTTGGAGAAGATCAGGGAGTAATAATCTCAACAACTTTGGCTTGATCCTCACGACAAGCAACAAATTTTTACTTAGTCGTCACTCATTTTTTACCAGCTCCTTTTTACCTTGTCAAGTCATTTTTACCTCATAGTAATATTTACACAAATATTACTGCATCGCGTGAAGTAAGGCAAAATCTGTTTAGAAAATGTTGGTCCGAATGTTATGCAACATTTGTCCCAACATACGTACATATTCATATCAATACCTTAGGAGATATGTTGGATCAAATGTTACAACATCAAATCCACATTAATAATCTCCCATTTTTTGCCTTTCTTCACAAAACTCATTAAAATGTAAAGTTGACTTAGGATGTTGTCCGACATCTGTGATCAACACTTTCAAGGTCATGCTCCCCCTTAACTTGTGATGGCATACAAGCAAACATGTGTATACCGATTCATATAATTAGAAAAGAAAAAAAATAAACACACATATCACATATCATCCAATATATACAAAAACCACAAATTGAAATATTCATTGTCAACAAATATCAATATCAAACCACTAAAGATCCTCATACAACATCAACAGCTCCCTCATTGCTTGTCATATAACAGCAGCAGCTTCCAGCAACTTTCTACTCCTGCATAATAGCTTCAACTTCCTCTGCACAACAATCTTTAGCTTCTTCCCCCTACATCAGCATCATCTCCCCCCTTTTTGTGAAGAAAGTAGCATCATGAAATGGTCTCTAGCTTATATCAGGCCATTTCTTGCAGCATCAACCTCAGAAATCTGTTGGTTGATTTTTCCAATTTGATCTACAAGCCATTCTATAGACAGTGTAGACTGTCCTGGACCAGTGTTACCCAGAATGTTAGTGACATTTCTGAAATTATTTTCACTTTCAACTTCTTTCTTCTAGGGCAAGTCAATGACTCTGTCCTTGCTCTTCAAAATTGCTTTGTTTACAATGTAAACCTTAAGAGCCTTCCCTAAAGTGTCTTCTCTCTTAGGCTCAAAGCCTTGGGTAGTTAATACTTTGTAGATCATAGAGGGAAAGGGACTGATTGAAGTTTATTCTTTCTCGGTCAAGTTTGCAATTTGATGAAATATCATTTTTTCCAAATCAACTTTCAAACCTGTCCCAACTTTATACAACATGGTGGCTTGTTCAGATGTCACAATTGACTCACTCATTGAAGGAAGCCAATTGTGAATAGCAATTTTGTGGAGGGTGGAAAACAGGGATGTTAGTTTGGAGGCTGGACATCTAGGGATCCACTTCTTCATCATACCTCTAGTGAGATATTCAATCACTTCATCCCTATTGTCTATGACCTGTTCTGCTTCTCTAACATTAGCTCCAGCATCTAGTCCTACACATTGATTTATAATAGAAGGCGTAAACATATAGACCTTGTTGTAGAGATATACCTTCCCAAATTTCTTTGAGGAGCTCTTCTCTATAACATGTCTCAGATTAGCGTAAAACAACTTTACAACATTATCAACATACGGTCCTTTTTCAGTGACAGATCCTAGGAGTTGTCTGTCCTTTAAGAATTCTACCAGTCCATATTCAGTACAAGAGGCAATATCAATTACTTTCTCAGGCATGATTACTCTATTCTTGTAACAATCTCATATATCATAGTTAGTTTTAGAATATAATTTATCTGAGTAAGCAGATACCTCAAAGTCTGAATCAGTGGATTCGGTCCTGCTAGAGGATGTTGTTGTATGTGTCTCTGCAGATATTGGCTAAAATGTAGCCTGAGATGTTGTGGCATCAGTGGCAACATTTGGAGCAGCACTCAACTTTGCAGGTCTGGGAACTCCCTTTGGAAAGAATTGTTTTAAAGGAGTGTCGTCTAGGATTTCCCTTTCTTGAGGCACATTTGGCTGCACTAAAGCAGATGGTTCTTCTTCACTCTCCTCTGTTGAAAGCGCATAGTCCATATCACGTGCACTGCTCGAGTAAGAGGGTATAGATGTTTCATAACTAGACCTTTTGTTACTCGGTCCTTCATAGACTGTTTTTTCAAAAACTTTACTCGATCGACGAGTAGGGAAGGTAGAGGACCTTGGCCTTTTACCCAAAGATGAAAAATCAACAGTTTCATCAACATCTATAGGGTTATTATCATCTCCATGACAGCTAATATCTAAAGGTTCATCAAAACCTTTAAACATTATTGTTGTACATGAGTTTTCTGGGAGATTGGAGGAAGAGAAGGGTTGTTCTGTTTGCTGGGGATCATTGTGCTCGGAAGCTTCCGTATTCATTGGAGGGTTTGTGCTCATTGGAGTGTTGGATGACATTTATTCTGACATTGGTGATGTTTTCATTGGTGAAAATTTGGGAGAGGGTTTTGAGAAGTTAGAGTTTCTGATAGAGATTGAAGTTTGGTTTGGTGATTCCATCGGTTAGGTCGGTAGATGTATACCCGGTGTGATTTTCCCTCCTTTTTTTATTTTTTATGAGAAAATCGGGAATGATAAAATAATAGCAAATGAGATAAATATTTATATACATGGCAAACTTTTTCTACTTTTTCTTAGCAACAAAAATCCCTTATTTTTAGGTGTTTCAATTTTATAAAATAACTTACACCTAAAATATTGGGATACAAAATAAACATCACGGTAGGAATAAAATTTAATCTTATCATTTTAAATTCTAAATTTCATTAAATAAGGCAAATAATAGGGAGCAAAATTTGATATTTCAAAAATCAGGTACGAACAACATCCCAACATATATCACATTCTGAAAATGTCAACAGCAATGTTAGCAACATTTTGGACAACACAAATATTTTGATCCCACAAGAATTTTCAGATTTGGCAACAAACCAAGACACGTTTTATATGCACTTTATGAGTTTGACCACTAGACCAATGTAACATTTTTCCATCGTGTCCTTGGTCTAATCATATAACACATATAAAAGAATTTTTCGTGTCAAAAATAAGAATACTTTTATGATATTCTCAAATCTCTTTTGAAGCACTCGATACTCCTATAAAATAGGAACGATATCTTTTCACAGGCTTTGCCCATTTTTCACAGTTGCCAAATATTTGTAAAGGTTTTGCCTTATTTTGATACTCACTTTTTATGATATATATATATATATATATATCATCGCAGAGAACGATATCACTTTGATAACATATTCTTATTGAAGGATCATGCTTGTGTGACCCAAGGTTATGCACCATACAACAACAATAATCAGTTAGTGATATAACATAGGTAAATGTCACCCGAAATGTTAGACAATATTTCAGCCGACATTCACCAAAAATGCCTTTTTAGAGATTACAAAGACCAAGAGATTTCTTTAAACTAGAAAATCTCTCATGGTCCAAAGCTTTTGTAAAAATATCAGCTAGTTGATGAAGAGTGTCAACATGTTCAATTTGAACTAACTGTTTTTCAACTAAATCTCTTAAAGAGTGATGTCTAATATTAATATGTTTTGTACGTGAGTGCTGAACTGGATTTTTGGAAATATTTAGAGCACTCAATTTATCATAGTACAAAATCAAAATGTTGCTAGTAAATCCATAGTCGTCTAACATGTGTCGTAGCCATATTAATTGAGAGCAACAACTTCCAGTTGCTACATATTCAACAGTTGAAAGTGAGACACGGTTTTATTTACGACTATATCATGAAACAAGGTTATTGCCAAGATAAAAATATACTCCACTTGTACTTTTTCTATCATTGACATCTCCAGCCCAATCCGAGTCACTAAATCCTATTAAGTTAGGATTAGTGTCTTTGGAATACCAGATTCTCAACTCACATGTGCCAACAACATATCGAATAATACGTTTCACGATATTTAAGTGGGATATTTTGGAACATGCTTGAAAATGTTCACAAACACAAACACTAAACATAATATCTGACCGACTAGCAGTAAGATAAAGAAGACTACCTATCATAGATCGATATAATATTGGGTCAACATTTTCACCAACATTATCCTTACATACCTTCTACTATGAATCCATTGGCGTTTTCATTTGGTTAGCGTTTTCCAAACCAAATCTTTTAACTAGATTCTTGGCATATTTACTCTGTGAGATGAAAATTCCATCTTCACTTTGCTTTATCTGCAAGCCTAATAAAAAAGTAAATTCTCTAATCATTCTCATTTCAAATGTCGATGACATAGCTTCAACAAATAAATTTAGGTACGACTGTGAAGTCGATCCAAAGACTATATCATCCACGTAGATTTGAGCAATTATAATATCTACACATTGTCGTTTAATAATAAAGTACGATCAGCTTCGCCACGGTTAAAACCAAATTCAAGAAGGAAGTTAGTTAAACGACCATACCATGCACGAGGGGCTAGTTTCAACCCATACAAAGCCTTTTTAAGCTTGTACACATAGTGTGGATGGTAAGGATCTTCAAATCCTTTTGGTTGTTCAACATATACCTCCTTGTCTAGATAACCATTTAAGAGGACACCTTTTACATCCATTTGGTGTAAAGTTATTTTCAGACAACAAGCAATAGCAAGTAAAAGTCTAATCGACTCGATTCTAGCTACAAGTGCGAAGGTTTCATCAAAATCAATTCCTTCAACCTGAGTATAACCTTGTGCAACTAGACGTGTTTTGTTTCTAACAACTGTTTCCGATTCGTCTGATTTATTTTTAAAAATCCACTTAGTTCCAATTACATTTGTATTATTTGGACGTGGAACTAAGTCCCAGACTTAATTTCGAGAGAATTGTTCAAGCTCTTCTTGCATTGCTTATATCCAGAAATTATCTTTAAGTGCTTCTACAACATTCTTTGGTTATAATGTAGATATAAAATAAGAAAGACTAACCTCTTGGTATATGGTTGACATACACACATACCTTACCATTTCTCTATAGTTGAGTGGTTCTTCACCTCTTGTTCTAATTCCTTCAAAAATCCCCCCTATCACTGGGCCCATTGGATGATTCCTCCTAATTCTTGATGAGGGGTCCCTACGAACTTAGTCTAATAATTCAACACTTGACTTCTCATCTATGCCCTATGTGGTCTCTATTGCTGTTTCGAATGTTGCTTCTGGTGGCAATATTTGTGGCAACATCCGATTCTTCTACATTCTCTGGACTTTCCATTGTATCTATAATGTTATTTTCAATAGTTTTTCTTGAAATATCATAAACTCTTGTACAATTCTGGATCTCAGATTGTATACTCGATAAACATGACTATTTTGTGAATAGTCAACAAAAATTCCTTTATCACTCTTAGAGTCAAATTTTGCCAATGATCCCTGTCATTTAAAATATAACAAATACACTCAAAAATATGAAAGCAATGCAAGTTTGGTTTCTTTCCATTTATAATCTCATAGAGTGTCATCTTTGTTCCTGACCTTAAATAGACTCTATTAGCGATATGATTAACATATTCAAGGCTTCTACCCATAAACATTTTGATAAATGTTTAGAACTAAGCATCACTCTAGACATTTCTTGCAATGTCTTATTCTTCCGTTCTGCAACCCCATTATGTTGAGGAGTTTGGGGGGGGGGGGACAGAAAACTCATGGAATTTTTTTTTTCTCACAAAAATTTGTGAATGAACTATTTTTAAATTCTTTTCCATGGTCGGATCTAATCCGAAAAATAGGAGAATAGAATAAATTTCTAATTCCAGAGTGCAAGATTTTAAACATGTCAAACGTTTGTGATTTTTCTTTCAAAAAATATATCCAAGAATATCTAGAAAAATCATCTACTATCACAAAAGAATACCTCATGCCTCCTAGACTGTCTACTTCAATTGGACCTATTAAATCCATATGTAGCAATTAAAAACAGTGAGACGTACTTGAATGTTGTCCATCGTGTTGGACAACATTATGAGAGACACGTGTTTGCTTACCTTTCAAACAATCTTCACAGAAAGTTTTACCTTTAGGGCTAAGTTTGGGTATGACTCTAACCGCTTCATATGAGACCAATTTTTCTAAAATTACGGTAGTGGACATGCCCCAACTTTTGATGCCATAGTGTTGTGTCATTGATCTTAGCATTATTGCATGTTTCTTGTCTTACAACAAGATAGCAATTGTCATATGTTCTTGTACCTGTCATGACACATATATTTGTTTCATTCATAACTTTACAGACATTCTTATAAAATTTATCTCAAGATTGTCATCACACAATTGACTAATACTAATTAAATTAGCCATTAAGTCCTCAACGTGTAAGATATTTCTTAAGGCTGGAAATCCAGGAACATCCAAGATCCCTTTTCTAATTATTTTGCTTTTACTGCCACCTCCATAAGTCATGTTTCCTCCATTGAATGACTCATAGTCTTTAGAAAACCTTTTGTACATGTCATGTGGCGAGAACATCCACTATAAAAGTACCAAGAACCTGAAATATTAGTTCTTAATGCATTTATAACATTATTACATGTTACATCCTTTTTAGGAACTCAAACTCTCTTAAAACATGTTTTACCTTTTGGCTTAGAAATGTTGCTTCGATTGTTATCCAAAATATTGAACACCATTTTAGGCAATATTTTGCTCACAGAATCTTGAAGTTTGAAACAGTATGGTTTTAAGTGTCCAGGGGAGTTACAATGATGACACACAAACTTCATAATCTTTGACATATATGAGAAACTATTATTCATCCATTTTTCTTTTACAAAGCATATTTTCTCATTTTTATCAATGAGATTAGAGCATATGGTTTTATTAGAGTTTTCGTACCCAATTCCTATATGTGAAGGTTTACTAAAGTTGAGTATCTCATTTAATTTCGAAGTCCCCGTGTTGAGCATATGGTTTTATTAAATATAATTTTGCATGGACCTTACCAAATTCAATATCCTTTTTGGTAAGTGCAACCTCAAGTCGGGTTATCGTGCCTTTTAATACTAAATTCTCATGAGTTAAAGATTTTACATTTTTGTCAAGTTGCTTGGATTCTATGATTAAGGCTTTACAAATACTTAGTAATTCATTAATCATATCATCTTTGTATTCAACTTGATCCATACAATCAGCCTCACTAACAGAAATAGAACTACTAAAGCAATTAACATTAGAATAGTTAAAGAATTCATACCTTTCGGATGTCGCTGAGGATGTTGATGTCGTTGCTGATGTTGGAGCAAATGTCGTGGCATATGAGACAACATTGTATACGACATATTCATTATCCAATAGAGATTGTTCAAAAACAGTAGCCAGCATTGCTTGTGTTTCAATTTCACAGTCTCCTTCCTCTTCTCCTTCATCATCACTAAGAGAAACCCATAGGTTCTTACCAAATTTTCTAAGAGTGTTTGCACATTCGTTAGCATAGTGACCCCAACCCGAGCATGCATGACACTACACGGACTCAAGTTGTTTGGGATCAAATTTGGTACGATCTGAGTTGATTCTTCTTAGTTGATTTCCTTTTTATACATTTGGAAGAAATCTAGTGGGATTTTGATTGAAGAATTGGTTTTTGTGCTCTTTAGATTTAGACTGATTTTTCTCATTGTTAAACTTCCTCACAATTGAGTTGTATTTTCGAGTGAGTAAGGCAACATTTGCACCATCACCAATGTCTTCAAGATTCTCATCTTTTTCTTCGATTTGACTCTCCGGTGATTGAACTTGAAGTGCCACATTATTGATTTTATACAATTTCTTTTGATTCTCAATGTTCATCTCATAAGTTTTGAGAATGCTCATCAAGGTATGAAGGTCCATTGTGGCAAGATTGTGAGCTTCTTCAATAGCACAAATCTTTAAATTGAACTTTTCATAACTAGAACGGTGAGCCTTTTCAACAAGTTGAGTGTTGGTTAATGGTTCACCAAGCACTTGCCATTCATTTGAGATGTCAATCAACTTTTCAAAATAAGATTTAATATCATCTGCTTCTTCCATCCTTAAATGTTCATATTTACTCATGAACATGTGTAGCTTTGTTCGACGAATATTTGAGCTACCTTCACAATGAATTTGTAAAGTATCCCATGAATCTTTAGCCATGGGCCAGTTTTGAATGAGTTTGAACATATACATATCAACCCATCCAAAAATTGCATTTAAGGCTTTTTCGTTAAAGCTAGCATTATTGGTTTATTCTATAGTCCATTTAGATTCAAGTTTAACAAGAATGCCACATTCCTCATCTGGTGGCAACATTGGAACAACATACTCATTGGTTATAGATCTTCATGCCCTAAAATCAATTGATTTGATATGAGAACGTAGGCGAATCTTCCAATAAGCATAATTTTATCCATCTAAAATAGGAAGTCTACCAATAGTTGAATTTGCCGGATTCATAGCTTATGACAACAGGACCAAACACTTATTGTGTTAAGTGTTTGCTCTGATACCACTTGAAGGGGGCTATAGAACAATAAAAACAAAATGAAATAAACTCGAATGCCAATTCTATTTTTGAATGTTGGAAATTATGTCGTCTGACACCAGTAACAACACTTTAGCAAAACATAAAATTTTGAAGAGTAAATGCAGCGGAAATTTAAAGAACACAAAGGTTTTAAATTTTCATAATTTATATATATATTATAAATAGAGAGTCAATGATCAAATGTATTGTATATATATTATATATGAATTCCTTTCTTTACAGATTTATAAGATAAAACGGAAAGAAATTAAAAGTTGAAGTCGCAGATGACTTCTGCCTGAAAAATCTAACTAAGTAGACATAGACAACCTCTCATTACAATCGCTCCATATAAAACTAATCTAGAATCTAAACATCAATTGTAATGTTGGACAGAGTGTTGTTAACACACTCAGGCAACACTGGTGATCCAGATTTCTGAGATGAAATCTCGAGAGCTCCCTTGGTATTTTTACTTTCTGGTTCTGGATATGGATACTCTATAGTAGCCTCTCTATTTATAGTAGAAAGTCTTCCTTGAAAATCTCATCTATCAGTTGTGGAAGTTGAGGAAAAGGTGGACTGCTGGTGGGATTGGTTGAAGAAGATCAGGGAGTAATAATCTCAACAGCTTTGGCTTGATCCTTACGACAAGTAACAACTTTTGACTTAGTCCTCACTCATTTTTACCAGCTCATTTTTACCTTGCCAAATCATTTTTACCTCATAATAATATTTACACAAATATTACTGCATCGCGTGGAGTAAGACAAAATATGTTCAGAAAATGTTGGTCCGAATGTTGTGCAACATTTATTCCAACATACTTACACATTTATATCAATATTTTAGGAGATATGTTGAATCAAATGTTACAACACCAAATCCAACATTAACACATGTGAATGGATATTTGGTCTCAGAGGATATTTGGTCTCAGAGGACCCTTTTAACAATACAAAGTTTAATGAGTAGGTTAGCGAAGGAAAAGAACCTGCCATCCCTTAGGTACTTGAGTTGTACAAGACATTGTTTTCAATGGGGTTCAAAATCGTTTTCATAAAGGGACTCGACAGTCTTTTAAACAAGTCAGAATTACTGACTTTCGTTATTTTTCTTGGAATATATTAAACTCACAAAACCTTTCCTTCTCTCCTAGTTGGCTGCCATATCACAGAAAATTTACGTTTTTTAATATTAATAATTTAATCTAACTTAACCCACACCCATTTTACCCAACCAACCCATATCTTAACCCATTTAATCCAACAAACAAGTGCCTAACTTTTACTCCCGTCGTTCATATTCCACAATGTTTTTATATCTGATTGTTGGAAATTAGCCTTTGGCGGAAGTTGCGACCGACCAACTTTAACGGCTTAAACACTAGTGTTACGTATGTTGGAGAATCCGGTTCTTCACACATGCATGATCTACTAAGTACGTAGATAACCGTAGGGCCAAGAATCGTCAAATTTCATTGAGAAATGAAAGAGATATTGGTTCACGAAGTAAGGTGTTTGAAGCATGGAAAAGTGTGGTGTGTGATCAATTCTCCCTCATCGGTAGAGAAAGAAAGAATTGTTGTGTATATAAGACTCGAAATTGGTTTGGGGTTTGGGACCCTAAGGGGTATCCCATGTGTTTAAAGGAGGGAGGACCTAGATGTGCTTCGGTTCGAGGAAAGACCACACGCGCGCCGCCGCCGCCCGCCCTTCCGGTCCGGGTTTCGGGTTCTCGGGTCCACGGGTCCACGGTCGTGGGCTGTGGGCCTTTTGATATTATCTTTTTAGGCCAGAGAACTTTGCTAGAAGTACAGTTTGATCCCAGAAGTTTCAGATGTACAGTTTGGACCAGAATTCTTTCAGATGTACAGTTTGGTCCCTGAAGTTTCCAAAAATTCAGAATTTCGGCAGACACGAACAGAAACGTCCAGCACTCAATTCAGCCATTTATTTTGGCTGAATTACACCTCTTATAATGGCATCCGTTGGTATTTCTCTCCTTTAATTTGGTGGCTTTACTACCTCCATAATGGTCATTATTTGGCCAATAATGTCTGTTATGGAGGCAGTCAAACAGTCCCTTCCTCACCTATATAAACACCCCTTACACCATTGTTGAGGCACACTTGATATACACGAAAATATACAACCAGAAAATCAGTTCTTCCTATAACTTCCAAGCATAATTTCATTATTCAATATTATTCACGGTAGCTTTTGAGTTTCCTTTGCTCAATTGTTCTATTGTTGTTTTATCTTGGGAGACGAATTGTCCGGATCGTATAAAGGATACATACGAGGCAATATTGTCTTAAGGACAGAGTGCCACACTTGACTCAGCAAAAATCAAAGCAGTTTCCGGTCTTCTTGTTCAACAAATATTGTAATTTCAGTTTTGTTGTTATATTGTAATTTTCAGTTTTCTAGTTGAATTGTAATTTCAATTCTTACATAAGCAGTTACTTGTAATTTCCGTTTCTTGCAAATCCTTGTAACCCCAACAACTTAAGACAATATTTTGCTTACGGTAACTGCAATAACATGGCTGGAAATATGACCGATGTTGCTGCTACTGCTGCTGCCTCTCAAGGCAACGTTGTCGCCTTCCCCGCCACCGTCGCTGCCATCGGCCAAGGCGTAACTCCGCCGCATTCACTACTCGCTCTTTGCTTCGCTCCTATTCAAGGCGTGCACTGCGCCTTCCCGATTGTTGGAGCTCCACCCTCTTCTTCACACCACCATGATCGCCCGAAAAGTTCATGGGATCGAATTTAAAAGATGGCGAAAAAAAGATGCTCGTTTCTACTTAACGATTATGGGCATGGCCCGGTTCCTTACGGAAGATCCTCCACAAGCCGGAGATGAAATGGACTCTTCGCCGCTCAAACGGGTGAAGGGGGCCTTGGTATCCATGTCGTTAACGGCATGAAGATGGTTCGTGATGCGTGGAATCATAGCGATTTCATGTGCAAGAACTATATACCGAATCGCTTGCGACCCTCTCTACACGGTCTATTCTACCGTTGGCACTGCCAAAGAGCTGTGGGAAAAACTGCAAAAGAAGTACAACGCACAAGATGCGGGTACTAAGAAGTTCATCGTTGGGAAATTTCTAAAATTCCAAATGGTGGACAGCAAGAAGACAAAGATGTCCCAAGTCCAGGAATTTCAAATGATTTTACATCACCTGGATTTGGAAGGACTGAAGCCAAACAAGCAGTTTTTGGTTGCATCACTGATTGAAAAGTTACCTCCTTCATGGAATGAGTTACTTGAAACTCAAGACAAAGGAGATGACCTTTGAAGAGCTTGTTATCAAACTGCAAATCCAGGAAGATAATAAGAAGACCTTGCCAAAGGGTAGACAACATGCTGAGGCAAAGGCAAATCTGGCTGAGGCCAAAGGGAAAACAAGCAACAAGCGGAAGTTCCACAAAGACGGCAAAGTCCCCGCAGCGGAGACGTTCAGAGGTAACTGTCATCACTGTGGGAAACCTGGTCATAGGATCAAGGAATGTCGCAAGCTCAAGACTGAGCAACAACAGAAAGCCAAGTCGAAAGGCAAGGCTCAAGCTAACGTCGTCAAGGACACACTCCTGGATGACATGATTGAGGATCTCTCGACCGTGGTGCTAGAAGCCAACTTGGTTGAGAATCCGATGCAGTGGTGGGTGGACACAGGTGCAACAAGACACATCTGTTCTAACAAAGATGCCTTCTCCACGTACACTCCGGTCTCCGACAAGAAGCTGTTCATGGGCAACAACGCTTCTTCGGACGTGCTAGGGGTTGGAAAGGTGGTCCTGAAGATGACTTCCGGCAAGGAACTCACTCTGAAGGAAGTGATGCACGTCCCAGAGATTAGAAGAAATCTAGTTTCTGGACCTTTATTGGTTAATGCTGGTTTTAGGCTAGTGTTTGAATTAAATAAGTTTGTACTCACTAAAAATGGCACATTTGTGGGGAGGGGCTTCGTCTGTGAAGGCCTCTTCAAAGTGAATGCCATGTCTGTATTGCGTCAAGGAAATAAAGTTTAACCTTCTTCTTATTTGCTTGAGTCCTCTAATTTATGGCATTATAGATTAGGACACGTTAACTACAAGTCTATTCAAAGGCTGGTAAAGATGGAGTTGTTTCCGTCTATCGACGTAAACCCTCAACATAAGTGTGAGGTGTGCGTAGAGGCAAAACTCACCAAGCTTTCTTTTTGATCCGTCGAAAGGAATACCGCTCCTCTAGAACTTATTCACACAGATATATGTGATTTGAAGTTTGCACAAACTAGAGGGGGGGAACAAGTACCTTGTGACTTTCATTGACGATAGCACAAGGTATTGTTACCTTTACTTGTTAAGAAGTAATGATGAAGCCTTTGAAGCGTTCCGACGTTACAAAGCGGAAGTTGAGAACCAACTAAGCCTACGGATTAAATCCATTCGTAGCGATAGAGGGGGAGAATATATAGCGCCTTTTGAGGAATACTGTGCCCAAGAAGGCATTATTCATCAAACGACGGCCCCATACTCACCTCAATCAAACGGTGTGGCGGAACGTAAGAACCGCACATTAAAGGAAATGATGAATGCCTTGCTTATCAATTCCGGACTTCCCCAAAACATGTGGGGAGAAGCCGTCCTTACCGCTAATACGATTCTTAACAGAGTCCCACATAAGGGTAAGGACAAAACTCCATATGAATCATGGAAAGGAAAGAAACCCACCTACAAGTATTTTAAGGTGTGGGGTTGTCTGACAAAGGTTGAAGTACCTAAGCCAAAGCATGTCAAGATTGAGCCTAAGACTGTAGATTGCATATTCATCGGATATGCAAATAACAGTAGTGCTTATCGCTTCCTAGTGCATAAGTCAGATATTCCAGATATCCACCAGGGTACAATAATGGAATCAAGGAATGCTCTATTCTTTGAAAGTACCTTTCCTAGAAAGGAGAAAGACATAACCTCTCGCAAACGAAGTTATGCACAAAGCTCTCAAGAACCGGGAGTCCTTGACTGCCCGGATCTAAATGGTTCAGATCTAGCGAATCTCGAGGTGGCTGAACATCCGGAATCTAGTGTTCCCGATTCTCGAACTTGGAGACTCCGAGAGATGGATCTAAGGCGAAGTAAAAGGGCCGGAAGGATACATCCTTCGGTCCTGACTTTGTAGCTTATATGGTTAATGATGAACCAAGGACAATTGCTCAGGCGTTGTCAACTCCAGAAGCACCGCTCTGGAAAGAAGCTATTGAGAGTGAAATAAGCTCCATTATGCATAATCATACTTGGGAGTTGGTTGATCTTCCTCCGGGAAATAAACCGTTGGGTTGTAAACGGATACTCAAACGGAAATACAAGGCAAGATGGGTCTATAGACAAGTACAAGGCCAGGTTGGTAGTCAGGGCTATCGACAGACAGAAGGCTTTGACTACTTTGACACATACTCTCCGGTATCCCGGATGACATCCATACGGGTATTTATTGCGATCGCAGCTTTGCGTGACCTTGAGATACACCAGATGGATGTTAAGACAGCCTTCCTAAATGGTGATTTGGAAGAAGAAATTTATATGGACCAACCCGAGGGGTACGTGGTTCAAGGGCAAGAGAAGAAAGTCTGTCGACTTATCAAATCTCTGTACGGGCTGAAACAAGCCCCGAAGCAATGGCATGAAAAATTTGATAGTACTCTACTATCGAAGGGGACTGGTCTTATCTCAGTCTCACTACATCGAGGATGTTTTGAGAAAGTTCAAGATGTTAAACAGTTCACCGATAGCGTCACCAATAGATACAAATCAAAAGCTTGATAAAAATCTTGGTGCACATGTATACCAGGAGCGATATGCACAGGTGATCGGTAGTTTGATATATATCACAAACTGCACCCGACCTGATATTGCTTATGCAGTCAATAAGTTGGCTAGATTCACCCGTAATCCAAGTGATAATCACTGGAAGGCATTGAATCGGGTATTACAATACCCGAAATACACGTTAAATTTCAGTTGCACTATTCGAGATATCCAAATTTGTACTAAAAGGGTACAGTGATGCAAACTGGATATCTGATATGGAGAACACCAAGTCCACCAGTGGGTAAATATTTACAATTGGTGGTGGGGCTGTGTCTTGGAAATCCTCTAAGCAAACTTGCATCGCCCGATCCACGATGGAATCGGAGTTTATCGCTTTAGACAAAGCAGGAGAAGAAGCTGAGTGGCTTCATGACTTCTTAGAGGATGTTCCGTGTTGGAAAAAACCCGTACCTTCGGTAATGATCCACTGCAACAGTCAGTCGGCTCTAGGAAGGGCACGGAATACTATGTACAACGGCAAGTCTCGTCATATTCGACGGAGGCATAAGACCGTTAGGCAACTGATCACCACGGGTATAATATCCATTGATTACATCAAGTCAAAGGATAATATAGCAGACCCATTGACAAAGGGCCTACTCAAGGATCGATGGCTTGCCCGTCTAGGGGAATGGGCTTAAAACGCAAAATATAAGGACCAATACAAAGTGGTAACCCAACCTTACGAACCGGAGATCCCGAATTTGGTTCAATGGGAAAATGAAGTTGTAAAGGTTCAGTTGATCGCTTCAGTGGAAGTATGAGCACTTCGGATAGTGATTTCTGAAAAGAAACACCAAATCCAAAGTCGTTCGCGCGATAGACGTTAAGTGTTATCTGCAGTATGGGTAAAGGTTAAGTTTTCAAAACCTGTAATGATCCTCAACAACAGGTTAGGTTCTTGGGAAACTTTTAATGGTTCCTAACACTTGTGAAGTGGGGTATAGCAGGGATACCTTGTAGGAGACCACCTATTTAAGTGCGAGGACGGGCCGCCTCAAAATGAACGCACTTAAGAATCCAAGACGTTGTCCATGGCCAAAACGGATAAAACATTACGAAGAAGAGAGTAAGGGAATTTGTTATTTTGGTACCATTGTCTTGGCTTACACTAAACACTGACGGTTCAAGACATCACGTTCACCGCGCAGTAAGTAAGTCCGATGGTATTCAACTATGGAAGGTTCAAAGCTGAAGCTACCTCTCCTTATGCAACATCGGTCCGCTGAAATATTGCTGGAAATGAAAAGACACCATATGAGTGCGCCAAAATCTCTTTCAAGAGGGGATTGTTGGAAATTAGCCTTTGGCGGGAGTTGTGACCGACCAACTTTAACGGCTTAAACACTAGTGTTACGTATGTTGGAGAATCCGGTTCTTCACACATGCATGATCTACTAAGTACGTAGATAACCGTAGGGCCAAGAATCGTCAAATTTCATTGAGAAATGAAAGAGATATTGGTTCACGAAGTAAGGTGTTTGAAGCATGGAAAAGTGTGGTGTGTGATCAATTCTCCCTCATCGGTAGAGGAAGAAAGAATTGTTGTGTATATAAGACTCGAAATTGGTTTGGGGTTTGGGACCCCAAGGGGTAACCCATGTGTTTAAAGGAGGGAGGACCTAGATGTGCTTCGGTTCGAGGAAAGACCACACGCGCGCTGCCGCCGCCCGCCCGTCCGGTCCGGGTTCCGAGTTCCGGGTTCTCGGGTCCTCGGCTGTGGGCCTTTTGATATTATCTTTTTGGGCCAGAGAACTTTGCCGTAAGTACGCTTTGATCCCGTGTTTCGGATGTACGGTTTGGACCGAAATTCTTTCGGATGTACGCTTGGTCAATGAAGTTTCAAGATGTACGAGTTTGGTCCCCGAAGTTTCCAAAAATTTAGAATTTCGGCAAGTATTACGACACGAACGAAACGTCCAGCACTCAATTCACCATTTATTTTGGCCGAATTACACCTCCTATAATGGCCAATCCGTTGGTATTTCTCTCCTTTAATTTGGTGGCTTTACTACCTCCATAATGGTCATTATTTGGCCAATAATGGCTGTTATGGAGGCGATCAAACAGTCCCTTCCTCACCTATATAAACACCCCTTACACCATTGTTGAGGCACACTTGATATACACGAAAATATACAACCAGAAAATCATTTCTTCCTATAACTTTCAAGCATAATTTCATTATTCAATATTCTTCACGGTAGCTCTTGAGTTTCCTTTGCTCAATTGTTCCATTGCTGTTTTATCTTGGGAGACGAATTGTCCGGGACGTATAAAGGATACATACGGGGCAATATTGTCTTAAGGACAGAGTGTCACACTCGACTCAGCAAAAATCAAAGCAGTTTCCGGTCTTCTTGTTCAACAAATATTGTAATTTCAGTTTTGTTGTTATATTGTAATTTTTAGTTTTCTAGTTGAATTGTAATTTCAATTCTTTCATAAGCAGTTACTTGTAATTTTCATTTCTTGCAAATCCTTGTAACCCCAACACTGATTTTGTTAACTGAAGTTAATGTCACATCATACCAAATTTAATTATATTTTCTTTCCATATAAAGATTTGGTGGTTTTGCTTTATTGAGAAAATAATTAGACTATTTCCTTAAGATTGACCCAGGAGGAAAAACATATTAAGCTAGTACCAAATTTTCACCATATGCCTTATCAAAATATATGCACAAACAAATTTGATAAAACAAAGGTGGAGGGCCCGACGGTGGTGGTGAGGGCAGCGTTGGCTATGCTGGCCCGAGTGGTGTTGCGCTTAATTTTTTGGGTTTCCTCAAGGATGACCTTCAAACGGGCCTCATAAAAAGTAGGTAACAGAGTGCATTGCTGAAGGATGGTGGTAGCGCCGTCATATGATTCATTCAAACCTGCAATAAGTTGCATGACCAATCGATGATTAGTGACTAGTGCGCCGATGTTGGAGAGTTGGTCAGCAAGCATCTTGGGTTCTTGACAATAGACAGACACGTTTGGAAAATCGTCATGATGAACTTCCTTGAATTGATTTTCAAGGTATAACGCTCGTTGAGTTTTGATGTCGTGGAAAATACTGTCCAAATGTTCCCACGTTTGGCGGGCAGTATCATTGGTCTCAATGATGGTGTGCAACATATCATTAGATATCGTGCCGTATATCCACTGGAGGACGGCTGCGTCTAAACGAGACCAGAGTGCATCATCAGAAGTTGAAGCCGATAATACGTATGTGGACTTCGGCGTGGGAGGGTTGATGTGGTCGATAACTTCGTAAACACGACAATGGATCTTAAAAAGCTCCGCCCACGAGGAGTATTGACCCTTTTCCGTCTAAAGAGTCACAAGAATGAAGTTTTTAATGTTGTTTACGGCAAGTGCCGGATGAAATTTGGTTTTGTCAGTCATGGAAGTTTTTAATGTTGATTTTATTGATGAATGATTTACAATATATATAAGGTTACAAAAATATTTACTTTGATACTAATTAGGTAACTAATTAACCTAATTACAAAAGGATTATAATTCTATCTAAAATAGGAGATATACAATTAATAAAAAATATTCTATTACCTAGCTATGTGGGGTCCTCTCACATTGCTTCATTAACATTAGCATCACCTGGGACTACTTAGCATATGTAATACTTTTGTACTACTCCCCGTGTCCCTATTTATGTGGTATTTTTCACTTTTCGAGAGTCAATTTGAAAATTTGAAGCTAAATTGGATTAAAATAACTCAATATTTTGTGGGTTACAATAATTGCAGGAAACGGAAAATAAATAACTGCTAACTATTACAACAAATTGAAATTTCAACAAACAAACTGAAATTACAACAACGTTGATGTTTTGCTGGGTCGAGTGATGACACTCTGTCTTTAAGACAAGATTGCCCCGTATATATCTTTTTACGTTCTGGACAATAGTCTCTCAAGATGAAACAACAACTTAACAAATTAGCAAAGGAAGTGTTACTTTGAAGAACTTAGAGTCATGAAACGATGCTGGAAAGTAGCAAGAAGATTTTTGTTTTTATTTATGTCTCTAGTCTCAATAATTGAGCCAAAGACTCTAATTTATAGTGCATGGAGGATTACTTCTCAACTGATCAACTAATAGATTGAAAATTAGTGGACAAAGTCCATTAGAAGATTTAATAAGCATCTTGACATATACAGTTTAAACCTCGAGCTGGATTGAAAAAACTCATGTCATCAAAAAATTAGTTTGTTATGAAAGATGGATTTTAGAAAAACAAATCACGTACAACCAATGATCATCTTTTGGAGATTGTCAAATTGTAGATTATAAATGACGCAATTTAGATACTTTAGAGTTCAAATCTTCTAGAAATCATACATCGTGCTAGGTACAATGCCCAAAAATTGAACACGTGAAACTGTAATATTTAAAACTCAGGCTGGGCACATGGCGCACTAATTATTGTGGGGATGTCAAACCCTAGGAAGGCACCTGGCTATTTAATATTTTCGATAAAATTACAATCCTGCCATTAATTCTTCGGTGCTTATAAATAAACTAGACTAGATGTACACAGTACCGGAACATGTCAAATATATAGTAGTTTGATAGCAAACCCAATCCTGGCCGCATGGCTATTTATCTATTCAATAAAATCAGATTCATTAAATTAATTATATCATTATAGTTTAATAATTGCGAGCATTATAAAAATATTGAAATTGGGAAAGCACGTCGTGTTAATGAAGCAATGTGAGAGGACCCCACATAGCTAGGTAATAGAATATTTCCTAATATTTTTCATTAATTGTATTTAATTGTATATCTCCTATTTTAGATAAAATTATAATCCTTTTGTAATTAGGTTAATTAGTTACCTAGTTTGTATCAAAGTAAATATTCTTATAACCTTATATATATTGTAAATCATTCATCAATAAAATTAACATTAAAAACTTCCATGGCTGACAAAACCAAATTTCATCCGGTACTTGCCGTAAACAACATTAAAAACTTCATCCATGTGACTCTTTAGAAGGAAAAGGGTCAACACTCCTCGTGGGTGGAGCTTTTTAAGATCCATTGTCGGGTTTACGAAGTTATCAACCACATCATCCCTCCCACACCGAAGTCCACAGACGTACTATCGACTTCGACTTCTGATGATGCACTCTGGTCTCGTTTGGACGCAGCCGTCCTCCAGTGGATATACGGCACGATATCTAATGATATGATGCACACCATCATTGAGACCGATGACACTACCCGCCAAACGTGGGAACATTTGGAGAGTATTTTCCCCGACAATAAAACTCAATGAGCGTTATACCTTGAAAATCAATTCAATGACGTTCATCAGGACGATTTTCCAAACGTGTCTGTCTATTGTCAAGAACTCAAGATGCTTGTCGACCAACTCTCCAACATCGGCGCACCAGTCACTAATCAGCGATTGGTCATGTAACTTATTGCAGGTTTGAACGAATCATATGACGGTGTTGCCACCATCCTTCAGCAATGCACACTGTTACCTACGTTTTATGAGGCCCGTTCGAAGCTCATCCTTGATGAAACCTGAAAAATCAAGCGCAACACCACTCGGGCCAGTATAGCCAACACCGCCCTCACCACCACCGTCGGCCAGTGGACCCGCAACAGTCCGCTTTCTCCCGTAACAACCGCCGGAGCAGGCAGTCCGGCAAGGGCCGCGGCGGAAGAAATTTTGGCAATAATGGCGACTTGAAGGGGAAATCCCTGCCAGCCAGAAACAGCCAACAGACCGCGGCAGTGGCAGCAGCCTCCACCGTGTGCTGCATGGGACCCACCGTTATGGGCCTCCCTTCCTTCCCGTATACGACATTTTTGTGGACTTCACCTCAGAATCGACATGCCCAACTTGACATATTTGTCCCACGCCCACAACAAGCCTACACAGCACAACCCCCCGCCATCGACTTATGCACCGACTGACATTAAAGCAACTATGAGCACAGTGTCACTCAACACTTCAGATGAAAATTGGTATATGGACTCAGACACCACATCTCACAAAACGACATCACAAGGTACTCTCTCATCTTATTCCAATTTGAGTAATTTAAATTGGAATATTATCGTTGGTAGTGGACAAGGCATTTTCATCCATGGTTATGGTCATTCCTCCCTATCCCCACCATATCCACCACTTATCTTAAAAAATGTCATTCATGCCCCTAAACTCATTAAGAATCTAATCTCCGTGCGACATTTCACAGGTGACAATTGGGTTTCCCTTTACTTTGATCCTTTTGGTTTTATTAGGATTTTAAGACAGGGAGACGAATAATGAGATGTGACAGCATCAGAGGTCTCTACCCTATTCCAAATGCCGTCAACAACCCAGCCTTAGTTCCCTCAACCTGTGCTACTATTTCGTCTTCCTTATGTCATTCTAGATTAGGACATCCAGGAGACTCTATTTTACGCTCTCTTAGAAAAATAATTTTATTAATTGCAACCGTATTTCTGAGACTCCTATATGTGAATCTTGCGCTTTTGGGAAAGATGTCAAATTACCATTTTCTGTATCCACAAATTGTACTTTAATGCCTTTCGATATCATACATAGAGATTTGTAGACATCCCCTATTTTAAGTACGGCTGGTCATCGATATTATGTGTTGTTTTTTGATGATTATTCCAACTTTCTATGGAGTTTTCCAATTGGAAATAAATCCCAGGTCTACCCCATTTTTTCTTCATTTAGTGCTTTCGTAGAAACACAATTTGAAAAGAGTATTAAATGTTTTCAATGTGACAATGGCAAGGAATTTGATAATAACCAATTCAAACAGTTTTGCTCCAAAAATAGTCTTACCTTTCGTTTTTTCTGCCCTCACACATCATCCCAAAATGGTAAAGCCGAACGGAAAATCCGAACCATAAATAACCTCATTCGTGCCCTACTTGCTCATGCCTCAATTCTCTCTCAATTCTGGCATTACGCATTTTCCATGGCCACCTATCTTCTAAACATAATCCTAAACAAGTCTCTAGCTCAACGGTCGCCCACCCAAGTTCTGTTTTGTAGGAACCCCTCCTACCAATACTTGTGGATTTTTGGATGTATTTGTTACCCTCTCCATCCGACCACTCACAAACTCCAACCCTGATCTTCCCCGTGTGTGTTTCCGGGTTACCCTGCCAATAATCGTGGTTACTCGTGCTATGACTTGTCGAGCCGTAAAATTATTATTTCACATCATGTCCTATTTGATGAGTCTCAATTCCCTTTTGCCTCTATACACTCGCCACTTCAACATTCCTACGACTTCCTAGATGATGGCCTAAACCCTCTTCTAAATCACCATTTACATAGTCCGTCGTCCCAGACCTCGGCATCTGCCACCACCTCGGCCAGTCTGAGACTAGCTGTCCACCTAATTCTACCGATGGTGGCCCAGAACAGCTCGCCTCAAGGTGATTCCACAGCCACCTCTAAGCCAACCGAGGTTCGGCCAGCCAGTACCGTCACCCCTGCCCTTCCTCCTCTTCCCGGCAGTCCCGCAGTAAAACCCCTTTCCGTTCCGCATCTCGAGACACACTATCGGACCATGGAAACCCATGCCATGCACATAATTCATAAACCTAAATGATTGTTTAACCTTTCCATTTCAGTTGTCCTTTCCCCTGTCCCTCGTAACGTGAAGGATGCCTTGTCCGACCCTAATTGGAAAGTCGCAATAATTACGAATATAATGCTCTTATTGATAATAAGACGTGGGACCTAGTACCCCATCCACTTGATGCTAACATTATTCATTTATGTGGATTTTGACATAAAAAGAAATCTGATGGTTCTTTTGAGAGGTACAAGGCTCGTCTTGTAGGTAATGACATGTCTCAATAGGTGGGAGTGGATTGTGATGAAACGTTCAGCCCGGTGGTAAAGCCCGCAACCATCCAGACCGTCCTCAGCATTGACATATCCACATCTTGGCCCATTTATCAGCTTGATGTAAAAAATGTTTTCTTACATAGGGATCTTCATGAAACAGTATATATGCATCAGCCTATGGGTTTCAGGGATCCTATTCATCCGAATTATATGTGTCGGTTGCAGAAATCGCTCTATGGACTGAAACAGGCTCCTCGAGCATGGTACCAGCGGTTCGCCGAATACGTTTCCTCTATCGGATTTTCACACAACAGATCCAATCATTCCATGTTCATCTACAACAATGGTACATACATGGCTTACATATTATTATATGTTGATGACATCATTCTCACCACATCATCTGATGCTCTTCGCCGGTCCAATATGTCTCTCATTTCCTATGAGTTCGCTATAAATGATCTGGGCCCTCTGAGTTATTTCTCTGGTATCTCTGTCATTCGACATTCTGGCGGCCTATTTCTATGTCAGAAGAAGTACGCCGAAGAGATCATTGACCGTGCAGGCATTACATCTTGCAAACCATCCCACACGCCTATAGACACAAATTTTAAGCTCAGCATTGATTCCGGCCTTTCATATTCAGGTCCGACTCACTATCGTAGCCTAGTTGGGGCCATGTAGTCCCACACATTCACGAGACCAGACATATCCTATGTCGTGCAACAAATCTACTTGCACATGCATAGTCCGACGGAAGCACACATGCATGCCCTCAAACATATTTTACGATACGTCCAAGGTACACTTCACTTCGGATTACATCTATACAGGTCTTCGCTTACTGGTCTCACTGCTTATTATTATCCTGACTGGGGTGGATATCCTGACACCCGACGCTCCACGTTTGGTTATTGCATTTTTCTTAGAGATAACCTATTGTCTTGGTATTCCAAAAGGTAGCCTACACTATCCCGATCCAGTGCAGAAGCATAATACAGAGGTGTTGCCAACGTTGTCTCTGAGTCTTGTTGGATCCGTAGCCTTCTACTTGAGCTTCACTGCCCGATTCAAAAGGCAACATTGACCTATTGCGATAATATTAGTGCGATATATCTTTCCGGTAATCCCGTCCAACATCAGCGCACTAAACACATTGAGATGAACATTAAATTCGTTCGCGAAAAAGTGGCTCGTGGTCAAGTTCGTGTCCTTCATGTTCTTCCAGTTATCAGATTGCCGACATCTTCACCAAAGGACTTCCGCGCATACTATTTGATTATTTTCGAGTCAGTCTCAGTGTTCGAGAACCTCCCGCTTCGACTGCGGGGGTGTAATAGAATATTTTTTAATATTCTTTTATTAATTATATTAATTGTATATCTCATATTTTATGTAAAATTATAATCCTTTTGTAATTAGGTTAATTAGTTACCTAATTTGTATCAAAATAAATATTTTTATAACTTTATATATATGATAAATCATTCATCAAGAAAATTAAGTAATATATTCCTTTTGCAGAGATTGTCGACCATGACTTAGCATTCTCTAATTTCGTGGAACATGTGATATCACTTTGTTTAATTGCCTTGCTTGATTTTGAAATCATGGAGATATAGCAGGGAGGTCCTATTTAAGCCACAGTATCCCAGCTTATCTAAACATCCTCCATCACATTCTGTTAAAACCATAACATGATGAAGTCGAATATCGAATATCGTGATATCACTTCTAAAAATACAGAGGTCATTAGCCAAGTGGTAGAAACTCACCGTTTCCCACAATTGAACTGTCGTAGCTGGCGCCTCGCCGTGGAGACTAACAACATCAGGGATTGGACAAAGGTGCCTACACACTGTTTAAAATATGTAAGTTACTACATGCTGGGCAAACAATATCGCCTCGAATGTGAGGCTGTTGCCAATGCTGCTATTGAGTATGCCAAGAGTATCAAAGTAGGCCCTCATGACGTTTGGATTTTCGATATTGATGAGACCGCTCTCTCCAATCTTCCTTACTTCTCTCGACCTGATGTTGATTTTGGGTAAAATAAATATTGTTACTCCTACTTATTGCAATTTCTAGTAGGTGTCTCATGCATGTGAATGAATTTGATTTCAGGGCTTGTCCTTATAACGAAACACTTGCTAATGAGTGGGACAGCGCTGGAAAAGCACCTGCCATTCCCGCTGTACTTGAGGTGTATAAGACAGTGGTATCTCTAGGGATAAACCCCGTTTTCTTATCAGGGAGTAGTCAGAAATACAGAGCAGTTAGAAAAGCCAATCTAATAGAAGCTGGTTACACTTCCTGGATATTGCTCATACTAAAGTAAGAGATTTATTCCTTCTTTTTATATGATACTAGTACTACTATTATTCTTTATTCTCTCTTTTTTCATTTTGTATTTAACTGGTTGATTTCTCCGATAGTACTCATTCAACGTATAGTTATTATCTCAGAAAGTCAACTTTCTTCTTGATTCTAATTTTCTTCAACAAAGAAAGTGTGTTTCTGAGATAATAACTATTAGTTGAATGACAATTTAAGAAATCAACTTGTTTTTAAATATGGAGTAATCACTAAATTGGTTGGGGATGGATGCAGAGAAGATAATGATACAAGAAGCGCAGTGGAGTTTAAAACGAGCTGGATAAAATCACTAATAACATCTGAATATAGAATTGTGGGCAACATTGGAGACCAATGGAGTGATCTGATCGGAGAAAATCCGGGCGCTCGTACATTCAAAGTCCCTAACCCTATGTATTACATTGCTTGATCACCTTTTGTTTCTTTCATCATTTTTCCTAGCAATTTTAATATAAGCAGTTAATAACTAACAAAGGGAGTAGCTGTGACGTGTGGAAACGCTAAGCTCGCTGTTCCAATGTGATGTATCATGTCTTTTACTTTTCCTTTCCCCTCCCACGATAATAATTATTACCTCCGTTCCAATTTATTTAGTATATTTTTCTTTTTTAGTCCTTCTCAAAATGAATGACGTATTTCATTACTATTTGATAACCATTTAATGACACAATCCTATTTTACAGTTTCACTAAACTTTAAAAATGTATTTATTGTGAAGAAAAATCAATAAAAGTAGGCACTAAAGTAAGGACAATTTGGTAAACGTAATAAAGTCTTCATTTATTTTTTAAACTATGTACCAGATCAAATGAAATCGCATAAATTGGAATAAGAGAGTACTTGTTACAAAATTTAATTTTTTTTGTCTTGGCAATTCTATTCCTTTGTCTTGAATGACGTACGTCTACCTTTTCTGTCATTAAACGCTAAGATAAGTCCTACGTGGCTAACGGTCGAAGAACCAAGGCAGCGACTAGCAAAATAAAAATCGTGAATAAACGTAACTTCAGTGCGTATAAATAAACTAGGTGGATTAATTAATACAGGAGCAGGATAAGTCAAATATCTTTTAAGAAAATGTAATAAAAAAGTATAGAATTGACAATAAAATTTTTTGAACGTAATTACAACTCACTCACATACATTGTAATTAGGTGGCCCAGTTATAACTTTGCAAATCTATAGCCGGAAAGATAATATGCCGAAGGTCCCAGAAAGATATCTTTTTCATACAACCAGTTACTATTGTTGTTCCCTCTTTAAAATATAAACAACTTCTTCTATTTATAATCCAACGAAATTGACATAAGTATTTGATAAAAAATGTATACCAGCCACAATACAATTTGAAAATTCTAAACTTTGTTCCTCCCCAAGTTCCAAATAGCAGAAATCACAAATAAAAATTATTTTTTTTGCTACAAGTTCATGATAAGAAAAAATAATAATTATTATATCAGAAAAATAAGAAAAGAGAAGAGAAGAAAGTGATAAACTTCCATGGAGGCCTCTTATGCAGTGACAATGTATATACACCCTTATACACTGAAAATAATAATAATTATATAACATTATACATAAATATACACACTTATACACACATTTACATTGTTATACAAAATTATACAACTTTATACAAAAATATATAAAAATTGAATTTCTTACCCTTCAAACTTCAACTTACGAATTTTCATTTGAAATGGGTCTAAAACATCACATAATGAATCTCAAACTTTAGGACGAGCATCATCCAAACAATTTTACCGATATTAATCAACACTCATTCGATTTTTTTTTATCAAATATTAGCTAAACCATACCCAAAGCTTCAATCTTGAAGAAACTTCAATAAAATTCAACAACCGTTTCGTCTTCTCTTGATTTCACCTCACCAAATTCGTTCTCAAGTTCCAAACTAGTCTCGAATGACCAAATCTCCAAATTAAAGCTTTAATCTGATGCTCTGTGTATGTTATGTCTACATTAGATTAAAAATAGAAGATCTGAATATTTTTAGTTTGACCTTTTTTTAAAAGAAGAAGAAGAAGCAGTTCTTTATTGAACGAGAAGACTCTCACATTGGAGATCATTGAAGATCTGAATATCCGATGTGAGACTCTTAACAATAAAGTTGGTACATATCTATTGAACGAGAAGACTCTCACAAAATTACGTTTTTTTCTCCAGCGGTCTTATGCTGCATGACCTTAATTAGTAATCGCTGGACTCATACTTGGGCGGGCAAGTGTGTTTCTAAGAACTGTCAGTTCTTTATTGAAGAGACAGACATATATACTAATTCGTTCCTTGCTTTTCAAGACAAATTAGGTCAACTAATATATCTTTTCACTAAGAAACTTTTTAAAGTTCTATTTAATTCAGACATTTTTTAGATTTAATAGTTGCGCATCACATGCATAAACTAGCACAAAAACATAACAGGTTATGGTCATAGTATCTGAATGTGGTGGGCATATAAATAATAGTATTGAATTGTAAAAAGTAAATGAAAAATAATCCAACTTGTAATTGTAGGTTCAACGATCAAAAAGTTGAACATGTGAAATTATCATTAACCAGGTTGGGCACATGGCTTTTTATTTTTGCTGTTGCCTTTTTTAATTTAGATGGGGAGGGAGGGGAGGTGGAGAGAAATTGGGTGGGCGCTAGCGCATATCCCGGAGTGATCATCACGATGTCAAACCCTCGCCAAGCACATGGCTATTTATTTATTCGATAAAATTCTGATCCGGTATCTTATCATTTACGTATTTGTATATTTCTAATATCGACGTCCTTAATTTAATATTGTGAGAACCATAAAATTAGGTGAAATAGTGCTAAGTAGGTGTTATTATAAATAAAATACTACCTGTACTTCACCCGCTAATGTGAAATGATTGAAGAGAAATAGGGTCACAATGTGACACTCCCACACTTTAGTGACTTGCATGCTAGCTATTCCTGATTGGACATCCTAATTAATGTTCACTATGTCCTCAATTTCTCATTGGTGTTTTAATTTGCGTATATGATATAGTCTCTTTGGTGTTTTTTTGTATATATGTATAAATAATTAAATATGGAGTATTTGTGTATTTCTTATATTTATTCTGGCTTTTTAGGGGCATTTCCGGCATTTCAGTTAAATTGGAGCTGAAGTACCCTTTGCTTATGCCATCCTCCATCACCACACTTCTCCCCCAGTAATAATAGGTCAGCTTAATTCCCTCACGTCCCTAAACCCTCCCTACTGTTTCTTTCCTATATTTCTCAAAAACTTTAAATTGTCTTCTTCTCTTAATTAGCATGAGTTCAAATCTAATGATTTTATTTTGCTACTTGAAATTATATTATCATTGTTTATGAAGAGTGGAACTGAAAATATTGATTACAGTTATATAGAAAATTTAGTTGGAGGTGAAGAGAAAAAAATTAAATGATCATTAAAATGTAAAAAATAAAGAAAAGATCATATCCAAGCTTAAAATTTAAATAATTTGCACTTTCTTCCCCCCCTTAATTAGCATGATATCAAATCAAATTAATCCATTTTGCTACTTGAAATTATATTACAATTGTTTATGTAGAGTAAAACTGAAAATATTAATTACACTTGTAGGTTGTCATGGGTCATGTTCGGGTGTTACATGTTTCTTCTTCCTATCAATACGCAGATATATTTACTAAGGGACTTTCTCGGCATCTGTTCCTTGACTTCAAATCTAGTCTTAGTATCCGACCTCCTCCCACTCCGACTGAGGGGGGTGTGATAGAGAATATATTAATATTCTCCATATATTCTGTAATTATTATTCTAGTGTAATTATGTAAAGTAGAGATCCTTTTCCAACTAGGTTTGTACATTGTAAACACATATAATTATTGCATTAATAAGAAGTCTACCCCGAAGGAGCAATGTGTATCTATAAGTTAAATCCTAATCACTATATGTAGGACATCCATGAATATAACATGATCAAAGTGAGTAGGTACTCATAATTGTCTTTCATTTTTTGCGAAGGTACTGAATAATCCAAATAAGGAGATATGAGTAGCATTTCACTGACTGCAAACACACTTGCCTACAAAATCTAATACTACTTCCATTGGGAAATATATAATCATAAAATATGGTCTGGGACCGTCTGAAACGCTTGGCACACGCATGAGTTACACATTTTATAGATATATAGCTCAATCATATATGGGATGCAGGCAGGCATAAAAGACGATGAAGCTGTAACAGCAATTTACAGACTTAATTAAACGAGAATATCTTCTTAGGATTTGTAGATATTTTTTCATGTAGTAGTAGCAGGGGAAAGATATGTTGGAAATTTGCTTTTGGCGGGGAGGTGCGTCCACCCATACTTAATGAATTAAACACTAGTGTTCCGCATGTTGGAGGCTTTGTCTCTTCTCACATGCATAATCTACTAAGTGAGTAGATGACCGTAGGGCCAAGAATCGTCAAATTTCGTTGAGAAATGAAAGAGATATTGGTCCACGAAGTAAGGTGTTTGAGGCATGAAAATATGGTGTGGGACAAATCTACCACATCGGTGGGAAAATGAAGAATTACTCTCTTTATAAGTCTCTAATGTGGTTAAGGGTTTGGGACCCAAGGGGTATCCCATGTGTTTAAAGGAGGGAGGACCTAGATGTGCTTGGGTTCAAGGCTAAGCCCACACGCGCGCCGCCGCCGGTCTGGGCTGTGGGTTGTGGGGACTTTCTGATATTATCTTTTTGGACCCCAAATTGCTTAATATTTACAGTTTGGTCCCTAGAGTTTCTAGAAAGTTGATTTTGGGAATGACGGAAGGCAGAAACTTTATGCCTACCGTTTGGGCTATTTTTTGGAGCATTAACCAGCCATTACTTGGATGTTAACTACTCCATAAACAACACTCCTTCAATGACCATAATCAGCATCTCTAATGGCCATTAACAGTCCTCTCTAATGACATTAACAGCCCTCACTAATGCCATTAACAGCCTTGTTTGTGGCAGTTGAGGAGTCCCTCCTCCATGCTATATATTGATACCTTTTGGCTCAATTGTGTTGGACATACAAACACGAAAATAGCATCACAAACAGTGACAAAAGATACACATATACACAAGATATACACAACAGAGACACACTATATACACAGAGACAAAACAGAAGAGAAAGTCAGTCCAAAAACGTTGGACAGAAACATAAACTCTTCCTTCCTTTTCCATTTCTTCAGCAAGTCGATTCGTATTTGTTTTCTTCGTCAGACTCAACCTATTTTGCTTTGTAGCGTTTAGAGTAAAGTGTTGTTTTATCTTGGGAGACTATTGCCCGCTAACGTAAAAGCATATATACGGGGCAATCTTGTCTTAAGGACATAGTGCAATCACTCGACTCAACACACAGTTGTAACCATCCAGATTTAGTGTTTCTTGATTTCAGGTTATCAAGATTCAAGACACAACAAGCTTGCGGCAGTTCTGAACATTGGCCTATTTGTTTATCCTTTCGAACACTTGTAATATTTATTTACTTCCCGTACTGCTTTATACAATAACCAACAAGATATGTATACTCTCCGCAGTCTCCACATGCACCCCATCATTACAGCTCGGTGAATGGGTTCCTATGGCAATTTGCCAATTCTTTTTATCTCTCTCCTCATAACTTAATTACTTCCATATTTCAGTTTTTATGTGTTAATAATTTGTTTTTAAATGTTTAAGAAAATACTAACTTTATAAACTTTGAAAACGATTTAAAGTAAACTTTTTGTTTTACCTTCAATCTTTTTGTAATTACATACTATTATGAAATCTTTAAAATGATTTTAGAAGCTTTTTTCTTTTCTTTTTTTTCTTGAACTTCTTGCCCAATTAAACTATACACATAAATTGAAACCATTCATACAACTAAATTTAAAAAAAATGATTTTTTCCTACTTGTACGCGTCAATGCTCGTGTTCTTTTCCACCTTATAATTGTACTAGTCGTAATATTTTTTAAAGGTTGTTAGAACATATTCAATTGACGGCAATTAGGCAATTTTATTAATGTGATTCTATCTTTCTGATTTGGGACGAGGTGATTTGATAGTGCAACAAATAAACAGAATTATGATATGCACACAATGATAATTCAATTAGAGGAAATAAGAAACATGAATGTGAAGTAAAAGTTAGTTGATTTCCTGAATAACATATATAATGAAATTTAGAAAGCTGAGAATTGATAATTAAGATTCAAAACGGTAACTAACACCTAATTACATGCGGGGATTGGAAGACAAAGCTGCACGAATAAATAAAATTATACCTTCCAAGCTACCACTGATTTTTCACCAAATGAGAAATAACTTTGTCCTCTTGATCAACTCTTCCATAAGCTAGTGTCAAAGGAATAAAAAACTACAATCCTTAAAGTTGAGAAAAGCACACATGTTACAAAGGACCACAAACCCACTATTATATTATTTCATTTGTCTTTTCTTCATTCAATAGGAATATTATAAAAATTTATATATTTGAAAATTAAAGAAGTAGGATATTAAGATCACTTTTGCTTTTGGAGAAGAAGCAAATCATTAGTTTGAGAAAATATGTGAATGTTGATGATCTCTAATAATCAGCGTTATATAACTAAATTAATATTGGAGTGTATATTTATAAAAGAAGAAATAAGATCTCTTATCATCTTACAATTTGAATAGGAGAAAATGACCTTTCTAGACCTTTCATGTATTTTTTTAACTTTTTATGTGTAAAAATAAAGATGTTTGTAAAAAGATCATAAAATTTAAAATAAAAATTATAAAGGATTAAAAAATTATTTCTCCGGTATTTGTAAGGGAATTCTTAACTTTGGACTCTTCCTTCTGGGCCTATAAGAGAGTGGGCCTGTTATAGGAGCAGAATTGCACCCACTAGTGGGCAAGTATTTTCTATTAATGCGACCCACACGTGAATTCAATCGCCTTGTGTACACGTGAGCGGTTATTATTGGTCAATCGCACAATCAGATAACCTTGTATCACATGGGAAATCAAACAGAGCTGGTGATTTGGGACCATCTCATCTGACATGTAGACAGATATACACTGGCTGAGGATTTGTCTAAAACTCTAAATTAGAGGGGTTTATGGGGTGGGCAAAAATAGATGTTATGGCAGTTGCACAACGGCCAAAATCAAAATTTTGTCGTTATGCAACGGTTATTTTTGCAAAGGGGGCTGGCGGAGCGGGGTGGGGCAGGGCGGGGCGAGGCGGGACAAAATCGGGACGGGTTGGGTCGGGATCGGGACGGGTCGGGATCGTGACGATCCCGGGACGCGTTCCGAGTTTGAACCCCCGACACCGATAATTTTTTTATGGGGGATCGGACGGGGCGGGCCGGATATCGGGCTGGGATCGGAACAACCCGGCCCACTGGACAAACCTAGTTGAAATAGAACCCTTCCTAGAAGGTAGCTGTCTAAATTAGGTGATTTTATTGTAACTTAAAAACCTAATTGAAAGTTTGAATCAGAACCCTTCCTAGAAGGTGGCTATCTAAATTAGGTGCTCTTCATGTATTAGAGATTTTGGAGTCAACCTTTATGAAATTTGAAGTTATATTAATAAATAAAAGTCTTATAGAAAGTTCTATTTAATACTTCAAATTATTTTTCTTTTCATTAAATTTCTACAATAATGCAATTCTTTAAATTTTTCATAAAACTTGAAATTATATTTAATATTATCTAATAAATTTTAAAAAATAACCCTCAGAATTTCAAAAAGATAACCATTAGAAGTTCAAAAAAAATATGAAACAAACAAATTTGAAAGTTGAAACTTGAAACTTGAAACTTGAAAATGAAACAACTTCATAAATTTAATATGAAACATTACAAGGCTGAGGCACGCATTCAGTGAGCCTAGTAAACTCATGTCCTAATGTCGGCTCCTGGGGAAGATCCTTAGTGTGTAATGGGAGTCCATCTACCCGTAGTCCAAACATGATCTCCACATCCTGAAGCGTGATAGTAGCCTCACCAGTGTGGAGATGAAAGGTGTGGGTCTCCGGTTGCCATCGCTCAACCATCGCCGTCAAAAGAGCCCAATCATGTTGTACCTGACCAACATCGACGCAACGATAGATACTGCTCCGATACAGTATCTCTAAGATGCGAGGATGTGGGGGCTGAGCTTGTAAAAGATCACACGCATGTTCCACCCTATGTGGATGGAACAACGTCCTCATATGTATCTGGCCAGTCCAAAATAGCTCAGACCTATGATTATCTTGTAGACTAAGTACTGATCTATTTATGGGCCCCGGATGAATGTTGGGATCATGGAGGTGTCGTATCTGTACAAACAATGTTTAAATTATTCATTACTAATAATTTATCGAAAAAATATATTAACTATCTAAATTTGTGAAATTAGAATAACTACGTTGTATTATATTTTTATGAATAATTAGAAAATTACATTAACTAACTAATATTGAAAAATCCTAAACTAATGATGTTCAATCCTAAACTAAGGATTAATTATTTCTAATTAATAATTAGTAATTAATTATTATACTTACTACAATTAATGAAATATTATATTAATGATGTTGTTAATCCTAAACTAATGATGTTCAATCCTAAACTAAGAATTAACTAGTGCTAATTAATAATTAATTTATTATACTAACTACAATCAATGAAAATAAAATTAATGATATTTTTAATCTTAATGATGTTTAATCCTATACTAAGCATTAAAGTAATGACGAACTAATTTATTTAACGAGAAATTCTATCAAGTAACTAATTAATAATTAATTAAAAACTAACAGATAAAATTAGATGACTAATTGGCACATTAATAATTAACATGGAATAAATAATTTTACAAAGAAATAAATTAACAATTAGATAATTAACAAATAAAAAATTATTAGGAGATTACTATATTTTTATAATCAAATAATTAACAATTAGGAGATTAATATATATTTCTAATTAAATCATTAACAAATAATAAAAAAAAATCAAAAAACGGGATGGCTGGGCAACGGACTGCCCCTATTGCGCAAAAAACAATTGCGAAAAATACTACTTTTTTTTTAAATTGGAGACTATTAGTGAATATTATTGTAATGTTCACTAATAGAGACTATGAAACATTAATCATGCTTAGAATTATAATGTATTTAACAATATAATTAGTAAGTTCATGTAAAAGACCTAGATTAAATGTTGTTTTTGAGTTTTGAAATCGAGTTCTACGACGTTTTATTCCGAAATACAAGCTTCGAAACTTGTTCCTTGACTGGTATATGCCGAAAATATTGACTTGCGGGTTGAAATTTTAACCAAAAATGACCTTTTCAATATGTGGGACCTCGAATTTTGCTTGGTTATGACGGTTTTGGAATTTTAAATTGAAGTGGAGGAGACCATCGGGGAAGAAATTGATGGCGCTTAAAATACCCCTATTGCGCAACAAATTGTTACGCAAAAAAAATTAACTGTGCCATTACATTTAATTGTGCAAAAGGTACTTTTGTACCTTTTTTTTGTTACTTTGATTTTTTTCTTCATTGGGTAATTTAAGTTCCGGATTCCTATACTGACAAAGCATAATTCATGTCTTGAAACACGTGATCGCATGTTTGATTGCTTTAGCCATGAGTTGAGAGTCTTATTTAAGCAACCACATGCTAGCTATCTGATCTCAACATCTTCTTTAATTTAATTGTTCTCCCATTCCTCCTTCCATCATATTGTTGAAGACCAAAACATGAGGTCTTTCACTTTTCTCTTCTTTTTTTCAACTATAGTAGCCTTGGCGTTAGCCTCTACGTCTTACGATAACGTAGAGGCCATAAACCAAGTGGTAGAAATTCACCGTCTAAGGCCACATACCGGTGTTGCTGGTTCTCGCGTCCCACAGCTAGATTGCCTAAGCTGGCGCCTAGCTGTGGAGACCAACAACCTTCAGAACTGGAAATTGGTGCCTAAACAGTGTGAAACTATGTAGGTCACTACATGTTGGGCAAACAATATCGACATGACTGTGAGTTTGTGGCCAAGACTGCTATTGAGTACGCCAAAGGCCTTAAACTTAGCGGAGATGGAAAGGACGTTTGGGTTTTTGATATTGATGAGACCACTCTCTCCAATATTCCTTATTACGCTCGATCTGATGTTGCTTTCGGGTAAAAGAAAAATAAAACATGATTACTCCGATTATTTTTGTGTGCATGTGTGTCCGATTATTACGTTTTCTAGTATATATATATATATATATATGCAAGTGGTCTGATGCATTTTTTTGTGCAGGGCTATACCGTACAACAATACAAAGTTTAATGCGTGGGTCGCAGAGGGAAAAGCGCCTGCCATTCCTTCGATACTCGGTGTATACAAGACGGTGTTGTCTCTGGGGATCAAGCCCGTTTTCATAACAGGGACTCGAGAGAATTTCAAAAAATGTAAGAATTGCCAATCTCAAGAAAGTTGGTTACAGTAACTGGGCAAAGCTCGTACTAAAGTAAGCATGTCTATTACTTCTACTCATCTCCTTATTTTTTTCATTTTGCATGACACTTTTGTAGTATGTTTCGAGAAAAATGATGAGATGCTATACTAACTTTTTATATTTAGAAACTTTGTGTACATTAAATTTATACTTTACCATTAATGAGATACTCTCATAACTCATAGAGTCAAGTTAATTAGGATACGCTTAGCTAACTAAGACTATTTTTTGGTGTTAACTTCGGCAGAACAAATCTAACTTTGTCTCTACTCAATGATCATGTAACAAGTTTGGGATGTCAAATTCAAAACAGAAAATTTTGCTCATCAATGATTAATAGAGGCAGTTAATTAGAAAAAAAAGGAGATGCTCTCATAATATGTCCTTTGTTTTAATTTAGGGTATATAGTTTTTTTTTAAAAAGAAGATTTTTAAATTTGTATCTTAAACATGTCATAATATACGTGTTGATGTCAAAAGTTTTTCATTAACAGTAAACTTAAATTTGATTAACTAACTTTGATTTGAGGATGATTGATGATTATTGCAGGGGAGAAAATGATTCGGGATCAGCAGTGGAGTTTAAATCGAGCAAAAGAACAGAGTTGGTGAAGGCTGGATATAGAATTGTTGGCAACATTGGAGACCAATGGACTGATCTTATTGGAGAGAACGTGGGTGCTCGTACTTTCAAAGTTCCTGACCCTATGTACTACATTGGTTGATCATTTGTTCCTTCTTCATTCGAAGCAATTTTTAGCGTACTAATTAAGAAAGGGAGTAGCTTTTTTTATTTTGTGACATGTGAGACACTAAGCTCACTCATGTTACAATATGATGTATCATGTCGTTGACTTTCCCTTTACCTTTCCCCCCTCCCTTTACTATAATAACGAATTGCTTCAAGATTTTAACCTTTTTTCCCACTTTTTCCTCTTGGCATTTACATTCCTTTATCTTATGACTCACATCTACCTCTTCTCCTTGTAGCTAGTCCAGAGGATCACCAGATTCGTTATTACTATTTTAACATATGATCATCTTAATCTAAAAAATTAAACTGTTAGAGAACATAATTTAATTCAATTGATCATATTTTCAAATATGCTCCCTAAGTGTGAGTTTGACTCTTTGGATGAGTCATGTGAAAATTCTTTTGGTAATGAGAGGCACTGAAACTAAACACATAATCTACTTGCTCTCATACGTACCATTATCAAGTTAGCAGAGGTGGCCCAACTGATTCCTAATTTGATTGAACTACTTATAATAAAGAACTAATACACGTACAATAATGAAAAAGGGAGAAATGACTTTTTGTTTTTTTATAGAATAACTCATACCTAACTATAGAATTGTATTAATCTTTCTTAAGGAACCTTTTTCATTAATACGAAATATATATAGGTGTACAATATTGAATTCTTCTATAATAAGGATCTCAATTCTATCATAATTATACAACACAAAATATGGTAAATATGTGCACAACAACACGTGCTAATACACCCCCTCAGTCTGAGCGGGAGGAGGCCGGACGCTAAGACTGGATCTGAAGTCAAGGAAGAGCTGTCTAGGAAGGTCTTTTGTGAATATATCTGCATACTGATAAGAGAAAGACACATGTAATACTTTGACATGACCGAGAGCAACTTTCTCACGAACAAAGTGGATGTCTATCTCAATATGCTTGGTTCACTGATGTTGAACCGGATTATGAGATAGATAGATGGCGGATATGTTATCACAATAAACCAAAGACGCTTTACGCAAGGGACACTGAAGCTCCAAAAGAAGGTTTCGAAGCCAATAGATCTCAGCAACAACATTTGCAACGCCTCTATACTCAACTTCTGCACTCGAACGGGATAGGGTGGCTTGCCTCTTGGCAGACCATGAAATGAGGTTATCCCCTAAGAACACACAATAGTCGAAAGTGGAGCGTCGCGTGTCCGAACAACCTGCTCAATCAGCATCTGTATATCATAACAATATGGTCGGTGCTGAGGGATATAGATGCTCCATAATCAAGTGTGCCCTTAACGTGTGGAATGATACGCTTGAGGCCAGTAAAATGAGGCTCACTGGGGCATGCATAAATAAGCACACCTACTACACAGCATAAGCAATATCAGGCCTGGTGAAAGTAAGGTATTGTAGTGCACCTGCAAGACTCCCGTAGAGGGTGAGATCTGACACCGGATTACCATCAATAGCACTAAGCTTTAATTTAGAGTAGACATGATCTTACAATTTTCCATTTTGGCCCTGTACACAATCTCCTCTGCATACTTACGCTGACAAAGAACCATAGTATCTGTAGATCGAGTCACTGAGATCCCCAAAAAATAGCTCAACTTTTCCAAGTCAGTCATAGCAAATTCAGTTTTGAGCAAGGTAATAATCTCATTTTTCAACAAATCAGAGGAGGCAGTAAGAACAATATCATCAACATACAACAATAAATATGCAATGCCACTATCTCTATGAAAAATAAATAGAGAATTATCATACTTGCTGCATACAAACCCAATTTGCAAAATAAACTGTGCAAAGCGATCATACCATGCTCGAGGGGCCTGTTTCAACCCATACAGTGACTTACGAAGATGACATACATACTGAGGGACTGATGGATGAACAAAACCAGGCGGTTGGTGCATATAAACAGTCTCTTTCAAATCTCCATGCAAAAATGCATTTTTCACATCAAACTGATGAATGGACCAATGTTTACCTATAGCAATACTCAAAATCGTGTGAATGGTAGCCGGTTTAACAACCGGACTGAACGTCTCACCACAATCAATACCCTCCTGCTGATTTGTGCCATTAGCCACAAGTCTTGCCTTGTACCTCTCAAGGTCACCACTATCTCTGTATTTATGACGAAAAAGTCACATTCATCGGATTACATTCACCCCCTCCGGTCTAGGAACCAAATTCCAAGTGTGTTGTTTTGTTAAAGCATTAAATTCCTCACACATGACCGCATTCCAATTGGGGTCTAGTTTGGCTAATTTTGGGTTTTTGGATGATTTCTCTCACTTTCTTTCGGTATCCCACTAAAACTCAAATCTCAAATGTTCTCCAAATTTGTTGAGTTTCATACGCTGGTCAAAACGTAATTTAAAAAAGACATAAAATCATTTAAATGTGATAATGGTCGTGAGTTTAATAATTCCTTATTTCATAAATTATGTGTGGTTAAGGGCATGGTTTTTCGTTTCTCGTGCCCATATACCTCCCCTTATATGGACTGGGAACATGGACTCCTTAGATGGAGTTGGACAATTCTCACCCTACAAGCTAGCTTTTGGGGTTGATTAGGCCCAAAATCCATTCTTTACATGGTATCAGAGCGAGACCCATTTCAATTCTTTGTCAACCGATGTTGGGCCCCCAAATTATATTATACACGCTCCAGTTAACAAGGTCTGGGCGTGCGGGGGAGTGTTAAAAGTCATACATCGGATATGGAATGAGAACATGAACTTCTTATATATTAATACGTGTAACAATGCACATAATTATACAACACAAAATATGATAAATATGTGCATCGTTACACGTGCTAATACTAACGATTAGAATATTGGTCTGAGCTATGGACTATGCATAGATGTTGAAAGGTTTTCATTAAATTATTTGATTTGCCATACATGGCGCGAGTATGTATATTTGATTAACAGGATGCTTGTTAGTGGAGCCAAGATATTATCTACAAGCGCGCACCAAGTTATCACACTTAAGACTTTAGCTAACAAGTGATGCTATTCTATACTTAATGTCAGCACAAAATATATTAAAGAGTAGGCCGTACGAATAGTCAGGAAGTGTGTGCAATAATTCTAAACGACAAGAAATAAAAAGCCATAGGAAAAGACGAATTTGTGATATCGAGGAGGACCCATTTACTAGATCTTGCATTTACTATTGCAACTAGCACATGTTAAACACGGGCAGTTTACCTGCTAGATATTTAGATAATCTAACAGACAACTAGATATTTAGGTGAATCTTGAATTTTTTTAAAAAATTATTACTAGTACTTTTATTCCCTCCAAGTCAGTTTTTCTATTCCTTCAAACAGTATGAAGTAAATAACTTTTGAGTCCTTTCCAATTTAACATACAATTAGAGGTAAATAATCCATACTTCAACTAATTAACAAAGAAACTTATATTATATAGTCTACATTAGAGGTCAAATTTAATTTCGTTAGACGAATCAAACAAAGTGTAACTACATTAGATTTTTTCGATTGCGGGCTCTTGCCCAAATTAAAACAGAAACCAATCTTCCATTTGTTTTAATTATTCTGCATTCCTTTAAATTATGTTCAGATAATGAATTCTAACCCCTAACATAAAAAGTTACATCTGGGAGGAAAATAGAGTCAATCTCTCAAATGATCATTGAACTAGTACTAAAGTCTCACTAAAGTAACTTTTGAATTTTTTTTAGATAATAAGGTCATCTAACTATGCTCATATTTCCAAAAAAGTAAAATAATTCAATTTTGGATATAAGACTCCTTAACCTATTTTTTAAATTATAAAACTCATAACCTAGGCACAATTTTTTGATAATTCAAAATTCTTGTTCAAATTAATATTTTTTATGTTTTAATAATAAAAAAGAAATACTCAACGTAATATCTCAAGTTATAAGAATAAAGCAATATAACCATTCAAATTTTAAGTATGCTATAAAGTTTCTTAGTTATATCAACTTCTTTTGAACTATTTTGATATTGTTTTACAATTGCTTAAAGCCGGAAGTTAAACATTCTATTGAATGGAAGTGCTAGGACATGACTGAAACCCATGCATAAGATGTTATATAAATGCATTATGCATGTTATTATATATTATTAGTTTCTAAGAATTTGATTAAGTTTTCTTTATTGGTAGAATATTTGGATAAATTTTCTCAAAGAAAAAATCGTATTGGATAACTACTTTGTAAAAATAAAAATATTTTTACAATTAACTGTATACATGCTTTCTAAAACTTTATATATTACAATCAAAATAATAAAACATCTTTGGTTCGTTTTTACAATTAGCTGTACATTTTTATATTAATTTCAATCCACTTATTTATAAAACTTAAATAAAATAAAAATATTACAAGTTTATCTCCAAGAAAATAAAATTAGTAAATATTTTTCTTATAATTGAAAATTTTATATATCAGGAAAAATTATTTACAATTAGTTAAAAAACCTATAATTAAGCACTGTGCTAAGTTGTACTACCATTCAGCTGAATTCTTTTATTGTTTAGTAAGACACAATTTTGCAATATTCTGAAGTTGATTGGTCACGAAGTTTAAGAAATAAAAGAAAAATTTGGATAAATATCGCTTTATTATATCCCACATTGTTACAAGAACATTGTTAATGATAAATATATGAAAACACTCGAATCCATCAACAATTGAGAAGAAGAGTACAAGCGAACCCTTCGAAATATCTTGTGAGAAGAGGACAGCGAGAGAAACACTTTGTTTTCTCACTCAAATAATGAAGTGTTCTGTAACGGTAAAAACTAGAACTACGAACTGTGTGTATACAGGTGAGCCGAGTTTATATAATAAGAAGACTAAGCCTACTACAAAATTACAAACTACAAGTATCAGGGGGAGCCCATTTAAAGGGAAAATCGTGGCCTTTCTCTATCAGGGAGGCTTATATTGGGCCTGTGCAGAGTTAGGCCTATGCTGGACTTTATCCATTTGCACTTTTGGTCCATTTTGTGCCAGTCTTTAATTTTTGTCCCTCAAATTAAAATTATATCTGTTGGGACATAAGATCTTTAAGAAATCCTATACAACTTGTGCCGAATCTATTAAAGAACTTATGCCCCAATAGTCAGATATTACATTTGAGGGACAAAAATTAAAGACCAGTTCGGAAAACTGTGCAATTAAATATCTTCGAATTGCAGGTTGCCACTAGCCAGCTTAAGTGATCCTGGCATTAATCATGTGTTTAGGGAGGTAAAGAAGTTAATCATACAACGGACCAACTATAAAAAAGGAGCACGAAGCTGAATGAAGATTAAGAACATTTGCTTTTTTATTTGAATCCCCGTCCCCTTTTGTTGTTGATCTATTTGTACAGGACTTGTTTGATTAAGCAAACCAGGCTACCAGGTTTGTCTCTACTTCCCAAAAGGTCTGATTACTGATAATTACCGTGATATACATAAACTTGTATATCACGGTTTGGCACGTTTTTGGTGTATTACATTAAGTAGGATTTGTATTAAATTAGAATGGTACACTTATATAATTATTGTACAAGTAGAATAAGGTTTTGAGAGTAGAATAGGAATAAGATTTTCCTATTATGTAAATTGTAAATTGTATATATATACTCTTTCATTAATGAAAAAAATTAAGGGATTATTTCTTTCATGGTATCAGAAGTCTAGGTCTCACAAAAATCTTAAACTCTTCTGCATATTTGGCTCAAATTCCGAGAATTCTTCTCGGATTGTGCTCGCCGGAAATCCTCCTCCCATACCAAATTTTCTCCTTCTTTCCCAAATCTTTCTTCCTAATCTCTACTTCTCCTATTGTTCTTCCGTCATGTCTATGTCGAAGAACATGTTTCATCATGCCCTTACAGTTTTCAACATCAAGAACCAAATCCCTATTGTTCTTGAGATGAAAAACGTCCAATATGCGACGTGGGCGGAATTGTTCAAAATTCACGCATGCTCTCATCAAGTCCTCCATCACATAATTCCCTCGACTACTGGCGCAGAGGAGGTTCCTGAACCCAAGGTGAATCCTACGTTGTGGACAACACTTGATGCTACGGTTCTCCAGTGGATTTATTCCACGATTTTTACCGACCTTCTACAAACGATATTTGAGCCCGATGCTACGGCAATGGAAGTTTGGAATAGGTTGCGTGACATATTCCAAGATAACAAAAAATCTCGGGCTATTACTCTTGAGCAGGAATTTTCTCATGTTCACATGGCGGATTTTCCAAACGTCTCGGCCTATTGCAAAAGGCTGAACGAGTTGGCGGACCAACTCCGCAGCGTTGGTGCGCCCGTTAGCAATAATCGTCTTATTTTCCAGCTGGTCACTGACCTATCAGAGGCTTATAGTGGTGCTGGAACTCTCCTTTATCAAAGTGATCATCTCCCGTAGTTCTATCAAGCCCGGTCCATGCTTACCTTGGAAGAAGCCGGTTTGGCTAAAAAGGTGGCTACTAGTGCAACTCCAGTCGTCATGATGACCACATCTACTCTGTCGTTTTTTGAAAATTCAGGCCCAAATCGCAACAACGGTGGCGGCAAAAATGGTAAAAATCAGGAAATTATCGAAAAAATAGTGGCTGAAACCGAGGTGTGAATAACATGGGTGGGCCTCGGGGCAATGGGCCACAAACCCATTGGTCACAGCTTTGGGGCCCATGGCCCTAGAACTAGGCTAGCAGTTCGTGGCCCACTGCCTCCTATTACCCGCCTTCACCGTTACCGGGAAATTAGGCCCAATATCCCTACCGACCCAGTTTCTCGGCCCAGCATTTCCGTCCCCGACAGGTTTCTGGGCTGTGGCAGCTAGTAGTTGTGCTTGGGCCTCGGCCTCGGCCGGCCCACCATGCAGCAGGCATCACCCCTACCGACATTGAAGCCGCAATGCACACTCTTGGATTAAATACGCCAGGCGCAAATTGGTACTTGGACACCGGAGCCACCACCCACATGACGCCCGATTAAGATACTCTCTTATCTTATTCCAATTTGAGCAACAGTCGTGGCATAATTGTTGGTAATGGTAATTCAATTCCGATTCGTGGTTATGGTCATAAAACTTTGTCTCCTCCCCATCCACCTCTTATCTTGAAAAATACCCTGCATGCCCCTCAATTGATTAATAAAAAATATGATGTATGTTCGTAAATTCACCACTGATAATTTCATTTCTGTTGAATTTGATCCGTTTGGGTTTTCTGTGAATGGTTTCAAAACGGAGATTCCTCTCATGAGGTATGATAGTAGGGAAGATCTTTATCCTATCACACCAAGTTTCGGTCTCTTGAGCCAAGCCTTGCCATCAACTTTTGTAGCCCTTGCTCCTTCCTTGTGGCATGATCGTCTAGGTCATCCAGGGTCATCTATTTTATCTTCCTTAGAAGGGTACGTGTAGTACTCCGAGTTGTCAATCTTGTTCTTTAGGAAAAATTGTTAGGTTGCCATTTGTAGACTCTAATTCTCATGCTTTAATGTCATTTGATATTATTCATAGCGATTTATGGACATCACATGTTCTCAGTTCTTTGGGTCATCATTATTATGTTCTATTTCTGGATGATTATTCTATTTTTATGGACTTTTCCTATAGCGAAAAATCTCACATTTTTCCCACTTTCTTAAAATTTAGAGCATTCATTAGAACCGAATTCGAACGGAAAATAAAAAATATTCAATGTGATAATGACAAAGAATATGATAATGGGGTGTTTCGGGAGTTTTGGGCTAATAATGGAATCAATTTTCATTTCTCTTGTCCTCATACGTCTTCACAAAATGGGAATGCTGAACGCAAAATTCGTACTATTAATAACATTGTCCGAACTTTATTGATTCATGCTTCTGTACCCCATTCTTTTTGACATCATGCACTACAAACGAATACATATCTTCTTAACATACTTCCTATCCAAGGTTTGCAATATTCATCGCCTCTTCAAATATGATATAATAAGATTCCATCGTATTCCCATCTTACGGTCTTTGGGTGCTTGTGTTATCCCCTCTTTCCGTCAACCACAATTAACAAACTTCAGGCAAGTTCTACCCCTTGTTTGTTTTTGGGTTTCCCGTCTAATCATCGTGTTTACAAATGTTTTGATTTATCGTCTAATAAAATCATCATTAGTCGCCATGTTCTTTTTTATGAAACCCAATTTCCCTTTGCTAAAGTGAGTAGTCCCGTGTCTAGTTCGTATAATTTTTTAATGACGATGTCTCCCCATATATTATCCATCATTTATCGGACTTGTCCCGCACCCCCAATCCGCCAGCAGGCCCACTGCCCGCTGGACCCACAGTGTCGTCCCCTGTTCCCTGCGATCCAGTAACGGGTCTAGCAACTGGGCCGAATATTCAACTTAGTTCTGCCCCAGCTTCTGGGCCATTAATTGATCTCGGTCAAGTTTCTGTTTCCACATCCCGTGTTGGGCCAGCAGGCCCACTGCCTGTTGGCCAGTCCGTCACACTTCCATTTTTTCCCAAAATCCACCCAATTCTCCCCCGAGTCACAGACCGGTCACTCGTAGTCAACAGTGTATTTTGAAACCAAAAAGACATTTTAATCTAGATTTAAATGTTCTTAGATCACCCCTTCCCCGTATACCAATGTCCGCTTTAAATGACCAAAATTGGAAGATTGTTATGACCGACGAATATATTGCTCTTATTGATAATAAGACGTAGGAGTTGGTGCCCCGTCCATCTGGTGTTAATATTATTCAGTCTATGTGGATTTTTACTCATAAAGAAAATTCTTACGGTTCTTTTACGAGTCATAAGGCTTGTCTTGTACGTGATGGTAAGACTCATCAGGTTGGTATGGATTGCGGTGAGACATTTAATCCGGTGGTCAAGCAGGCTACCATTCGCAGTGTGCTCAGCTTGGCTCTTTCGAAAGCATGGCTCATTCATCAGTTAGATGTGAAGAATATTTTCTTACATGGTGATCTTAAGGAGACAATTTACATGCATCAGCCATTGGGCTTAAGCAGGCCCCACGGGCTTGGTATAAGAGATTTGCAAACTATGTTTCGACTATTGGGTTTTCTCATAGCAGGTCTGATAATTCGTTGTTCATATATCGTCATGGTACTTCCCTGGCTTATGTACTATTATATGTGGATGATATTATCTTGACTGTCTCGTCTGATATTTTGCGTTAGTCTATCATAATGATGCTCAGTTCTGAGTTTGCTATGAAAGACTTGGGGCCCTTGAGTTACTTTTTGGGGATTGTTGTCACTCGTCATGCAGGTGGGCTATTCTTATGAAAACGGAAGTATGCAACTGAAATCATTGAGCGAGATGGTATATCCTCATGCAAGTCCACTTTCACTCCAGTTGATACTAAACCCAAGCTAGGTGTTGCGGCTGACTCACCTTACGAGGATCCGACCCGCTATCACAATCTTGCAGGGGCTCTTCAGTATCTTACTTTCATGAGACCAGATATTATGTATGTCGTACAACAAGTGTGTTTTTTTATGCATGATCCCAGGATTGAGCACATGAATGCGCTAAAACGCATCATTCGATATATCCAGGGGACACTTGACTATGGCTTACATTTATATCTTTCATCAACATCTACACTTGTCTCGTATACAGATGCTGATTGGGGTGGTTGTCCAGACACCACACGCTCTACGTGTGGCTATTGTATGTTTCTTGGCAATAACTTGGTCTCCTGGTCTGCAAAGCATCGGTCGACGTTATCCCGTTCTAGTGCAGAGGCTGAGTATCGAGGGGTAGCCAATGTGGTATCTGAATCCTGTTGGTTATGTAATCTTCTTTTAGAGATTCATTGTCCTATTCAGAAAGCTACCTTGGTTTATTGTGATAATGTTAGTGTCATCTACCTTTCTGGTAATCTGGTTCAGCACCAACGCACTAAACATATAGAGATGCACATTCACTTTGTTCGCGAAAAGGTAGCTCGTGGACAAGTACGCGTCTACCATGTCCCTTCCAAGTATCAAATTGCAGACTTCTTTATGAAAGGTCTTCCCTCGGTCCTTTTTGAAGATTTTAGGGACAGTTTCAGCGTACGAAGACCGCCCGCTATGACTGCGGGAGTGTGATAAATAACGTGATATACATAAACTTGTATATCACGGTTTGACACATTTTTGGTGTATTACATTAAGTAGGATTTGTATTAAATTAGAATTATACACTTACCATAATTGTATAATTATTGTACAAGTAGAATAAGGTTTTGGGAGTAGAATAGAAATATGATTTTCCTATTATGGAAATTGTAAATTGTATATGTACTCTTTCATTAATGAAAATAATCAAAGGATTATTTCTTTCAATTACACTCTACCCTTTCCAGACCCACATTGTGGGTGAAAGTATATTTATGTCAGAGAGACAATCTGTATTAGGACAAATGTACTTTATACACATTCGTATTATTATTAATGGAGATTAATATTTTGGCATTTTCAGTTATTGAATTATTATTTGATTGTTTGTAATTATTCATTAATGTGCATCCCTTGAGCTTACGTTGTCATTAATAGAGTGAGATATTGATGATAGGGCGTAACTCTTAAAGTAGCCTCGACTAATGATCATCGAGAATGGGATATCGATGATATGTGATAAGTCGATATGTGGTATGCATCACATCCTTAGAGGATATAGTATGTCTCACCTGCTACGAGTAATGGCTACTCGTGATGCACACATGGATACTTTAGAAGTATTGGTATACCCTGCTGATATACTGTTTGTTACACTTGTCTAAAGTATGATCAGCGTGTGGGAGATAGAAGTCCTTAGACTTGAGGTCAATATGCGCCTTGTCAACAAAATAATGTACTTTGATCCCGTCCTAGGCTCAAATGCCTAATATGTTGAGATACGGCTTATATTGGGTACATTACGATGTGGATTGAAGGTGGTAGTTGAGCCAAGATTATGATTCATTCCTCGGATGTATATTTGAGAGAACACTCGGATTCTCAGTGATATTAGGTTGACTAAGTCGTTGGCCAACGCAATAGACGTATTTAGAATATGGTCTAGTTGTCAACTAATATAGATGAGATACAATGATTAAGCCATTTGGATAGACACTTGACAAATCCTAAGCTTGATCGGGTGTCTCGTGAATGAAAGGATTTTATCTTACCACATAAATGTTAAGTTTACTAGATTCATGTAAACGTACTTCACATATTGAGTTCGTCTTCCGGCGCCGTCTAGGAGTTCCGTGTAGACCTTAATTTGATTAATGTCGATATGAGAAGGCCTCTAGGGTCACACTATATCGATTGTCCGTTTCGATCTAAGGATGTATTGAGAGAGTAATTAAATGTTCGATTTGGAATCGAGATATTTAAATGAATAATGATTATTTTAATTAAGTCAAAATTGGATTTTGGATTTAATTAAGAATGCATGAAAAATAAATCGAGACAGTGCAGGAGCACGTCGAGCGCCGTGGCGCCTCTGCCTCGAATTTTGGGTCAGGCCCAAGGTCAAACCCTAATCCGATTTTGACCTATTTTTCAACTATAAATAGAGGCATTCACCTCATCATTCAAACACCAATTTTTAGAATATCATTCTAAGCCTTAGAGACTTAGAATCAAATACTCTCTTGAACCTCTGCCGGATTTCCTAGTTGGTTTCCGAAAGAGAAATACATTGAAGCTTGGAGCTCTCACATTTGATAAAGATTCCAGATAATTCTAACTTTTAAGTATATGCTTTATGTTACAAGTTTAATTGTTGTATAACCATACCAGAAATGTTGTTGGGGTAAGTAAGAAACAAAACTTTTAAACTTCCGTTGTGCCTTACTTATGTGTTTTGAACCCAACAAAACCCTACAGTTGGAATGCACTTGATTGTTGTTGTTGTTGTATAAGGTTGTTACCGTTAAAAAAAAGGGGGGTTTGTCCCTGAACTATGTATTTATCTTAGTTGTTACTTTCTATAAACTGAAAAAAGTGAGATCCTGATTTGAACATTTTTTCATCCATATACGTTGTACTTGGCATCTTAGACGGATCTAAAATATTAAACAGCGAAATATATGATATATCGACTACCTTATATTTAAAATTAAATCAACATATAAGAATATAAACTGTTCTACTATATATTTAATTTTTATAAATATGTATTTATGTTAAGATCTAGTAGGAAAAATTTTGATCCGCACATATGTTTGTTACTCCCCGCATCATTCTCTCTTCCTCAAACAAACATCTTGGCGTTCCTAACTTTTGCAAACCTATCCTATTTAACCTCTTCCTCCCCCTTTTGCATCATCGAACTTTGAAACAACCAAAACCTCAATTAAAAAGTTGTTCTGCAAATCAAGAATAAGGAGACTAGATAAAAAACAACAACATTCTTGAATCGGCAAAATGTCGTGGCAAACTTACGTGGATGATCACTTGATGTGCGACTTAGAAGGCCACCGCCTCGCTGCGGCGGCTATTCTAGGCTTTGATGGTAGCGTCTGGGCTCAAAGCCCCGCCTTCCCTAAGGTGGTTTTCTATCTCAAAAAACATACATAGTCTTGTGGATATATTTTTAATAATGGCGATGTCTGAATTAATCTGCTTATAACATTCTATCGAGTACGCGCTATCTAGTATTGTAGATTTTTTTTTAATGATATGTCTGGATCACTTTGCTTATAACAATTTTATTGTGTACGTGCTATCTAGTCTTTTAGATTTTTTAAATAATGGTGATAACTGGACTAATTTGCTCATAACAATTTTATCGAGTACGTCCTATCTAGTCTTGGGGATCTGTTCGTTTCACATTTCTTTTTTTCCTTATACAATGTTACTCTCTCCGAAATGGATCGGATCCCGTATATACTGTTCGCGCTTTTCTTTTATTCATTAAAATTAGATCTGTTATTGATGATTATGTTGGAATATTACAATGTGCAAATGTAATAAAAAAAAATTACATACATACATATATACACATAGATATATGGTTGAATCCCCTTAACATGGGTGCATCTTAGGTGTGACAGTTTTACATTGTTTTGAATCTCCTTTGCAAATTCTTGGCTCCGCCACTGTGCCTAGCAGTAACTTTTGTTAGTTGTCGCCGGTGTATACTCTATGTATACTAAGTGTGTTATGTATACATACAGATTATATTAGTGATTATAATGGTTAAAATTTGTAAACAATTATTGTTAGTAGTATTTTTTATTGTGGCTTTGTTGGGTTGCTATGTAGTGTAAAAATCCGAAATAATCTAGCGTCTGTGAATCATGCAATGTTTAGTTTCCATGCCAAGTTCCTCAAGTACAAAACTTACAATATTCTAAAGACTGGTCTCAATTATATCTACAGAGCGAGGAAGTGATTCATATTTTACATTCATTTTGTCATAATATGAAAGTATTGACAAGTATTATGTTGTGTGTTTTGTGTATTTCAGTATAAACCTGAGGAAATCACCAATATCATGAAAGATTTTGAGGAACCTGGATTTCTTGCTCCCACTGGGCTCTTCCTTGGTGAAACAAAGTACATGGTCATCCAAGGAGAACCAGGAGCTGTCATCCGTGGCAAAAAGGTATTTTTTCTCTCCTTATTGTTACTTTCTGTTTTCTTCTCATGTCATCGAAATCAATTCAAATCTGCTTTATCTTTTGGTCATCAGTTCAGTTTCTAATTGCGGGTTCCTTGTCATAAAAAAAAAGTTCCACAAGGTCCAAGTTAAACTCCTAACACCGAGTTCCTTGCCTTATTTTGTAGTACCATTCAACTTACGAAAAAGTTGACCTTATCATATCTACTTCTAGAACTTGGTATGTGCCACTTATATCAATTTGGAAAGCCCTCTAGCACTTACTAATTTCGGTTCATTTTGTAACTATATATACAAAACGATTGATGCTTGTCTATATATATGAATTAGACTAATTCTGAATGCACTGATTATAAATTTTGGATTCGTCTCTAATGGCCTCTATAAGTGCTACATGAAGAACTCCCACATAACTTTACCTATATCTTTGAATTCAAGATTTTCATCATGGTCTGCTTATCTTGGACCCAATTATATAACCCACACTTTGTTGGACCTGTCTAATTGGAGTACTATATTATGGATCTGTTTCCTTTTTGGCTAACTGTGAAGTTTTTTTTTTGTGTGTGTAGGGATCTGGTGGGATAACTATCAAGAAAACAGGCCAAACTCTGATCTTTGGTATCTACGAAGAACCAGTGACTCCAGGACAGTGTAACATGGTTGTTGAGAAAATTGGAGACTACCTCCTTGACCAGGGTTATTGAATTTCATAAATCCCATAATTAAATTTTGTATTTGGTGATTGCATCTCCATCTTATATGGCCAAAGTGTCACTGGAGCCCCAAAATAAGTAGCCTAACGCTTACTATTACCTCTTTGCTACAAATTTAGTTTTATATTTTACTGAAGTGTTTCTGTATTGATCACTTGTTTAGCCTTTTTATTGGGACCGCGTCTGTAATAAAAAAGATGTTTTAATTGGATCCCTTTTTTTTGAGTAATCTGCTTTAATTATATTCCATTATGAGCTCTTCAATTACGTCGATGCGATTTTTTCTAAGTATAATCAATCAGTCATCAATATCAATATATAAAGCTAGGAATACACAATCATTTGTGACACCTCTCTATGCTAAGGATTCTATTTATCTTTTTTCTTCTTTTTTGGCTTTTTACATCATTTTTATTATGTTATTTTAATTTAAAAAGTCATCTTCATAACTTACACCCTTCATCTTCATAACTTATACTCTTAATTAGTATTAGTAATTAATTTCATTATTATACAAGTTATGATATCTAATTAAAATAACACCAACATGGTATTCTCATTCCAATAAATGGAGAGTATTGTAGAATAGATGAGAAGATTATTTTTTTCTCTTTTTTTTGGGCTTTTTATATCATTTTTAATTATTTTATTTAAATTTAAAAAGTCATCTCCATAACCTCTACTCTTAATTAGTATTAGTAATTAATTTTATAATTTTTAATTTGATATACAAGTTATGACACCTAATTAAAATCGCACCAACATGATATTCTTTCAATAAATGGAGAGTAACGTAGAATAAATGAAGGGATCAAAATCAAAAAATCTATTTATATAATAAAGTTAGGCCTATAAACAAGGTGATGTGACACCTTTCTATGGTCACCATTCTTATTTACCATCTTTTTTGTGATTTTTTTGTCCTTTTCTCCTAACATCATGTTTAACTTATTCTTAAAAATCTAATCTAAATGTGGCTATCTTTATGTCATTCATTAAAATTAAAATTGACCACGTTCTATACCCTGATAATTCTCTTAACAACATCTTTTTCTATTTCTCCATGACCGTTTCAAATAGAAATCCTTATAGATCTATTTAAATGATAAATGAGAGCACTCATATGTTGTGATAATATTTGTTTGTTCTTTCGTTCTAATTGTATGTGACCGACGACAGTTAAATATTTTGAAGATACTCTTTTTGGTACATCTTCAATTATGCTTCACTCACGTTGCCCATCACCGTCAAAAATGAAATATATGGTTTCGTGAAATTTACAACATCGTACGGCTTGATTTTACTTAATATGCAGCGTATATGTGTTCCTTTTGATTTTTGGTTTCTTATTTCTTATTTTTTAAATTATTTTATGTAAGAATTTTTTCCTTTATTTGTTTTCGTGGATAGTCATGGACTCATGGGGATGATAAGTTGTCCACGAATATAGATGTTGAAAAAAATTTCTTTCAGCGTGTAAATATTAGTTGATGAATATTCTAAGGTTATTCATATAATTGCAAACTCCTGTTTAAATATAATTTGTGTAATATGTGTAGTAAGCTTAATTCGTAATAAATTATTACAGGTCATACTAAGGGTGGCTAACAGGGCAGGTACAGGGGCGGGGTCGGGTCCTGACAGGACGGGACCCGACGAGACTGGGGAGGGCGGTACCGTTCCTCCGGCGGGATTGGCGGGCCGAGACTGGCGGGATCCGCCGATGTCCCGTCCCGTTCCCGGTCCCGTCAGAAAAGGGGACCGGTCTTATCGGGGCGGGGTCGGGTCTGTTACGGGATTTTATGTTTTTTTTCTACTTAATTTTAAAAAATAACATATATAAATAACTCAATAATTGAATAAGATAGTATAATAAAACTATCTCAAGACTGCTTTTGTGCCTCTTATATTATTTAATAGAAATATGATTTTTTTGTAATACAATTTCAAAATTGCAACTTTGTGGTTTGAAAGTTGCAAATAACATAATAAATTATAATTTAAAAAATTAGATATTTAAAAACACATTTTCTAGTTTCTTCACAATGTCTTGTGGTTCTTCGGTCGGAATTGAAATTTGTTGGTCAAATTGCTCGACGTCGCTTCTACCTCCGTCGAATAAGATTTCGATGTAGTTTTTGTCATCTTCTTCGTTGATCTCCGGTTGACATTCATCGTGTATGCTAGATAAAACTTTTTTTTTAGTTGGTTCCTTAGGTGATTGGTCATTTGGATTTTTTGGAGTTGGAGGTAAGTACAGCTATGCAATCATAAATAGTTTTAATAAGTGTTTTACAACCGTCTATTTTAATAGTCGGATTTAATAAAGCACCAATAATATAAATAGTGGGAATACAAATAAAATATTTTTTTAATTTGATAAACATTTTTAATAGGTGCCTTAAAAGATGGTTTTTCCATATATTCACTAAGTAATAAAATATTAGAGCAATATAAAATAACATAGTTGAAATAGTAGGATAATATATACCAGAAAATTCTTTTGTTGCTTGAAAAGAATTTTCTAAAAATACAATAAGTTCTGAAATTTTTTCCCAATCGTTATCTACAACCATATCAGTTGAATTTCGATTATGGGCGTTAAAAAATAAAGTTATAAGTCTTCTATAATCATAAGCAACAAGTAGTTGTTCGTATAAAGATTTTCACCTAGTCGCTACTTCTTCGGGAATTTTTCTATAAGGTAGTCCACAATCGTGACAAGTTTTTTTATATTTTTTTTTCGTTGTATTCTATTACTTTTAAAAATAAAGTTTATGGCAAATTGTATTTTATTAAGAATGTCTTCAAAAAGTGATAGACCATCATTTACAACTAATTTATATATATGACACACACATTTTATATGAAAATGATTAGGAAAAGATGGAGTTAAAAGATCTTTTAAAAGTATAATAGCATAATTATTAGAAGAAGCATTATCTAACGTAATTGTCATTATTTTGTCAGTTATACCATAATACTCGCAAATTTGATGAATATTTTCTGCAATTTCCAGTGTGCCTATCATCAATATATCTATATGCTAAAATACGTTTTTGCATAGACCATTTATAATCTATTCAATGACATGTTACAGTTAAATAATCATGGTCGTTAGTACTACGGCCTATATAAGACGTGATAGATACTTTGCCAGGAAAATGATATAATGAATAACATAAATAATGTTGATACTCATGTGCAAATTTAAAAACATCTCTCCTAACAATTGATCTAGAAAAACCGCTAAAAACAAGATTATAAATATCTCTAATGTAATGAATAAAACCAGGAGATGAAGGAAATGAAAAAGGCAAACCCTCCACCGCAACTAATTTTGCTATTGCTTTCCTATCTCTATGTTTATCGTATTTAGGGCCTATAATTTCTCCCGTTATCGGATTAATTTGACCCTATACTTGACCCGGGACAGTATGTGAACCTTGTCCCGACTGAGAGCGCATTGGCGCACCTGACTTTGTAGCCTCGTATTCATCGCACTTAGCTTTGTGAAGGTTTTATACATATCTCAATAAACCTCCCGTCCCACCCTGACCTTTTCCCATTTTAAATTTATAAATATTTTTACAAATTTGACATCTAACTACTTGATTCTCTGGGTCCCTATCAAAAAACGTCCATGCATCTGATTTTAATTTTTATTGTGTTGGCCCTCGTCTCATACTAGGGGGAATATGAGGCATTTCAGTTTCAGTTTGAGGTGCACTGGAAGGTGTGTCATCTAGATTAGTTGGTGTGTCATCTAGATTATCTTCTAAATTAAAGTCTGGTTGAGTTGCAGAAAATATCTCATCGTCTAATGGTATATCATTAAAAAATTATGTTTCATCTATATGTGTGTAATCAATCAAATCATCCTGTCTAGGAATAGGATGACTAGAAGAAGTACCCCCGCCCTTGTTATCTCTACTAGAAGAAGCACCCTTACCCTTAAACATACCTCTTAATCCTTCCATTTTAATTATGCTAATAAATAGTTAAAGATAATAAAATTAAGCGTTAGAATTAAAATAATGTAACAATAATAATTTAAAGAAGGAACAAAGGTACCAAATACCAACGTAACGTCGACGTGTAAAACATGTTGACATCTACATATGTGTTAGCTCTTCCCGAAGGTACCGATGGGTATGTGGTTTATTGTGATGCCTCCAGAGTTGGCATAGGATGTGTTTTGATGCAGCACGAAAAAGTCATAGCATACGCTTTGAGGTAGATAAGAAAGCATGAGGTAAACTATCCGACTCATGATCTCTAGTTGGCGGCGGAAATTTTTGCCCTGAAGATATGGCGTCATTATTTATATGGAGTCCATGTGGACATATTCACATATCATAAGAGCCTACAGTACATATTTTGTCAGAAGGAGAAGAAGGTGGTTGGAATTATTAAAGAATTATGACATCGATATTTTATACCACCCAGGTAAGGCGAACGTCGTAGCTGATGCCTTAAGTCGCAAGTCTATGGGAAGTTTGGATGGTATTGAAGCCAATAAGTTGGAAATGACCAAAGAAATATATCGCTTAGCTAATTTAAATATAGGACTGTTGGATGCGGATGACAAAGGAGCAGTGGTGCAAAATACTACGGAATCATCCTTGATAGCAGAGGTGAAGGCAAGACAGTTTAAGGATCCTGAGTTGGTCCGAATGAAAGAAGGAATTCTCTTGCAAAAGAAGTCAATGTTGGAGCTTACGGGAGATGGAGTCTTGAGATATCAGTGCGACTATGTGTACCAGACGTAGGGGGACTCCGAGAGCAAATCATGGTTGAAATCCACCCGTCCAGATATTTCATTCATCCTGGTTCGATGAAAATGTAGCATGATCTCCGACAGGTTTATTGGTGGAATGACATGAAAAAATATATTGCAGCATTTGTAGCTCAATGCCCGAATTGTCAGCAAGTTAAGATCGAGCATCAGAAGCCTGGAAGGCTGCTACAACATATAGAAATCCCTACTTGGAAGTGGGAAATGATAAATATGGATTTCATTAATAGATTACCCCGTTCCCATAGGAAGTTTGATTCCATTTGGGTTATCGTCGACAGGATAACGAAATTGGATCATTTATACCCGTTCGTACTACCTTTTCAGCTGAAGATTACGCCAAGCTTTACATTAAGGAAATAGTTCGGTTACACGGTGTCCCGATATCGATTATATCAGACAGAGGTGTTCAGTTTATGACTCATTTTAGCGGTCATTTCAGAAAGGTTTAGGCACCTAAGTGAACCTTAGTACAACATTTCATCCACAGATCGATGGTCAGGCCGAGCGCACAATCCCAGACACTCAAAGGTAGCTGGGATGATCATTTTCCCCTTATCGAGTTTGTTTATAATAACATCTATCATTCCAGCATCCAGATGGCCCCACATGAAGCATTGTATAGACGGAAATGTATATCCCCAATTGGCTGTTTTGAAATGGGTGAAGCCGAGTTATTAGGTACCGATTTGGTCCAAAAAGAAGTGAAGAAGGTAAAGCTAATCCAAGAACGCTTATTGACTGCCCAAAGTCGACAAAAGTATTATTCAGGTGTTCGATGCCGCGATTTAGAAGTTGCAGTTAGCGATTAGGTATTCTTAAAGGTTTTTCGGAGTTATGAGATTTGGCAAGAAAGGAAAATTTAGCCCTGGATACGTCGGGGCATATAAGATTCTCCGCAGGATAGGCTGAGCGGCTTATGAACTTGAATTACCCTCAGAATTGGAAGCAAATCACCTGGTGTTCCATGTGTCGATATTGCGTAAATGCATAGGAGATCCCTCTCATTTTACCCCCGTAGAGGATGTGCAAATCACCGAATATTTAACCTATGAAGAGACTCCAATATCCATTCTAGATCTCCAAGTTCGAAAACTGAGAACTAAAGAAGAAGTCTCCATTAATGTACTATGGAGAAATAAAAATACAGAAGAAATGACTTGGGAGGCCGAAGAAGATATGCTATTCAGATATCCTTGTTTCAGTCCTCAGGTTTATACCGATACTCGTGTGATACGATTCTCTCGTTTCTATTCTATTCGACCACCCTAAATTTTATTACTTGTGTAGGTGTTAATGTTGAAGCAGATATGGCAGGTGCAACTCAGAGTATGACGGAGGATAGTTGAGGTGAGTTATGACTAACTTTCTTAATTTTGATATATATCGATGGTCGTGTGAGGCCTAGTTGATATTGTTTTATTGTTATGTTGCCCACACATTGGATATACGTTTCTGCTGTTTAACAGATTTCGGATAGTCTTGTGTACAAAGGAAATTTTGCCGAAATTTTTAAAATCCTCGAGAGCTAAGAATATCTTTAACATCCGCAGACGAATGTTCCTAAGGGGGGAAGGATGTTACACCCTGCAATTTCGCATTTCATCGCGTCATTAATGAATACCGATGTCTCGTGAAAAGGTACGACCTTATGGATGGGTAATAAGGGTTTACATCTTTGTTTTTGGAAATTTTGGAGTATTTAGAGGTCAAACAGATCAAAGAAAATAGGTTTTGATGAAAATCAAAAAATTAGGCAGTTTGACAGTAGAGTTGACGGACTGTCAAAGTGCCAATCTAGACCGTCAAAGTTCTCTGAGGTTTTATGATCTCGGTAGGCAATTTGACGGGAAGGTTGACGGACCGTTAAATGTTTGACGAACCATCAAAATTTTCCACCCTTAGCCGTCAATTTTCCCTGGCAGTTTGACGGGAGGATTGGGGGACCGTCAATTTACGGTTGTGGAGCCTTTTCGGGTTATTAAATATGGGTTCAATCGATTGTTGTTCATCCCCCCTACCCCCACCCAACCCCAGAAAAAAATCAGATTCCAAGCTCTCCAAACCCTCTCTATCATAATATATTACTCCTAGATCAAAACTATGTCGAATCACGCAGGATTAACACAATAACTCTCGTGGTAATCGTAAGAATCATCATCTCCGTATTGAAGCAATTTCGGAAACCCTTGGAATTGGGGCATGTTGCTGTTTTGAGAGGATTTTGACACATCAAGGTAAAATTTATCCTCCCTTATCTATAATTGGGATTAATTGATGATTTGGGGTAAGTTGTGAAAGGATTTTCGTAATCGAAATCCGTAAACATAAAGAATCTTTGTGTTATGATTTAGGGGGGGGCTGTTTTTTGAGATATGAAGTGGGATTGATAAGTAAATTGATTATTGATATTGTGAAATTATAAAAAAAAAAATCAGGGGGATTGCGAGATCAAATTACCTAAGCGCCCTTTGTTAAGGAATCTAAGAATCCTTTGTATTAAGATTGTCGATAAGATACCTAAATGAAGTTCTTTATGGAATATGGATTTCATATTGATATCAATCATTTGTTTGCTATAGATAACTATCTGTAAGGTGTATGAGGGCTGGTAAAGCGAGTGTAACTTCAAGGACAAGGTATGTAAGGCAAACCTTCTTTCTTGGCATGACTTGATATATTATTTTCTTAAATAGAGATCTCTTAGCAAAATGAAGTAACGAAAGGTTTTCTTTGACAAATCAATCATAGTTCTTGAGTACTTTTTGTCCATAGCATCTCTCAGGATATGTAAGCCCCAAATGTTCATATCATGATTCTTGAACGTAGCACCAATAACAATAGTCGGAGGATAACGATAATGGGTCACTCCAGCTCTGCTTGTGGTATCTGATAGAGTCTGTCTTGCATTGCACTTATATATATGTACTTATTTTCTTACCAAGCCGCGATATAGTCGGTCGGGTACGACACGTAGATATGCAATCAACTACAGTTGGTTTGATATCAGACATTACCAAGTCCCACATTTGGGCTGGGTACGACCGAGTCCTCATCGAGGCCGGGTACGATATTTATACAATATGATATGATTTTTATAGACATGCATACATATATTTCTGATTATAACAGAGTAGGCCCCCAGAGGTTATAAGTTTTAGGTTGATTCTTATCTAAACATCTCTCATGTTATATCTCATGTTTATATATGTTACCTGCCTTACATATTCAGTACATGTTTCGTACTGATGCCCTTTTTCGGGGTACTGTGTTCATGCCCGCAGGTACAGATAGACAGAGCGACGCTCTTCCTCAGTAGGTGATTTGCTCAGCTGTGATTGTTGCACTCCTTTTTCTCGGAGTTGCATTTTGCAGGAGTCTTAGGTACTGATGCATGTGCTACTTGTGTTTTGGGTATGGCGGGGTCCTGTTTTGACCTGTTTTGTGTATATGTCACTCTTAGAGGCTTGCAGACCTGTGTACAATAGATGTTGGTATGTCGTGACCTTGTTGGTCCTTTGGTTAGTAGTATACTCACATTGTGGCCTTATCGGCCTTGGTTATCTGTTCACGTGTATATATCCTGCTGGGACTCTTCTGTGTAGGTTATCTTTCAGTCTTGTCACATATGGTTAGTTGAAGGTCTTATCAGCCTAAGTTTCATGTTTCAGGATTCGAATACTATAGTGGTACGCTCAAGCCTTCAGGCACTGGGTGTCCCCCAAGCTACGGTGTGACAGACGTCTTCACTATTTTTTTTCTTCATGTGCTATTATTATTCTGAACTGTTTTTATTTCAGAATTTTCATTCCTTCTCTCGAGAGATAAAGCTGGAGTATATAGTTTGTGCTGAACAAAAGAAATTTTGTAGCTCATCGAGACAACCGCAACCACTTGAAGGATCAATGGTTTTATGAAACGAAATTTTGTAGCTCATCGAGACAACCGCAACCATTTAAAGGCTACCAACTTCTATTATCATGAAAAATACAGGGAGCATCTGCTCAGATTTTCTGGTAATGACTCAAGGCATCAATAGATTTTGAAAATTGAATTTTGTCATATTTTACGCGCAGCTCACTTCTATTCTTATGAAAAATACAAGGAGCATTTGCTCTAATCTATTGGTCATGAGAAAGCATAACTTGAAAAGATTTGTTGCTGGTGCTACTGTAGGAATTATAGCTGCTGTGCTTTGCATGCTTATGGACAGTGTGAGTAGTATTTTAGTATTTTTTTTATCTTTTTGCTTCTTGAATTCTTGTTCGAAGTATATAAGTTGAACCTCATGGAGCTCTTTTTTCCTCTTGGAGTTAGACATGTATATTTATCTGTACTATGTTTTCGCATTATTTAGTGACAGAATGTTTAGTGTGTATACCCTGTAGGGATTAGTAGTCATGTGTGCAGGTTGGACCAAAACATCAAATAATGGTACTTTTAGATTAGGTGAATCACAAACCAAACGCACTCATTTATTTTCGCTATCCTCTCAATTCATTTTCTTTTTGTTAATTGGTGTTTACTTGCTTCTTGAAGGTACTCCAAAACTACAGCATTATTTTTGGAATGAGGAAGTTTGATTACCAAGCTGATGGCTATAGCTCCTGGTCATAAGGAATGGTGATTTCAGCTAGCTCGAGAATTTCTCCTTATGTGTGGTTTTGGAATGAGAAAAAGTTTGATTACCAAGATAATGGCTATAGCTCCTGCTAATATGGAATGGTGATTCCAGATGTGTTTGTGATAAGTTCGAAATATGCAAACATTATCAATGTCTAAATAATAAATTTATGTCTTTTGGACATATTGTAGATAAAGCACATATATGTAACATAGGGCCCTTTCTGTAATGGACATGAAAGTGTTATGTTATACCATGTTAATACATATGTTTCTGGTTAAGTATAGTTAACTATTTTAGCTTTATTATCGGTACAACTTAAAAATAACTATGAAAAATTGCATCAAAACCCAGTATGTTGGGCCCGTGCACGGGCCGTTATCCATCTAGTTAATAATTTACGGTCGTTAGCTAATATACATTAATTATGTATAAAATATGTATATTTTTTATATATTATAATTAATATACAAAAAAATATTTATTGATTATTATTTTGATGGACGATTATATAATGTAAAAAATTTAATAAAAATTTAATTAATACATTTAAAATAATTACGTATTTACAAAATATCGTCTCATTATATCCTATTTTATGTTTCTTTTCTTGGTTTTGATTGAATCGTTCCATTCTCTTGGACATCTATCTAGGTGGGGAAAAGTGGGATTTTTGTGCTTATTAGCTTCTCTTTGAACTTCGTTCCAAAAACACTAGTATTTCATCGAAACTGTCTCTTAGGGAGTTGATGAATGGAAAAATGGACTATATTCATGTATCATTTGACTAAACAACAAATTAGCCGTTTCTTTCAAATTCTGTTTTGATTAGATCCACATTAACTCTCTCACTCACCCACACTCTTTTCAAAATTCAAAGTTTGAAATGTCATTACGAGGATATGGGAGATAGGACTACTATTAAAACAATACTCCTATTTCAAGTAACATAGCTTTTCGTGTTAATTAATGATTAAACAACCCTACATAGATCCTTAGATAAGGTTATTTAATTATAGTATAGGACGAGGACCACGTTAAGTGACGAAAGCAATGCTTTTCCCAGCAACTAATCCACATGTCCCTTGTCTTTCTCCTTGTCCTTCTTCTTTTGAGCTAACATATATTGTACCACTTCATAACAGACATGCTAGTTAATTAGAGTTACTGATTCATTATTTTTTCTTATTACCATAGTGTCTCATATAACTCAACTAATTTCATGGAATATTTATAACTTCCCACCGACAGGTGCAGAAGTAGCGTGCTGGCATTAAATTTATGTGAACTCAATATTTTCGTTGCCAATGAAATTGCAATAAATAATTAATAGATTTGAACGCATAATAAAAAAACACAATGGATACAACGTTAAGAGCGTAACTTTAAATATTGAATCCATGAAATTTAAATCCTAGACCTGCTTCTGCGCTCCCACCCACACAAGTCCCAAATAATTTCATCCACCAATACTTGAATAAATAAAAAGAAATCAACATATGTTTTTGTTTTTGCTGGAATTTGAACTTAAAACCTCATAGTTCTCAATCATGGGCGGAGCTAGAGTAGAGAAAGGCAGAGGCGGATATAGAATCTTATGATTGTGGATTCCAAGTAAAATACATCAATATGTAATAATAATCAGACAAAGACTCCAACGGGTTTCAATCCCAGGTCAAGGACACTGAGCTTTGAAACATGTTCCTTCGTTGCTGTTGAGCGAACAACTCCTTTTAGTGATGGGTTCTCAACTACCAAATTGTTATATAATTGACAGACTCTCAATATAAATGCAAGGTTCGAGCTATTTGGGTTCTCGAGAATCCACACCCGATATCCTGAATTCGCCCCTGGAGAAAAGAGTTTCATTCGTAAAAAAATTACATTGTATATATAAGATCAAAAAAATTCTTATATATAGTGAATGTTGAATCAATTTGACTTCTTCATATTGTTACTTCTTTATATTTTGAATTTTTTTAGTAAAATTTTTGGTTCCGGCTCTATTCTCGATCCACCTGTGTTCGTTTCAAATTTAGTGTTTCTTAGCTAGTTGGAGGGGAAAATAGCTAGGATTAAGATTTCATGGACATATCACATAATGATAATCCTTTTGCACAAAGGTAAATACGGTCAAAGACGACATAATTAATGGAAGACCCTCGTCGCATATTCTTAAATGATGATGTCTGTTAGGAAGAAGATAGGATGGGTCAAGAGGTGCGATGATGTAATTGGGGTACAAGTTTCAAGAGTTAACTTTTGAACCAAAGCCATCCATCAAATCAACAATTAATCATTGCTGATTAGAAATTCTGGATTTGATTCCCATTAACAGGCTTGCATTTGCCCCTCAAGTGTCCCAAATTCTTGCATGCCTTCTCCAGCGACAGTAGTACCTAGAGAGCCCTTGCACTCCTTTGGCGTATGTAGCATTAAAGATTGGGGTTAAATTAAACCCCCGGCTTTTGACGAAAAGAGCATAAATTTATGTTTAAAAATTTATTTAAATTATAATAAATAATAGATATGAACTCATAACTTTTAAAATACAACGGATTCATCTAAAAATCTTAAAAAGTTGAACCCCTAAAATTTAAGATGCTACACTTTCTGAATTCTACAAAGAGAAAATGGTCAAATCTACTAATGAATTATGTAAAATGGTATAAATATTATAAGATTCGTTAATAGTAAGGATCAATTAAAATGAGTTAAATTTGCCTTTACTTTCAAATCGTTGAAGCTTAAAACCATATGGTCAGCCAAAGGCGAGTCCAGAATTTTAACAGGATGAGTGTTTGTCTATGAAGGTTGCTTTAGATTTTTTCTTAAAAAAAAAACATAGAAGTGCAGCAAGTTGGTTCAATCCCTTGACCTTAAGGAATTAAATCAAGTGTTTAACCAGTGTACCACTCAATCTCGTTTAATCATGGGTTTCTTCAGTTAATATTAGACATATGTTAAGAACCTGCGGCATGAACACATATCGCATGAACACACATCGCATCGCATGAACACACATCACATCCAGTAAAAGGAATGTCAGTACGAAATAATGTACCGAGTATGTAAAGCATGAATAAAAATATGACTCTGTAAACTGTAAAAAAAAAGGCATAAATGCAGTATGAAGCGATAAGCTATAAATGAAAGCATAAACAACATGGATGCCCTATGAGGCGAATAATGAAACAATTAAAGTCAAATACAACATGTTTAGATAGGCATTTATTGTATAAACTACCATTGTCTTACAGTGTGAGGTGTATAACATGTCACTACCCTTAGGTATACTCTAAGGTGTATGTATGGATCGGCAATGCAATGTACACACCTATTTATGCATGTGTTGCGGAACGCGCAACCCGATCATATATATGTATATGTTGCGGAACGTGCAACCCGATTCAATATATGTATATGTTGCAAAACGTGCAACCCGATCTAATATATGTATATATTGCGGAACGTGTAACCCGATTCAATGTATGTATATGTATGTATGATATCAAATGCCAATAACAAATATATCAACATCAATGGGAATCGGTGGTGTGGACAACATACTATAATAAGAACGACTCTTTGGCCTCTTTTGAAACTCATAGACTCTTTGACTTTACTCTTGGAACGACTTTTAATCGACTTGACAATTACCTCGTTAGAATGCTTCTTTTTAAAGACTTGTAATAAGATAAACCAGTAACCAAAAACAAAAATTATGAGAATAAGGATAATCAATGAATGCTTCTCGATAAGAGATTTCAATATATAATAGAACGAAACCTTTGACGTTTCTTTTTTAAAGCGGTAACTCTTTGGATTTCATGCTTTTAAAAGAAAGGGGTAGCCTTACATATCTTTGTCGATAGCTCGCGATCTCTCGAATGTTCTACGAACGATAATCTTAAAGATCAAAATCATCCTCTAGCACATCTTAAACTCCAGCAGCCATAACTCCATGGCAACACCAAGAGAGATGAGAAGTAGTAGACTACCACCACAAACTTGCCCGCGAAAGATTGACGTTGATTACTTCAAAATCGGCTTGGATGGTTAAGAAACCATTGGAGAACCTTGAGAGAGCTTAGGAGGTTGCTTAGGGTTGAAGTAGGTGAAAAAATGAGGGGTTGGTCGAGTTAGGGCCTTAAATTAAAGTCCACCACCTTACTTTTGGCTCGTTGGGCGAAGCCCAGGGCGAGATATCACCTCGATATGGCCAGCTTGCCGGCAGTTGTACAGTCCAATGAAAACACGAATATCTTTCAACTCCGATGTCGTTTCGACAAACGATTTGTTGCCGTTTCGACAAACGATTTGTTGTGTTGGAAACTAGACTCGTATACCTTCAATTCCATGTGTGGATCACCCTGTAATTCTTAGAATATTGAGAAAAATTTACCGTGACATCTGACCCAAATTTCAGCGAACTTCTTAGCGTAACTTGCAGTGGCTTTTGCTAACTTTTGATTTACAATTTTCTTGATCTCAAGGCTTAACATACAACCATTGTATGATTTAAATAACTCTTAACAATATCTTCTTATTATATTATGCACTCCTAGCTTTATCCTAGAAGTACGGGCTATTACGATCTACTTCCTTCGACAAACTTTGTCGAAACTTATTTCTTTCGATCCGATTAGTCTAAAACTTTCCCAAAACTTACTTAACACTCCAATGAACCTCTCTCAGCCTTTTAGAGGGATCTTAACTTCTCCGAACCTACATTAGTTAACTAGCAATGCAATTGACGTCAAAAGTATGAGGTGTAATATAAATAGTGGCGGGAACAGAGGAGGACCGAGAAAAAATTAGGGGAAAAGGATCAAATTTGTCCCTGAAAATAATTGTAGGATACGATCAACGAGTTTTGAGCATCTGCCGTTTGAAAGAAAAAATCTAGCTGCTTTTAGTGACAGTAAAAATACATTTGATCTCAATTATGAAAAGACATATATATACCATTTCCCCTAATTCATCAGTACATTTAATCCTTTGCCCTCCTAAAAATTCAAAATAAGACTAAATAGCATCAATTGTTGTTGTGTGACCAAGTGGTTAATTGCTATATTTCAAGATAATTGGTGGGAGTATATTTCTTTTTCAGTGTAATTTATTTTATTACAGCTGATACCTTACCATTTATTTTAGTGTTGTCAAAAGTGGGTCTGACTCGTAAAAAGATTTAACCCTGATTTATTTTCATTAAAATTAAAACGTCTAAATCTGAATACAAATTTGAATATTAAAATGTTCATTACGATCTAGATGTCTGAATTTGAATACACATCTAAATATTAAGATATTGTCTCTAGATTTGAATACTGAATGATTAATACTATTTGTTTTCAATATCTGAATGTGCATATAGAATTAACCACAATATCTATAAAATCTCATTTCAGCAAAATAAATTTATTTTTGATATATTTATATCTGATTAAAAATTTGAACTATCTCCTTTTTTGTTTTCTATAAATATAATAATTGAACTATCTTAAATGTAAATAAAATTTATGCATCAATATAAAAAATTATTGTAACAAGGTAACATAATTTTTTTAAGAATTTGTGCTTATTATTAAAATAGTAAATCTTTCTCTATCAACTAAAAGTAATTCAGTTGTTATAGTTGAATCCTACAAGGTATTTTCTAGTGAGAAACTATGTTAAAATAAGATAAAAGGGAGGAAACTTTTCAATGTTTGACACAATTTCTAAGCGTTCTTTGTTGTTTTTTGAAGCTTAGTATTATGTATTTAGTTTCAAATTTAACTAAAGGGTTATGTAGTATTCATTTTTTTTCAATTCTCTAAAAAAATATTAAAACATAGAGTCATTGCGATCTTTCAAAGATTAAGAAATGAAGGTAGAGATTTTATTGCGAAGATGGATTCACTCATGTTTAATTTTTTTGGTGCAAAATAGATCATGAATTGGGTAAAGATACATAGGATTTCAAACAATTTTTTGACAGATTATGAAAAAATTCAAGATTTTTTTGTTGTTGTTACAGTTAATCAATTCATCTTTGCAGCAACAAGAGCTTTTGATAATATTTGGTTGAGAAAGGATATCTAGAGGCATGAAAATTTTGTTTAGAAGAGAAGTCGTAAAAGGTTTTGTTAAAAAAAGATTATTTTAAATGTGTCTGAATGGTGTTAAGACTTTGTTACAGAACTGATTCATTACCCATTAAGAGGCTTCATAAGAAAAGAAAATAAATGAACTTAATGGGCTTAGTCTGAATGATTAAGATTCAGACCTTCAAACCATTTTTTTTGTGCGGATTGCCTTTTAAAAGCACCGTCTTTAATTTTTGCCCCTCAAATTTGGAATCTTTAAGTTGCCCTTTGCCTAAATATCCATGGGTTCCGGGTTCGAACCCCCTCATGTAAAAATAAAAAAAATTGCAAAACAGAGGTTTAGATTCACTAGGCAGAGTTTGCCTGCAAATTCTGCCCTGCCTTAAGGAGAGTTTGCAGGCAAAGATGCCTTATCAGGTAGAGTTTGTTAAGGCATAATTTTTTGCAGGCAACCTCTGCCTAGCGATTTTTTTTAAATTTGCGCCTGAGCAGGAGTTCGAACCCAAAACTCTGAGGTTTTAGGCAAAGTTTCATTTTTGATGGGAAAAAATTAAATACCACCCCAAAATAAGGGCACTACTCGAATTGCCCCAAAACATATGCACTTAATGATCTGAATCTAAGTGATTAAGATTCAGCTTATATATTTTTGTTTAAATCACAAGTCTTATATATATATTGTATTATTCTTATGTTATATTGATAAAATTCAAGATTTATCAAACAATTTTATATGTAAATATAGAAATACTTTTTAATGAATTTGCACAAGATATTCTTTCTATAATTAGTTTAGCCATCCGCTATTAAGTGGAGTACCTGATATTACCAATTCTATTAATTTGAATTCAAATTCACTATGATTTTTTAAAGGTGAAAGCTCCCTACTAATTAAAGATGAAATAATTACATTCATAACAATTTCTTTTGTTATATTTGTCCTTCCTTCCTTATTTCATGAAGCTGACCTTAACAAATATCTTTTTCATTTTCTGGGTAGAATATTTACTTAATCGTTCCACCAGAAATAGTTAGCTACTCTCTCCGTCTCATATTATTTGGTTATATTATTAAAAATATTCGTCTCAAATTACTTGATCATTTTCTAAAAATAAGATAAAATTAATTAAGTTTTTTCTACTTTATTCTTAACATTAATTATTTTTTAAAGTAATTAGAGTACAATTAATTGGGAAGATAAAAATAATGTGGTAAAACTCAGGTAACAATACAAATGAATTTCAAATACTGGAAACACTATAAGAACGAATCTAAAAAAAAAACAGTACAAGAACAATAGCATGGAACAAATTAGGGATGACAGATGGGTACAATTTTGCGGATTCCGTACTGGGGCGGGTATGTGTATAATTTTGACGGGTAATAGACGGGTATGGGTATAACTTTAGCGGATAGTAGGCGGATATGGGTAGGTGGTGGATTTGCAGTTATATCCGCCTCATACCCGTCTGCCCTGCCCCGCATCCAACCGCCCGCCCAAAATTCACTCGCCCGCCTTATACCCGCCAACTATAATTTTATTTGTACAACTTTATATTGAGATTTTTGTATTGCTTTAAGTATTTATGAAGACATTAATATTTTTATGTAGTTTGTCGTGTTTATATAATGTACTAATTTAATTTATAAGACTATTTTGTTTTGGGTTTGATCACTAATTGAGAAGTATGTATAGTAGTAGTAGATAAATCTCATGTATTGACAGATTGACAAAATGACAAATGAATTGATTACAAAATATGACTGGCGGGTGGCGGATATCCACTTGGATGGTGGAGCGGGTGTTGATTTAAGAACATACCCGTCTAGCCGGATATAGATGTTCAAAATGTACCCGTCGGGTAGGTGACGGATATAAAACTTTCTGAAGGATACGGGTGCGGAGGTACCCCGCCCCAATTGCCATCCCTGGAAAAAATACGTTGGGGGCCATTTTAATAATTTATTTTAGGAGTCAGTCAAACAGATCGTATGGTATATCTCTGCAAATCTAGCAGAAATTGAGGGGAAGTAGGGCCAAAAAGTTATTCTAATAAAACTTCGAAGGAAATACTTATACAGTGTTTAATATTTCTGTTACAGGAGAATATTCTTGTCCAAACCCAGTGGAATAAATTTGAAATTTGAAGAAAGAAATCACTCAAAATACTTAATTTTTTGGCTGCATAAACAAAGAATGGATAATGGATCAAGAACAGTGCCTGCCTGCTTGATTTGTTAATTGCGATTTTTATTTTAATTTGTTTTATATTACATCAGCGGGGACTAATAAGAAGGTTAACTCCATGGGAAATAGAGAAATCATGTTGAGAGAAGATCTTTGGGAAAACATATTTGACACAAGTATTCGCAATTTTCTATACTAGAAACATGCTTCTTTCCAAGACTTAGATTTTACTTTGCTTTATGCCTTTATGCACCACAAACTCCTCACTTCACCAAAATCCATTTGATTATAAATAAGTACTGATATCTTATTATTTCTAAATAGTGGAATTTTTATATTTACGAATTATGGTTTAGTCATCAATATTTGTTGATACCAAACTTTACTCATACTTACAAGATTGATGGAAGAATTTAAATGGTATATATTGTTAATGCAAATAATTTTGTATTATCAACATACTTTAACATATTGTAATAGATAACATGTCTCATTTTTTGTCATTAATTAATCCCCTTTATTATAAATAGCTACGTGTAAGTAATCTAATTGTGTAAAATTTATTTACAATATTGGTGCATAAAAGCTAAACTTGTAATAACATAATATTGAAAAACTTACTAGAAAAGTATTTCAAGTAAAATGGGAACAGTAATAGTTTTCACTCAATCAACGAACCAAACATTAGCTTTCAACTTTGAACTTCACATTACTCCCTCCTCTTCTATTAACTTCAAACAAACATGGACCAAAACGCCTACTAAACAAAGGGAAGGGAAAAGATGAACTAATTAGACGCACTTAATAATTAAGGAAGGAAAGTGAAGTTAAAAGGGGCTTTTTCTAGTCCAAGATCCTCACATTAACAAAAAAAAATTAACTCAACAATCCTAGGATGTCTAAAGTTTCATAAAAAACCTTCAATGGATACATTCAAGAAGCAAGATTCATTCATAAAACACTGTCAAAGAATTTACACAAGCACACCATTCTATCCTAGTACTAATTTGTCACCATTTCCTGTGGGAAGGATAAGAGCACTAGAGAAGTTAACTCTTTAGATTATCTTCTCTATACAAGCCATATCTTATATCTATGATTCAATGACCCAAAGCTAAGGTAGGCCAAAGCCAACAAAAAATTTTCAGAAACAGTACTCTTCTTGCACTTGAGTACAAGACTTTTGCATTCTAACTCCACTAAAACTTGTTCTTGATGCCATTATTTCGTTCAACGATAGCCTCTTCTTTGGCCCCGGCTCTGGTCTTTGCTTAGGCGCGCTATGGGACCGCAGCTTAGCACGAAACGACTGTGTGTTCGACATGTAATTAGGAAAATTGGAATAAGGACGGAAGTATCCATCCCCACAAACGCTTTTGGCTGGTGTAGGTGGTGCGTTAGACCGTCCTGAACCTGCAAAGCGAGGAGTACTTTGTGCAGAGGCGAACTTGCATTGTTCGTCTGCCAGAAAGCTCCAGTTAACGTCTTGAAGATGACGACAATCTGGGATCGATAAACGGGCTGGAAGTGGACACGGAAGAGGTGATGACATGGCGTTATAATGCTGCTCATCTCCAGATTCAGACATAGAAGGATTGTTCATTCTACGCGACCTTGACTTGGTCCTGTATGTGTCGATTTCTACAATTTTTGGGCTCTCATCAAATCCATCATACGAAGTCTCATTCGAAGTTGACAGCCTCTTGCTGTGGAATTCATTTCTATATTCATCAAATCTTTCCTGCAAAAACCAAAGTACATAACAAGATTAACTAATTAAGTACTCCTCAATTTTCACTAGAATAAAATCAACGGAACTAGATTCTTACAATGGACCTCCTAGCTCGTATTTCGGGTCTAATGTCGTTAATCATTGAACGACGAGCTCTTTGAGATCGAACAGAAGCCTGCGCTCTGATGAGCGCCTGCATACTGTGAAGAGTTGCAGCAGCTCGTTTTCGGACAAGGTAACCCCTTACCAAAGCCTGCAATTTCACTAGTCCTTTGAGAGCTCTAAGAGCTTTTCTAGCCTGCAAAAAAAAAAGAGCCTAGAATTAGATCTTGCATTATGAATCAGTATAGAACAACTTTTTAGACAATGAAACAAACATAACATAAAACAGAATGCATAGAAAGAATTACAGAACTTTTCTCGGGTAAATCACAAGTTCAGGGAGTACTACTTAGAATTAGAATAAAGCAAGAGAATATTGAGGACCAACTAATGCCAGATGGATTTAAAAGTGCAAAGTGTAACGAAACTTCAACATCACTCCAAAGACCAAAATTAAAATATCTTAAAATTTCAAATTTCAAATTTCAAATTATCGGACGGCATTAAATGGGCAAGTATTAATGTAGTATAGGTAAAGACAATAATTTCATAGACCAACATGACAATCGAAGGGCAATACTACTGTTCGATTAAGAATGTTTGGAAGGTACTTCGCTGACATTTCAAGCAACCATAAAAAAACACAAGATTCAAATAATCAGTTTGAAAAAAATAATTAAATCATTCAAGGAAATTAATGACTTACCAAATAACCCCTAAAAACAGTTTGAATCTTGGAAGCAGCCCATTTCTCCCGCACACCATTAAACATAACACCCCTACCTTGGCTAGTTAATCTCACCACCGCCACGGCCGCCTGTGCCGCCGCTACCGCCGCGTCAGCGGCAACAGCAGTGGCGGCGGCCACGGCAATTGCGTACTTATTTTGCTCCTTCTCATTCTCAGAAATGTAAGATCTCAACCAATTAGAATCCACCACCGGGTTACTACCCGGATAGTCGGCCGGGTTCTGATCCGACCCGGTTGAATCTTTAGATGACTTAGCAAAACTCCACCTTTTCTTGTCTCTCTTTTCGGATGAATTCGACATGTGGTCTACATTTTCTTTTTCTTTTTTCATTCCAAGCAACCCTTTGAACCACCTTGTAGCTTTCCCCATTTTTCTACACACTAAGATAAGAAAATGTAACAAATTTAGAAGAGATACAGAGAGGTACTAATTAAGAACTTTGGAGAGTACAACATATGAAGTAAGCAAAGACAGAAACTTTCAGAATCTTTACATGTTGCGATCAACGAAGTGATGAGAACAGAAAATTGCAGTGTGGAGGAAAAAGTTAATAAAAGGTATCAAAACAGTATATAATAATACTTGAGTTAAAGATTGAATTTTTATTTTTGGGCAGAAAAAAATTTCATTACTGACACAACCTCGTGAAGAACTGTGAAACAAGACAAAAAGGTGTGACAGCAAAGAAATATGTTTCTAAAAAATATATAAACTCCCCCCCCCCACCAAACAAACAATAAACTACAGAACTATAAATCATTGAATAAGTTTGAACTAAAATTTTAAAATGGCTCAAACTATTGCCTCCTCTTGTAGTTCAAATAAAGAATTATAACTTCCACCAGTAAGAAACTCAAGTAACTTGCATAAAGCATAATCATTTTCTTGTTCTCTCCCCCACCCCCACCTAGACAGAATCATCAAAACTGAAAGCAAGTGAAAAAAGTTGTAATAACAATCACCTCTAAGTGCAACAAACACTCGTGTTGTTTTTAAAAAAAACAACCTAGTTAATATCACTTTTTAAACAACTAAATCTATCGCCCACCGAATTAAAGATTTAAAAAAATAAACAAACTTTCTTCACTTTTTTTAACCTTAAACACAAAGACACTTTACTTTCTCTCACTATTAACAATTCTCTAATATCACTCACTCTCTCTCTCTCTCTAACTTTGTGGAGCAACGTGAAAATAAAAATAACTCTTAAAAATACTTATAAAAATGAATGGATACTTCACCCCCACCCCTTAAACCCCACAACCAAAATTTTCTAGGCTGACACAATCCCCGTGAATTTGTTGTGGATATAACAGAGGACCCATTATGAGGCTTTTGCTATATTGTTATATGGGCTTTCTTCTTAGACCCTTTAAAGAGCAAAATAATTTCGTACTGTACATCATCTTTACTACTACCATTAAAAGCACTTACCAAAAATACTTGGTTGAACTTTGATCTCTAGTGTTCTGTACGTGCCCAAAATGTATGTTAATAGAAAAAAGATCCTTCGGATATGGCTCTCCGTATCATAAGCTGATTTTTCATTGACTTTAAACGATTTGTTCAGAAAAACTCTGCCATTGAAGATCTTGAAAATATGAGTTATATTGGAAAAAACAAAGAAAAGGGTTTTTCTATGTATTTGGAAAGACGAGGTCTAAGGAGTAAAAATAAGTAATCTAAGTGTGAAAATATTTATAGTATCACTCCAACTAATTCGAGATTAAAGGGAAATTAATTGATTGAGCTGGTATATAAGGAGTTTATTTTTTTATTTTTGAAATTTCCTAAAAATGCGGGGATTTTGAATTAATAGTGGACAGTCACAAGGTGCAGCCTATGGGATTAGGGTGGTAAAAATGGTAAGTTGGTAATGGTAGCTCTCAACTCACGATTTCTCAGACTTAAAGATAGAGTTTATCTCTTTTCAAATTTCAAAATTTTCATTCTTTAATTGGTTCAGATACTGTAGATCTTATAAACTGCAATCACTCGTTATATTTTACTAATAGTAGTATGTAGATTTGGACTCTATTTCAAAAAAGGTAAACAATAAGGGCTCGTTTGTTACTTGGTTAGAATTATATAGATATTATTAGTTATGAGAAAATTTATTTATTATTATTCATATATATTAGTTATTTTTTCAGAAATATCCAACTTTGGTAAGGTTCGTACACTCTATATTTCTCAGACTCCACGTTGTGAGATTTCATTGGTTATGTTGTTATTGTTGTATATATTAGTTATTTCACCTTATATCATGCATAAAATAATACTCTTTTTATTCGTGGCATCATTTTCTTTTTGGTCAGTCCAAAAAAGAATGTCACATTTCTATAATTATAAACAATTTTAACTTTATGAGATGATTTACAGCCACATATTTATATAAGATTTATTTTGGACCACACATTTCAAAAGTCTTCCCTTCTTTCTTAAACTTTGTGTCAAGTCAAATGATGTCACATAAATTGGGACGGAGGGAATATATAAAGTCTCTCATAACTTATACATGTATTAGTTATGCGAATTTCTAAATTTCAAATCAACATAATATTAATTTTATACATGAATAACTTACTTCTAACCAACTACCAAACGTGATATTACTTATGCAGAATTTAAACATGCAATTTGCATAACTCACTTCCAAACCACCCGTCAAACGATCCCTAAGAAGAGACGGTGGCATGTCAATTATCTAATCCAATTATGAGTATAACAACAAATCTTAAACATATTAGTTTCTTTCGTTCTTAATTTTTCCATGGCGTACGATTGAAAATCGTGTAATCCAATCTTTAACATTAATAGTAATTAATAGATATTAGAATCCCCAGGGGCACATGCGAGTTGGTAAGTGGCAAGGTGATTGGGGTACAATCACTTCGACGTCGCTGGTTCGAATCCGTGTGGTGACATGATCTTTCTTTGAAATATTGTAAGAAATTTGTTCTTTGGGTTCGTGTCCCGTTGATCCTCTCCCTTGCAGGGCTGTCACTCGCGCATATCCTCGATTTACATCTCACCTCGGGACTTTATCCTTCACAAAGTAATTAATAGATATTAACGTATTTTGACGCATATCCTGAAAAAAGATAAAAGCATAAAGTAAAGCAGGTTGGTCCAAATCCATCCACTTTTAAGAACTCAAAGGACCACTTATAATCACTCTTTTTTAAAGATGAGTCGAGAAATTTGGTTCAGTCATTAAGCAATCGCTGTCCATTTTTCTCTTTAATTGATTGATAGCAACTCCTAATATCGTTCACTTCAATGTTTGTTGTAGACTTCAAGCAGACCAAATATGTCATGATAGAATTCGAGCTATACTATATATTATTATATTAATTATTATATGGACAGTGAAAGACTTATAACTAATTTAAGTTGCTATAGTAGGTTAAATATCATTATTACAAGCATATCAAATAATGATCGTTCAAGTTGTTAAACCGTATGAAAGATGTTGAGACTATTAGTTAATTATTTGTATTAGAGTTAAATAAAATGGCATTGTTGTAATTAGTTAAAGTCAGTGTAAGAATTTAAGAATAATTAGTTTATTTTCCTCAATTATTCTCTTCCAAAAGTGTGGATAATATACTACAAATACAATCATAATTTAGGCTAGACTTAAGCACAAATCACACTCTAATCTACCTACCATATACAATTGATTCTACTATCAATTACACTAATTACTAAATAATTATAACAAATACAACATTTAATATAATTATTCTATCACTCCCCCCAGTCGAAGTGGGAGGTAGACGTATGCTGAGACTGTCCCAAAAATCTTCAAATAGAATCAACGGAAGACCTTTAGTAAAAGTATCTGCAATCTGATAGCGTGACGGGACATATAACACACGCACTAGTCCGCGTGAGACCTTTTTTGTGAGCTTATAGTAGCTTGTTCTTTGCCTATTCATGTTTTCTGTGATAACCAAGTTGCATTGCATATTGCAAGGAATCCAATTTTTCATCAAAGAACTAAACACATAGAAGTGGATTATCATTTTATTAGAGACAAGCTCAATGAAGGATTGATCACACTCTAACACATCTCCACAAATTCCCAACTGGCAGACATATTCACCAAAACTTTGACTGTGATGAAGCATTCTGCCATACTAAGCAAGTTGGCAGTGATTGCATCCCCCTCCAACTTTAGGGGGGGGGGGGTGTTGAGACTATTAGTTAATTATTTGTATTATAGTTAAATAGAATGTCATTGTTGTATAGTTAGTTAGTTAGAGTGCTTAGTTGTCAAGACTATATATTTTGGTAGAGGAATCCTACACATGTATATATAATTGTAGGCTCATTGTAATCTTCACTTTTGCACTTCAATTTTCTAGAAATGAAATGGAGACATTTCATAAATCTCCTCTTTAGAATTTACTATCATTTTTCCTTTCTTACCTTAGCTCGAGCACTCAAGGTGCTTCAATAGAGGTTTGAGTTTCATATACCTTAATTGTTTCCAGATTTTATCAAAAGAATTTTGGTTAGTTTAGCAACTTAAATCCTTAAATATGATATGAAAGGTCATGAAAAAAATTGAACCGTATGGCGAATAACTGAAATAGGAAGTCAAAAATGAGTTCATTTTAGGCTTCAATTATAACACTTAGCTTAGGCCCGAACGACCCAAAGTTTGGTCTCTCTACATTCTACCTCTCGAAGAAATTGCACGGTTTTCCTTCAAATGGACTACTCTTTAATTTTGCCCTTCAAATAGGCTGATTTCTAATTATTTTTTTAAGGGTGTGGTCATAACTTGTAAAATATTATGACGTAAAAATATAAACTTATTCTCCCGCGAAAAAATTATTTTCCTTGAGGGGTAAAAATTAAAAACCAGCACAAAATAGGGGGGGGAAAGTGCAGATGACCCATACCCCACCGATAAAGGCCCAATACATCAACGACCACCTAAACTCGGGGAAGTGCATAAATAACCATTTTAGGACTTCTAAAAATTAGCCAAAATTTTCAACATTTAGTCTCTTCAAAATCTACTTTAAACAGTTGGATTTGAAATTGAAATCGTAAGTCTTTTAAGTTTCAAACGGAAATTTGAAGTTAAACTTTGACAAAGGTTAAGTTCTGCTAATGTCAAACCTCAATACAGCTCAGGCTCGCGCCTCGCAGAGCCTAACTTCAAATCGCAGTCTGAAGTTGACCAAAGGTCTGCAAACATAAGCTATTTGAAATTTATCAAAATTGACTTAAACTTTAAATAATATTGAAAAGGTGAATATATTTTAAATAGAGGTGCTCAAAACGGCTTGTACTTAACGTCGTTTATCATTTCCCGTTGTGCATACTGCATTCTCATTCATTTTCTTGGAAAGAAGGTCAAATTACAAAAGAGCGAGCAAATTTTTTCACAAATGCAGATATCTAGGAGATAATTGAATTTCCACTGAAAGTCTAGAATGAAACCTTTGACTTGACGATTCCAGATGTTTTGTGCTTGATTTTCACACGAAAATTAATTAGCATACTGTTTAAAAGATATCAAAGTTGATAGAGGTACATCTAAAATTTATATTTCTTGTATTTGGTAACTATGGTTCAAAATTAATATAAATAATATGTTAATTTTTTTTGAAATTTACACAGACAATGTAGTGCTGCTATCTGCATGTATAAATCTTGTCGTGCATATTTTCTTCACATTTTATTGCAATACCATAGATAAGATTAGCAATGACTTAATACCCATTTTATTAAACCCTAAAATTTTGATCGCAGTTGGAAAACAATAAACCAAGGGGATTAATTTCCTAAACTATAAACCAAGTACAAGGGGTGAAAATAATTGTTAGAAGAACCAAAAGGAGGAGAGAAAAGCATAATATAAAAGGTAAGCTAAATATCATCTTGATCACTCTCAGCCTCAGGACTTGTCTTCAACATACATAGAGTTAGAGGCCGCAAGGAGTGCGGTGCCAATGCCAGAACCATCATTCGCGTGATTGAAAACAATGTTTGTTGACATTTTCGCTCATACAATCCACCATCCATAAGAGGTATTGATTATGGCAAAGAGCTAATACCTCTAAGATATCCATCAACTTGTCACCAACCACTCTCAAATCAGAGGATGTGTCATGATGCATAGCAGACATTTCAGGTGTCCTGCACATTTTGTTTTAACTGTTATGAGAGCATCTGCTTGAATGTAAAAGGCAAACAAAACCGACATTAGTGGACATTTGGTGACTGACTGTCTTATATAATAGTAGTTTCTGAATAAAAAAATTAAGGAATTGATATTAGATGCATTGACCTTGTACTCCAAATCCACTCCCCATTTTTTGTGACTGACTGAACAGATACTAATTGATGCGAGAAAGATAAATACTCCCTTTGTTTCAATTGATGTAATACAATTCGGATTTTGAGAGTCAAATAATATTCTCTATGTCCCAATTTATATGACACACTTTCTTTTTTAGTCAGTCCCTAGAAAAATGACACATTTCATTTTATAAAAAAAAAAAGTGAGTCTGGTGCACTAAAGTCCCGCGTATCCGGGGAAAGGCAATAATTTAATTTTAACCTTTCCTTATTTTACAATAATTTAACTTTAAATTTTACCTTCTAATAAAATATTTATAACTACATAAATATTTTGACTTGTTTTAGATCACAAAATTCAAAAATTTCCATTTATTTCTTAAACTCCATGCTCAATCAAACTACATTCATAAATTAAATTGGGACACAGGGATTTATTTATATGCCCTATAATTGGTTCCTAAATATGTAAATTATTTTTTGAAAAAATAAAGATTGCATGTCTAAATTCATGATCAAAATAAAAAAGTTTTGACTCTTAAAATTCGAAGTGTATCACATAAATTGATACAGATATGCCGCTAAAGAGAGAGGAGTTGTTACCCAGTAGGGAGATTGTCGACATAGCTGATAAGCATTTTGAATTTGACTCTAACATCATCAATTCCTATATAACAATTGTATTTGCAATTTATGCAAAATACTTCAATTGAAAAAATTATATATACTACAGAGACTACGGTAGTTTATAGTACACTTCTTCTTTTTTACATTGTATATTTTTGTTAAAAAGATTAATGAATCAATGACTGAACTAAGACGAAAAATAGATGTTAATGTTTATATTCATTTTTGAAGAAAAGAGTAATATGTGTACTATGGTAAGTAGGGGCGGAGCTATAACGTGGGTTCGGACGAACCAGTAGCTTTTGCGTAGATCATATATTGTGTTAGAAATTTCAATACAAATATGTATATATATTATTGTGCAAACCCACCTACTAAAACAATCAGTTGGCGAAGTATAGTGTAAGACAGATCTACGCTGTCTAGTTTTGTGGGTTCGAAGCTGCCTTACAACAGTTTCTTTTCTCTTTTTTGCTAATAAAACATGAAGGCATAAAGCTGCATACGGGTATGTTTTCTTCGTTGTACGTTTTCTTTAAAAAAACACGTCCTATTTAAAACAAAAGACCATTGTTTCTTTCACACAATTCAAACCCAAGTACCAAAAAAATCAAATCTTCAATGAAAGTTAGGGTTAAACTTTTGATGTGGTCTTGTTACCGTCGTTTGCCATCGAATCCATAAACCTCAAATTATGAAAGTGTTGACCAAATATTTGAACCCATCCCAGTTAAAATATTTTTCATGTTTATTTGATTGAGCTATTTTCTTTTTATCTTTTTAACAATATTGTTAAAAGGAAAACAATTTTAGAAGTTCTTTAAATGTTTAAAAGAAAACACATGATGTTGACACGTTTGTTACTCAACATGATGAGTTGATAATGTAAAAACTAAGTGTCAAATTCTATAACCCGTCCAATACGAGGCGGGAGCTTGACTAATTTGTTGGCAGGTCATTTTGAATATAACTCAATTTAATTCATATAAAAGTTTTAAGTATATGAAATCCAAATTGATCATGCACAAATATATCCGAACATAAAAAAAACTATATACATACTCATATTAGATCATGTTAAGTTCTCAGTACATAAAAGTTGATGTAGTCGTTCAACCTTTTCCCATTAGACGGTGTTTAAACTTTCATCCATCTACAAATACAATTAAAAGACTGAATCCCTTTCCCATAAACAGAGTACAACTGAGATTTTTCATGACCCACCCCACCATAACAGACTTCTACTAGTTAATTCCCCTAAAAATTAAAAGAAAGATATACTGAACTGACGTAGGAAGAACAATCTTTTTCAGTAGTTCCCCTAGTATTTTTACATAAACTAAACTGTACAGGAGTCCACAGGACCATTCTACCTGGAACTCTCCTCCACCCATATCTCTTCACAATTTCAGAAATGCAAGCCGCCTGGAAAAGAAAAACATAGAGAAATGACAGCCAGCAAGTAACGTTATACTTACCGCGTTGAGCTGGATTTCCATCCCTCAATGACGTGACTCCACTTCTTTCAAGCTATTGATGTAACAATATACCTACAAGACGAACCATAAAAAACAACCAAAATACAGCACCTTTAAAGACAAAAAGTCTGATATATAAAACAAAATGTATGAGCAAGTATCAAACCAAGTAACATGCCTTATAGAAGATTTCTGTACAGACTCGGATCCAATGTTATCCAGAGATGTTAACATTCCACGTGCTGCATTTGGCTTCATGATACACAAAATAAAATAGAACTAGTTAAAGGTCATGGCAAACGCTAAGAATAGAAGTATAAATGAAATATACAAAATCAATGACGTCAGAGAGATAAAGAGGCAAAATAAACTAATTCACAACCTCTAACTCCAGCAACGCTTCTTCAAAAAATCTCGAACCATTTTCACATACATCATTCAATAGTGACTTGGACTCGGCCCTGTATAAGTCACCCTGAGAGGGACAGAGAGAGTTGCGACCAGTACTTCCCACTGGACAACCGTCATGGCTGAGTCGGAGCAATTCATGCACAGGATCCCCAGCGGTACCAGCTTCAACAAGGTTTGCCACACCACTAGAAAGGTAGACGCATCCATCAGCTCTTTCCGCACATCGTGGCTTACTTGGTTCAACATAGGCATCTTTGTCCAGAATAGCAAACTGCATCTTATCATTCATCAAATTATTTGAAATTTCTTCACTGTTTCTCTTCCCTCCAGATACCGTCGTGGAACACTGTTGTAAGAACATGCCACATTTCTGACTAACAATAAGTTCAGGTGAAAGTGAATCCCTTCTTGGAGGGCTAATTGATGGTCTTTTGTCCGGACTCTGTTGCTTCTCTTCTGCACCTTCAAGCTCTTTTTTCCTTTTCAACCCTCTTTCTCCGGATCTTGACCTGCATGTACTAGAGGAAGGTTTCTCTGCCAGCTGTCCAATCATTAGCCTTGGTGAGTTTCGTTTATAACCATCTGGTAGAACATAAGAGGGAATCTGCTTTCTACGAACATGGGACACAAACATTTCCATTCCTGGTTTCCAATACATATACATGTTTACTTGGTGTCTAAACCCATCAACTGTTCCACGAATATCAAATTGCTGGCCTTCTTGAACTAACTCCCCTGGCTTCCTCTGCAAACCCATGAAGAAGGCACGATGGGCACATTGTTTGGAAGGGTCCACATACTCATGGGGATAAGGATGGCACTGCAATTTCCCAAATGTGTCCCGCTCTATCTGCAAAGATACAACAAGAGCTATAAATAAATGGGAAACATATGCTTCACTTGCTACCTTCTCTTTTTTCCTTCTGTAGAGGCTCGAATAAAGGAACTAAAGCCTCCTGAGCATCAGTTATTCAAAATGCAATAGATTTTACCATCAAAGTAAGCTGTCTTAACCGGGATTCAACCCAGCCTCTCCACACAAGCAAGTCATCAGCATCAGCTGCAACTATGTCAACTTGCAAATAGTTCTTGTAGTTTTCGAAGAAAGGATACTTCTCAAACAGTGCAGTCCACCTAGCTTTATTCAGCTCAATTTCCTGATGTGGGAAAACAAAAGGAGGTAAAGCCAGTACAAGCTAAATACAACACAATTTACAGACAGGAATTATTAATACCTGACATATGTTGTTACCGAATTCAAATTGTTCTGTCATAACTCGAAGAGTACTTGCAGACACGTTGTAGCTAGAGTTCATGCAAGGATAGGCAGGTGTAATAATTGGCATCTGATGTGTCCGATCCCAAGGATTTTTACGTGGATCCCAGACAGAAAATCCAAATTCTTTATCCTCTATCTCACAAAGCATCACAGGATTTGGCCAGCGCCATTGTGTATATACACGAAAAAAACGAGAAACCAGCATACTCGGAACAGCATTTGGATATAGTTGGCAAACCCGAGCAACCAGAAGAGCCCAGTTCACTCCACCAAGAAATCCAGTCACCTAAAAGAAAATCCAAAACGAACAAAAAAAATAGATGGGTCAAAAAGAACAGAGCAAACATTAACAAGCCCGGAGGATGACTAGAAAAAAATAGAACCTACATTTGAATAAACACCACGCTGTTTAGCCCAAAACTTTAAACATCGAAGTGTGGTCCGGAAAAACTGTATTGCAGAAGAAAAATGAGATATTCTAATAAGATCTAGAATATTGTAAATATTTACTCTTCCTTTTTGGTTGGGGATCATCACCTCAATATTTGGAACATGTTTAAGGATTTTATCTGCCACCCTGCAGCCATTTAGGCTCCTTACAGTTGGCTCATCGACATTGCACAACATGGATTCACTGGATATATCCAAATCCTGTCCACAAGAAGATGTAAGGAAAACATCAGCATACATACTACTAGTAGTCTAAGCAGCTGCTTGTGCGTATGCTTTGTCTTGAGCCGAAGTCTTTCGGAAACAGCCGCTCTACCTACCAAGGTAGAGGCGTACACTCCACTCTCCCCAGACCCCACGTTGTGGGATTTCACTGGGTATGTTGTTGTAATTCAAGTTTGAGAAAATAGAGCATTCAGGTATCCCTGTCCTGTCTGGACCCCCATGACTTGGTAAGCTCCAGGAATGGTTAGGACCAGGCGTGCGGGTAACCATGGAATATAACACACGAAAAAATTCAAGAATGTAAAAGTCCTCGGATCCAGAAATGGTTAAGCTGAAGTTCACATTGCTGCAGGTGAAAAGGATGAAGCATCCAGAGTACAAGCAGAATTTAGAAGAAAATCAGGAGTTTTCTCCAGAACAAACGTCGGTAGGCAAATAAATTTCTTCTGAAGCAAGACGGAAAAGGTCTCTCCCCAAGGAGACCAAAGGACATGGACAAGTATCACAAAGAAATAACACTTACATCTGGTACAACCAAAAGAGAAATGCTTGCATAGAGAAGATCAATTGAGATCCCATCAAACTTAAACTTCATAACAGGGACATGTGCATCTGGAACTGGTTGTAGTTCAGTAACTTCTTCCCTCTCCGCCAAAATATTATGTAATACAAAAAAGAAGTCATCCTGGCAAACAATGTCTGTGTTAGATGCTATCTAAAATGGCCAACTGAGACTCAAAAACAACACCAGAAACTAGAACGACCTCTCGATTGATGTAGGATGGTCCAACACATAAGGTGTCTATGTCAGCTCTAGGACCATGCACCTACAAAAAAAATCTTATCCTTAGTCAAATACTGTTGCTAAGGGACATAAATGAAAATACATATGTGTGGAGGCTAATTGTAAATCTTATACTGTTCAAGGGAACATCCAAAAGAAGTTGCTTACCCCAAGCCGATAAGAACCAAAGGTTAAGATGACAGCATTTGCATCCTCAACCATCTGATCACTATACCCTCTCAGTCGAGTAAGATCTTTCACCCAGTCCTTCACAATCTAGAAAGGAAAAGATTTAAAAGTGCCACAAGACTGGTTTCAGCCAAAATAGAAATGAACTACGAAATGCAAAGGAAAAGGGAAGGTAGCAAAGGCTAATGCTTAGACTACTCCTTCCTTACTTCTTGCAAAATTTTGAGGGGTAAATGGAAAACAAAATTCTAATTTAATTTCCTTCATTAAACAAAAAAAAAAGATTGGAGAAAAATAGTCCCATTGATCCTTACCAGCAACTAAGCAATATCTATCATACATTCCCTTCATCTTTCTTAATATTAACCTATTAATGCTTTTGAGGTGGACAAAAAGAAATTATCCTAGAACGACCTAACATGAAGGAGGGCATCCACATTGACATCTTTGGAGCTATGTGAAGTTTCAGAAAATAAAACTGAAAATAATTAGAGATCAGAAATTAAACTTGCTTAGTAAGAAAACAGTGACATTTAATACATCAAATGTTACTTCAAATGCAATTTAGTGACTAAACTAATAAATCCAACTTGGGAAAACAAAAGAAGCATCAAGTGAAAGGTCATATTAATAAATGCAAGTGAAGGGGGGAATAGAATATTATCTGTTTCAAGTTCAGCGAGATTTAAAAAAATCCCAAAAAAACACAGCATTGAACAGTTATCTCTTGTTCATGTTATGTTGTGTATGTAGTCACCATTCACATCCTACTTGTGCCATGTTCAGACTTGGAAGTTACTGAAGACGTGATTTTTCTTACTGCTCTTCCCTAGACAGACATCACACTTAAATGTACTAAAAGCCAAGAACCATACAGTGACCACAGATCTTCTTAACGTACTAAACAACTACAACCACAATTTGATCCCAAAATAGTTAGGTGGGTATATGAATTCTCAATATCCATTTTGCTCCATTTGGATTCTTTCCATATCAATACTAGATCACTTAAAATTCAGAAGTCATTAAAAGTCCGCTCTCTCTAAATTGTATGTTACTTTATAATCAAGGCCTTAAGTCTCAACCAGCATACATAATTCTTCTTCCCTACCCTACCCCAACCCCTTTTTCTCTTATTTCATCAATATGATGAAGTAGCACAAGCTTCTAGCAGTCGCGCAGGCGCAGAGTTAGGGTACCGCAAGGGGTTCATCCTTCTTCAAAAAATTACATTGTATATACAAGGCCAAAATTATTTTTTATGTACATATGGTTGACGTTGGAAATCCCCTTGGCTTCTTTGTATATTTACTTCTTTATATTTTGAATACCCTTTGTGAAAATTCTGGCTCAGGCATGGGCTACCAGCCTTTACAGTTTAAGCAATATCCAGACATAATAAAGGATATAAAGAAATCAGGTGAATAAGTTAATACTTAGTTGACTATAGTCAATTGATTACACCTCAATCATAAGTTACCTGTTTTAGTTGGCAGAGAACTACTTCTCTCTTAGCAGCCTCCTCAGCACTTTCATATAATCCAGCACCCACCAAAAACTACAGTTCACAAAAAACTAACATATCATTAAAAACACAAACTAAACCACACACAAAAAAAAAAACATAGCAAAAAAGAACCTTAAAATAAACCTTTTCCAATTCTTTGGTACGTTGAATATCAGCCTCCATAGGCCCTGCTAAAGACAAAGGTTTTGTCACCCCATACTGCTTAGGCAAAGTAATAGTTGAACAATTTGAAACCCCCATAAGGACCAAGAATTCAAACTTTACAGAGAAAAAAATGGCCAAATTAAGAAAGAAATTTGAAAAATTGAATTTTGGGGGAGACCCTAAGACAAATATGAAGAAAAAGGGGTTTCTTGAGTTGTAAATACCCAAATAAGGAAAGAAAAGAAACACCCTAGATCTAGAACATGAAGAAGAAGGGTTTGTTGGTTTTGGGGATATAAAGAGTCGGTGAAAGAGCGCACACGTTCACATTATGAGTTGGGGTGGAGAATATGGAGGATATAGGAGGAAAAGATTTGTTTTTTTGTTTTGTTTGAGAAAGAAAAAGGTGGGCTAAGGCGCGTTTGATATTTTTGCCAGTTGGAAACTTTATTAGTGGCAATTTTGAAATCTTTAATTACCATTACCAATTTACCATAAAACTTCCTCTTTCTTCACTTTAATTTTACTTGTTTGAATTTGAAAATATCGAACTATTTTGAATTGTTTATTTATTTTTTATTATTATGTATTTTTGAATTTCATAAACTCTTGAACGAAAAAGGAGATAGAGATATTGTGCTGGGAGATCTGGATCAATCTGGTAGGTACCAGGATTTGAGGTATTATAGAAGCATTAATGTTGAGAAGGTTAAGGGTGATGTTCGCTGAATGCGCAGGGGACGAGCGACCGAGCCTTATGAGATTTCAGTTGAATTTTGGAATAGCGCAGGCAAGACAGGTTTGGAGTGGCTGACTGAGTTGTTTAACGTCATTTTTAAGACTGCGAGAATGCCCGAAAAATGGAGGTGGAGTACAATGATTCCTTTGTACAATAACAAATGTGATATCTAGAGTTGCAACAACTATAGGGGTATCAAGCTGCTAAGACACACTATGAAAGTTTGGGAAATGGTCGTGGAGATGAGGGTGAGAAGAGGCGTGTTTATTTTTGAGAACCAGTTTGGATTCATGCCGGGGCGTTTGACCACAGAAGTCATTCGTCTTATTAAAAGGTTGGTGGAGAAAAATAGGGAGAGGAAGAGAGACTTACATATGATTTCCATCGACTTCGAAAAGGCATATGACAAAGTCTCTAGGGAGGTTCTATGGAGATGTTTGGAGGTTAGAGGTGTACATGTGGCGTACACTAGGGCGATCAAGGATATGCATGATGGAGCCAAGACCAAGGTACGTACAGTAGGAGGAGACTCGGAGCACTCTTTAGTGATGATGGGGCTGCACCAGGGATCAGCTTTTAGCCCATTCTTATTTGCCTTGGTGATGGATGGATTGACGCGACAAATCCAATGGGAGGTGCCATGGTGAATGTTATTCGCAGACGGCATAGTCCTGATTGATTAGACTCGCAGCAGAGTGAACGCTAAGCTGGAGGTTTGGAGACATAGACTCTGAAGTCTAAAGAGTTCAGGCTGAGTAGGACCAAGACAAAATACTTGGAGTGCAAGTTCGATAACGGGAGCGACCTTGAGACATGCGTGGAAGTGAGGCTTGGTACTCATGTCATTCCAAATAAAGGAAACTCCAAGTACCTCAGGTCTATTATCTAAAGGGATGGAGAGACTGATGACGATGTCACACATCGTATTGGGATAGGGTGGATGAAATGGAGGCTCGCATATAGACTCTTATATGACAAAAAGGTGACACCAAAACTTAAAGGCAAGTTCTATAGGGCGGTGGTTAGACCAACTATGTTGTATCTGACGGAGTGTTGACCAGTCAAGACTTTGCAAATCCAAAATATGAAAGTTACCGAGATGAGGATACTGAGATGGATATGTGGACATACAAGGAGGGATATGATTAGAAATGATGATATCCGGACAGAGTGGGAGTTGTCTCGGTGGAGGATAAATGCGGAAAGCAAGGTTGATATGGGTTGAACATGTGCATAGGGGAGACACAAATTACCCAGTGCGGAGGTGTGAGAGGTTGGCTATGGACGGGTTCATGAGGGGTAAAGGTAGGTCGAAGAAGTATTGGAGAGAGGTGATTAGACGGGATATGGCACATGTGCAACTTACTGAGGACATGACCTTAGATAGGGGATTGCGGATGACACATATTAGGGTAAAAGGGTAGTAGGTAGTCGAGCGTAGTCCTACTTACGCTTGCGAACTGGTAGTTGTAGTATTATTATTGTAGGCCCGCTTAGCATATCATACTAATAGGCGCAGTATTGCTTTATTAGTCCCCTTTAGTTTTATTTATGTTGTTATGTGTCATTTAGTGTACTTTGTTTAGCTTATATACATGCGCTAGTTACTGCTTACTTTTTCAGAATGCGCTAGCATGTCTTATTCGCTTTTGATACCAGCATTTTCATACTGCTTTAAATTTTTTTGACTGGGTCTAACCGTTTCTCTTGCTTTGATTTTGCTTTTGCTTTTGCTTTTGTTTGTACTTATGTTTTGTCTTGAGCCGAGGGTCTCTCGGAAACAACCACTCTACCTACCAAGGTACTCTACCCTCCCCAGACCCCACGTTGTGAGATTTCACTGGATATGTGTGTTATTTTTATAATATTGGTGTCCCGAATAGGAGCGTGCAATCGACTTACCTGTTTGAATATGATTTTGTATTTAGTTGAAGTCGAAGCGATGTAACTTAACACCGCCTTGTTTGAAAAATTTATTAAATACATATAGAATTTCTAACATGTAAATATAAATTAAACTGAATATGCTGCAAGCCAAACTCGAACTTCGGTCACACGCCTGAGCTCAAGGGCAATCGACTTACCTGTTTGAATATGATTTTGTATTTAGTTGAAGTCGAAGCGATGTAACTTAACACCGTCTTGTTTGAAAAATTTATTAAATACATATAGAATTTCTAACATGTAAATATAAATTAAACTGAATATGCTGCAAGCCAGACTCGAACTTCGGTCACGCGCCTGAGCTCAAGGGCCTAAGGGCATGCTCACCAAATGATTCAGTCTGGCGGATATGTTTTAGAGGTCCTTTAGATTATATGATACATATTCAAGGTATATATATATATATATATTCGAAGCTAACAAGTGCACATGCACCCTCTCCTAGGTTTGCCTCAGATGTTGACTTATCGGTTGGGTTAACTATTCTTTCATTTTATTGACTAAGTTTAACCGATAACCCAATAAGGTTCTTTAAATTTACCCTTTTTACTATAATAAGTTACTAATTCTTATCACCTACTTTACATAGATCTATAAATAAAATTGATTTGAATAAATTATCTAGTAATATATTAATGTTTTTCCTTTAATTCCAGTTCTCCACTATTATCCACAGTAGCTATTATATTCTATTGCATACGTTTGAAAAATAGAAGTTGTCACTCATCGAGAATCGAACTATTAATGACTGCTAACCGATTAACTAATAATCGATAACTGAATTTTAATGATTCAGTTATCTATTTAACATATTTACAACCCGATAACTGATAAATTGCACAGATAACATTTAAAAATCAAATTGAACCAATCAGTAAGTAGAATTAGTCTATATTAGCTTGTGCATACCTCGACTAATTCTATTGATCCTGACATCTCCGACCAGCACAAGTACCGGATAACTCTGATCATTAAAGGTTAAGACGAGAAAAAATTATTTAGTATTTTCGCCTTAGTTGGAATTTATGTTGTTCATTTGTTTAGGTCATTTTATTAATTAAATGCATTTAGGGGAAATTTACTTACGAATAGCCTGTACATAACTATTTGCTACTCTATCCTTCTTCAAAAAGTAATACTACTACTAATTTTTAAGGGATAGAAGAAATTATACCTTTTATTCTTGTCTTAGTTTGACAAAGGAGAAATGAAGGATTTGGAGGAAATAAACTTTTCAACTGGGCAGTATAAACAATACGCAATGCATTGCTTCAAAATACATTGCTTATTTTGAAGCAATACATACCAGTGATTTGGGAAATAATCAATATTTCTAAATTTTTGTTACAGTAAAATCATACCAGTGATACTAGCACAGATTTCGTTATGAGTTAATAATGACCAAACATTTCATTAATTATGTTAGCCAAAACTTTAACTACTATTTCACGACTTAAAACTTTCGAAACGCTTTACCCTTTTATCTTGATTCTTGTCTTATGTTCCACTTAATTTTGGATTTTAAAATAACTTCATGATTAATAGCATTTGATGATGATAATCTTGGAAAGTAAAAAATTAAGCAAGACAATCAAAATATCAAGAACCAGTAATCCGCGGAATTGTTTACGCATAAAATGTTTCAAAAATACGCATTATCTTAATAATATATTACACTATGGAAAATACTATAATTAACATCTCTGGAGATATTAAAGTTGATTTAGGCGATTGTAGTTCAATACCTTTTTAAATAGGAAAAGAGCAGTTCACCTAAACTATGACAAATTTGTTTTTACTAGTATTTGACTAAGTGAGTGTTTTTTACTCTCCGGAGCCGTTTGTACATGATTTGAATTCATGATATTATGATGATTTAAAATTAAAATTTTGTTGGACATATAATTTGAATTTCTTAAGTTATATTTTTTCTTATAAACATACAAATTCTACAAATTGTGAAAATCATTAAAAGAATTCCAAATTATAATCTTACAAAATGAGCAAGTCATAATTCATAGTAAAATTAATACGCTACTAGAAGACCTTTATAAAAAAAATACAACATCAATTGATTAAACTTTAGTTCAATAACGTGAATAGTATACCATAAACATCATCAGTAACTCCCTCATTTGCCTTGACATTTGACTTAATTTCGTCAACTGGCATATTTCCTTCAGGAACATCCGCGATAAAGTTATGATCATCGAAATGCTGATACCTGTCGTGGTCATATGCAGAATCATTATCAACACTTTGATGATTCTAATAAAAGCAACAAAGGGATGAGGTTACATATTATTTTTTAAAATACAAAGGAAAACAGATATGTAAAAGTCGTACCTCAGAAACAAGAACATCATTCCCCTTTTCCTTTGTTGCCTTGGGATCAAATAATTTGAAGAGTCTTTCAAAGAAAGAAACCACGTAACAAACTGGAAAAGGGACAAGTTAATACAGTACCTTTCCGAACTCATTAATTTCAGCCTTCAAATCCACAGGGCTCACAGAAGTACTGGATCTCGGACGAGGCTGTTGCTCTATATTCTGTGGATGAACTGGGGGTACAACGTTAGAATGTTCATTGTGAAAGATATGCGCCTCTTCCAATGGGACATCCATCAACATTGACATCTTCAGAAAATGCCGCAATGTTCAGCCCTGATTTCTCTTTTCTGGTAGGGATAATGTTCAGCTACAACAATAAATAAAATTACTAATACACAAATTAAAGTAAACAAAAATGTAACATATACATTATTATACATGACTTATACAAAAAAATAAAATCCGACACTAAACTCACAGCAACCTGACTTATACATTATTATACACTATTATACATTATTATACGACAAGACACTAAACTCAGAGCAACTTAAAAAAATCAGAATAACTGAATAAAAACAATAGCACTATATCAGTCACAACTTGAATATTAAGAAGTTCAAGAACGTTACCTCGTAAATACTGTAGGGAATTGTTGGGTTCGTAAATCAAATAGTAAGCACATCGGAAGTTTAAAATTTTCTTACCCAACAACAATCCTGGCATGACTTATACGATAATCATGATGTATGTTCAAAACATGATAAAAGAAAACTTATAGGTTTTCGTACGCGGGATTCAACACTAAGTTATCCACGCGATTTGTTTCCTCGATTGCAAGATCTAACTCCAATGTATTTCCTATTCAAGAAAGCTAGGAAATCTTGCTTTAGGAACTGAGAAGTTCTTTTCTGTCCTTCATGATTATGGGTATGTGCTGTATATATAGGAGTTCAGGACAAAACCTAAACAGATATAAAACAGGAAAATTTGGGCCCATGTTAATGTTCAGTGCACATGCCCAAAGTGGACGTCCAAGCTCCCATTTTGGGCTAGTAATTTCTGGCCCAATTGATTCCCTGTATTTGTCTGAGTACTCATATAATATATCCAACACATTTAATTAAATCCGAAGTCCAATTTGACTTAATTAAATAATTTCTATCAAATAGAAATATTCCATAATTATTATAAATTAAATATCTTGATTCTCAATCGAATATTTAATAATTTCTCAATACACTCTTAGATCGAAGAAACAATCGCATATAGTGTGACCCTATAGGCCTTCACATATCGACATTAATCTAATTAAGGTCCATACGAAACGCCTAGATTGTGTCGTATGACGAACTCAATATGTGAAGTATGTTTACATGAATCTAGCGAACTTAACCTTTATGAGGAACTATAAATCCCTTTCATTCGCGACACACTCGATTAAGCTTAGGATTTGCCAAGTGTCTATCCAAATGGCTTAATCACTTTATCTCACATTTATTAGTTGACAACTAGACCAAATTCTAAATATGTCTCTTGCGCTGCCCAATGACTTTAGTCAACCTAATAACATTGAGAAGTTGAGTGCTCTCTCGAATTTCCAATCGAGGAATGAATCCTATTTTTGGCTCAACTACCACCTTGATTTACATCCTGATGCACCCAACACAAGCCGTATCTTTTCCAGAAGGAGTTTAAGCTTAGAACTTGGTCAAAGTACATCATTCTGTAAACAAGGTGCGTATTGACCTCAAGTCAAATGACTTTTATATTACACACGCCGATAACACTATAGACATGTATAACAAATAGTTTATCGGCAGGGTATACCAATACTTCTCCAAAGTATCCATGTGTCCATCACGAGTAACAATTACTCGTAGCTGTGAGACATGCTACATTCTCCAAGAATGTGATGCAGACCACATGTCGACTTATAGCATATCATCGATATCCATTCTCGATGATAATTAATCGAGGCTATTTTGAGAGTTACGTTCTATCATTAATATCTCACTCTATTAATGACAACGTAAGCTCAAGGGATGCACATATATAAATAATTGCAAACAATCAAATAATAATTCAATAATTACAAATGCCATAAATATTAATCTCATTAATAATATGAATGTGTTCAAGTACATTTTTGTCCCTAATGTAGATTATCTCTAGGACATACATACTTTCAAATACTAGTCATGAGTTTCTCACTAGTCAGGTCCACAAATGACGTACATCCTTTGACTTGTCAATTAAGGATGCATTATACACTAATGCCAACACGAGAAGCAAGATTTTTGTCAATCGTGGAGCAACACTCGTAAAACTATACTTGGAATGCAAGTGGCAAACCTCCGAGCCTATACATCATCAACTTAATACGCAATTTATCCCTCATTATTCAGAACACGTCTTCAAATACTTTTGTGCCCCATGCATACTTTTGATATTGACCACTCTCAACTATATCAAAATCCTTCTTTAATATGCTATGGTTATTAGCATCAGAGAAGAGGAAATGATGCACTAATACTAATATGGCCATCTTCAGCGCATCCTCATCTGACTTCCAACCCTTTTACTTGAAGCGATCAAGCAAACTCTCCCTAGTTACTTATTCTTTTTTCATCTCCGAGAAAATACTCGTAAAATGTTGACTTATGGCTTGTCATACACAATTATCATTCTCATAACACTTCAACCCAATAACCAGAACAAATTCTCTTATTGAGTTTAATCCATATCACTTTTTCACAACCAGGGGCAATTTCCTTCAGTAACAAAGCATCTATCAGCTGATTCTGGTTGTTGAATGGAGGCAAGTCGAGGAAGTAGCCAAAACAACTATCCTGAAACATTTGCAGCTGCATATCAATCAAGCATTGCTTCATAATGCTAACAATCTATGTGTTTGTATGGCAACTAATCTTGGTTTGGAAATGATCATCTGCTTCTAGATAGTACTCCCCAACCTCAACATGAAAATAAAAGAAATAGTGGAAAATAAATGAAAGAAAGTTTGATATTTATCCAAATAGACATGTTAAACACAAGCAATAGTAATACAATAGGTGTACTAAAATCAAATACATATCACAAATTTCAGTCCAGATATACATATTTGTACCAATTTATACAAGTATAAGTCACACTAGAACAACCAGAAGAAACTCATTCATTAAAAATAGAGCTTGAACAAAATATGTGAATAAAGGACTCATCACACAAAAGTCAGAATGTTACACCCCGTAGTTTCGCGTCCCACCATGACATCAACAGATATCAAAGTCCCGGGAAGAGGTATGATCTTACGAAAGATAACAAAGGTTTAAAGCTTGTTTATGGAGGTACTGGAGTGTGGGAGTTAAACAGATCGAATGAAGTATGTTTCGATGAAAACGAGAAATTGGGCAACTTGACGGGACGTATGACAAACCGTCAAACTATTTGACATACCGTCAAATACCCAGCCTGAGCCGTCAATATTCCAGGAAGTTTGACAAGGAATATTGACGGACCATCAAAAGTTTAACGGTCCATCAGGTGTACCATTAATCTATGGCGGTGCAGAAATTTTGATGAGTTTATATTGAAATTTTTTAAATTATAATTCATTTTCCTCCATACCAAACCCTAGCACTCTCCCTAAATTCTCTCTAGCATACTCCAACATCCCCAAGTCGAAATCGAAGCCTATTATGCAAGGATAACGTGATGATGCCCGTAATTAGCATAGTAATATTCTTCTCCGTATCAAGTTGGGTCGGAGAACCCTTGGGAATAAAATTGCCTACTATTTTGAGAAGGATTTGATACATAAAGGTATGATTTACCCATATCTACTTATGATTTTGCTTAATTGTTGATTTGGAGGAAGTTATGAAAAAAGTAGTATGATCAAAACTTCGCAAAAATTATGAAAATCTTCGAAATATGAATCGCCGGGCTGTTTTACCCTAAGTATGAGTTCAATTAGGTAAAATTAATTGTGTATGTTATGGATTAAGAAAAGTTTGGTTTGAAGGATTGTGAAGTTGAATCACATAAGATTTTGCATAAAAGAAAAGCTTAAGGAATTATATATGCTAAAATTATCGAAGGACACCTAAATGAGTTTCTATAGAAATTGTGTTTTGATTGAAGCGTGAAATTGAATTGCATAAGCATTCTTCGTAAAGAAATCTAAGAACCCGAGATGGTCAAGTTTTGTGATAAGATGACTAAGTGAAGTTTCTCTATGGAATTTGAATTCGATATTGATGTCAACTTGTTATACGATGTAGATGACCATCCGTAAGAGGAGCAAGAGCTTATATAATGATTTTAGCAATAAGGACCAGGTATGTTAAGACACACTCTTTCATTCTTTTGGCATGATCGATGAATAAATATAACCATAATGACGTCCCTTAAAAAATAAACTCTACTCATAAAATTGAAGCTTGTGATTACTTTCGTATCATATTGTAACAACTTATGATCCTTGTTGTTCTATTTCGGAAGCATCTCCCTGATTTGATAGTCTCTTGAACCCTATGTTTTCTTATGATCATTGATGACTCTCAGTTAGTGATACAGACACTGTTATATAACAATAATAGGAGGACAACAACCTTGAGTCACCCCGATTGGTTTCACAAGGCCCCTCAGAGTCTGTCTTGCATTACACTTATATGTATATAGTTATTTTCTTACCGAGATGTGATATAGTCGATTGGGGTACGATACGTAGATGTGCACCCAACTGCAATTGGTTTTGATATTACTGAGTCCCACATTTGGGCTGGGTATGACCGAGTCCTCATCGAGGTCGGGTACGATATGTATATATATTATGACATGATTTACCCTACAACAAGGTTGTATATTACTATATATGGACCTACTGAGCGGCTTTATTTTTACAAACATGCATATATTTTCATGATTGTGTCAGGTAGGCCCTCATATGCTTGTTATGAGTTTCACTAAATATGATATGTCTTCTGTCTATATTGGTTATATGCCTTATATATTCAATACATCCTTCGTACTGATCTCTCTTTCCGGGGACACTGCATTTCATGTTCGCAGGTACAGATAGAGATGCAAATGATTTCCTTACAGTAGGACTCGATTCAGCTGGAGGTCATCACACTCCATTCTTCTAGAGTTGCATAGTAAACTGATAGGTATGATGGATATGCATATGTATATAGTTGGGTATGGCGGGCACCTGTCCCGACCAGTGGTTGTCAGTATACTCTTTAAAGGCTCGACCTTGTTATATATATGTATGATTTGAGTCTTTTCTGAGTGTAGGTGGCTGTCTTGTCAGCCCGTGAGTTGTGGTATATCTCTTAGGTATCAGGATCAGTACGCTCGGGCCTTAGGGCACCGAGTGCCGGCCATACCCCCCAAGGTTGGGGTGTGACAAAGTGGTATCAAAACAGGTCAGTCCTAGAGATGTCTACAAGTCGTGTCTACTAGAGTCTTGCTTATGGATGTGTTGCACGCCACACTTATAAACAAGAAGCTACATGGCATTTAAGATGTTACATTTCTTGAAAATCTAGATCGTGTGAAAGAAGTGAAGTCATAAGTCACTGTATCCCTATCTTTTCATCTTGATCATTTTTCAGTAATGTCGAGATCCAGGGAAAGTTCTAATAGCAGGAAATGGGTTAGGAATATGGGCAAAGGTACTAGCCAACAACCACCTGCTAGTATGAATTCGAGGAACATAAGAGCACCAAAAAAATGTAAGTTATTCAATAGAAGAAGACCCGTCTATGGATGAGGAACTGTCTATAGAAGAAGATCAATTGGAGGATTCATCTATGGAAGAAGACCCAACTGAGATTCTCGAGGAATCACCCTTCTAAGTGCCACCAATTCCAGTGGTAGTGCCAAATTACAGGAAAGCCTGTACAATACAAAGGCCATCAGCGCAACGGTCATTTCCATTTGGGTTGGGTGTGAGTGGTCCTGTGTATGCAATAACACCTCAAGTTATCTTCCTAGAGCAAGGTCATGTTCAAATACTATCACATGACAGACCTTTAGAGAGACTCAGTGTAACATCCCGTAATTTTGAGAAATGGTTTGAGCACCTAAACGTAGGCAAGTGTACTCGGGCCTCGGGGAATTTATGTCATACCCACGTATGCTAATAAAGAGATTAGTAAATAAAAGGATGTAGTCCTGAAATAATTTAGGACTTAATAAGTGTGACAATGAGGATTAATAATAATAGTTGCATATCCCCAAAGAGGTTATGGATTAGTGTCATATTATAAAATTATGACATTGAGTATATGAAAGTATTATAAGTTATTAAAATTTAAGTAAATTGAGATTAAGAAATTAATTGTGTATAATTTATCAATTGTGGGATAAAGGGGTTAGTGGACATAACCCATGTGTGGCTTGAATATAAGACCACGAAACCATTTAATGTGCATGTAATTAGATGTGGTGTCGTGTGATTAATAATTAGTGGGTTAGGATTTCTACTAAACTACACGTGTTAAAGTGAGTAGATTATTTAGCATGACATTCTAGTTTCTTGACATTTTATGCACTGCCATACCTCCCCCATTCACGCCTTATTCTTCATTTTAGAGAGCAAAATGTGTTAGGATAGAAAACCATTAGTTAATAGCTTCAAGAGGTAAAATGAGGCAGTACGAAATATGATGAATGAATGAAAAAAAAATGACGATAATTCATTCACTGTTAGTAAATGCTTCATATCAATTTCAATACCCCATTCGAATTCAATTTGAAATTTGGTGTTGTGCTTCCGGACATTGTTAGCGATAATAGCAACCCTCTTGACTCAGATAATTACGTGGAATCGAGGTATGTTAAGATAAATTATTTCTTTCTTTTGGCATGTTCCATGTAACGAAACGTAACCGTGATATTATTCCATAAATTATTCTACTCTTAGAAGTTAAGAATATTCATGTTATTGATTCCTATGTTGAAAGCATGTCTAAATATGTTCCTAAATCCTTATTGAGGTATATGGAAAATATGTTAATGTTTATAATGTTAGCCGGAGGTACAATGATATTATGTCATCCGATAAATTCAAAAATGTTTTATTGTTATTCATGCATTTTCATTTGCATTATATTCATGTATTATCCTGGACCCACATGTGTTATATACACTACTATATGGTATGAATTATATATATGTAGGGGGGGGAAAAGGGAAAGACGTTATATACCCATCACCACCTGCAGCTGATACAGATATCACGAAAAGGAAGATGTACATGTGAGGCCAATATTGATGCCCTTATGTGGCCAATATGATAATGAAATGATGCCCACAAAGGTTGTTATGGAAAGGAAGATGCCCTTGTATGACTAATATTTATATGTATACCGTATTTGCATTATGCATAACATTTAGGCATATGTATTAGGGCCCTCAGAGGCATTTACTACTGATCAGCCATTTCTGTCGGATGTTAATGTTGTCAGCTGTTTTTATCGGCTATTTCTATCAGCTATCTTTGTCGATTGTTTCTTTTTCAGATTATTATGTATCTCTGTGATGATATTTCTTATGCCTGACATACTCGGTACATCAGTCGTACTGACTTCCCTTTTGTCAGGGGATGCTGCGTTTCATGCCCGCAGGTTCACATAAACAAGGTGACGAACCGCGTTAGTAGGTTGTTGACTCAGCGGATTTTGGAGCACTCCCCTTGTTTCGGAGTGTCGGTCTAATCTCAGTACGATATATTTTTGCATGTCTATATAGGTATGGCAGGGCCCTGTCCCGACCTTTTGTTGTTGTATACTCTTTAGAGGCTTGTAGACATGTGTCCTATGTATAATTGTCATGTATGGCCTTGTTGGCCTTAGTATGTATATATAAGTTGGGCTTTCTGGTTAAGATTTTATATAGTCCTTTTTCGGCTTAGTCGTATTTAATTATGACTAGGTGTTAACTGTATGGTTAGTGGTACTCGGTGGGTAAGGTCTGGGTGCCCGTCATGGCCCTCCAGTTTGGGTCGTGACACTCAAAAGCCTATTATCGTGGACATCAGTTAACCAAGGCTCGCCCCTAACAAGTAAAAGCGAGGAAGAAGTAAGCAGTAAACAAACTGGAAGGTTTGGGATGGACGCAGGTGCTGAAGAATTGATAATAAGAGAAGCATTAGATCGAAGCTCCCAGGTAACAATCAGGAAAACACCAGAAAATATTGGAAGTAGTAGACCACGATGTCAGCAATATGGAGAGAGACACGATGGAACATGTTTATCCGACATTGAGTTATGTTTTGGATATGGAGCTTTAGGCCATGGGGCCAGGGGAGTGTCCCGAGAGATTTCAGTCATTATGCCATCAATGTGGATAGGTACATTATGGACAGTGCCCAGGTGATCTGGAAGAGTGTTACTGGTGCGAAAGCAGAAGCCACGGAGTGTATGAATGCCCAAGGTTGAGTTAGAGAGGATAGTTGATTCCGATATTACTTGTAGTTATGCAAGCAATCATGTACGCTGATAATTTTATTAAGAATAGTTGTGTTTATGTATGTGAACGGTTAGTTATTAGTGATATACGAATTGCATCATACAAGACATATATGAACCATAAATCGATACTAGGAGTTGAAGGTGGTAAGTGAAATTTCTATTATGTTCAAGGATCTAGGTACGACAATTTAGGATCAGCCATTTATTGATTACAGACATATCCAACACTCTTAGACTCTGTAGCATAAGTAATATAGGAACACCGAGGACATATAATCATGACCCGAATAAGAGGGAATCACGAGCGTAAAGAACTAAGAGGGATCCTAAAAGAGTAATAAGGGAAAACAAATTTCCAAGCGTGAATTACCTAAAGTTTTGTCCAGAAGATAGCGAGAGGAAGAAAAAGGACTCGAAAGGTTACGCATTAATTAGTAACTCCAATCCCTTCATAAGCATCAAACCATTCATGAATAACTGTTGAACCGAATGAGATTTGTCAATCAAAGCCAAGCGATATACCTTATTCGCCGAAGAAAATCGGCAAGGTTCTCGATACTTAAGTAGAAATAATTAGCAATGAGTATATGATCAATATAGACGCATCGACAAATGATAAATGGATGCCTGGTAAACTCAAGAAAGAAGCGTTATGATAACTTAACAAAGTTAAAGAAATACATTTCACAAGATGATCGACGGGGAGTCGGTAATGGTAAGAAAATCGATTAAGGAACTGGAATGAGACCTTCAAGCAACAAGAACCGTGAAAGATAGGCATATAAGTAAAGAGGTGGTATCTAAGCTTCTAGAGCCAAGGATATAGGTTATGACACCCATAAATGACAATGTCAGAGGTACGCTAAGATGAGGAATCCTAAAAGGACTTGAAGGAATTACAATTAGTAATACCTAAATTGATTTAATAAATGACAGATAGAGAAAGATTCTAATACCCATTTAGGGGAGAAAACTCGAATCAGCGATAACGATCGAGTCCAGTCACGATTCAATTTTGAACATGTCAAAACTTAGTCCCCGCCACGAATATCGATAAGACATCTAATGATATATGAGTGACAGTAAGGACGAGCGAAGTTCGATGAGGTTAGATGATGAGATAATAAATAATGGTCCAAGACAAGCAATAATGAAAAGAGCTAAAGGATAAGAATGAGGAATTAAAAGGTGAACGAATGAGTGATGACAAAAATGTTAATTGCCGAATGAACTAACGACTTCACAAGGAGAATATTATTGTGATCCCAAAGTTAAGATATCGGTACAACGGAAGCCAAATATAGGAATAAAGACGACAACGTTGATTGCAATACGGTAAATACGAAGGAAAACCAGTGGATCAATGCCTTGTAAAAGCAAAGCCTTCAGCAAAAAAGGAGAGAGAATGACTGCTAGCCTGAATAATACTGGAACGTAACATGAGTACGTCAAGGTTTGCTTAACGATTTTTTTTAAGAAAAAAATTACAAGGAGTTCTCTCAAATTAATCAAACATAAAAACTTTAGAAATATAGAGAAGGTGTATACCAATTATTATGATGAGCAATAATAAAAAATAATAAATCCCAACTTAAAGTGTTAGAATTGTATTCCAATTCCTTTTGGCAATTAGTCCTACCAAAGTCTAGATTTTTTTACATCCGCATACAGAAACACAATTTGAATGGTTCGGAAGAGAGAAGCCTATGTTGATTTGTGGAGAAGGAACAACTTTATACTATAATAAATACAGACAAATATCTTTACATGAAATAAATAGATGAACAGCAGTAAGTTTGACAAATTAAAAAGGCCGAGGACTCTCCTACCTTAAGGCAGCCTTTAAAAGGACCATTGTGGAAGACAAAGTCAATAATGCACATACTTTTGACATGAAATAGACTTCCCATTTTCTGATTAAGAAACAATTCTAATTGGGTTTTAAGTTATGTTCATTGGTGGTATAAAAATCTTTTACACAACTAGAGATCACTTACAATGCGAGTTACAAGATACTCCTCTTTTAAATTTAGTATATCTTTGACTCAACATAAATTTAAGAAAAAAATGTTTTTTTTAAAAAATTTATGTTGTTAAACATGTCATAACGTTTACAAGTCTATAAAGCTTCTAATAAGAAAGCTGATATTCTTTTCGAAAGAGTAATTACAATGAGAACTTTAGAGTTACGTTAAATTATTTTCAAATAAAGAAAGATGATATTCTTTTCTGAACAGACTAATAAAAAAAGAGTATCATACAAATTAGAAAATAGAAAATAATTATTAGGAAATCTCTATAATAAACATTAATTCATAATCTGGTAAAAATGGTAAGTTTGAATGACTAAGCAAATACTAAAGCATAAGCTCCACGATTTTTTATAGTAAATTTGTGAATAAACTTAGTATCTCAGAATGATAGATGCTTGTGCAGAAGGATTCCTCATCAAGAAAATCACAAAAGTTCTTTGAATATATAATACAATTCTACAAACATTGCAACAAGCCCGTCTAGCTCAGTTGGTAGAGCGCAAGGCTCTTAACCTTGTGGTCGTGGGTTCGAGCCCCACGGTGGGCGTCGTATTTAATATTTTTGTCATATCTTTGTTTACCTTTTCCCGTTATTTTCTCTCTCTCTTGTAATAATTGTTCTTTACATTTATCCAACTCACTGGAATTCAGCTTTTAGTGTTCTTTTTCTCATGCTCGTGCAAGTTTTATTATTTCATGGTCTGCGGAAAAGAAGAGGGAAAGAGTGGGTGGCTAAATGGTCAAAAGTAGGGCTCAATCATAGAGGAAGGAGTATATATTTTATGTGTAATAAGTTAAGCAAAAATGCATATTCACTATTCAGGATTAGGGAACCCTAATCCATTATGTGGTTTAAAACAAATAGTGTAAGAATATTAGGATGAGGGCTTATATTCAGATGCGTTCATAATAAAAGGCCTCATAAATCTTTCAGATTAATTAACATTTAGACATACTTCAAACCCTACATTATGAGATTTCAGTGGATATGTGGTAACATTTAGACATACTGAATTGCGTGGTACTGTTGGATAAGTGAAGTCCATTTAACTAAAAGCATACATTAGTTAAATGGACATTGCTGTTGTAGTAACATTTGCTTCGTACTGCAAGCATATATATGTTCTCGGTACATTAAAACATTGTACTAGCTTAATCATAACTACTAACAAGGTTGCCATTGAGTGTTGATACTAATTAGGGCTTGCTGTGAAAAGGACAAACTTTTTAAGGTGGTAAGAGATGGTCAATTATTGGTCAGTAACTTCAACAAGAGCTAGCCATGAAAGAAATACTCCCTTGATTATTTTAATTAATTAATGAGTATATATATAATTTACAATTTTCATAATATGAAAAAACCTATTCCTATTCCTATTCTATTCTCAAAACCCTATTTTATTTGTACAAGAATTCTATAATTATGGTAAGTCCACAATTCTAATTATATACAATATTTATTACCAAAACAGTGATATACACGGTGTGTATACCACGGTCTCCCAATTGCCTTCAGTTCCCGTGATATACACGGTATACATAGTATAGTATACAATGTATATCGTGTATTCTAAATAGAGTATATTTTCACACCCCCGCAGTCATAGCGGACGGTCTTCGTACACTGAGACTGTCCCTAAAATCTTCAAATAGGACCGAGGGAAGACCCTTAGTATAGATGTCTGCAATTTGATATCTGAAAGGAACATGTAAGACGCGTACTTGTCCACGAGCTATCTTTTCACAAACAAAATGGATATTCATCTCAATATGTTTAGTGCGCTGGTGTTGAACCGGATTCCCAGAAAGATATACGACACTAATATTATCACAATATACCAAGATAGCTTTTTGAATGAGAAAGTGAAGCTCCAAGAGAAGATTATGTAACCAACATGATTCAGAAACCACATTGCTACCCCTCGATACTCGGCCTCGGCACTGGAGCGTGATAAGATAGCTTGACGTTTGGCAGACCACGAGACCAAGTTATCACCAAGAAACATGCAATAACCTGACGTGGAGCGTCTGGTATCTGGACAGCCATCCCAATCAACATCGGTATACGAGACAAGTGTAGAGGCCGATGATGTATATAGATGCAAGCCATAGTCAAGTGTCCCCTGGATGTATCTGATAATGCGTTTGAGCGCATTCATGTGCTCCACCATAGGATCATGCATAAACAAACACACCTGATGTACGACATACGTAATATCCGGTCTCGTGAAAGTAAGATACTGAAGAGCTCCAGCAAGACTGAGATAGTGAGTGGGATCCTCGTAAGGTGAGCCAACCGCATCACCGAGCTTGAGCGTAGTATCAACTGGAGTGGAAGTAGACTTACACGAGGACATACCAGCCCTGTCAATTATCTCAGCAGTATACTTCCGTTGTGATAAGAATAACTCACTTGCATGACGAGAGACAACAATCCCCAAAAAGTAACTCAAGGCCCCCAAGTCTTTCATAGCAAACTCAGAACTGAACATTGTTATGATAGATTTGCGCAAAACATCATACGAGGAAGTCAAGATAATATCATCCACATATAATAGAATATAAGCCAGGGAAGAACCACGACGATATATGAACAATGAATTATCAGACCTGTTGTGAGAAAATCCAATAGACTGCAAATCTCTTATACCAAGCTCATGGAGCCTGCTTAAGCCCATACAATGACTTCTTCAATAAACAGACATGATGAGGATAGTTGGGGTCTCGAAAACCCAATGACTGATGCATGTAAACGATCTCCTTAAGATCACCATGTAAGAAAGCATTCTTCACATCTAACTGATGAATGTGTCATGTCTTTGAAAGAGCCAGACTGAGAACATTGCGAATGGTAACCGATTTGACCACCAGACTAAATGTCTCACCACAATCCACGCTAATATGTTGAGTTTTACTATCACCTACAAGATGAACTTTATGTCTCGCAAAAGAGATGTCAGAATTATCTTTATGAGTTAAAATCCACATAGACCGAATAATATTAACACCATAAGGACGGGGGACCAACTCCCACGTCTTATTTTCAATGAGAGCATTATATTCGCCGGTCATTGTCAATTTTCAATTCGGATCATTTAAGGCAGACACTGAGTTACGTGGTAGGGGGGGATTTAGAGACATTAGAACTGAGATTAAAATGTTGTTTTGGTTTAAAAATACCCCTTTGACTACGAGTAACTGGCCCTTGCCTCAAGGAGGAAGCGAGAGGATTTTGGGCAATGGGTGGGCTGGTGACGGACTGGCCAGTAGGCAGTGGGCCTGCTGGCCCAATAATGGGATCAGTGGCTGGAACGGAGACTGGGACGGTAGGCTGGACCACTAGAACAGTACCGAGATCGGTATTAGGTTGAGTGTCTGACCCACCGGACAGAGGTGACAGAACAGTAGATCCAACGACAGTGGGCCCTCTTTTCATCTTACCCGATCTCTTGTTCAGTAAAGTAAAATAGGTTAGCCACCTTCCGTGAATACTAATGAGAGCTTTCAACGACTAATTTCATAAGAGAAGAAAAAAGAAGAGTGAATTACCCCCGGGTGGCTGAACTACATGGATTTCTATTATTGAGCCGAGTGAGCTACCTTAATGGCACCCTGGTATTCCTTATTATTAAGAGCACAGGAAAGAGAACTCCGCCTTCTCCTTCAGGATATTAGATTAGTTAGAGGACTTCCTTTAGCTCTAAGACTAGGGATTTAAGGAATTGGTGGGAAATCAAGAAAAATGCAAATCTCACTCTTAGAACATTGTTGAAAGAGGAGTATGCCGTTAACCTTTGTGGTGGATCGACAAGAGTGCGCCTAGCCAGGAGTGTGGTTGGTGTCATCTCCCGTGCGCTAGCTGTGCCTTTGCCGGATGTTTATTTGCCCACTCCTCGGACAAGCCTACTTACTCCAATAGGTCAGTAATCTACCTCTTCCGCTTTCAGGCAATGGTAGCTCTGAAGGGAGAGTTGAGCGAAACCAGGCATAAGGAGCAACAATCGCTATTGATAGTTCCCCCGCTAGGGGAACGTCAGGAGGGAGACATGCTCTATGTCCACTGATTCTGTTTAGTACAGTATATGAAGCCCTTCTTTGAGTGAGAGCTTCTAGAATGCCATTCATTTCGCAATAAGAAACTTTTTCACATAGAGGTTTCAGCTACTTAAAGCGAGATTGCATCCAAAAATTCTAGAAGAGTGCTCGGCCTTGGTTGAAACAAGCACTTTCTCCAATGTGCGCAAAGAGAGATGCCACTTTCAATGATGGACAGCAGCCCTTGTATTAAAGTAGCATCGAGTTTCGCTTGGAAATCGGCAAGTTTTGAGTTTCCAAATAAGTGGAACCCTTTCTTTAGAGTCCGGTAGGTCAATGTTGTTCCCTAAATCTCTTCCTTATCTGCTGCTAACTATAACCAAAAGACTAATTCTCAAGCCGTAAAATCCAGAAATAATCACTCAATTCGAAATTTATTTTCAAAAGCTTCAATGGATTTAACAATGGCAAACCTCAACAATGGCAGTTTAAAAAGAAGGAATGGGAGGAGAAAAGAAGAAGGAAAGCTCTACTATACTAGGATTAAGATCAGAAGAGAGGAGAAAAGCTGGTTTGGGAGATTCAATTGAAGAAATGCGGGATATGAAAAGAGACGAATGAGAGAAACATAATTTATAATAATTTTTATTTTATTATTTTAATTTTTTAAATCGTTGGATTAAACTGTAGATTTTCAAACTTGGGAGCTTATTTTGACGACCCAATAACTTGTCTTCACTTTATTAACCTTAATCTTAAATGGGGTCCCACCTTATAATTAAAATTTGGGGTCCAGATTCTTAATAAAAACTAGACTTGGACCCTGCCATCAAACTTGCCCTAATTTCGTGTGTTATTGTCAAGCTGAAGGTTAGGGATAGTTATTTGAATGCGTCACTAACTAATATTGCTACTCTTATGTAATTATTTTTAATATGCTGCCTAGTTATGTTTTATCCTCTAAATAAATAGTAGTATTAAAACCCTAGTCTGTATAAAGAATCCTTCTTCTAACACAATTTATCATCGTTTTGTTAATTACTTTTATATTTATATGATAACTCTCTAACTTACAAGTAATAGCGACTTTCACACTTGGTGATGGAAAATCAATCAGTCTCAAAACTAATTGAAATTAGGCACTTAATAAGTAAATAATATTTGAACAATAACACGGAAAAAAATTACTCGCACCGAGTGTATATATCCAACAAATAAATTAATGACACTTGTCACATTATTTAATTATAAATATTAATACTTAACCATAGTTAACCAAGTATTTTGCACATGAAATCTTAATTAAGATTATTACAAAAGTATATTAACCAAAACTTTTTTTTTCATTTAAAAACATCACAAGTTTTAACACCAAAACTCAGGAAGCATTATAATAACACTATCGATCAGTACAAATGTTCAACAACACTAACTAAATGGTTTGTCCCCCTTTGGATTCCTGGAATTAACTAAATGTCAACTATCTGTTGTCACATCTTAAGGTTGTGCATTTTTCCTACAATATGGCTTGCCTATCATTTGAAATCGTTTTTGACGCAAAAACAAAAATATGCAGTCACTTCAGAAGCTACAAAATATACAAGATTTTCAAATTCATGGATTAATTCAGTATGTAATCTAGCCAAAATAAAGAGTTGTTATGTGTCAAGTACAACAACATACTCAGTGTATCCCACAAGCGGGATCTGGAGAGGGTAGAGTATACGCAGACCTTAATCCTACCTTGAGAGGTAGAGAGGTTATTTCTGACTTACTCGCGGCTCAAGAGAGCTGCCATTATCAAGTCGTAATTATATATATGCCATGAAAGCTGGTATCTAGCTACAGTCATAATAATACACTAGGGCCCTTTCTTCACTCCATCTAGCACTTAAAACCAAATCAAAAACACAATTTTGATTATGTTATGGGTTGATTTAACGGACGAAGCAATCAAAAGTTGTAAACAAAAAATTTACTAGCCAACAAAAGAAATTAAGAATTTTTTACGAATGCGAGTAAATATACTACTATCTAAAAATTAAAGGACTAGCTTCTCCTGCTCAAATGCCTCAAAATCATAGTATCCCATTATTCTTCACGAAGAATTTTATTTCTAAATCAATGGTTCCCGCTATCCTGTAACTGTATGCAAACTGCAAATATCACCAAAGGCAGAAACAATGTGACACTTCAATTATAGTTTGGTCCTGAATTCCACGTACTCGCAGAGGTCTGCTACACAAATAAGAAATAATTAGAATAAAAAATATTCAAATATACTAATCATAATTGTATTACCCCTACATGTCCTCGAGAATATGAGATCTTTACCCTCTTACAATTTGAATAGAAGAAAATGACATTTTCAGATCTCTTATGTGTTATTTTTTCAAATCTCTTATGTGTAAAATTGAAGATCTCTGGTAAAAAAGTCATAGAAGTAAAATCATTTTATAGATGGTCTACAAACTCATTCTTCCTATACAAAAAAGGCATTGCTAGAATATTTGTGTAGTAGTCTCAACACCTTGTAACAAGGTTAAAAATGAGATATTTGAGTCATCCAAATCCAAGTCAAAAGCAGTATCCTTACAAAAAGACAAATCCAAGATAAATTAATAATATGCAACAATTGTTTAACATAATAAATTTAGAAATCCAAGATCTAATACATTCTCTTATATATTTTTCTTATCATTTTTTGCTGAAAGATGGAAAGTAGTGTTGTCCAATTTTTCTAGATACTCATCTAATTCATCTGAAGCATTTTCGAGATGTCTTTAAAAATTTCTCGACACTTTGCATTATATTTGCTAAGATAAGCCAGATTATAATAAGTCTATATCACACTATTAGTGTAAACAATTGCAGATGATTCTGAATTTTCATTGCTAGAACTACTTTTACTTGGCAAATTTTTTCTTCCTTTCCTCACATCCTTGGTCCATCTCTTCAAAATATATTTTTCGGAAATTTCTCTAACTTCATTAGAAGTAAAAATTAGTAGACAATGTGCACATATAATATCCATAGATTCAAACTTCTTGCAAGTGCATGTCACATGTAAAGTTGTGGAATCCAACTTCACAAACCAACTCTTGCTTGAATTATGCATTCTTACTTCATATTTGAACACTTTACCATTACAATATACTTGTGCCTCAATAAAACATGCCTCACCTTCTTTGAGAAACTCTTTCTCAAACATGTTACAAATCATGCGAGTGTATACAGTAGACATCTGAGCTAAAATAGGACTATCTTTTACAGCAAGAGTAGGCCTACCTTGTTTACAGTTGAAATCTTCATGTTGAGTGTAATAATTTGCAAATCTATGGACATGTTCACTGACTTGATGACAATTTCTTCTTGGCTCAATCTTCCATGGCAGGGATTGAAAGCTCATACTAAGAAGCAGAAGTGTGATAAAATCAGAGAGACGAAGACATTGACACCAAAAGAGGTACTGTTATGAGTACAAATGATTCTTGGTGATGTCATCAGTTGTGAATTCTGACTGCATCTATTCTGTCAAAATGGACATCCATAGATGGTTTAAAATGTAAATTATCCAAAAAGAAAAAAGGGTGATTTAAAAATGTATTCATCTCATTAAGCAAATTGTTATCTCGTCTAGCTTGTCTTGCGTTTAATGTAGATTATCCGCTGATGATGTAAGTGATCAGATGAGTAAATTGACATAGGATTAGATGGTGTTGCTGACAGGTGCTATGTAAATCATATCATATCATACTTCCATAATCCATTATTGTCGGGTCATTACGATTTGAAGATAAACCTGACTATTCATATTTGAAGAGGCTTTTTAGGGACTTATTTATTCGTGAAGGTATATGTAACTCTCTCTCTTTTACTTCCCGTCTTGAGTCGTCTGAGCCGTAAAAGTCACTTTTAGTCTTGAAGTACGTGTGGTGGTCTCTTTCCATCTTAACATTTCCACTGGTGCAGGTTATCAGTTTGGCTATGTGTTTGATTGGACCATTTTGAAGTATCCTCAGAGAGGATGTGTTAGCGCTTCTAGAACTTTGATTTGATTATTGTTGAAAATCTGTTCTTAAATTCTTTTAAGATGGAGTGTGTGCAATTTTTTTGCCCCCAGAATATTAGTGGAAATGCGCCGCTAAATGCTGGGTCATCTGCTGAAAGACCGGGAAGGGCATAATTACGGTAATTTCCTTATATGATATGCCCAAATTATGAGCCGGCATGTACTTCTGCAAATGGTGAATGTTTGGAGATATGTTATTCATGTAAAAACTGAATACCGAGTTTGCAGCTACTGATTTTATCACTGTTTGATGCTTTGCATGTGTCTGTAATCCAGTGGAACAGGATATTCGAGACATGTTTTCTGGTGCTGTTGGAGCGTTTGCCCGGAGGAATGTTTCTGGTTCTGGTAGGCATGGGGAACACTCCAGACACAAGACTTCAGATGATATACCTTCATCTAAAGATGTGGTATTGATTCCTTCTATTTCTGAAAGCGATAGATAAAAGAAGTATTTTCTCAGCCGGGATTGGAGAATATCATTGGTTTGCTAGCATCTGCATTCCGCTTTTAATACTACTAGTAATATTAATATGCTTATAATTTTACAGCAAGCTGATTCAGAAAGAGGCCGTACCTCAAGAAACTGTAGCTCGTCCAGAAGGGCTACGATTTCAAGTAGCAGACCGAGCTCTTCTGGTGAACCTACCGATAGTCGCTCAAGCAGCATATTAGTGTCAAGCAGTGGCCGTTAATCTGCCACACAGGATTCATTCCGGATTTGAACCGAAACCATCATTGTTCTCCTGAACTTCAGTTACAAAGGGAAGCCGTGATGACCCTCTTCGGAGCTTTGAGCTTCTTTCAATCAGAAAGTAAATGGATGCACTTGTAAAGAGAATTTTTCTTGTTGTTTGAATCTTGTAATCCTATAAAAGGATGTCTTTGGGGCTGTAAATTGGAAGTTTCTACATGAAAAACTAAAGCCTAATCCATTTTTCATTATTACTGCTTGGTTTGATATACGTGAAGAGTTTCTTGTCATTGTAACGCTATTTAGGCTCATCCAAAGAGTGATGAGTAATATGTACGAAGTTGGATAGTTTTATTAAATATTCATGATTTACGATGGGTATATCTTTTGTACATGCCTCTATAATGGTGGAGAAATTATGTTTCAGGTTCTACTGATGATTATAACTAGAGTAAAAAAAACCTGTTCTCCGTTTGCAACATGAAGGCAGAATAAACATGTTAGTTTCTATATAACGTCAAATTGAAGTTCATAGTAGTACAGAAAATTGTTCGAGATGTAAGAAAGCAGAAGGGAGACCCATAATCAACATTAGCTGGTCGTAGCAGTACAACTCCAAATCTCCCATAATTTGCTTTTGAGGATGCAGTGTCAACTCAGATACTCAAAGCATAAGCATAAGATCAAACATTCTTTGCTTTGTAAAATTTTACAGCATAGTGTAGCTCCTCCCACTATTTGAGAGCTTACTGGATGGGGGTTCTTTTCACTGTTAAAGGAAATGTTTGACGACAGGCGAGAGGTGAGGCAGGGAAGAAAAATGCTTTGGAAGATGGAGGCGAAAAGGCAATAAGATGATATTATTACATCTCTAGTCATAGAATAAACAAAAAAATACTTGATACCATGTCTCTCCAGTCACAAAATAAGATGATAAGATCCTAGGAGCGACTAAATTTTTCGAATAAAACTTTAAAATCCCTCCTAATAAGTAAAGGAACAAATGAGCTAGGATGTACACAATTATACCAAATAATGTTGTTAAACGATGATTCTCAACATAAACTTTTGTATCCAACATCTAATCAAATGCATGAAAGCCAAAAGATAAAACTTTTACAGAGCATGAGAAATTGAGAATATCATAGGACTGAGTTTCTTGTTTTTTTATATTGAATGTTTTTCTATCAGCACATAAGATTGCAAAGAATTTCTGTAGCAAAATATAGAAGAGAACCCCTAGGAACCAACACAGTGAAGCCTAAATCCTTAGAGTCAGGTATGCACAAGGTAAGAAATATTGAATTAGTATGAATCATCAATTGTAATAACCGGGTGTATGTATTGTTAGTTGCTGCCAGACGACGATTCCTCAGCAAGCTTGAATGTGATGTCGTAGATGGTATCAAGAACCTCTGAATTTTGCATGACAAGTGTCCTCTCAATTGTTACAGTATCCCCAACTTTCAATCCATGATCATATGCAAAGAAATACCAACCGTTCTTGAGATACATTCCCTCATTTGTTTCCACAAGTGACATCGTCCATTGACGATGTTGATTTCGCGATTCATCATTTAGAAGTAGGGTTGCTGGTGCAACAAGAGGGGGATTCAGATGATCTCCCCCTCCCCGAGCGCCGGAAGTACTGTCATATGCATCGTTCGACACCCGTAAACCCTTCTTCCCCAAAGCATTAACCTCACTTTTTACCAATTTCTTATGAACCACAATCTCCGTCTTTTCAAATTTATCAACACTTCTGCAAATATGGAACACGAAATTCTCACTACAAAGTTCATCAATCAAGATTTTAAATAAAACAAGATTATAGCAATGAAAATGGATTGCTCTTTGATTGGATTATCGTTTCTTGAATCATTTTTCCTGCATACAACACCAAATTCAAAAACAGAGGAATTACGTACCTACTTTTTTCTGAAATGAATTCACTAATATTATATGGAGTAGTTAATTAAGAGAATGAAATTACATACTGGGAGAAGTTATCATCTTCATGAGAGTGATCTTCATCAGACATTTTCAAAATCAGCGGGAAATATGGAATTTGAATGCTCTGTTTTTTTCTTTCTTTCTTTCTGTTTAGTTTAAGATGAAAGGGATGCTCCTCCTTTTATTTCACTAACTAGTTACAAGTGGGCCCAACGGTTACATTTATTACTTCATTCATTATCATATTATATTTTTTATTTCAAAAAGAGAGTCCCTTAATTGTATTTAAAAATAATTAAATCTTAGAATTCTCATTTATTCTTAAGAATATGTTTTTCCAGACACCAAATATTATGAAAATTACATATCTTAATAGCAAACTCAATGTCTAGGAAAATTATGTAACATAAATTAAAATGACGGAGTACTTTTATTTTATTTCATTAAATTGTTACTTTTACCCCACAAGAACCCCTTAACTTCACTTAAAAGGGGAAGTCGGTGCAATAAGCTCCCACTATGCACGGGTTCTGGGAATGATCGGATCACAAGAGTCTATTGTACGCAGTCTTAACTCACATTGCTGCAAGAGATTGTTTTCATGGCTTGAACTCCTGGTCACATGACATCAACTTTACCAATTACTCCAAGGCTTACCTTCAACCCCTTAACTTCGCTTGAGTGGCCAACGGGGCGGGTTACGGGACCTGACGGGACGAGGGAGGGCGGGATTGGTCCTCCGGCGGGACTGGAGGGTCGGGACTGGCGGGATTCGTCGATGTCCCGTCCCGTTCCCGATCCTGTCGGAAAAAGGGGCCGGTCTTATCGGGTCGGGGGGGACGGGGTCGGGTCGGGATAGGGTTTTTCATTTTTTTTGCACTTAATTTAAAAAAATAACATATATAAACACCTCAATAATTGAACAAGATAGTATAATAAAAACATCACAAGACTATTTTTGTGCCTCTTATATTATTTAATAAAAATATGATTTTTTTGTAAAAAAATTAAAAATTGCAACTTTGTGGTGTTGAAAGTTGCAAATAACATAGTAAAATTACAATTAAAAAATTTACGTATTTAAAAACACATTTTTAGTTTCTTTATAATGTCTTGTGGTTCTTCGGTTGGAATTGGAATTTGTTGGTTAAATTGCTCGACGTCGCTTCCACCTCCGTCAGATAAGATTTCGTTGTAGTTTTCGTCGTCTTCTTCGTTGATCTCCGGTTGACCGCACCTTCTACGCTCTGCTCGTATCCAATCTCTGAATAATACTGCAATCTCCAAGATGTCTCCTGCTAATGAGTGTCTGTGCTCTCCTATTTCAAATCTTCCGGCTGAAAAAGCTCTTTCAGACGCTGTTGATGACTCTTGAATAATCAACACATCTCGGGCCATCTTTGACAATGTCGGAAAGGTCTTCTCATTCTCCCTCCAGTATTTCAGCAAGTCTTCACGTCCTTCTTCATTGAGAACCGCTTGGTACGGTACAACACCCTGCAAAACAAAAACATCAAACTCGCTAACTTGATTAGTAGTGGTACTACTATACATTTTATGTCTAAGGCTTTCAATACTAGCCGCAGAAACAACATGCCTTTTTTGAGGTTGTGTTGAAGAAGAAGAAGATGGTATGGAAGTCGGTTGATTGCTAGCACTTTCTTGTTGGTAATGCTTATATACTTTTTTGCATTCATCTTGTATGCTAGACAACACTTCTTCTTTAGTTGTTCCTTAGGTGGTGGATCATTTGAATTTTTTTTGGAGTTGGAGGTGGAATTACTGCTATACAATCATAAATAGTTTCAATACGTGCTTTACAATCGTCTATTTTAATAGTCGGATTTAATACAACACCAATAATATAAATAGTGGGAATATGAATAATTTTTTTTAATTTGATAATTTTTTTAATAGGTGCCTTATAAGCTGATTTTTTCATATATTCACTAAGTAATAAAAATATTAGAGATATATAAAATAACATAGTTGAAATAGTAGGATAATAAACCTCCCGTACCACCCTGACCTTTTCCCATTTTAAATTTATAAACATTTTTTACAAATTTGACATCTAACTACTTGATTCTCTTCGTCCCTATAAAAAAATCATGCATCTGAATTTAATTTTCATTTTATTGGGCTTCGTCTCACACTAGGGGGAATAGGAGACGTTCCAGTTGGAAGTGCACTAGTGGGTGTGTCATCTAGATTAGTGGGTGTGTCATCTAGATTATCTTCTAAATTAAAGTCTGGTTGAGTTGTAGAAAATATCTCGTCGTCTAACTCTAATAGTTTATCATTAAAAAATTCAGTTTAATCTATATGTGTGTAATCAACCAAATCATCATGTCTAGGAATAGGATGACTAAAAGAAGTACCCCTGTCCTTGTTACCCATACTAGAAGAAACACCCTTACCCTTACCCTTACCCTTAGACATACCTCTTATTCCTTTCATTTTAATTATACTAATAAATAGTTAAAGATAATGGAATTAAGTGCGTTAATTAAAATAAAGTAATAAGGAATGAATGTACCAAACGCCGACGTAACGTCGATGTGTAATCGAGGTTGAAAATTGAAACTTTGCTCGATGGATGATCCTCAAGCTAGTTGCCTTCACTCTCAATTTTTTAACTTTGATGTAGTTATACAAATGAATAAATAAAATTTAATATTTAGTAGACAATGTAGACTTGTAGAGTGATAGATTGTAGGAAGATTTGTGACAAAGATGAAGAGAAAATGAGGTATCTAAAGTTGGAAAATTGAGTTAAAGTGTAAATATATTAACTTAGGGGTTAAAAATAAATATTAAGGGATAGAGGGGTTTGGGTGGGGGTGGGGGGCAAAAATGGCCGTTGCACAACGACCAAAATATAAAATGGCCGTTGTGCAACGGGATTTTTTGCAAAGGGAGGGATAGAGCGGGACAAGCCCAGGTCCCGTCCCGCTCCGGTTTTTTTTTTTGCGGGGTTAGGGTGGGGTCGGGTGGGGTCGGGAACGGGCCGACCCGCCCCGTTGGCCAGCCTTACTTTTCCCCTCTTAAATTCTCAAATTGCGTAGTACAACTAGTTTAAAAGTTTTCTTTACTTAAATGGTCCATTTGAGTTTGGAGTTTGCTCTATTTTTTTAATTGGTATAATCCCTTGAGTTTGGGGATTGAAGAAAGTGTTTTAAGTTTAGAAAGTGGGGAGAATTTCTCACGATCCTAATAAATAATTTTCTTTTATATTTTAACTCTTAACCTATTTGTTGTGTTTCATCACAGTTATAAAATACTCTCTCCATTTTAAAATACGTAGTATTTTTATCTTTTTATTTTATTTCAAAATAGGTGATGTTTCACAAAATCTAGAAAGCATTAATTTTTTCTTTTAGTTTTACCCTTATTAAATAATGTAGTTTCAAATGACCAAGAAATCATTAAAGATGTACTTCTCAAGGCATTTTGATTAAGGGGAATTTGTACTCCCTTTGTCCAGTTTTACTTGTTACTTATTGACTTGAACACGCCTATTAAGATGCTAAAAATAGAATAGAAAGTTTACTATATTACCCATAATTATTGCTAATTATCTAATGATTGAAATCAATTAAAGTTTACCAAAATGAATGTGCAACCAATAATAAAGTAATGGGTTCCACCAATTCACACCTTCCCCGTAAAAATATGTATAATTTCAAAGTGGTGGAAAAAGGAATTAGAAAATTTGACTTATTAATACTAAGGGAAAAATAAAAAAAAATGATAAATTATCTCTTGATTTTCTAAAGTGGACAATTAAATTTGGACAACTATTTTAAGTCTAGTGAACAAGTAAAACTAGACGGAGGGAGTAAAAACACTTCATACTCTCTAGGAGAGTAATTTTCTTAAAGGGTGTGTTCAAGCCGAAAACACATTCCCTCTATTCACTTTTACTTGTCTACTATACTAAAAAATAGATTTTCACTTTTTTTATATAAGTCCACCATCCCCAAGTCTTGTTTTGTCATCAGCAGAATGAACACAAAGTGCTAATGCCACACACTGATGACTAGACAAAATATGGGTCCGGGGTCATTTTATTAATAATCAAAAGAAAATACAAGGGGCCCCATATGGGAAGTACAAGCAGGGGAGAATAATCCTATTACCCCATGAGACTACTCCTATATAGCTAGGATCGGTCGACGATGCTGCTGAGTACACGTATTTCCGTACTCACTCTACGCTTGTTGCACTCTATGTGCAGGTATCGAGTCAAGAGACGACACCGGAGCAGGTTGATCTATAGCCTTGGAGAGTGTGATTATTGGAGTCCAGGGTGAGCCATTGATGCATTCCCGGCGCTGGAACTCTTATTTATATCCCTTTATGATTTATGTCTTTGTTATATTCAGAAAACTTATATATTTCATATTCAGACTTGTATTCGAATATTATTAGAGCTTGCACTAATGACTACCAGATCTAGTTGGAAGTCTTTTTTTCAGACTATGTATTTATTATAAGACTTGTTAACTTACTTCTTCTTTATCTCTTTATTTTTTGCATTTGATCCCACTTAATTCGTATGTTGTATGTTAGGTTCGCCTATGGGTTAGGGTAGGTTCCCTCACGGCATAATAGAATTTAGGATCGTGACAAATTGGTATCAGAGTATTAGATTAATGGTTTCACGAGTACAAGCGATGTCTAGTAGACTTTTGTAGATCGGTATGAAGAGCTCCGTACCTGTCTTCGAGAGGTTATAAGACATTTAGCAAACTTTGTTCTTTTTTTCTTTCATGCGATTCGATTATGATTAAATTCTAAATCATTTTGTTTCCCTCTTTCTCACAGATGGTAAAGACTAGATCAGCCGTAAGAGGAGATCAGGATCTCGCACCTGTACCCGGACCCGTTGTCAGATGTGGTACATATGGCAGAGGGTGTGATAGAGGTTGAGGTATACCTCGAGTTATTTTCCAAGGTCGAGCACCTATAGTTGCTCGGGCTCATGATCGAGCAGAGTCTCCGAGGCCTGGGGCTATTTCAAAGGATGATGAGGTTCCGATTGAGGAGGATGATCAGGTTTAGGCTGATGGGGCCAAACAAGATCAGATGCCCCCGGGTTTCATTGCTACGCTAGTACTTCAGAATACCTTGATTCGTATGATAAACTTATTAGAGTCTATAGCTCAGGGTGTCCATCCGGTTACCTCTGGTGGATCTCATACTAGGTTCGGAGGACAGACTCCTAACCATGCTGCTATGCCTAGATTTCGGACACATGGGATTCATCCAGAACCTGCTACGGTTCTTCAGTTTCGTAGTGTAACTATACATGATCTTGCTACTGTCATGACCCAAACCGGAGGACCGCGACGGGCACCCAAACCCCACCCAACAGGTACCGCCAATCGTACAAGCAACACCTAATCATAATTAAATACAGACTAAGCCGAAAAATATTATAGAAAATCTTAACCAGAAATCCAATTTTCATATATATATACTCATATCAATGTCGACAAGGCCACACATGACAACTAACCACAGGACACATGTCTACAAGCCTCTAAAGAATACATGACATCACAAGGACGAGACAGGACCCCGCCATACCCATATGCGTATGCAAAAATATTGTACCACGACCAGGCTGCAACTCTGAAACAAATAGAGTGCTCCAAAATCAGCTAAACCAGCAACCTATTAGCGTGAACCGTCACCCTCTTTAACTGAACCTGCGGGCATGAAACGCAGTGTCCCCCGATAAAAGGGACGTGAGTACGACTGATGTATTGAATATGTCAGGCATGAATAATAGCATAACAGAGATATAACAACAACTGAAGCAGGAACAACTGACCAACAATACATATCTCTGAGGGTCCTAATACATATACCTACATATTATGCACAATGCAGTATCCATATTCATTGGCCTCATTGGACATTTTCATTACCATAACAGCCTATGTGGGCACCATACCATATAATGATTAATGAATGTATGCATAATTCAAATGCGGTATACTAATGTTCACACATGAATCCTCTCATAACCGCCTATGTGGGCATCAGGTTATATCGCCACACAAGGGCATCACATCATATTGGCCTTTTCGGGCTCTTTTGTGATAGTCTGTACCAGCTGCAGGTGGTGTGCGTATATAATGCCTTTCCCCATATCCCCTACATATATAAAATATTTACCATATAGTAGTGTGCATAACACAAGTTGATCCAGGGTAATATATGAATATAATGCAAATGAAAATGCATGAATAACAATAAAACACTTCCTGAATTTGTCGGATGCCAATAATATCCTTGCCCCTTTGGCTAACACTGTGAATATCAACACCTTTTTCTGTATGCCTTAATAAGGACTTAGGAACATATCTAGACATGCTTTTAGCATAGGAATCAATAACATGAGTATTCTTAACTACTAGGAGTAGAATAAATTATGGACCAATATCACGGTTATATTTCGTTACATGAAACATGCCAAAAGAAAGAAATAATTTGCCTTAACATACCTCGAATATTGCCTTTTCAATAATTTCATATTTGAATTAGTGGGGACGTTGCTTAAACAATGTTGCATGGCGTTTTGTTTAAGCACAATTACTGGACATTCTGCTCTTACACCAATAATTTAAAAACCCATTTGCTTATCTTAATCTCCTAGTGAACTAATACTACTAGTCACGTCATTTGGTCCAACTTCTTTAACATAATGAAAAAAATGCCTATAGAATGAGATGTTAAAGTTGCTGAAGTTTCTTTGGTCTTCAAGGGACTTCTCAAGACCAAGAATATAACCTCCCAAAAAACAAAATGATTTCTCAAAATGTAGTTACAAGTTGCTGGACCATTTTTTTGGTCTTCAACGAAAACTTCACACCAAGCTATAAATATAACCCCCCCCCCCCCCCCCCCCCCCCCCTTAATCATGAACCCAATTGATTCCCCATCATTACTAGCTTAGTACATGTAGCCTTAATAGGTAATATATTGTCCACTTAATAAATTTTATTAATTAGTCATCTAGGTAGCTCCTTACCATGCTACACGTACACAACTCTCACTTAGTCTTGTCTCCCCGTTAATAATTAATCACCCCATAATTAATCAATTACACACACAATTAATTCTAGATCCCACTTCATTTAAATCCTAATAACTCATAAGACCTTTGTATATTCAATGTCATAATTCTTGTAATATGACACTAGTCCATAACTTCTTTATGCATACTCCAAATTTATTCTCGATCCCCGTCGTCACATTTTTTACGTCCAAAATTATTTCAGAATCTAATTCTTTTATATTCTAGTCTCTTTATTAGCATACATGATATCACATAAAATCTCAGAGGCCCGAGTCTACTTATTATGCTTAGGTGCTCAAATCATTGTCCAAAATTTCGGGATGTTACATCTTTCCCCCCTTAGAAACATTTGTCCTTGAATGTTGGGGTGACATATCTGATCATTGTCGCGTAACCAGCGAATACCTTCATACATCACTACATCACTACCTCAGACCTCTCATACTCCCTTCCTAAACAACCGAGAATCGCCACCTTTGACCGAAGAGTTCCTTCTGTCACTCCTCCACCATTGATCCTTACGCCATTCTAGAATAATCATACCTTTGCGAGACATGGATAACCATAATCTTATTCACCTTTAATCCTTCTTGTTGTAATTCTTGATTATATTCGTCACTAAGCGGAAAACGTTTCTACCTTGATACTTAATCATATCATTCCATTAACTGTTTTCATATTCCCTACCACCATCCTTTGATTATGCCATACTTCTCGTCCTCAATGGTCAGCATAACACTCGTATTTACACTCAATCCAACTTCAATCTCCCTGCTAATCATAATCTTTCTGGAAGAAGGTACTGTTGTAATCATAAATATGATAAAGTCTACAAAGAAAAATCCTTACAATCTCCTGCGTCTCGATGCTTAGTGCTCCATTTACCTTACTAAATATTTCGCTTTCCAGGCTTGCATTATTTCTTCCATCTTTCGTATATGAGTGAGACAACTTCACATAATCTCGAATTTTAACAATAATACTGCCCTTCTGGCGTGTCAACCGTCTTAGGCCTTAGAAAATTAAGTTACTACTAGGGTGTGTTTTCTTGGATAATAAGTAGCTCGCTTACTTATTTTTTTATGTTTTGCATGTAAGTAAAAATATATTGTCTTACGAGTATTTGTATGTTATCTAGGAAAATATAGTGGGATGGCGGGGGAGTGGGATTAGGGGTCAGGGGTGGTCAAGGGACGTCGGTTGGTGGCATTAGGAGAAGGGAGGAAGTAATGAGCTTGAGATGTCACTTATGAAATTTATTTTTCACTCTCTAGAGAACTCACTTTATTGATTTTTAAGCTCCCGTTCGACCATTAATTTTGAAGTTGAAATTTGAAACTTAAAAATTTGAATTTTTAAAGTTGTGATTTTTGGAATTTGAAGTGTGTTTGGACATGCATTTTACTTTGAAAAATTTGAAGTTTTGTGAGTGAAAATCCAAAAAACCTAAAAACTAGTTCTGACCAATTTTTGGAACTTGAAATTGTTTTAAGACAGATTTTCAAAATTACTGGGCTCTTCACTAAAGTTTGCAATTCGAATATTGGATACATATGACGTTATATTCTGTTGGATATATTCAAAGTCCAAGTAAATTTTGATACTAAAATTTTGAGTTTAGATTCAAGCTATATACTAGTGCTAGTTAATTACTGTATAACAGAATTAAAAGTTACTAATTTGTATTTCGATCTGTGTTATGAACAAACGTGGTGCCTGAATATAGGGACAAGCCCATTACGAAAGGACATGGCTTTTTAACTTTAAAATGTTATTGCGCGAAAAATAGCAAGAATTCAAATCAACGGTTGCAACTACGTAGAGTCCCGAACTTAAATGATCCAAAAAAAAGGAAGCAACCAAATTACTTCATAAAGAAAAAAAAGTTATTAAAATATCTTTTGTGCAATAATTTGTTGCGCAATTGGGGTAGTTTTTTTGTTAATTTTTTTATTTTCCAACACTTTGTATTTTTTCAAAGGTTTGAAATTCTTGTTTTTTTTTCATACTTTGATCAAAGATTAGTCATGCGTCAAGATTCTGAAACGTCAATATTTTATATAAAACCTAATATTTTTTTTTGCGAACAATAGTGTAGGCTCAATACATCAAGGATACCTAAACGTTCGGATCGTCATTTTAGAGGTTGTAAAGTGCCCGAAGTAAGTTTTGAAACTTGTTATCATTAGGTTGAAGTGTTTTATTTTTAAAATTTTGATTTAATCGTGTCATTTTTTAGTCAATGCATAGCTTTATTTCGAATATGTCAAGATTTTTTTTTCCTAATTAATTTAGGATGTCACACGAGTTAGTAATAAATAATAATAATAATAATAATAAAGACTAAGATAACTAATTATCATTAAGAAGATAATAAGTAAAAAATATAATATTATAATTATCATGTAGACTAACTACTGATCTATCGATGGGTCCCAGGTGAACGTTATGATCCATGGAGGTGTCGTATCTGTACAAACAATGTTTAAATTATTCATTATCATGTAATATTACCTATCTAATCATTTATCGATAAATTATATTAACTAACTTATCATTTATCAAAAACTTATATTAACTAATTAATTCTTTATCAAGAAATTATATTAACTAACTAATCCTTTATCATGAAATAATATCATCCATCTAATTTTTCAGAAAATCATAATAATGATGTTTAATAATAAATTAATGGTTTAGTTTATCATTCGTTGTTCATTTTATGATAAGTTTGAAGTCTATCATTTATTCTAAATTTCTAAATTAAAATAATTATGTTGTATTATATTTTTATGAATAATTAAAAATTACTTACTTAATTAATTATTTAACTAATAATGTATTTAAAAAACTAAACTATTTAATGGGAAGACAAACTAATCTTTTATCAGAAATTATATTAACTAACTAATGTTTTATCAAAAAATTATATTAATGTTGTTCAATCCTAAACTAAGGATTAACTATATCTAATTAATAACTGCTAATTAATTATGTTTCTAACTACAATTAATAAAAAATTATACTATCTAACTAATCCTTTATCAAAAATTATATTAATGATGTTTAATCCTAATTAACACATGAAACAATTAACTCACAATTATTCTTCTAACTAGAATTAACTCATAGTCAATAATTGATAAAATAATTAGGAAAGAAAATCTCGACATATTTGAAACAAAGCTATGCAGTGACTAAAAAATAACACGCTTAAATCAAAACCCTAATAAAATACTTAAACCTAATGATAACAAGTTTTCAAATAAAACTTACTTCGGGTACTCTACAACCCCTAAAACGACGATCCGAACGTTTAGATATCCTTGATGTATTGAACCTACATTATTGTTCGCAGAAAAAAATATCAGGTTCTATATAAAATATTGACGTTCCGGAGTTTTGACACATGAATATCTTTGTCAAAGTATGAAAAAAATATAAATTTTAAACCTTTAAAATAATACTAAGTGTTGGAAAATAAAAAATTTAACCAAAAAATAAAGTACTACTCCTATTGCGGAATAAGTTATTGCGCGAAAAGTGTCGTTACGTTTAACTCCTTTTGCGCAATAATTTATTAAGCAAAAGGTAGTTTGTTAACTTTTTTTTTCTGGGGCCTTCTCTCTTTTTTTGTTTTTTTGGTCATTTTAGTTACAGACTCCAACTACATATCCCATTTACTATTCTTGATTATTTTGATCACATTGGATAATTTGATATTCTCAGTGATTGTTCAGACTTCTAATATTGTTTGTGCAAAAAATATAATTTGGTCTCGACTTTCTTTGTATCCTAGAGCCATAGTCTTCAAACCTTTCTTATAAACCAACAAATTTATGAAGACAAATTTAGCTTAAAGGACAAAAGCAGTTCCTTTTTTTTTGTTCTATTTATTCAGGACAAAATCAGTTAACTTGAAAACATATTTTTTTCCTTAAACCATATACTCTTGTTGAATTGGGTGATGAAATTGTTAAGTCCAAAATTGTCTAGGAATGACAGTCTGTAGACCATTCGACCAGATTAGTACATAACAATGGCATAGGTATTTGTGAAGTACTAAACCAAAACAAAGACACTGTTGCTTGCTTATTAAAGTACAGTACTAGAAAATTTCTATAAATTCTTTGTTTTTTTAACTTCAATTTCAGATAATTGTTCTTCTAATTTGTCCTTAATTTTTCCCAAAAGAGGCCTGATTGTTTCTAGTTATTACTCCACCTTCAAAACTCGAATTGAAAAGAGATCTATTCAATTCTCATACATAGGCACTTCCTTTGATTCTAAATCTATAAGATAAAGATGTTTGGGAATACCATGGCCTAATTGGCAATTGCCTAATCAGTAACTTGTATTTGGGGAAAAAAGGTGTAATGGCCTAATTGCCAAATATCCATTACAAATTTATTACATTCTTTACACTCTTGTTAACTGGTGTGACAATATGAATTTCTGTTTCTTCCTTTTATTTTCACCCAAAAGGTCTTGAGCTTCCTGATGAATGCGCCCTCTGCTCTTAACTGTTGTAAGAAAGCATTAAAATCATATATAGGGCAGTGATATCAAAAGCAAAAAGCTCAAAAAAACTCTAAGGTCTGTTGGGGCGCCTTGAGCGTTAAATGCAAATAAAGTGTGGGTTTTAATGAGAAAAGGCTCAAATGGAGAAAAAAAAATACAAATATGTATGTTTAGTTCAAGACTAGTAATAACAAGCATGAATAACAAATATATAGACAAAGAAATTGAAAAAAAATTAGGATAAAGTGAAATATCAAATGTTAGTATCTCCTCTTCAATAGACACTCATTAACAAGGGAAAATATGGCTTGGACCTTTGATGATTGTACTGAAGCACTAATTAAGTGAGGCAAAATGCTCAACAATTTTGGACCTCGCTTCAGGGTTTAAGCGCGCCTTTGATAACACTGTTACTGAGCTTTGAGAGAGGAGTGGAATCTACCTTCTCCCAAATCCATATACTCCAATTTTTACTTCTCTCTCAAAAGTGAGAACTGGTGATTCTGTGAGAAAGCAAAAGTTATGTACAAGCAGCAGAAGAGTGAAACTTTTCCCTTATATAGACAGATGTGACCACAAAAATAGTGTCATCATCTAGTGATATTCAGAATCTCATTGTTGCCAAAGGTTAGGCAAAGGGGGAGCACATCAATCATCCGTTAAGCATGCCTAGAGGACATTCAACACTCATAAAGAAATTAGAAACTTTATCAACAGAAAAGTATCAATGTATCATGGATAATGAGATAGGAACTTTGATTAATTGTTGTACCATAGCTACATAACTAAAGAACTACAACAAAAAGTATTTACTTGTTAAGTAGTCTGATTTCTTGGAAAACCTAGTATAATACTACTACAAACATGTCTTTTAATTACTCCATAGATAAGCATTTACTAAAATCTATCTCCACAATGGACCTTGTTTTTCTTGGTGAGCCATCCAAACCCTTTAATTGCTTTAGAAATCTTAACAAGATTAGGCCTTCCCATTCCTAAATTCATCTTTCCAGCTGAGAACTTTAAAGCCTGTAAGCAACACAACTGTTCATTCATATCTTCTTCATCATCTTCTTCATACCTCTTGGATTCTCCTTTCTTCTTCATATTCTTCTTCTTTGTATTGTTATCCCTTTTCACCTTGCTCTTTCCTGATGAGTCTAATTCATAAGTTTCCCACAATAAATCCATTCCTTCACCACTACTAGCATTGTGCCTTTCTTCATAAAGTTTGCATGCTAATGTCCTTGTCCACTCTTCTTCTTTCCTCATAGATCCATAACTCCCCAGATTATTATTATTAGTGTTGTTGCAATCGAGATTACTCCAAGAATGTGCCTTTTTCACTTTATCAACAGTAACCATCTCCTTGGATCCATATGTCATTATCATTTCTTGTTTTTGTTTTTCAACAACTTTCTCGACCTTCGTGCCCAATGCCTCAATTTTATTCCTTTCCACATTCCAAGTCTTGCTTTCAAACTCATCCATCTCTTTCAACAACTCTTCCAATGTATTTTCAAGATCAACTGTGGCTGTGGTGGTGGCAGAGTCTTTTTCTTGAACTGATTTTTCACTTTCTTCAGGTGATGTATAGTCGAAGAACTCAAATGGGGTTTCTTGAAACACCATCTTGTAAACTTCAAAATCCTCCAACTGATCGAACTCGTCAATTTTTCCATCACCCTCATATGACTTCAACATGTCCAGTACAGCATGGTATAGAGAGAGTAGAATACTAACCTTATTTGACTGATCAGAATTACAGTTGATGAAACGAGGGGAGATGGTGGTGAGAAGGGCGAGGAGCAAAAAGGAAGTGGTGATAAAGAGAGGGGAGAGAAAAGAGAGGAGTTTAAGGATGTAAGGAGAGAAGAAAATGAAGTAAGAGAAGTAAAGAGGGTGAGAGAGAACGAAGTTTACACACAAGAGAGTTAACTCAGAGATGAGGAGACTGTAAATTTGACAAGTGTTATTTGACAAGCACAGATCAGGCATTATTTTCTCCATGGGAGAAGGTAGTTGATTAGTGGATGGAAGAAGAGAAAGAATGTGTGACAATTTTAGTGTAAGCGAACAGGGAAAAGAAAAGTTGTCTAATTAAGGATTGTAAATGCGGCTTTGATATAGGAAATAGAAAAGTTGTCTGTTTGGGTTTGGCCGTGTGGTGAGGGCTGTGAGAGTTACTCAAGAAATAGAGACTAAAGTCACACTAACTAAAGTAGTAAATAAAGATGGAAGACACACTTTTATTCTTTACAATTTTTGGTATCATCTCGAATTTACTTATCAGACAAATTCAGATAAACTCGTTAAAATATTCTCTACTAGGGATGTGTGATATGAAGAAAAACATTTTTTCATCAAAATTAATTTGCTGGAAAATATTTTTTCTTTAAAAATAAGATTCTTTATTTGTTTTATAATGTTTGATAAGTAAACCAAAAAAATATTATCCCTAAATATTATATGTAATCTATCAAAATATTATGGGCGTGAGATGAGGTGGGGAATGGGGGTTTGGGGGTGGGATAGTCAAGGGTTGGGCCAGTGGTATTGGGTGGGTGGAGGAGACAATGAAATTGTAATGTTACTTGTGAAACTTGTTTTTTTCTACTTTTATTGCTTAAGTCATTTTTCTTATTTTTTAAGAAATTTGTTTTTCCTAGACAAAATATTTTGACCAACAATGCATTAAAAAGAATTTAAAATATTTTTCTCCATAGAAAACACATGCTTGATGTTTTACCATTTTAAAAGCTTGATCTAGACACTTTTAATTAAGGAGAAAGGGATCTCATATCTCTAGCACATTTTTTAGGGGTAACTTTTGTTTACATGATTGACAGAAAGTACAAGAGAAGCTCAACATGTCATTTGTACGAAACAATTAAAGAATTCAACCCAAAATCATATTACAATGAGCAAAAGATTTTAATAGAATTTACGAGTGTGATCTAGGGGTGGCCAGTGGTCAGGTTGGGGGCGTGTCGTGGCGGGTCCCGGCGGGACTGGTCCTTCGACGGGGCTGGCGGAGCGGGACTGGCGGGATCCACCGATGTCCCATTCCGTTCCCGATCCTGTCGGAAAAGGGGACCGGTCTTGGCGGAGTCGAGATCGGGTTTTTCCAAAAAAAAATTCACTTAATTTTAAAAAATAATATATATATATATATATATATATCTTCAATAATTGAACAAGATGATAGTGTAATAAAAATATCTCAAGGCTATTTTTGTGCTTCTTATATTATTTAATAGAAATATATTTTTTTTGTAATACAAATTTCAAAATTGCAACTTTGTGGTGTTGAAAATTGCAAATAACATAGTAAAATTGCAATTAAAAAAATTACATATTTATAAACACCTTTTCTAATTTATTCACAATGTCTTTGTGGTTCTTCGGTTGGAATTGGAATTTGTTGGTCAAATTGGTCGACATCGCTTCCACCTCCGTCGGACAATATTTCGTTGGAGTTTTCGTCGTCTTCTTCGTTGATCTCCTGTTGACCGCACCTTCTACGCTCCGCTCGTATCCAATCTCTGAATAAAACTGTAATCTCCAAGCTGTTTCCCGCTAATGAGTGTATGTGCTCTCCTATTTGAAATCTTCATGCAGAAAAAACGCTTTCAGACGCTGTTGATGACGCTTGAATGTTCAACACATCTCGTGCCATCTTTGCTAGTGTCGGAAATGTCTTTTCGTTGTCCCTCCGGTATTTAAACAAGTATTCACGTCCTTCTTCATTGAGAACTGATTCGTACGGTACAACACCCTGAAAAACAAAAACATCAAACTCGCTAACTTGATCAGTAGTGGAACCACTAAACATTCTATTTCTAAGGCTTTCAATACTAGCCGCAAAAACAACATGTTTTTTATAAGATTGTATTGTAGAAGAAGAAGATGGTATATAAGCCGATTGGTTGCTATCAATTTCTTGTTGGTAATGCGTATATATATTTTTGCATTCATCGTGTATGCTAGACAAAATGACCTATATCAGAAGTGATAGATACTTTGCCAGAAAAATGATATAATGCATAACGTAAATATTGTAGCAAATTTAAAAACGTCTCTCCTAACAGTTCATCTAAGAAAACCATTAAAAGCATGATTATACATATCTCTTATGTAATGAATAAAACTAGGAGAAGAATGAAATGAAAAAGGCAAACCCTCCACTGCAACTAATTTTGCTATTGCTTCTCTATCTCTATGTTTATCGTATTTAGAACCTACAATTTTCCCCCGTCGTTGGGTTAATTTGACTTTGTACTTTGTCTGGGACACTATGTGAACTTTGTCCCGATTGAGAGCGCATTGGCGCACCCGACTTTGTAGCCTCATATTCATCTCACTTAGCTTTGTGAAAGCTTTGTATATGTCTCAATAAACCTCCCGTCCTACCATGACCTTTTCCCATTTTAAATTTATAAACATTTTTACATATTCTACATCTAACTACTTGATTCTCTTTGTCCCTATCAAAAAAATCACATACAACATATTTTAATATTCATTGTGTGGGGCCTCGTCTCATACTAGGGGGAATATGAGGCGTTCCAGTTTCAGTTTGAGGTGCATTAGTGGGTGTGTCATCTAGATTATCTTCTAAATTAAAGTCTGGTTGAGTTGCAGAATATATCTCATCATCTAATGGTTTATCATTAAAAAATTCAGTTTCATCTATATGAGTGTAATCAATCAAATCATCATGTCTGGAAATAGGATGACTAGAAAAGTACATCTGCCCTTGTTACCCATACAAGAAGAAGCACACTTACCCTTACCCTTACCCTTAAACATACCTCTTAATCCTTCCATTTTAATTATGTTAATAAATAATTAAAGATAATGAAATTAAGTGCGATAATTAAAATAAATTAACATTAATAATTTAAAAAAGGAACGAAGGTACCAAACGTCGACTTGTAATCGAGGTTGAAAATAGAAACTTTGTTCAATGGATGATCCTCAAGCTAGTTGCCAACTTCAGTCCCAATTTTTTAACTTTGATACAATTATACAAATGAGCAAATAAAATAAAATATTTAGTAGGCAATGTAATTGTAGACTTGTAGAGAGAGATAGATTGAGTTTTGAGTTGAGAGATTAGAGATATTATAAGAAGATTTGTGAGATAAAATGAAGAGAAAATGATGTATTTATAGTTAAAAAATTGGGTTAAAGTATAAATATAGTAACTTAGGGGTTAAAAATAAATATTAAGAGAGTAGGAAGGGTTTATGGGGGGGGGGGGGGGGGGGGGGGGGGGGGGGCAAGCAAAAAATGGTCGTTGCACAACGACCAAAATATAAATTGATCGTTATGCAACAGTCATTTTTGCAAGGGGTCGGGTCGGGTCAGGGCGGGGTCAGGGTGGGTCTGGGTCGGGGCGGGACCCGGCCGACCCGCCCCACTGGCCAGCCTTAGTGTGATCTAGTACGGTGTAAAATAATATGGGCATCTAAATTCAAATCATTGAAACAAGGTCAAATCCATTGGCAAACTCTTGTGGTAGTCAAAATCTTTTCCTTACACCTCAATTAAACCTTGTTCCATTTAGACACATGGGGTAGGGTCCGACTGTGCCATTTAGACACTTTTCGCTAAACAATCAAATATAAAATGTATGTGTAACACACTCGCCGATGATACAGCAAAATGAAAAATTAAATTATGACATGTGTCATTTAATCATATAATAATATAAAAAGTAAATTTTGAGTAAAACTAATATTTCAAAAGAGAAAAAAAATCTATTTTCTAGACCCTACACATTATTAACATAAAAACACATTTACTAACAAAACAAAAATTTTGAAATCATGTTTTTGGTGTTCTTCATCATTTTCATGTGTGTTCTTGTTTCATCCACAATTTTAATCCAAAATTCTAAGAAAACTCCTCCAAATTTGTTATAATTTCAGCTAAAGATTCTCCACGAAGATCCGAAGACAACCCCAACATTAATTTCTTAAAATTTTCATCAAATAAAGTAACTCATCTTAAACCTTCAAGCTTTCGAAAGAACCTTTTAATGGTATTTTGATGAGTTCCTTTGATTTTTTTTTCTTTTTACTAGGAGAGAGCAAAATATTAAGTTGAATTAAAAATGTAATTGATTTTTTTCAGTAGTGATAGCGGCGGTGGCGATGTCGGTGATGGTATAAAAAAGAATGAAGAAGAAGGAAAGAAAAAATACAAAAAAAAAATGAAGAAGTAGAAGAAGGAAATTTAAATATATATATATATATATATATATATGATTTTTGGCCTTTTCACGCGTCTATTTGGTGTGAAATCTACACAACTTGTCAAGTCAGCGAAAAATGTCTAAATGACACAGTAGAGGTCTACCTCAAGTGTCTAAATAGAACAAGATTTAATTAAAATGTCTAAGTGAAAGATCTTGACGAGCACATGAGGTCGTAGATGGTTTTGGCCCGGAAACAATATAGCAGTTGTTCAAATCATTGATAAGCTCCTTCGGATGCCGTTAATATTCAATTATGTGACGTTACATAATTCATTAATTTGAACTTGTACAGTCAGATTCTAATTCTGATTTCTTAAACATTATATTAGGGAACAAGTTAATTGCCCTTTCTATAAATAGAAAACAAATCTGGAATACGCAAGTGACAGTATTCCAAGTACTCTGCTGGTAATATTTCACAAAGTAAACACCAATTAGCTAACTTTATAAATGCTTTTGAACTATGCATTAATGTAGAGGATGTACTAAAAAATAGCGAATCAGATAATCTTCTCCAATTATGTTCTTTCACTTTGTAATTTACAATTCGACCAATCTATTCGATTTGCTACATATGATTGTGCTTTGAACACAAGATGTTGAATTAACCATACACTTCAAATTCCAATTAAAGCATTGTTAATGAAATTGCTCCTTTTAGCATCAAATTGTCAATTTATATTACATGCCCCTTCTTGCACTAGCATTAAGCAATTAATAACAGCTGTGAGCTTGTTGCATTTTCAAATAATAAAGACATGATGCATGTAGTCTCCAATACCCGCACGTTACAATTCTATGTTCTATTATTGTAAAACAATTATGACATAGCAAATAAGGACAGAATTGAATAATCTGCTATGTATCATAATATGAAGCAAAATCCACTACTCCCTCCGTCCCAAAATATTTTTTATTTTTTTTAAAACTTAATTTAATTAAATTTTAAAGCTAAATTAGATTAAATTAATTTAATATTTAAAACTAAAATTTAGATATTTGAACACTATATGAAAAATATTATAAGTTGTAATTCTTCTCCAATTAAATGATAAAAAAATATAACTTAAAATATTTATCAAAATTCAAATAGTTTAACTCTTGAAAAGTGTAACGTGACAAATATAAAATAAGTGAAGGCTTGTTCTTCTTACTAACAATAAAGTTTCTGATTATCTCTAACTTTTGACTTCTACTTTTACTTGTGACACAAAACGAAAAAAAATAAAAAAGAAAAGACAGGAAAACTTTCTACTTTGTCAAATACTCTCTCCGTCCCAATTTGGTTGACATTTTTTATTTTTCGAAAGTCAAACGAGTTATTTTTTATCGTAAATTTTTCATGTATTTTACATATTTTAAACTATTAATTATAGTGACTTATAATACTTTTTACATAGTTTCTGAATATATAAATTTATCTCAAAAAATTTAAAAATACTATATTTAAACACACGGTCAAAATTTAAAAGTTTAACTCTGGTAAAAAAGAAAAATGTCAAACATATTAGGACAAAGAGGGTAATAAATAACCTATCTGAAAAGTAGTAGTAGTAGAGTAGAAGAAGAAATTTAGAGCACAAGAGTATGATTAAGAAGCAAGAAGAAAGAGGATTGTACCAATCAAGAAAGTACTGGGGAGCATGTAAACGTTCACTCAAATGACTACTCTCTCTGAAATTTTTAGCATGTTTCATAATGGGGTAAGATTCAGAACTATTGATAAGAGGATTCAAAAAGGTAAAAAGAATGTCCGTAGGAAAATCAAATCCGCAATAATCAGCTAAACATTAAGCCCTTAGGCCGCTGATCAGTTGAAATTCATATTGTGTTAAGGGAATTCAAAACTTAATATTTATACATAAATAACCAAATTAATATTATATACAATGTAATTTTCCGACGAAGGAGATTTAGTTGAACCCCTTGCACCATCGTAGTTCCGCCCTTGGCCTCATATAGATTTATTGAATTACTTTAATATAAGTTTTATATATTTAAATATCATATAAAAGATATATGGTACAGTCATGTATTTTGAAAATGAGCCTAACTAATAGTAAATCAAAAATTAAATTACTAATAACTCATCAATAGTTATTTCATATACTTATGATTGAACAGAATGAGTAATTCATCTTTCAGTCCTAGTTGGTGAAAAGAAACGAAATGTTGGAGCAAAACTTTATGATGGTGAAACTTAAGTATATGTAATAAGTTAACATCGTTTAAGTATAGTCGGCAAGCTCTTAAACAATCATTTAATCATCATGTAGTGCATGGAGAAAGGAAAAGAAATATTCGGACCATTTCAATTTATGTATCTATTTTTATTTTAATATGTTTTAGAAACTTTTTAATTCCAACATTCAACATAGAATAGGTAAGATCACCAGATTAAAGGATATTTTAACACATATTTAGTTTAAGACTATAAAACTTTAAAAAGCAATATTACTCTCTATGTTCCAATTTATGTGGCACCATTTTCTTTTTGATCTGTCCCAAAAAAATGTCATCTTTCTATATTTAGAAACAATTCAATTTTATAAAATAATTTACAACCACACATTTATATAAGACTTGTTTTGGACTATATATTTCAAAAGTTTTCCTTCTTTCTTAAATTCTGTGTCAAATCAAATGATGTCACGTAAATTGAGACGAAGAAAATAACTTTTTTAAACTTTGTGTTCAATCAAACTAAAATTCATTTTCCAAATACCCCCTTCAATCAAACTAAGATTCATAAATTGAAAAGGAGGGGATCCTAAATTGTCAGGAAACAAAGAAATAAATTGATTAATTGTTGAAGGAGGAGGATTATTGAAGTACAAAAAAGAGGTGATGGGAAGTGTGGTAGGGGGAGTTAGATTAGATGAACATGGGAAACCACTCGATACCTACTCAATGTTCATACCACACTTTTTCTGCAGCTGGGGGTGGGAGGGAGAGAGGTCCCCTTTCTACTTCTCACCTTTTTTCATGTCAAAAAAGTTGTCCCCTAATGTATGTTGTTACCATTTTAATTATTCACTATAATTAAGTAAAGGGTATCCAAATGAGTAGGTTTCGGCTAACCACCATTGTAAAGACCTGGTGAACTGTTCATATTGGTCATCTAGAAAAATTATATACAGTGTACCTACGAGGAGAAGGTACTCTTGAATAGGAAAGAGGGAGAAACAGACGATGAGATCCGTCGCAACCGATAAACATATTTAAACCGACATTAATAAATAGTTTCACGTTAATAAATCATGTCACTTGGTAATAGAATATTTCCCGAATAATCTTTCATTAATTGTATATCTCTTATTCGAGGTAGAATTGTATTCATACTGTAATTAGGTCTCATATTTTATGTAGAATTATATTTTCTATTGTAATTAGGTTGATTAGTTACTTAGTTTAAATATTCTTGTACTACTATATATATTATACATTATTGATGAATACAATCAAGGAACATATTTCTTTATGACATCAGTAGCCTAAAAATACCTCCATCGTCACCGACCATAGCTCTCGGCCGCCACCCCCATGGAACCCTAGTATTTTTTCAGCCATTCTCTCTCCCTTCTCCTCCTAAGTTTCATATTCCATGGCTGACAAAACCAAATTCCATCTTGCACTTGCAGTAAACAACATCAAAAATTTCATCACTATCACCCTTGAGATGGAAAAGAGTCAATACTCCTCGTGGGCGGAGATTTTTAAGATCCATTGTCGTGTTTACGAAGTTATCGACCACATCATCCCTCCTACACCGAAGTTCACAGACCTACCCTCGGCTTCGACTTTTGATGACACACTCTGATCTCATTTGGACGCAATCGTCCTCCAGTGGATATACGACACAATCTCTAATGATCTGTTGCACATCATCATTTAGACCGATGCCACTGCCCACGTTTTGAAAGTATTTTCCACGACAACAAAACTCAACGAGCGTTATACCTTGAAAATCAGTTCAAGGGCGTTCATCAGGACAATTTCCCAAACGTGTATGCATATTGTCAAGAACTCAAGATGCTTGCCGACCAACTCTCCAATGTCGGCGCACCAGTCACTAATCAGCGATTGGTCATGCAACTTATTGTAGGCTTAAACGAATCCTATGACGGTGTTACCATCATCCTTCAGCAATGCACGACGTTACCTCCGTTTTATAAGGCCCGTTCAAAGCTTATTCTTGAGGGAACCCGAAAAATAAAGCGTAGCACCATTCAGGCCAACATTGTCAATGCCGCCCTCACCACCACCGTCGGGCCCTCCGCCGATGGCAGGGCCTCCAACTCCAGCAACCAGAACCGCCAGCCCGAGGACACGCAGCAGCCTGCATCCACCTGTAACAACCGCCGGAGCAGACAGTCCAGCAAAGGCCGCAATAGACATAATTATGGCTACCTACCCGTCGTGGGCCACGTAGGCCCCACCATCATGGGTCTCTCCTCCTAGCCCGTATCCGACATCCTCGTGGACTCCACCTCAGAACCGACAGGCCCACCCTAGCATACTCGGCCCACGTCCCCAACAGGCCTACACAGCACAGGCTCCCCCGCCATCAACTTATGCACCGATTGACATTGAGGCAGCTATGTACACAATGTCACTCAACGCTCCAGATGAAAATTGGTATATGGACATAGGCGTCACATCTCACATGATGGCATCACAAGGTACTCTCTCATCTTATTCCAATTTGAGTAATTTAAATCGGAATATTATTATTGGTAGTGGACAAGGCATTCTCATTCGCGGTTTTAGTCATTCATCCTTATCCCCACCACATTCACCATTAATCTTAAAAATGTCCTCCATGCTCCTAAACTCATTAAGAATCTAATCTATGTGCGATGTTTCACAACTGATAATAATGTTTCCCTTGACTTTGATCTTTTTGGTTTTTCTGTAAAGGATTTTATGACAGGGAGACGAATAATGAAATGTGACAGCACCAGAGATCTCTACCCTATTTCAAACGCCGTCAACAATCTAGCCTCAGTTCCATCAACCTTTGACGCTCTTTCGTTTCCTTATGGCACTCTAGATTAGGACATCCGGAATATTTATTTTACAATCCCTTAAGAAAAATAATTTTATTAATTGCAACTGTATTTCTACGACTCATATATGTGAATCCTACGTTTTTGGGAAACATGTTAAATTATAATTTTCTGCATCCACAAATTGTACGTTACTACCTTTCGATATCATACATAGTGATTTGTGGACGTCCCCTATTTTATGTACGGCTGGCCATCGATATTATGTGTTGTTTTTGGACGATTATTTCAACTTTCTATGGACTTTTCTAATTGACAATAAATCTCAGGTATATCCATTTTTTCCTCATTTAGTGCTCTTGTAAAGAAACAATTTGAAAAGAGCATTAAATGTTTTCAATGTAACAATGGCAGAAAATTCAATAATAATCAATTCAAATAGTTTTGCTCCAATAACGGTCTTACCTTTCATTTTTCCTGCCATCACACCTCCTCCCGAAATGGTAAGGCCGAACGAAAAATCTGAACCATAAACAACCTAATTCGTGCCCTACTTGCTCACGCCTCGATTCCCCCCTCAATTCTGGCATTACACACTCTCCATGGCCACCTATCTTCTAAACATGATCCCAAACAAGTCTCTATCTCAATGGTCACCCACTCAAGTTCTGTTTCGTAGGAACCCCTCCTACCAATACTTGCGTATCTTTGGATGTCTGTTATCCTCTCTATCCGACCACTCACAAACTCCAACCCCAGTCTTCCCCGTGTGTATTTTTAGGTTACCCCGTCAATTATCGTGGTTACTTGTGCTATGACTTGTCAAGTCGTAAAATTATTATTTCACGTCATGTCCTATTTGATGAGTCTCAATTCCCCTTTGCCTCCCTAAACACGCCACATCGGCCTTCCTATGACTTCCTAGATGATGGCATGAACCCTCTTTTAATTCATCATTTACATAGTCCGGGACACACTGCCCATCTGGTTCTGCTGACGGTGGCCCGGAACAGCCCGCCTCAAAGTGATTCCGCAGCCACCTCTCTGCAAACCAAGCATCGGCCAGCCGGTCCCGCCACCCCTGCCCTTCCTCCTTTTCCCGGCAGTCCTGTGGCACACACCCCCTCCCATCCCGCATCCCGAGACATGCTCTCAGACGATGGAAACCCGTGCGATGAACGAAATTCATAAACCTAAACAACTATTTAACCTATCCATTTTAGTTGTCCCTTCCCCTGTCCCTCGAAATCCGAAAGATGCCTTGTCTGATCTAAATTGGAAAGCCGCAATGATTGACGAATATAATGCTCATATTGATAATAATACATGGGACCTAGTACCCCATCCACTTGATGCTAATATTATTCGTTCTATGTGGATTATTAGACATAAAAAAAATCTGATGGTTCTTTTGAGAGGTACAAGGCTCGTCTTGTAGGTGATGGCAGGTCGCAACAGGTGGGAGTGGACTGTGATGAAACGTTCAGCCCGGTCGTAAAGCCCGCAACCATTCAGACCGTCCTCAGCATTTCTCTATCCAAGTCTTGACTCATTCATCAGCTTGATGTCAAGAATGCCTTCTTACATGGGGATCTTCATGAAACGGTATATATGCATCAACCTATGGGTTTCAGGGATCCTATTCATCTAGATTATGTGTGGATGTTGAGAAAATCGCTCTATGGACTGAAACAGTCTCCTCGAGCATAGTACTAGCGGTTCGCCGATTATGTCTCATCTATCGATTTTTCACATAGCAGATCCGATCATTCCATGTTCATCTACAACAAGGGTACATACATGACTTATCTATTATTATATGTTGATGACATCATCCTCACCACATCATCTGATGCTCTCCGTCGGTCCATTATGTCTCTTATTTCCTCTAAGTTTACTATGAAGGATCTGGGGGCCCTGAGTTATTTCTTGGGCATCTCTGTCACTTGACATTCTAGCGGCCTATTTCTGTGTCAGAAGATGTACGCCGAAGAGATATTTGACCGTGCAGGCATAACATCTTGGAAATCATCCCACACGCTAGTAGACACAAATTCCAAGCTCAGCGCTGATTCGGGCCCCCCATATTCAGACATGACTCACTATCGTAGCCTAGCTGAGGCCTTTCAGTACCTCACATTCACGAGACCTGACATATCATATGTCGTGCAACAAATCTGCCTACACATGCACAATCCGACGGAAGCACACATGCATGCCCTCAAACGTATTTTACGACACGTCCAAGGTACACTTCACTTCGGATTACATCTATACATGTCCTCGCTCACTAGTCTCACTGCTTATTCTGATGCTGACTGGGGTGGATGTCCTGACACCTGACGCTCCACGTCTGGTTGCTGCGTTTTCTTCGGAGATAACCTATTATCTTGGTCTTCCAAAAGGCAACCTACATTATCCCGATCCAGTGCCGAAGCAGAGTACAAAGGTGTCGCCAACGTCGTCCCTGAATCTTGTTGGATCTGTAACCTTCTACTTGAGCTTCACTGCCCAATTCAAAAGGCAATACTGGTCTACTACGATAATATTAGTGCTATATATCTTTCCGTCAATTTCGTCCAACATCAGCGCACTAAACACATTGAGATGAACATTTATTTCGTTCGCGAAAAAGTGGCCCGTGGTCGAGTTCGTGTCCTTCATGTTCCTTCCAGATATCAGATTGCCGACATTTTCACCGAAGGACTTCCACGCATACTATTTGATGATTTTCGAGCTGGTCTCAGTGTTCGTGAACCTCCCGCTTCGACTGCAGGGGTGTAATAGAATATTTCTCGAATATTCTTTCATTAATTGTATATCTCTTATTTTAGGTAGAATTGTATTCCTATTGTAATTAGGTCTCCTATTTTAGGCAGAATTATATTTTCTTGTAATTAGGTTGATTAAGTTACCTAGTTTAAATATTTTTGCACTACTATATATATTGTATATTATTGATGAATACAATTAAGTCTATGGTTTCCTGGAACTAAAGAGATACTTCATCAGTCCAAACCTTTATTAATTTTTGAGTTCTTAAGCTCCAATGATTCAGCTGTAGCTGGTCAGATTATCACCAAATCAAATTGAGACAAATAGAGTACATTCATCTTCTCCTGATTTCTGATTAAATCCAATCTCATTAACCTATATAACAAGTAAACTCTGCAACGATTGGAAAATAGCGATCGGGTAGGATCCATTCACAAAGATGCTAATTAGCCCGTTAGTATATTAGCTTGTCATTCTCATACACCATACTTATAATGTATAAATTTATCATTATGAGAGTTGAAAAGATGACGGGTTACTTCCACTACAATATGACGGTTATGATTTGCAAAGAAAAAGGTCTGCATCTTCTAGAAGACGTATAGGTTGTGGACAAAGGAAATTCATCTGTTTCGCAAGAATTTCGGATGATTTGGTAACACAAGTAGTAGATCTCCTAAATTAGTATTTACTATTCAGATACTACAACAACCATGAACGGGACTTTACATTAATGAAACGATTGCAAGAACAAAAGAAGCTGACTTATGTCAATTATCACATGGAAGATGCATCTTTAAACACACCAGAAAGCTCCTTTTTCAGTTTCCGTCAAAGGTGACATTCGACCATCAGTGGCTTTTTGGTACATGTCCCCCATGACCCTACGTGCACTTTTCCAATTAGTCAACTTCATCAATCTCCAATATGATTAAAGGTTTCTTGCAAATCTCTCCAATTATAGAGCACTAACAAACTCTAAATATAAATCACCCCACTGGTGACAGAACTAGTTAACAAGCACTCCCTCCGCCCATAATAAGTTTCATCTTAGTCAAAAATACTCATATTAAAAAACTAATAATACAATGAGAAGTTTAATAGACTACCCCTATTTAATAGAAATAAATTACTTTTTCCTAGGTCTCTTAATTAGAACATGTATGAGTAGTAATCATTTATGTCTTGAATAAAGAGTTTATCAATAAATGTTTAGGGTATAGTTAGAAAAAAATAGTCAATTTATATCTTGAATTTCTAAGATAATACTTATTTTGGGACAAATTATTTTTACTAAAATGACGCTTATTATGAGACGGAGTGAGTATACATCATCCTGCAATGCTGGACCGACAATCATGCCCCTGCCATCTAGTAGTAATTACTAATTAGTTAACTAACTTCCTTTTATCCATACCCATCAGATCAACCGGCTCAATATCTACCCTACCCACTATTAGACGTGATATCTTCCCTAACACTAACAACAGAATTAATTATGTGAAAGGTAAAACTTAAAGCATAAAAATAAGATATGAATGAATTAAAATTATCATCCATCTATGAACAATTACATCTAGGGTCCTCAATAATTTTAATTCATTCATTTCTTTACAAGAAAATAGACTCTTGTGATTTGACCTTTTGCAAAACCCCGCGCATAGAAAAAGCTTAGTGCATCGAGCCGCTCTTCTAATCAAACAACTAAAAGGGTCAATGAATTAGAAAGAATTTATCACAAGATTATTACTTTTGTGATTTCTTACTACCTGATAAAATATAATGCTATTCAATATTTATTAACTATTCTTTTCAAAAATCAGATCTTGTCGGTCCTCTTTTATTTGGGTCAATATTTATAAGATTAAAAATAAAAAAGGTCAAATGCAGAGTAAAAAATTATCATTCATCAGAATGTTGAATTGTCTGGCCACTGTGACTTTTGTGTTAGTAGAGTAGAAATTCTGTAATTTTTTCGTTAGAAAATATAGTTATATAATTTTGATAAAAAAAATAGTTATGTGAGATAAATGTGTCAGTGAAGGACTATGATAGTAATCATATTTTGGAAACTAGATAATCTCCCACGATTAGAATTTATTACTCCCTCCGTCCCAATTTGTTTAAAGGTTGAGTAGATTTAGAAGTTAAATATTTTTTTCTATCACTTAATTTTAAAGATAGATTTTTTAAGTATTTATAATAAAATTTAGATATTTGAAAACTACATAAAAAGTATTATAAACTGCATAAGTAATACTTTACAATATATGAAAAGAATTTAAGAAAATCATAATCAATGAAAGAGTTGTTTGACCAACTGAACAAACTTTAAACAAATTGAGATGGAGAAAGTATTATTCTAACTAATCCCACATCGAATTACAGTATTATATGGTGATGCACACAATGAAAAAAAAGAGCTCAAAACTGACCTTTGGATGTCGGTTTTTGGGCTATACGGATCGCAAAGCGGTGGTCGGTATAAAAAAAGTACCTCCGGAGGTCAATATACCTAAATATAAAATATACATTGACGAAGAAATAGTTAGTATGCTTACAAATTCTAAAAGTTTGTGCCTAAATATACACATTATTCTGATCGATCAATGCTAAATGAAATGGAAAGAATTATGGTCAAATTTGGAAAAGCTGGTTTAGATTAAGGCTGGCCAGTGGGCCGGGACGACCCAACCCGACCCCGCCCCGACCCTGCTTAGTAAAAAAAAAAAATCGGTAGCGGGACTCGAATCGGGACGGGACAATGTCTCGTCCCGACCCGTCCCGAGCCCGCCCTAGGCCCGCCAGACCCGAGCCCGCCCCGAGCCCTTCCCGAGCCTGCCCCGATCCCGCCCCTAGTCCCCCCTTTGCAAATATAATCATTGCACCAACGGCCATTTTAGATTTTGGACGTTGGGCAACGGCCATTTTTGGCTTCCCCCCTACCCCTTAATATTTATTTTTAACCCATAAGTTATTGTATTTACACTTTAACCCAATTTTCCAACTATAAATAACTCATTTTCTCTTCATCTTTCTCACAAATCTTCCTACAATCTCTCTAATCTCTCAATATATCTCTCTACAAGTCTACATTATTTACTAAATATTCAATTTTATTTATTCATTTGGGAATTGGGAGTGAAGTTTGCAACTAGCTTGAGGATCTTCCATCGAGCAAAGTTTCAATTTTCAACCTCTCGATTACACGTCGACGTTACGTTGGCGTTTGATACATTCGTTCCTTCATTAAATTATTATTGTCTGTTTATTTTATTTAGCGCACTTAATTTTATTATCTTTAATTATTTATTATCATAATTAAAATGAAAGGATTAAGAGGTATGTTTAAGGGTAAGGGTGTTTCTTCTAGTAGGGGCAACCAGGGCAAGAGTACTTCTAGTCATCTTATTCCTACACATGATGATTTTGTTGATACTCAACATTTTCCTACAATACCATTAGATTTAGACGAGGAGCTATTTTCTGAAACTCAAGAAGACTTTAATTTAGACGATGATCTAGATGATACACCCACTAATGTTGATGACAACACACCCACTAGTGCACCTTCAACTGAAATGTCTCCTATTCCCCCTAGTATGAGACGAGGTCCAACAAAATGACCATTAAAATAAGATGCATGGACATTTTTTGATAGGGACGTAGAGAATCAAGTAGTTATATGTAAAATTTGTAAAAATGTTTTAAAATTTAAAACTGAAAAAGGTCACGGTGGGACGGGGGGTTTAATTAGACACGTAGTAAAGGCTCATCCAGCTAGGTATGCCTAATACTAGGCTTCAAAACCGGGTGCGCAAATGGCTGCTCCATTGGGACAAGGTTCACATACTAATAATGTCTCAAACCAAGTACAGAGTCAAATTAACCCTATGACGGGGGGAATTGTAGGCCCTAAATACAATAAACATAGAGATAGGGAAGCAATATCAAAATTAGTTGCTGTGGAGGGTTTGCCTTTTTCATTTCCTTCATCTCCCGGTTTTATTCATTATATTAGAGATATATATAATCCTGCTTTTAACGGTTTTCCTAGATCAACTGTTAAGAGAGATGTATTTAAATTCGCACATGAATATCAACAATATTTACGTTATTCATTATATCATTTTAATGGCAAAGTATCTATCACGTTTGATATAGGTCGTACTACTAACGACCATGAATATTTAACGGCAACTTGTCATTGGATAGATTATAAATGGTCTATGCAAAAACGTATCTTAGCGTATAGATATATAGATGATAGGCACACTGGTTCTTTTATTGCAGATAATATTTATCAAGTGTGTCATTATTATGGAATAACCGATAAAATTATGACTATTACATTAGATAACGTTTCTTCTAACAATTACACTATTACAATTTTAAAAAATAGTTTAAATCCATCTTTTCCAGATCATTTTCATATAAAATGTGTGTGTCATATATATAACTTAATTGTAAAGGATGGTCTATCACTTTTTCAAGACATTCTTAGTAAAATACAATTTGCTATAAATTTTATTTTTAAAAGTAATAGAGTACAACGAAGAAAAGAATATAAAAAAAATTGTCACGATTGTGGACTACCTTATAGAAAAATTCCAGGAGAAGTATCCACTAGGTGGAATTCTTTATACGAGCAACTACTTGTTGCTTATGACTATAGAAAATCTATAACTTTATTTTTTAACTCTCATAATCAAAATTCAGCTGATATGGTTGTAGATAGTGATTGGGTAAAAATTTCCGAACTTATTGTATTTTTAGAGAAATTTTTTCAAGCAACAAAAGAATTTTCCGGTATATATTATCCTACTATTTCAACTATGTTGTTTTATATAACTCTAATATTTTTATTACTTAGTGAATATATGAAAAAACCAGCTTATATGGCAGCTATTAAAAAATGTTTATCAAAATAAAAAAATATTTTATTCCTATTCCCACAATTTATATTATTGGTGTTGTATTAAATCCGACTATTAAAATAGACGGTACTAAATCACTAATTGAAACTATTTACGATTGTATAGAAGTACTACCACCTCCAAGTCTCAAAAATCTAAATCACCCACCACATATTGAACAAACTAAAGAAGAAGTGTTGTCTAGCGTAGAAGACCAATGCAAAAAAATATATAGGTTTTACCAATAAGAAAATGCTAGTAACTTACCGGCTTCCATATCATCTTCTTCATCTTCAACACAACCTCACAAAAGACATGTTGTTTCTGCGACTAGTATTGAAAGCCTCGGAAATAAAATGTGCGGCCGTACCGCTACTAACCAAATTAGCGAGTTGGATATTTTTGTTTTGCAGGGTTCTGTACCGTACCAAGAAGTTATCAATGAAGATGAACATGAAGACTTGCTGAAATACTGGAGGGGGAATTAAAACACCTTTCCAACACTTTCAATGATGGCCCGAGATGTTTTGAACATTCAAGTGTCATCAACTGCGTCTGAAAGTGCTTTTTCTGCCGGCAGATATCAAATAGGAGACCACAGATACTCATTAGCCGGAGACATCTTGGAAATTGCAGTATTATTCAGAGATTGGATACGAGCGGAGCGGAGAAGGTGCGGTCAACCGGAGATCAACGAAGAAGAAGACGAAAACTACAACGAAATCTTATCCGAAGGTGGTGGAAGCGACATGGATCAATTTGACCAACAAATACCAATTCCAACCGAAGAACCACAGGAAATTATCAAGCAATTAGAACAGGTTTTTTTTAGGATATAATTTTTTTAATTGCAATTTTATTATTTAATTTGCAACTTTTGGACAACACCACAAAGTTGCAATTTAGACAATTGTATTTGTATTACAAAAAAAATTATATGTCTATTAAATAATATAAGAGGCTCAAAAACAGCCTTGGAATGTTTTTATTACACTATTTTGTCTTGTTTATTGAGTTTTTTTATACATATGTTATTAAAAAAAAAAAAAAAAAAAAATCCGCCGGAACCCGCCCCGATCCCGACCCCGCCCCGCCCAGACCCGATTCTGACGGGATCGGGACGGGACTGGAGCAAGTCCCGCTAGACCCGACCCGCCCCCTTCGCCAGTCCCGTCCCGACCCCGACCCCGCCAAAACCGGCCAGGCAGACCCGAGCCCGGCCCACTGGCCAGGCCTAGTTTAGATACTCTAAAAATGCAAGCATTAAGTTGTCTCGAATTTTACTCTATTTGAACAAACCCTTAACTGGAGCTCAAATAGAATCAAGATGAATTGAGAAGGTGAAGAATATATCTTAGTGTTTGGATGAATAAATTTTACAAATGGTCATATAATCAGTGCCGGCTTTTTAAAAGTTATTTACTCCCTCTGTCAATTTTTAATTATTTTTTTACTTGTGGATTATACTAAAATTTATATTCTACTTTTGCTTATTCACTTTAGCATATTAAAATAATTTTTTCATATTTTTTTATCCTTAACAATAACTACGCATCACAAGATTTCCTTAAATGCCAATATGTATGGTATTAAGGTAAAATATGAAAAACGTAATTACTTTATTATTGTAAAAGTAATTACACCAAGACTTGAACATTATAACTTTACCACAATATACACCAAATTCTTACCCTTTTATTTTTACCAACACTTGACACTCACACTTTAGCTTACACACACTTTACACTCACTTGGACACTTTTTGGATGCACACTTAGCACTTAAGTACTCACTTCTTACTTGAGTACAACTTATTTGCTCTCAATTCTTGAGAACTTCTTACTCACTTAATTACAACTCAAATAGACCACCTCTATTTATAGGTGGTGATGAAAGAATCTAGTTAGGATACTTAATTACTACTATATTTTAGAATATTCTTCACTACCTTTTTCTAGAATCACTCTTCTATTTATTTCTAGAGTTATTATTTCTAGACTCCACTCTAGAACTTTCATCCTAAAGTTCTTCTTTCAACTCTCTAGAACTACTTGAACATTCTAGATTGATTATCCATTGTCTTGGTTATTAAGTTGATGATGACTTTTAACACTCCCCCTCAACACCAACTTAATTTGTTTTTGCATCCCTAACTCTTCTTCAGCTACAACAACATTGGTGTACTTGGGATTTGGCTTTCGAACTCTTGTCGATCTCCGAGGCTGTGGGCTTACTCCTTTTTGGTTGACGGTCTTCTACTCTTTGATGCATGCATGTTTGCCATGGATTCTGTGTTGCCTCGTCCTCGGTATTTTCTTCCTCACTTTGATCTTCATGTTCCTTTTCTGGACTTGGATGTACTTCAACAATTTGCTCCCCCATCTTCTTATGCAAATTGTCTTCTATTTCCTTGGAATCTGGTAACTCTTCCTTTCGAGGTGACCACCATGATGCTGCCTCATCGAATACCACATTTCTTGATGTATAACATTTTCCAGTTGTTGGGTCGCAGCATTTCCACTCTTTCCTTTGGCTGTCGTAACCCACAAAGATACACCTATCGCCTTTTTATCAAATTTGCTACGTAGATGACTTGGCACAAACACATAGCACACACAACCAAATACTCGAAAGTGACATACTGCAGGTTTACTACCCCACCGTTTTTCAAGGGGTGAAACGAACCCTAACTTCGCTTGAGGAAGTCTATTGATGACATGAGCTGATGTTTTCATACCTTCTGCCCAAAATTTTCCTGGAACATTACATATCTCTGCAAGATGCCGATTCTTCCTCTCAGTTACTCCATTCTGTTGTGGCGTATTTGCATACGTGAATTGATGGCATATGCGTCATTCTCGTAGGTACTGAGAGAACTCATCTGATGTATATTCACCACCGTCGTTTGTTCGGAGGCATTGGATTTTCTTGCCGAGTTCTCCTTCCGTTACTTCCTTGAACTCTTTAAATTTTGAAAAAGTTTCAGATTTTTTTTAGAAAGAAAACCCATATGTACCATGAGAAGTCGTCAATGAATGTAATCATGTATAACTGATTGATGATTGCTTGACTTGCCCGAATACGTTAGAATGGACCAGCTCCAATGGTGCTTTGGCTTTGGCTTTGGCTTTGAACTTTGAGTCTTCATACGGTAACTGATGCGCCTTACCGTATTGGCAACCTGCACAAATGGTCTCTGTTCTGACCTCGAGTTGAGGAAGACCCTTCAACATAGATTTCTTCATCACCACCTTGAGTTTGTGATAGCTTACATGTCCAAGTCTTGCATGGCACAAATCAATTGTTTCATTCTTTCGAGACAATTTTGCCATACGCACACAGGCTATAGTGCTAAGTTGCTATGTCGCTCACACACTCCAAAAATGACGCCCGCTAGCTTGGCGGGCGGAGCGCTCGTTATCCTGACTTTTCTCTTTGTTGGGTCTGCACTCTTGTGTCGGATCCTCAAAAAATGCACTGAGGATCCGACACGCATCCAACAACATTTTTAAAGAGTCCGAGCAACATAGCTAAGTTGTGCTCCTCACATAAGATATTGTTATACTGTCCCTTGCAGGAATTGAGAACTTGGCTGCCAACTTATGGACTGTAAATGGTGATGAGACGGGAAATGCTAAGGGAGAACTTCTTTGTGGTTTAAGTCTTCCACCTTCTGGGGAGTCACAAGAAAATGCTAAGGGAGAACTTATTTGTGGTTTAAGTCTTCCACCTTCTTATTACTTACCAGGACATGATTCACAGCCAAGTCCCTCGGTCAGAAAACCAAGTGAAAATGACAGGATAGTTGAAGAAGTTGAAGAGGAAGTTGTCGAGTTGGAGTTCTTTGACACAGCAGCAGTTGATAAGCTACACACACATAATGCATACTGTCCTAACTGCAGTTCTTGTATAACCAAGGCTGTCCTCCGAAAGGTAAAGCGAGAAAGAAGGATTGTAATAGAAACTGGTGATCGTGGTGACCAAACATCGGATCTAGTTGGATGCTTGTCATGCTTCAGTGTTTTCGTTCGTATAGGTATACTTTCCAAGTTTTATGCTCTTCTGAGTATCTCATCTAAGTGTAGAGATGTATGACTATGTTACAATAAAGTCACTATTAAAATGTTGATTCATTTGTTATCCTTGCGTTTGATAACAATACCAGTGAGCTCAAACTTTTACTTTAAGGCAGGGAAAAAAGGCGCTGCCAAGTATTGATGGTTTGTGTTTCAGCAGCATTTGGGTTGACATGGTCTAATGCTCTTTGAGCTATAAGTGTAAATCTGCACTCAACTCTACTACATACTTCCTCCATCCCAATTTATGTGGCACCATTTGACTTGTCACAGAGTTTAAGAAAGAAAGAAAAACTTTTGAAATGTGTGGTACAAAACAACCCTTATATAAATGTGTGGCTATAAATCATCTCATAAAGTTAAATTGTTTCTAAATATAGAAAGGTAAAATTATTTTTGTGATAGAAAAAAAGGAAATGGTGCCACATAAATTGAGACAGAGGGAGTACAATATAACATTTTCCCTTTTTGACTGTTTTAGGTCTTCGGTCATGTGAAGAAGAGGCAGATATAAAACTTGTAGGATAAACATCAACTGTTTTAGGCTTCTCTTTATGTCTAAGCCCCCTTTTCATTTTTAAAAATTTTCCCGCATCAAGTTTTGACGTGGGTATGTTGAATCATATAAGAACGACTTTTTACCCCAGTAAGGATACAGAAGAAACTTGAGCAGTAACTAGCATTGGTGAATGATACATAGTTTTGGCAAGATTGTTCATCTGCAGTTTATTTGTAGCGTGAAGTTTTAAGATGATACTTTTGGATTGATTTGGTGATCTTCATTCTCTTTGCATGAGCTTTCACTATTAAATAACTTTTTTGGACTTTGTTAGCTCCTTAACTTTAGATTAGCCTTTTGTAATAGAGCTGACAATGTCTTTTACTTTTCTATGCTATGTAAATTTTGCATCTTCTTGATGCCTTCTATGAAATACATTATCTTATCAAAAAAAGAACTTCATCTATATTACTCATTTTCATTTTGTTGACTCCCCTAAAAACAGCAAACTTACAAATTGATAGTGTAAAGTTTATAGTTCTAACCTTATAGTGTTCCCTCTAAGTTCCAAGTGCAATCATTTTAAAATTTACATAAATTAATGGACATGTATCGGACAAATTTCCAGACATGATTAGTACAACATTTCTTCATAACTGTATGCAGACTTCAGATGCTTGATCAATTTATGCAGGAAAGAAGCTCAATCCCTTCCCGCTTTTTGGAATTGGAGACAAACTCTGTGCCTTCTAGGTCTGAACGCCAGTGGCAAATAAAGGTACTTAGTCGCGATAGTTTATGCATTTTGAATCATCCTGTTGCTTTCAGTAGGTGTTGTAAGCCAGTAACCACTTCCATGCATGATTATTGCAGTCGTTTGTACAGCTTTCTAGTTCAAATAATTGATTTAGTTACATTAGAAACATCGTAAGAAGAAATGGTGCTAAAGATCGTGGAAATTTTCTTTTCATCAGTCTTGGTGTGAGTTTGACTGTATGTTAAAACTGAGCAGAGAGGTGTTTTGATTAAAGTTTGTAGGGAAATATGTTGTGCTAAATAGCTACATAATGCAGGAGATGATTGGCGAATTCCTATGGGAGATGCAGAAGCTTCATCATCAAAGGTCAATCCCAGATATACAACAAGACTGATAGAATTCATGAAAGTCTTTTATTCATAACATGAATTCTTACAAAGCAATAACAAGATAATAAAATAATATTATTCTTGAGAGCTAAAAGTGCAAGTAAAAGAAAAGCAAGTAAAGCCCTTTATATAGGGTCTATTACATGGGATACAAATATGTTTTTCCAATGTGGGACAAAAGCAAATGCTAATATCTCCTCTCAAACTCGCGATGGTGTAGACAGAAGCATCGAGAGTTTGCCAAGAAAGAACCGGTGACGCTTTAAGGTATGCGCCTTTGTGAAGAAATCTGCAAGTTGCATCGAAGATGAGACAAATGGCAAGGATAGAGTGCGCTCCTGAAGATGATATCGAATAATATGACAATCAATCTCAATATGCTTGGTACGTTCATGAAAGACTGTGTTGTGCGCAATCTGAATAGAACTCTTATTATCACAATACATCGGTGTTGGTGAAGAAAGACAGACACACCATATCAACCAATAACCGACGTAACCATACAATCTCACACGTAGTAGAAGCCATAGCACGATACTCGCCTCGGTTGAAGAGCGAGAAACCACATCTTGTTTCTTACTTTTCCATGAGATGAGTGAATCTCCTAAAAATACACAATAACCGGTAGTTGATTTTCGATCGGTTAGGTCACCACCAATCTGCATCGAAAAATGCACGAAGCTCCAAGGATGAGGTCGATGGAAACAAGAGACTCGATAAATCGTTCCTCGAAGATAGCGAAGAGTACGCATAATCTGCACCCAATGTACGGATGTAGGAGAGCAAACAAACCGACGACGACAATGTGAACAGCATATTGCAATGTCGGGCGAGTAATGGTGAGGTACACCAGACTCCCTACAACTGAACGATATAAAGTGGGATCAGGAAGAGGATCCCCGTCAGTAGGTGTATATCGAACATTAACCTCAAGAGGAGAGTCAACTATACGAGTATCTGTGAGACGGGCCCGCTCAAGAATATCTGCAGTGTACTTAGACTGAGAGAGAAGATATCCCTTCTCGAATAAGCTACCTCAATGCCTAAAAAGTAACGTAGATGACCTAAATCTTTCATCTCAAAACGGCGAGATAAAGTAGATTTTAGGTTTGCAATACCATCAATATCATCACCTGTAATGATCATGTCATCAACATACAACAAAAGCAAAATACAACTTGCAGGGGATGATTTAACAAATAACGCCGAATCATGAAAGCTGGAAATAAACCCAAGAGATGATACTACGGTGGAGAACTTGTCGAACCAAGCTCTTGGAGCTTGTTTGAGACCATACGAGCTTTCTTAAGCACACGCACACTTGTCCCGGACTATGTGAAACACCGGGTGGAGGGACCATGTAGATTTCTTCTTGAAGATCCCCATTTTAAAAAGCATTTTTAACATCCATTTGTGAAATATGCCAATGACGAACGAGAGGCCACCGCAATAAGAACCGGACAGATGTCATCTTTGCAACGGGTGCAAAAGTCTCTTCATAATCCATACCATATTCTTGAGCAAAACCCTTTGCAACCAAACGAGCTTTATATCGCTCAATAGAACCATCAGACTTTGTCTTAATCTTGTACACCCATCGAGAACCAATAGTTTTCTTACCAGTCGGTAGAGAAACCAAATCCCAAGTACCAAGTTTTGTTCAAAGCAACCGGTTCCTCATTCATAGCCTCTTGCCAAAGAGGATCACGAGCTGCCCCGAGTAGGATGTAGGCTCGCGAGAGAGAATTAATAGAAACTAGAAAGGAAGCGAATGATGGAGCATAGCAAGAATAATCAAAATCGGATACCTGAGTAGATCGCAGAGTGCGTTTAGGATAGCGAGGTGGATCTGGATCTGCAACCACAAGAGGTTCTGAAATAGGCGTAGGAGGGGGCTGAGTATCAATATCATGGGACCTGCCAGAAGACTGAGAAGGAACAGATGATATAGATGTAGAATCAGATGGACAATCAGCATCAAAGGGATCAATATCAATAAGGTCAGATTTTGTCATACCATGTGAGGTAGGTGGGATGGAAAAGAAAGGAACATGCTCAATAAAGGAAACATTACGAGACACATACAATTTTCCAGAAACTGGATCATGACAACGATAACCTTTCTGCCCAACCCCATATCCAAGAAAAACACAAATGGCGACACGAGAAGATAACTTAGTACGCTCTGCATGTGGACGTAGAACAAAACATGTAGAACCAAAAACTCTCAAATGGGAATATAGTGGGGTGTGACCAAATAGTCTAGTATACGGAGAAATACCAGAATTATGAGAGGTAGGGATCCTATTAATAAGATAAACAGATGTAAGGACAACTTCTCCCCAAAATTCACTAGGTACACTAGCGGACAAAAGCATGGATCTAGCTGTCTCAACAATATGCCTATGTTTTCTCTCGGCTACCCCATTTTGTTGTGGTGTATCGGTACAAGAAGACGATGTATTGTACCATCAGCTTTGAAAATACCAGAAAGATCCCCACTAGTATACTCACCTCCTAAATCAGCCCGAAAACATTTAATAATGGTAGAATGTTGAGTTTTCACATAGGCTTGAAACTCAACATAAGTATGAACAAAATCAGAGCGTCTTTTCAACAAATAAACCCAACAATGACGAGTATAATCATCAATAAAGGAAACATAATATCTGGAGCCACCCTTAGTAGGGATAGGTGCTAGCCCCCAAACATCTGAATGAACTAGATCAAATGGTGCGAGAAAAGTAGAAGTACTAAGATTAAAAGGCAAACCAGAAAATTTTCCAAGTTTACATCCACTACAATCAGAAATATCATCGATTGTAAATCACCAAGAACACCAGTATTACACATAAAACGCAGGCGAGAACCTGATACATGACCAAGTCTAGAGTGCCACAAATAAAACTTCGAAGAGGAATGTGTTAAATGAAAAGAAGACAGATTAACAGGCATAGTTGCTGCATGAGTAGGAAGATGCAGCTCATCCAAAACATATAGACCTCTCCCCTTTCTACGCCCTGTCCCAATCACTCTCTTGGATTTTAGATCCTGCACATAACAAGAATTAGGGAAGAGTCCAATAAAACATCCGAGTCACATATTTGACCAAAGCGAAGCAAGATTTATATGTAATTTTGGAATGCAATAAACATCGAGTAATGATATAGTGGATGTATGAATGGTGCCAATGCTGTCAATGGCATAGGTGTGCCATCGGCCGATCACAACGAAGTGGAAGGGGAGTCGAGAAGACATAGATACAAAGACGGAAGAATCGGGAGACATATGATTTCCGGCTCCGAGTCCAAGATCCAAGAAGGCGAAATGATACACGAACCAATAGATGGTGATGAGCGGAAGGAACGAAAGAGCATAAGACCGAGAATTCTGTTGAAACCGTTGGAAGGCGAGGAACTTCGAAATTGGTCGGCTACGAATCGATCGTGACTCACAGAGGCTCCTGAAGCTGGGTGATCAAGAGAGGGCACAAAGGCAGCCTGAGTCGGTGGATACAAGTTCTGGAATTGACCCCCAGAATATGGCTTCTGTTGAGAAGGCTTCTGTCCTTGTCCCGAATGTGGAGGCTTAGAACCTGACGTCTTCCGTAGCTCAGGAACATGAATTCTTACAAAGCAATAACAAGATAATAAAATAATATTATGTATTTTTGCTTTAAACTTTCTCTGTGTTCTCCAATTCATGTTTTGTAAGCTTTCGGTACCTCTGATAATTTGGATGGTTTCTTAGAGATGTCGACTGCACATTTGAATTTGACTGTACATATGTGAATTTTGTGATAAATAAATAATGCGTTAGGCAATAATGTAGCACAAATTGTCCAATTTAAAGTTGTACCATGGCATAAATCTTTATAGATTAACAGAAAAATTAAAATTATGAGAAGGTGTTACATAAAGATTCGCAGTGCACAAACACATTATGCACACACGAAGTAAAGAATAGTTACCATTGTGTTCATTTGTTCTATTTTGCTACCAGTTAAACACGACAAACAGTCCTGTTGTCATCTCTAGCAAAACTGTTGCTGGACTCCTTGGTGAAGTTACTGCAGAAATCCAAGCTTTGGTTTAGTGGCGACAGTGCAATGCGTGATGTATGGATTACGCACACTTCACGAGTTTGAACATAAACCTGCTGCGCACTAAAGCCCGATCTTAAGTAGAGAAGGATAACTGAGCGTATCCATGATCCATCGATTTTCGAACGTGGGCCAGCTGACACACATTCGAAAATTTTCGAACGTGTGTCAGCTGGCCCTCGAGATTTCTCCGTCTTTTAGAAAGTCTTTTTCTTCATTATGAAGTGCATAAAGTGACATGCAAATCCCAGAGAAGATCAAAATGCCCTGAATTCTAGAACCTGCTATGGTATAATTTTCTTGCAGTATCCATAATCCTCTACTGTATATCCCAGATAATTATACTCCCTTTACTAAAATTTTCTTCTTGTTGGATTTCCTTTGCACATGTAGTCACAATATACAGTTACAGAGCCCAAAAAAGGAGAGCTTGACTTAAAGAATGATTTAATCTAAAGTTTGTAAAATCAGAAATTCCATTTTGGTGATGAATTTACTGCACTTTGACGGAGTCTGGTTGGTGGCTCTAAGTCGTTCCGTTTCTTCATGATTGAAGATACCGTCGGGCTAAAATAGTCATTACCCCTTTGAGAATTTGCCCCTTGGGAGTAGACTTTCCTTCCTTGCGTACTGCTCCTCTGCTGTTCTAGCATTGCTCTGCGAGCACCTGCATTTTGTTGGCCTGCTCCCCATCTAGTGTAGTTCATACAACTTTGGCTCCTCCCTACCTGTTGATACCTTCCCTCTCTAGGACTTGGAAAATTTCGACTTTCAGCAGTTTCAGCAGAATACATTGTTACCTCCCCGTCACTACTGTATCCATTTTCCATTTCCAATATCCTTATAGGAGAAGAACTTGATTGAACTTCACTCTGGACCCCATTTACAGATCCAGTTGAAGCAATCTCAGCATTTGCCATAGGATTGGACTGCCATATTTCACTTGGTTTGCCTTTTCTCACTGGAGGTTTGTTGACAAAATTTTCACCAAAGCTGGAAGGGATTTTTCTGGCAGGTTGTGGTAAGCCGGGAAATTTGGCAATCCTAGGTGGAAAGTTAATATCCAAAAGCTGGATCTGAGTACCTTCCTTCATCCTAACTGGTACCGAAGTCAAATTTGGTGACTCATAAATTTTAGGAGTTGGAATTCCATGTACATGAATGACAGCATGAGGATCGGTAATTAATGCTTCCTCTTCCATATTAGTTGCGACAGCTGAACCGCTTGGTCCAGACTGCTCTCTAGGTTTAGACAATCTGTTCGATGATGATGGAGTCCCCGCATTTTCAGCTTCAGTTGACTTAAAAACACGCCTCATGGTGAAGGAAGCAGAAGAATGATCGCTCTTTTGACCAGCTGACATCAACCGAATTATTGGTAACTTGGGTTTGTTGAGGTCATCAAGGTTTCCCTCCCAATGCTGGTTTAACCAGTCACATATGATGGGGATAGGTATACCAAATTGCATTGGACACTCCTTCCTTGATGATGAAGAGGACGGGGAAGTGGAGTTGGAAGATGTCGCAAGCTTCATAGGGTCACATACCATGAATGCAAGATTGCCATGAACATCAAAACCAGCAGAACCTGGCCTCCAGCTTATGCCATCAGTTGACAGCTTTATAAGATTATCAGTGCCTATTATCACTTTTCCTTCACCAACTGTCAACTCCTTTTTCTCGCTATATCCTAGCAGGTAAACAACATTACCTAGCTCCAGATTAGGTTTGGAACAGGTTTTTAGGTAGTGAGGCTGCTGAACATGTGTATTTGTGTCTCCATCCATGACGTCGAGCCCAACTATTGTCAGATCTAATACAGAACTGGTTATAAAGAATCTGCAATACAAGGGTATAAACTTAGATGCATAAAATTGAGACAGTTAGCAAAAAGCAGAACTTGTGTTACCAATGGACAAAATAATAGAAAACTAGAATGCATGAAAGCATTCACACATCAGAAAGCAAAACAATTTTAAGAGACGTGTTGAATGTAACTTATAGTCACTCAAGCGTCAAGTCTTCCACAGATATAATGCCCATCGATCTTCAGCAAAACATCAGATTCTAGTGAACTATTTAGAAAATGATGATACTTCATTCTAACACCAGCAATAGGTACCAAGTAACTTTGTCCATCAAGGCTAGGATAGATGGGAAGAAATCACCTAGTGTGTTTGTCTCTACTGGGATTTGAACCTGAGACCTCATGATTCTCAACCCACTTCATTGACCACTAGGCCACACCCTTGGGCTTTGGGTGCATTGTGAAGCTGCTTTCTTTTCCTATTAGATGAAAGTTGTGTACACACACAAGGAAGACACTAGTTCTGTTGCACGCATTGTACAAGAGGCATGACCCATCTGATAAACCTCCATGTTGGAACACCAAGTAGCCAAAATACCAGATATCATAATTCCATTAATTATATGAGTTAACAAAATTGTCAGACTTTTCTTGAAGTGTCAGCACTAGTAACTCCAATCTGAATTTCCGTAATGTGATTGATTAAGTTGAATAAAGAAATATCAATCGTTTCTGTTACCCTGAGAACAAGAAGCTCCAACATCTTTTCCTCAATAAGGTAATAGATCCTTTTCCCTCTCTAGGAAGGATATGGTATAAGCTAAATTCAATACACAAATACAAACTTATGAGCTTCTGCCTTCTGCTAGCATGCAGCAATTCCATGAATTAACACCCACACGGGCTTAACAGAAACAAAGAGATCAGGCAGACCATTGACCATCTTTCTGCTGAGTTAGATACTTAGCAACAGTTTCCATTATGGTCACAAAAGTTTGAATACTAACAAATGAAACATTAGCAGCTGCTTCTTCCTTGACCTCATACTCAATCGTGGTTTTGGTGATGCATGTTGTTTCGTACTTTTCTATGACATCAAAGCGGACCTGAAAGAAAGTGAATCCGTGATCAAGAAGCCCACCTTCCACCACCAGAGCTACTTTGACCCGATTCTCATCATCCAGAACAGTAAATTTTTCCTTGTAATGGGTAAACAGCGGAGTGCCAGGTGGAAAGGTTAGTTTGAGGACTGTCCCAATACCGCCATCACCTTCAATTACATCAACCTTGTGTAGGACATGAGGAAGCTCTTTGACCACAATATTGGCCAGTTGAAGCGTGCCATAGACCTTCCAAGCTTCACTGGCAGGCACAGCTACTTCAATCTCTTCAGAAATTGTTCCAAACATACTTTTTGGTGGTTCTAAGACTACTAATGCAAGGTAGAAGGGCAATGATGATAAAAAAGAGAGAAGTGTTTAAATTACTGAATATACACAAATAAAGACTACAGTACTATTTTTGGAGCTTAAAATGGTCTCAAATTCCATGCCAAGACAAAGTTGCACACAAAGAGAATACAGTTTCACAGATTCCAAACCCTCTGTAACAGCCGGCCTGCCAATTGTTCAATGTTTTTTTTAGGAACAACCAACATTTGTGCTCAATTTTCGGGCCTAAACAACTACTCCCTCCGTCTCATTTTAACTATCACTTTAGCTTAAAAAACTGTCCCAAAATAAGTGTCACTTAAGGAATTCAAGACCAAAGTCGGCAATTGTTTCCAACTATGCCCTTACCATTAATACTGCTCAATTCTCATGAAATGGGTAACACAGTAAACAATACCTTGTATTTATTAGCAACAATTAAAATGGGAGTCCTACTTACGCTTACATACTAGTAGTTGTAGTATTATTATTGTAGTTTTTGTCCATCGATTTCTGATTTTTGTTGCTTGTATTTCAATTATTGTATTACTTCGTGGTAGTTACGCCTCCTCTTTTGCAGATAGTTTTATCTTGCTTGTTTTTTGTAGTATTTTGCCATAGCTTGTTTGCACTGATTTTTGTTACCTGTACCGAAAACAGTCTCCCTAACTCCCAAGTTAGCCCTCTTCAGACCCCACTGTGTGTTATTTCACTGGGTATGTTGTTGTTGTAGTTAAAATGGGATGGGGGGAGTACTAATGGAACTCCGTGTTTAGAGGTAAATACACAAGGGCAAACCTTTTATCCTTTTGGTATGGGAACAAGAAGCAAGTAGAAACAATAATACAATAACTGTTACTCCCTTGTCCCAATGTAAGTCTTAAAGACGGACCTGTGAGGGAAAAGGCAAGAAGCGACGCCGTTTTGGAGGCGGATCTCAGCAGCTTCAGCAGCAGCAGCAGCAACAGAAGGAAGAATAACATGAGTGGTGAGCATAAGATTACGGTGGATCAAGAAACCAGTGCCACTAGCACCAATATGGACCATAGCAGTACCTTTAGTGGAAAAAATACAAGCTTTCATTCTCTCAGTCTTGCCACCACAATTACAGAAACACCAAGAATCTACTAAAACCCCCATTTGGTTTTCTTTTTTTTTTTAGGTAAAATTCGAAATGGGGTTTTTTGTTTGGGGTTAGTTTAGATCCAGAATTGAAGCTAAAATGGTATTTTTACAGCTCACAATGTGTGTGTGTGTTTTGTCACTGATACCTGCCAAGTATTGTGCTGTATAGAGAGAGGAGTTTTGGTTAGAGAGAAATGTGGGACAAGAAGCTTAAATAATGCGAAAAATGGGACCTTTTGTTATCCTAAATACAGGAGAAGAAAATGATGACGAGAGTGAAACTGCAAACTGGCCTACTTCTCGGTATACTTTCCGAACGACAAGCGTTTGAGAATAGAAAAACTGATATGATATACAAGATGCGACGTTAGAAGAGAGCAAATTGATCCCAGGATTCGAACCCACGCTGCAGGTCTTCAGCTGAATTTTTTACCCACAAGGGTAGCCAAGTTGGTGTAGCAGTAGAGCGCAGGACCGTAAGGTCACGAGTTCGATCCCCTGCATAAACCTTCTTAGTTGAGCCTGTCAGACATGGCTTGACAAGTGTGGTTAATCGGCTGACGTGGTTTGCAGGCTATTGCGTCAGTCCGGGGTTTATCCTGTGCGTACTCGAGATAGTAACGGCTGCGGGTTCTTTCGTCAACAAAAAAAAAAACTATGCCCGGGGGACACCTTTCTTTTTCACAGGGGTTATTGGCATATTTGTTTGAATAAAATTTTAAACAAAAAATTGAGGTTCCATTGGGTAAAAAAGTTTAACATGGAAAATATATGATTTTAATTCCGTATAGAATCACTTACTCTACCTCACTTTATATGCATTCAGACCTACCTTGCGACATCTTCATATAACAATATCTCCCAGTAACAATCAACTTTTTTCAAAATTGATTTGTTATTTTATATTTTACTTTTCTATAACAGTTTTTTAACTGTAACAACAACAACCGTCTGTATAACAATAAGCTCTTTGTAAATTACTCATCTATAACAACTATCTTCTTTTTTTGGTAATATAGTGATTAATCATCTTCAAAGAAATAGAATCGTTAAAATTATCAATAATAGTTCTACAGATTTTGACCAAATAATTTGATACTTTAATACATTATTTATGACAAAAAATATTATATAAATATATATTTTCATCATTAAAAGATTTTCTTTGTTATACAAAGTATGATTAAGCTTAGAATTTGACATGTAAAATTGAAAAATTAGGTTTTATGCATATTTTTTGTCTATAACAACGAAATATTATGTAAATGAATGTCGTTGTTGTTAGTTATTATAGGTGTATAACAGTCATTCGCTATAGCATCTAAAAAACTTCGGACTGTTGTTACAGAGAGGTTTGACTATAGTATTTATCATTACTTAAGAAATTAAATAAGTTTCTCGTTAACTACACTTTTTCAAAATTTTATAGTCATTTTCAAATTTTTTAACTATAAAATAATTCGATTTATACTATAGTACAATTTCTAAATATGTGGGTTTTCTTCGAAATTTATACTTGAGAATTGAGATCACATCAAAACTAGAAATTAACGTTGGTACATCCTACTATTCATTTGGGGACGAATAAAGTCTAATATCTTTCTGGTGTAGATTTTGATTTCTCTCCAACTCTAAATTTTGGTCCCATAGATATAATTCCTCAAAACTGACCAAATTCACTGTAGGATAGACTATCCAAAGTACAATGACCAATGAATGAACCGTGGCAGAAAATCACACAACTCAAAGAGGTTTACCAAGCATTAATGGCTCGTTAATTAAGTACAAAATGATTATTTATTATCTTATTAAAATTGGTCCAGACATCTTTTAAAGGGAACCCACTTCCTTTTCATGCTATATTAGGGAAAAGATTCATCAACACTAAAAACTACTGTAATGTAATTGAGTTAATAATTGCTATTTCCAACCATTTTCAAATTTAAAATGTATGAGCACCTTTTGAATCGTGAATATAACCTCAAAACCTTTGGTTTGTTAGCCGAGGCCTGTACTACCCTAGCTTGTCTATAACACTCGGGGATGGCAGGTGGGTACAATTTTGCGGATTCCGCATCGTACTCGCCTCAGTTGGGACGGGTATGGATATAACTTTGACGGGTAGTAGGCGGTTATGTGTATAACTTTGACGGGTAGTAATCAGGTATGGGTAGGTGATGGATTTGCAGTTATACCGGCCTCATACCCGCATGCCCCGCATCCAACCGCTCGCCCCGAATCCACCCAACCGCCTTATATCCGCCAATTATAATTTTATTTGTACAACTTTATATTTATCGAAAGCCCAAATAATTTGGCACACATAATTTTAGCAGCCCATAAGCCCAATAATAATGAATTTTGAGGCAAAATATGGCATGTTGACAAAATATGGTTGGTGGGTACAAGCGGGTATTGACGGGTGGCAGATATCCACTTGGGTGGTGGAGCGGGTGTGGATTTAGGAATATACCCGCCTGCCCGCCCCGCATCCAACCGCCCGACCCAAATCCACATGTCCGCCTTTTACCCGCCAATTATAATTTTATTTGTACAACTTTATATTTATCTAAAGCTCAAATAATTTGACACGCATAATTTTAGCAGCCCATAAGCAATAATAATGAATTTTGAGGCAAAATATGACAGGTTGACAAAATATGGATGGTGGGTACAGGCGGGTATTGACGGGTGGTGGACCGGGTGTGTATTTAGGAATATACCCGCCTAGACGGATATGGATGTTGAAAATGTAGTGGCGGGTAGGTGACGGGTATAAAATTTTCTGGCAGGTAGGGGTGTGGGGGAGGGGATACCCGCACCCACCTCGCCCAATTCCATCCCTAATAACACCTTGTTTGGATGGTTGTTACATAACGTTTGATAATATATCGTATTATATTGTATTGTATTATATTGTATTGTATTGTTACATAACCTCAAAACAAATATTGTATTTAAACTAACAACACAATACAATAGGTAACAACCATCCAAATAAGGTGTAAGGATTAACATACAAGATGTTTATTTTGCATATTAGTTGTTTTCAGTGGCGAACCTAGAATATTAATCAAGCGGGTTCAAATATACTTAAACTGTGAACGCGATAGTCTAACAATTGGAATGACCGTATTTTTTAAATTCCCATAATACCCCTGAAAATGATATTTTGAGGTGGTACTCTATTTCTAACAATAAATAAATAGTTAGACGTACATCATTCGTTTTCTCCACCATATAAATTTTATATAAACGCTTGTATTTCCCTAATGCCCCTGAAAAATTTCGTTCTGCGGTGGTATTTATTTTTAAAAATATAGTTACACAAAACAACACCATTTTCAATTCTATAAATATTCATGCATTTGTATACTTCAAGCAAGTTACAACGAAAAATAAAGAAAGAATACAAATAAGTAACAAGAAAGAATAAATGTATCAAATTTTCAGTACTTATAGGACTGTAAATTTTCCTCTAACTCAATTTAAACACCATAAGAAAAAGAGAAAAAAAACAATTTACAAAAAAAATAATGAAAATGAACTAAATGACCTTTACGTATACCAAAGAAAAAGATAAAAGATGCACAATGAGCAATATCCGAAAAATCGATATCATACTCCAACTATACAGGTGATCTATTAACTCCTGACTATCTAAAAAGTAAATTTATTTACCCCTAAAAGCTGATGTGGCATAAATATAAAAATAATTTTAAAAAATAAGCATGTTTAATTAAATTAATTCATTTTTTCCTTTTTTATTATAAATTTCAGAATTTTTGTAATCCCTCACCCCCACCCCACTCCTCTCTTTCTTCTTCAAAAGCATCAGTAAGAGGTCTTCCCCTTCTTGCCCTCCCATCAGTAAAGCACTTCCACCAATGCCGGAGCTCCGACAACAACGACCCACTCCCCCTCTTCCTTCCGTCGCCCATCGGAATTGACCTCCAGCTGCGACCATCTTTCCCTTCTCCCTGTGTTTTGGGGTTTTGAAAATCTCCATTGTTTTCCCTTTTCTTCCCTAAAACTACTTTTCCAAAATTCAAAAATAAAAATCGTGAAAATGTTGATTGGAGTTTTTGTGAGCGATTTGGGAGATGTAGTCATGCCATTTTCTCCGATCTTAACTTTCAACTAATCCCTTTTTCATTGTCATTGTTTTCTTTCTATCAAATTATTATTCAACTTTTATGAGTGTGCTAATTTTCATCATTCATAGTTACGGATACACAAAAAAATTCGATCTCAAATTATTTTTTTATATGAGTCACCTATCATACCTCAATCTTGTGAAATCTAATTTGTGCATAGCTGAAGATAATGAAATAGTAGCTGGAGAAATGGTGGTCGGCAGCTAGAACTGCCATTGACGGGGAAGAAAAGAAAGAAAAAGGGTAAAGTTAAAAGTGAAAGTGGACCCACACAAATTCTCTTTATATTAAAAATAAAAGACCTACATATTTATTAAGAATTAAAATTTAGAAGATTTCTGAGTATATGACGGCGAGTGTATAACACATCCCCTTGTGCAATTGATTATATGTGTAATAGAGGTAAATAAATACACTTTTATGGCGGCAAACGGGGTAATAGGTCGCATGTATAGTTGGAGTGTGATGTCGACATTTCAGGTATAGTTCATAGTGCATTTGATGTATTTTGACTAAAATAAAAGAAGTTAAACAAAGAAAAATAAGAGGTACTATTACAAAGTATAAATATATAACATAACAATTTAAAACAACAACAACAATAACATATTCAGTGAAATCTCACAACGTGGAGTCTGGGGAGGGTAGAATGTACGCAGACCTTATCTCTACATTAGCAGGTAGAGCGGTTGTTTTCGCGAAACCCTCGACTCAAGCCAAAACACAAGCACAAGAAAAGTAAGACAAACAAAGCTAATAAGTCATAATATCTCATTCATAAAAAGAAATAATAACTAATGCAGGTAAATAAGACAAACAAGGTATACTAGAAAACACATATCAGCATAAATCAAACGACATGGGACTATAAAGCAATACTACGCCTACTAGTATGATAGGCTAAGCGGGCCTACAGTAATAACACTAAAACTACTAGTTTGTAAGCGTAGGTAGAACTACGTTGGACTACTTACTACCCTTCTACCCTAATTTGTGTTATCCGTACCCCCGATCTAAGGTCATGTCCTCGGTGAGTTTCACCTGCTCCATATCCCGTCTAATCACCTCTCCCCAATACTTTTTTGGCCTACCTCTACCCCCTCCTGAACCCATCCAATCCTCTAAGACTCGAGCCTATTTGCATACATCTACCTGCTCAAATCATCGTCCGAAAGTACGGGGTGTAACAAATCAAGAGCCAGATCGAAGCATTCATTGCAACATAGATATTTGTTAAAGCATTTTATATTAGCTGCCATGGTGATTCACTTCTTCTGGGTGCATCATGAGCCAACAGAATTGTTACACCCCGCAAGTTTGCACATGAATTCAGGGCAAAAGGGTTTAGCAATATTATAAGGAAGGAGTGTCTTTTGAGATTCAGGAAGAAATCAAGACGACTTTACTCCCTTGGGTTCACTTGGGTACAAAAAAGCTTGAGCTAGGCTATGGCGACTTGAAACTTCTTCTGAAAGATATCCATCGCTTAGGAAAGTATTAAGAAGGTGTTAAAAGGTTTAGAGGTCATTTGGATTGGAGGCAACACTCCCCGATGAAGTTAGTACGTTTCGCTAAACGTTCCATGTCACAAAAGCCCATCCGTCTCGCAGATCTTGGGCGCATATTGGCTGGACGTTTTGGCATTGTTTCTGCCACCATATGAGATGGCATAACATGTTTTGTGCCGCAGAACCCACCGCATATGGGAGGAGGTGGAAACCTCTATATCAAGTCTTGAACGATGGAGATTTTAAGACATTTCATTTTCACTCTTCTCAGCCCCAAATCAGTCTCAAACACTCCCTCTAGGGTTCTTCACCTATCAAAGGTATTTTCACAAGATCTCAAGGTTATTTGAGTAAGATTCAACTCCTATAAAGTGAAATAAGCTTGAAGAAGATCCTTGTTGGTGTGGTGTTGTTGTTGTGTGTGTTTTAAGCTTCAAGGAAGTTGTGGTTAGGGATTTCCAGATTCTTCAAGGTAATTTTAACCTCTTGATTGCCATACCTAAGTTATTCTTGTGTTGATTGAGTTGAAAAAGTGAAGAATTATAAGGAAGAGGCAAATATATGGTCTAGAAAAGTGTTGTTGTGTATTGAGTTGTAGAAAGTGTATCTATATCTTCTTGTGGTTGAAAATTGTTAGAGATTGTGGTTGAAAATTGTTAGAGATAGCTTAATTGTGATGTTGATATGGTTGTTATCATGATTTTTCATGTGTTGGATTATTGATGTGAATGAGACTTTAATGAAGGAGGAAGAAAGCTACATTTAAATCTAAGTCGAGCTTGTCGACGATCATAGTGTTACTAGTTGTGATAGTAATGTTATGTACTTATTTTGGTATAAATTGAAGCGCGTTGTGGGCCAGTTACGTCACCTCGTTGAGACCAGATACGCCAAGGTATGTGAAGGCTATTCTTTTTTGTTTTTGTTTTTGGTATGACTTATTCAACGAGTTAGTCGATTACATCGCATAAAGATATGCTAGTTATAGAAATTGTATTCGGCCATGACCCTATCTTAGTAACTCTTCCTTGTCAAGAATAAGTTGTGGTTAGCCATGTTTATCTAAGTAGTGTAATGATAGAAAGCATGACTATAGACTACATAGAACGATAGTTGCCTTCGGGGCTGTGATAGATTTCCTTCGGGGCTATTGACCATATAGATTACCTACGGGGCTATACAGACACAGATTGCCTTCGGGGCTATGCAGACACGCACTTTCCTTTGGGTCTATATAGGTACAGATTGCCTTCAGGCTATTTAATCATGTCTAAGTGCCTTATATGAGGCTAAGTAATTGATATTAGTTCATGTTGTTATTAGACAACAGAGACAGGTAAACATAACTAGTTTTTCTTTAGTACCTCTTCAGTTTATATTTAAGTTGCTTTATATTTCTATACAGTTCAGTTTTAATTGCCTTACATACTCAGTACATTATCTCATACTGACATCCCTTTGTCTGGGGACGCTGTGGTCATGCATGTAGGTTTAGACATGTTACAAGAAGGATCGCACCAGTAGAATCAGTCGAGTACCAGCTTTTGTCGTAAGCTCTAGATCATCCGGAGTTGTCAGGTATAATTTTGTGTATTCACAGGTCATGGGTAGGCCAGGGCTCTGTTCTGGTCATGATACAGTTATGACTCGTTAGAGGCTTGTAGACGTATCATGTACAGTCAATAGTGTCGGTGTGGTGGCCTAGTCGACCCTTGTATAAATAGTCTGTTTTGGGTTTTGCTGCTTGCAGAGGCTAGGGTAAGCCTCGTCGGCTGCCCAGTCATGTATATAGATATGTGGGAACAGTCCCGTTCTTGTCAGGTTGTTCTTTATTTATAGCTACCTCAATATATAGCCTTGCCGGCTTGAGTTGACGTTACGTTTATAGTATGGCCCCAATGGCCTAGTTTGTTTGTTTTAGGCTCAAATTGTGGGTTCAACTTGGTACGTTCGGACTTAGCCAGGTACCGGGTACCAGCCACGCCTCACCAAGGTTGGAGTGTAATAAAGATGGTATGGACAAATACAACCATTACAATCTTAAACTTCTCTCTTGGTCAATGTATCTTTTGAAATCAAATCAATCAGCTCAGTCACGCTCACCTCGTTGGTATTATCTTTTAGTTTTTTTCAAAAACTCTCACCTTTTTACTGCATCTTCACCAACAAGTTATCACTTGAATATTTTTCGGAATTAAACCCTGTGATCAGTGCAAACTCCCTTAGGCCAAAATAACATGGTACTCCATCCACAATAAACCACATCTCATGATTCTTTTAAGAGTTGGTAACTTGACGAAGAAGATGAACCATTTGTCCATTGAATCCATTCCATTATGGTGATAGTTTCAAGAAGTGGTCAAAATAAACGTCTTCAAAAAGTTGGGTAATGCCTTCATCCTCCAAAATCTTTACTAATCCAAAAAAAAAAGAATTGCATACTAGACCTTTCTAAGGTCTTTCCACGGGAAGAACCACCAAACTTAGCCCTTTATATTTAATTTATAACTTTAGACATTTATGACAATCTCATCATCTTTGTTTTCTTCTTCTTCACTAGCAACAAAGTTTCCCCTTCTTCTTCGTCGCCATCAACATAATTTTTCTCTTCTTCTTCATCACCATCAACATTATTTGTCACATTCTTTTCCCTTCGTCTTCATCATCATCAACACTATCTTTCACTACTTCTTCAACATATTCTTCTTCCTGAACATCACCATTTTTTCTTCTTCTTCTACTTGTAATATTAGAAATCTTTTTTCGTCTATTAAGAAAGTCAATCAAGAAAGAGTCGTCATCTATTTCTTCCTCCTCCACTATAAACCGTTTTCGGATATTCCTGTTATTGTTGGTTCTTTTGTCTCTATTGTACTTTATAATGCAGTACGGGAAGTATATTACTATTACAAGTATTCGAAAGGATAAACAAAGATTCAATAATTCAACTAGAAATCTGAAATTACAATTGTTGAACAAGAAAAAAAAACTGAAAACTGTTTTTGCTGAATCGAGTGTGACACTCAGTCCTTAAGACAATATTGCCCCGTATGTATCCTTTATACGTCCTGGACAATTTGTCTCCCAAGATAAAACAGCAATGGAACAATTGAGCAAAGGAAACTCAAATGCTACCGTGAAGAATATTGAGTAACGAAATGATGTTTGAAAGTTGTAGGAAGAAGAGTTTTCTGCTTGTTTATGCATCTGTATTTTTCGTGTATATGTAAGTGTTAGTTCTCAACAATGGTGCAAGGGGGTGTTTATATAGGTGAGGGAGGGACTGAAAACTGCCTCCATAACAGCCAAATAATGGCCATTATGGAGGTAGTAAAGCCACCAACATAAATGGTGAAAGACCAACAGATTGGCCATTATGGGAGGAGTAATTCAGCCAAAATAAATGGCTGAATTGAGTGCTTGGCATTTCTGCTTTGACTGTCCAAATTCCGACTTTCTGGAAACTTCAGGGACCAAACTATACATCTTGAAACTTCAGGGACCAAACTGTACATCTGAAAGAATTCTGGTCCAAACTGTGCATCTGAAACTTCTGGGATCAAACTGTACTTCTGGCAAAGTTCTCTGACCCAAAAAGATAATATCCACAGCCCACAAAACTCAGAACTCGGAACCGGACGGGACGGGCGGGCAGCGGCGCGCGTGTGGTCTTTCCTCGAACCGAAGCACAACTAGGTCCTCCCTCCTTTAAACACATGGGATACCCCTTGGGGTCCCAAACCCCAAACCAATTTCGAGTCTTATATACACAACCATTCTTTCTTCCTCTACCAATGAGGGAGTATTGAACACAATACCACACTTTCCATGCTTCAAACACCTTACTTCGTGGACCAATATCTCTTTCATTTCTCAATGAAATTTGACGATTATTGGCCCTACGGTTATCTACGTACTTAGTAGATCATGCATGTGTGAAGAACCGGATTCTCCAACATACGTAACACTAGTGTTTAAGCCGTTAAAGTTGGTCGGTCGCAACTCCCGCCAAAGGCTAATTTCCAACAGTTATTTTCGACAGACTTTCCCGCCGATATACTATTCGCATTACTTGGATTACTTTTATTTTTTGTCCTAGTCATGATCGTGATGAAAAATCGAAGATACAAACTGTGAAACTCAGACAAACGAAAATATAACAAACTGAAATTTAAAAATCAGAAAGACAATAAAATTAGCAAGGTAATCGCTAATGCAAAGCTTGAAATTGCAACTTTCTATGCCAGTTGAAGAAGGAGATATTCAAGAACTTCAAATCATTGTTAATCTAACTTGGGAGGTGTATTGATTAACGTCAAATTTTCTTAGTCAAATTTTCTGTTGTTTTGAGAAAGAAAGAAAGTAGGAAGATCAAAGAATTGATTTTGGTGGAAAGAAAACGGGTGAAGGTTGGTTGGATCCTAGATTTGTTAGGTTTTTGTTAGTTTTAAATTTAACTCTAAATTTTAAAAAAATATTAATAGACTCCGCATATTTGCTAAGCATAGGAATAGTATTTTCTGGGGCAAAAAAAAGAAGAAAGAGGTCCCAATCCCTTATAAAAGACTCATCCAATTTTCCCTAATTTCACTCATTGCGCATATATATTCATTTTTATTACCACATTAATTTTTAGGATGATATTAATTTTAATTTGAATAGGATAATGAGGTACCGACACAATGCTGAGAGAGAGGTGTGTAAATAACTTTTGGGTGAAAATAATCAAAATGGTTCTTAATGTATAGGTTTTGATTCAATTTGATCATTAATGTATAAATATAATAGAAATGGTCCTTGATGTATCTCAAAAAATGATCAATTTAACCCTAAGTCATATAAGTAATTAAAGACAATTGACCTTTGATGAAAAAAAAAAAATGAGGCCTTCGCCTCTTCCTTCATACACAATCTACTTAGCCTAATCGAAGACATTTCAAAGCTTCCTTCCATGCTTCATTAAATATATTTACCATAAAACTACAGTTTTCTACAAGTCCTACTCCTGAATCAGAAGTTTTTGCACGACTCTTTCAAGTTAAAATTAGATTTTTTGATGTGTTTTTTTAGATTAGATTGAATGACATAAGAAGGTAAATTTGTTTTATAGTTTGATAAGTGTCGTGCACATGCCTAGGACCTCCATTTATATTTACAACAAAAAATAGCAATTGTCTTTAATTATATGGTAGAACTAAACCGATCACTTTTTGAAATACGTTAAAGATCATTTTCATCATGTTTATATAAGAAAAATCTACCGAAAGCACTATATTTTATAGGCTTCAACCAATTATAGTTACTTTTTTTAAAATTACCGTTCGTAGCTTCTTTTTTTTAGAGTATTTTCGAATGTATTTTATTGTATTTAAATACATGTATTTTGTGTATCCTATATTTTTTGGCGAGATTTTAATGGCCTAACGTGGATGGAATCTGTTCAAAATGGCAAACAGAATCACATATCGTACAAATCACGCCTTTTCGATTTCATCTTTCATAATCTCACACAGTTCTCTTTCATCACTCATAACGACGATGTTATTAATTTAATTTTTAAGTGTATTTGAGTACATTGTTCAGTTGTATCCAACCTTATCTGATGTCGCGTGTATTTGACTATTTTTGAATACATATAACCTTAGTCAAACAACACATACAATCAAATATACCTAGTTTGCCCCAAAACACAATCAACTAATACATATAAATTTATATTTATATGAGATACAAGAAGGAGAAGAAACCATGGATGCCGGTCAAATCTTCGGTCAAATACAAAACAATACACTCAAAAAATGATGAATACACTCAAATACACTTAAATCTGATATACAAGAAGGAGAAAAAGTCATAAATTCCGATCCAATCTCCAGTCAAATAAAAATACACTAAAAAGAATGTCAACATCAGAAAACGAGAAGCAATTTAGTATGCTTGCTCCTCCACCCATACGAAAATGTGTCTGCATATCTTCATGCAAATATTCTGTGACAATATTCAGAAATAGAATAATAGTCTCCGATCTGGACAGTGGTGGCAATGATATACTCAGATCTGGGTGGTGCAACAGAGAGAAGGGTTTGTAACGGCAGTGCAACAGAAAGAGAGGAGTGAGAGAACAACGGGCGGAGGAAAGAGATGTGAGGGAGCAGATTTGAGAGGGAACCGAGAGAGGCGAGGGAGAATACAGTGGAACAACGAGGTGGAAGAGAGATGCGAGGGAGCAGATCTGAGAGGGAATGGAGAGAGAGGCGAGGGAGAATATAGTGAAATAACTCTATATATTTGATAAAGCTGCTATATATAAATTAGAAAGTCAGTGTAGCTATAAAATATAAATAAATTAAATAGTCTTAGATGGCTATGAGAAATAAATATTCCTTTATATAATAAGAACCAAATAGAAGCAAAGCCCAAGGTTTAACAAAGTAGGAAATCCCAAACACATACACACTTTCCTGCCGTATGAAATGGGAAGTAGCAGTGGAAGCGATGTGGAAGCAGGATTCGCAAAGCTACAAGGCGAAGATTTCGAGTATTACATGCAGACATACTCCATTATCCTCGGCCGTAACTCCAAGAAGTCAACTGTCGACGTTGACTTATGCTCTCTCGGTGGCGGTATGAACATCTCCCGTCACCACGCACGTATCTTCTACGACTTCCAACGACGTCGTTTCGCCCTCCAAGTATTAGGCAAAAACGGTTGCTTCGTTGAAGGTGTACTCCATCTTCCCGGTAACCCTCCGGTTAAACTCGATTCGCAGGATTTACTTCAGATCGGAGATAAAGAGTTTTATTTCCTTCTTCCGATTCGGAGTATATTAGGTGGGCCAATTGGGCCTAGTAGACATCATGTGAATTATCCAGCTGGGGGTTCTCCTATTGTGCCACATCATCAGCATATGGCGTTGCCTCCGCCAGTGGGTTATAGTGGGGTAGGGAAAAAGGGGTTGATAAGAGGGAGGGGGGAGTATGATGATGATGATGATGGTGGGGAAAATGGTTCTCGAACTAAGAAGATGAGGAGAGGGGATGGTATTGGATATGGCTCCGGTGGTTCCAGTGGGAACGTTGCGATTTCTGGGCATCTAGGTGAGTTGTCTTTAGCTGTTTCCTGGTACTTACTTTTCGATAAAAATACGTTCTTGATTGTTAATTTTCGACTTAGATGACAGGGTAGAATGTTAATAGATAGTAGATCACTAATCCTTCCTTAGTAGTAGTCGTAGTATTTCTCGTTTAGTTTCTTGTCCTTCGATTTCTGTTACTATCTACTGTTTCTTGTTCTTCACTTAGCATACTGTTTTGTTATATTATAGTTACTGTTCCTTTTTTCCTTTTTGACATGCTTTGATATTGCTTTATCCTGAGCCGAGGGTTTATTGGAAACAACCTCTCTATCCTAGATGATGGGGTAGAATGTTAATAGGTACTAGATCACTTATCCTTCCTTATTAGTAGTCGTAGTATTTCTCTTGTAGTTTCTCGTCCTTCGATTTCTGTTACTATAACATACTGTTTTGTTGTAGAACTGTTCCTTTTTGACGTGCTTTGATATTGCTTTATCTTGAGCCGAGGGTTTATCGGAAATAACCTTCTCTATCTGCCAAGGTAGGGGTAAGTTTTCCGTACACTCTACCCTCCCCCGACCCCACTTGTGTGATTACACTGGGTATGTTACAATATAATAGAGATGGACATTGGTTCTTCTTCATTTGGATTACTATATTCAACTGAACTGCGGATGTGGAACTATAACTGAGATATTGGCGGGGATCATCTTCTCATCAACTATTTGCGTGCCATATAAATGATTTATGTTGCTTGTGAAGCATTAACTAGTTAAAAACTCATCTTTAGTTGGTGTAAGTAGCTATTGACCATCTTTGTTGACTGTAGGTATAGCTGTAGATATTTCTGTTGTTTGTGATCCATGTTTCACTTGGACAAATTTTGGGGATAGGGGTATATTTGCTGCTGAATTACCCTATTCTCATTTATAAAACGGACGGGAAATATTCTTTCCGTCGTTATATGGTGATTATTAGTTCTATGGACTTAGTCCCTGCAGATGGATATTATTGGATGCTTAATGTAGGTAAAATAAACTCTTTTTTTCAATAAGCCTTTGGTAAGTTTCTGGAACAAAGGGATGTACATATTTGGCTTTAGACTGGGTTCTTTTTTTGTTCTTTCCCATAAATTCACGGATCATAAGTTTGCTCCATTCCTTAATGACATTGTTCATGAACTGCTGGTCTTTAGCACTGAGAGTATACCAGTGACATCGTGACAGGAAAAGCAACTTGGTAGGATTGACTATAATGCCTCTGATTGTGGACGGTTTGATGCATAAACACCTGGAATGTGCAAATCCATTATACTTTATCAGTGATCTCTCTCTCCTTTTTTTTGGTGGGGGAAATAAGTTTCATCAATGATCATGTAACTGTAAAAGGCATTTTCTGTTTGCCTTCCATTGCCCAGAACCAGCTTGTTAACTGGTTTTGATTTGGTGTCATTTCTTTTTTGATATGTTAAGTCGCACCCCCTCGGGATAAAACAAACTTTCATCCAAGAGTCAATAGTGGCCCATTTTCCAATCTGCTCCCTTTGATGACTCGAAGTCCAACCTCTTGGTCGGAGTTTGAGGATCCTTTCTGCTAAACCATCTTCACTTGAACATCTATTCCTGCATTGCAGATTTTCTAGACATTGTTGGAACTATTCCTAAATATTTGTGGCATTTCATAGGTTTTGCCTAAAGATGTAAGGATTCTGTTAGAAAGCTAGCAATTTAAAAGGGTTCCTAGAGGACCGAAGCAGATATGGAAGACTATTCCACTTTGCATCTTCTGGACCTTATGGATGGAGGAACAAAGCTTGTTTTGAAGGGAATAAAAATCACATATCTAGATTCAAGAATAAGTGTTTGCACAATCAGTATGTCTTGTGTAATAGCAGTATGTCAGTTAGCCTAGATAAGTACATGGATTTTCTGGAGTTGTTAGGTAGGAAAGTGTAGCAATTTGTCTGGTCGGTCTCTTTGTATCCTTCTACACTATCTTGGTACTCTTTCAATAAAACTTTACCTTGTAGAAAAAAAGAAGAAGAAAATGTACACATTAAACCTTCTTGTGATCTAGGGAAGCACAATTTTACATATATACGGAATGCATATATATGCAAGCTTGAATTTTCTTCCTTTGTATCTTATAAAAGTGTATTCTGGTAGTGGTAGACTTATAGACAAAATAAAAAATAATAAAAGTGTATTCTGGTAGAGCCAAATTTCAGGCTTTTATGATTTGTTCAGTAAATGTTGATGCAAAGCTTCTATCCATGAAAATCTGTCAGAACTCATTATCTGATTCGTTGAATTTATTTGGCCTAAACTTCTTGCAGATAAGAAGTTAGATGGAAGATCACGTATCGAAAGGGATCCTGACAACCAACAGCTGATGCAGTTAGAAGAAAAGGACATTGTATCATCTGTAGCAAATGTGCTTTCTGACCTCTGTGGTCCGGGAGAATGGATGCCAATGGAGAAACTTCATGCTGAGGTAACTTCAGATTTATTAATCTCGTTGGAGAAAGACCAAAACATTATTATCTAAAGACTAAACTACAAGCAAAAGGAAAAGTTCTGCTGTTATATGTTTTTCCCATGGTCGACAGCAATTATTTTCATAGTCCACTGGGAAATTTTGTTTGCGCCTATATGTTTTTCCCATGGTCCCCTTTGTTTGTACCTTTTTCCTTGAAAGACTATTCTGTGTGCTGATTATCTGCAAACATCTATGATGGTTCTAGGGGTACATAAATTTCTTGTTTTACTGTATGGGTTGTACTGATCAATCAGTGTATGTCATAATTCTCTAGTCATGATGAACAAAACTCAGGATATAGATTCAACATCATAGTTCTCTGGGTTCTTTTTAAACAATATTTATGATCTGATAATTGGTGATATTTGTGGAGGCCCATTTATTTATTTAAACAGAAATATTTTCCTACCTGGTAGGTTATGAAACTGTCTAGCTCAATGTTGATGCAGCAAGACATATTCCTCCCTTTTGTCGCTTACTCTGTACCCTGTCTCTCCTGTAACGTCTTCTCCTTTATTTGTCTTTATTATTTTGGGATTGTTTTTTCTGGGAGGGGTTTGCTTGTCTGCTAGGACGGAAGGAGAATGGAAGATCCTGGTTGGTTTTATAATCTTTTTGAGCTTTAAGCTGCTGTGCTCTTTCATTACTTTTTTCATTATTAGTCTGCTGCTTCCTGATTGCTTTTTCCTGAAGGTCACTGACCTTTATAATCAGATCCATGTGTGACATAATTTTAGAAATTAAACCTTGAGTAAGTACCATGCTTATGCTCCCAATTTTTCCTTGTAGTTATTAATTACGTGAATACATGACGCATATAAGCTCGTTTACTTAAGTGATTTTTCCTTTTTATTATTGTAATTTTTAATACCTGACTCATTATAGTTCTCGTTCAAGCAAACTACTGGTCTTTTAATTTTTTAGCGGTAAAAGAAAAGAGATTTTATCAAGGTTACCAGAAGTAACCAGCACCAAGAGGGTGCAAAATTATGTACAATCCAGGCTATGCCCGTAAAGAATTAGGGAAGTCTACTAAAGGATCACTTCATATCGAGCTTTCAGTTTATATAAAAAAACTAGTAGGTGCAAACATTTGCATTTCATTCTATGAATAGCTTCTGTTTTCCCTTTAAAACACTTAGCATTCATGCCCTTCCATACTCTACCCAAATTACACATGCTGGGACTGTTCTACGTATCTTCTTTGCCTCCCTCCTGAGACCTTAAACTCCAGTTCTGACAGAAGAAGGCATGACCTACATAACGCCAAAAATGTTGAACAATAGATTCCCTAGTTGAGAGCTAACTGGACAATGGATGAAAAGATGCCTGTCTCCTCAATTTCATCTGCAGATGTGAATCATTTACTGCACATATTCAGCCATCTTTTCTGCAGGTTTAGTTTTGTCAGGATGGCTATCTTCCATCAAACGCAAGCTACCTGGGGGCCTTTGTTTCCACAATCTTCTTCCAAGGTCACCGGTTCCTGCTGTTTGGACAAGCTACCAGAGCTTTGTAACAATTATTAGCGTTGAACACTTCTATTTCCAGAACAAAATGGAGTAGAACTCCTAGTTAACTCTGTCGAACTTGCTAGAACCCAAGCTTGCCCAGAGCTTTGTAACAATTATTAACAATGAACACTTACTATTTCCAGAAGAAATTATGAGTCGAACTCCTCAGTTAACTCCAATGAACTTCCTAGACTACCAAGTAATTGTGTCATCCTCTTCCAATAATTGCAATCCTTCTGAAGCAAATATTTCACCCATAATCTGTTTTGCACTATGGAGAGATGCAGCTAAGCTGAGGAGATCTGGAACCAAATCTTTTAATGGTGTGTTCCCCATTCATTAATTGCCTCAAAAGTGTCTCTGTGTATGTATATTTTTTTTTGATAAAACGCCTCAAAAGTATATTCTTCTACTGTTCCTACCTTATGCATAGAAAGCTTCCCATCAGTTCCTGATATGTTCTCAAAAACTAACTTGATATGAGCCTGAAACACCCTTTATGCTCCTGCAATGTACCATAATTGGCTGTCACCACTTTTGTATAGAGGAGTTCCTGGTTGAATCTCCACAGCCTCTTTAAAATATACTTTGATTATGTAATCATAAATTCCCTATAACCAGTTCTCCAATTTTCTTTAGGAAGTATGACTGGTTTCCACTTTGCCCAATGAAAATATTTTTTCTTGTTGTTGTCTTCCTATAGAAGTTCATTCTGATCCTGTCTGGCACTTTTCCACCTCTGATGGGTATAGTGACATCATTTAGGTTAGCAGAGCATCCATCACATATTAATTAAAATTTTACCTCCCAATTTAAATACCTTTCCTTTCAGATTACTTCTTCTCTACCTTCTCAATCACACCATTCCAAATGTTCAACTTATAACCAGCTAATGGCATGCAAAACTAGCATTTCCAATCCAGAATTGCAGCAAATTCGTGTCCACTCTGTACTTCATTTATTGGATAAGGAAGCTTTTGGCTAAATTTATATGTAGCCCAGAAGTGGCTTCTAGAGGTGTCAAAATTTCCCCCAAAAACCTTGACCCGCCCAACCCGGCCAAGTTTGGCGGGGCAATGACCCACCTATTTGTTTAACTTAGCCCATTTTGGCCCGCCCAATTCAGCCCATTTAAAACTGTGCTGAGTTTTAGCCAGATTGACTCATGAGTAACTTTGTCAAAAGATTTTTAAAATAAACTTTTTTTTGTTTTATATGTTATATATAGCCCTAACGAAAGGAAAAAGTCTTATTTGGTAATTGAACAATTCATAAACAAATTAATTAAAACTTAGTAAGAATTGGGCGGGGTGGGCTATGACCCATATTTTATCCCATCTTGACCTGCCCAAAATCAGCCCAACCCGCCCATTTGACACCCCTAGTGGCTTCAAACACAATCGGGGTAATGCTTAAATATTCCAGTTGCCTGCTATCTGCGGTGTCATCATCATAATATGTGAGACGTTGCTATAGCATTGACTTCTTCTCTTCCAATAGTAATACTTGATCCATGCCAAATGCATTGCTTTAACTCCATCAATTAACAAAAAGGGAGACTAAGGATGAACTTGCCTTAACCCTTTTTGTGAAGAGAAGAAACCTTTTGCATTACCTTTTATTATGACTTATCGCTCACAAGTAAAAAACCATATTATCATCAAAATCCTTTCCTTTTAATGCACTCAACTTATAACCCCAATACGCATTTCTCCTGGCCTTATTGCTCGTTTTCAATTGAATCAGCATTTACAATCTGTCTCCCTTTTATAAAAGCCACTAGAGTATGAGACTTAATCACGGCAGTTTTCAGTTTCTCAGTAATACTTACCATTTCAGAAAAGTTCAGTCTCTCAGTAAGTATCTTGGCATTAATTTGTGTTAAAACTCCCCACCGAGCTGAAAGGCCTGAAATCCTTTTATCTTCAGCCCCATTCTTCAAAGCATTGTATGAGGCAGTGCAGATTTTCAAGTTTTTCAAAGTGATGGTACTTATTGCATTTAGCTGTCCTCTTCTCTCTTTTAGTTGTTTTAAATTACATTCCTCACGTTCTCTCCTACTGTCCATCCAGGTAACCTTGCTTGTCTATATGTACACACACACGTGTTGTAAGCCTGCCGACAAAAGAAAATTACAGAGAAAGCTGATATCATCAAGGAACTATCTAGAAATACCAAAACAATCTTAATGATCTTATAAAAGACACTCGCTAGTCATTCCTAAGTGTAAGAGTTCTCAAGAATTTGAAACGAGATAGCCACATTTTTCTCCTCGAATTTGAAACAAGATAGCCACATTTCTCTCCTCGAATTTGAAACAAGATAGCCACTTTTTTCTCCTCTAAAATGCTGGGTATTCCTTTGTCCATATGCACCACAAGAAATGATGGGATTATATCCCACCTTATTCTCTATAGGCCTGCATTGCATTTTTCTAGTCAACAACAACAACATACCCAGTGAAATCCCACAACCTGGGGTCTGAGGAGGGTAGAGTGTACGCAGACCTTACCTCTACCTTGGCAGGTAGAGCGGCTGTTTTCGGGAGACCCTCGGCTCAATACAAAACACAAGCACAAGCAAAGTAAGAGCAACTCTTAATGGAGTGGGACAGTCATTGTACTCTTCCATCAGACACAAAGGATGGGCAAGCCAATGAAGTATTGATGCACCTTCTTCGCATCATGCAGCAGTTAATGAGGGTGACTGCAATCTGTTCCCTATAGGAGGTACCCCAAGGCAGCTTCCTATGAAAAAATAATGTACTTAGACATTTAGCTCTTAGATGATGTTCCAAGGAATACAACTTGACCCAAAACATGTCATAAGCAGTCGCCCTAAGATTTAAGCAAAACAGTTCCTCTCGCAAGTCACATCTTCATCTATCAGATTTTAGTAGGAAGCTCAATCTTAAGGGCTATTATCACACCATCTGTGAAAGGCAGATTCTGTTTCACTCCCATCTGAAGCCATACTATTTGCAAAAACTGTTCAACTCTTTTGTAATGCCTCTGTACATTGAAGAATTGTCAGGACCATTCTTCTGAGCCAGTCTCCACCGACAGAATTCCACACCAAGTATGCAAACATTGACTTTTAATTTCTTTCTCGATTATTAAGTCTCCACAGCCATTTACCCAAGAGGACTTTAATTAATGACAATGAAGGCTTGGCACCTGGAGAAGAATTCCCACAATTTATTTAACTGTTATGCATTAGCAAACTCTTTTGCTTTAAAATTAGCATGCGCTGTAGATAATGTAGGAGTTTTATCTTTTGCAGCTTTTAAACTGGAAAGAGGAGCAAATTTATAGCTGTATGCTTTTCTTCTTGTTTTATTTCCTGACGAGTTTTTTCTTCGGTACATGTGAGAAGAATTCCCACAATGTATTTAACTGTTATGCATTAGCAAACTCTTTTGCTTTAAAATTAGCATGTGCTGTAGATAATGTAGGAGTATTATCTTTTGCAGCTTTTGAACTGAAAAGAGGAGCAAATTTATAGCTGTATGCTTTTCTTCTTGTTTTATTTCTTGACGAGTTTTTTCTTCGGTACATGTGAAGATGCTGTTCTATGTTGTTGACAATCTGACTGTGTTTGTCTTTTCTCTAAGCAGATACAAAAGAGTATTATATTTGTCTTTCCATCCTGTATCAAATACCATTTCCTCCTTCATGTTCACGATAGTTGTGGGGAAGTTGTTCCTGCTTAGCTTTTTGATAGTTGGCTCAGAAATCTTTGTAAGTTGTCATAGTTGTACTTTTGGCTGATGACTAGCTTATGCATCTGCAGTTGGTGGAACACTACGGCAATACCTGGCACCATAGTCGTGTGAGGAGATACTTGACATCTGAGGACAATCCTAGCCCTGAAGCTAAATCAAAGCCATGGTATGGATTACTGATGCTTTTAAGAAAATACCCAGAGCATTTTGTCATCAACACGCGGTCCAAGGGACGGGTGACTTTGGAGTTTGTTTCTCTTGTCTCACTGCTTTCGTGAGAGCTTTATAACCATTTTAGCCACTTAGTTGTAAATTAAGCTTCAAGTATGGTGTGAAACATCACTGGAAAATTCGATACTGGAGCTCAAATTTGTTGATGACATGCGTGTTGTCTGTTTTTCGTTGGTGTCAATTTACTGTTGAGCGAATTTTGTGGTTCTCTTTTTCTAACTGAAAATCCTCCTGGCCAATTGGCGCATAGTTCAAAACTTGGATAATGGGCCTGCCTCTTCTACCCTTCTCCACATAAGTACCAGTTCTCTGTCTGTGGCAGAATTTGAACTCATGATGGTTACTAATGTTTGCATTACACAATCAAATGAGTTTTAAATTTAGTCCTACAGTGGCAGCATTTTCAGTCTTTCGGTTCCTGCTCATCATACTAAGCCATAATGAACCAGGTGTGAGCAGTAGATGCACTTATGAATTTTCTGTCTTACTAAATACTAGATAGAGTTTTAAGTCCGAGATTGTGGATGCACGTGCACCAACTACTTATATGTTGGATGATCCGCCTCAATGGACTGTGAGAAGATTTCATTTGTAAATACTAGTACCAGAAAAAAGGGTTGAATATGTAATCATTTCCAAGAAACTGACGTACAATAGGTTGTAAGATTCAATTACCGCAGTAACATGTTGAAATAGTAAATTAGATTCATCTCAAGTAAATGAATTTGCCTAGTTTATGTATTAGAAATTAATGTTAAGATGTATGTATGTTTTTTCATGAACTAGGGAATAGAAAATTTTAGAAATAAGTTATGATACATGTAGTAAAATAGGTACATGTTAGAAGAGTACTTAGAGGTATCTAGGTGCTACAATATTTTATGTCAGTCAAGTTGGTAGAATAATTTTTCTCACTCGTCTTTCAAAGAGAAAATCATGAATTGAGAAAGCAAGTACAGTGAGGTATTTGTCTTCAAGAAAGAATTTAAATGATTAAGAGTGCTTCTCCTCCGTAATAACAGGCAGTAACATGTTACACAATAGCAAAACTAGTAGCATAAATAGCAAAATGTTAGCTAAGCCATGGATTTTCCGATGCTTTGATACCAGACCAGCTCCCCACCTGCCACCCTAGGGATTCAAGAAAAATTAATATTTTGATGAGCAATCTTATTAAAGGTAAAAAAAATTAATTTATATGATTGAAGTCACGATTAGGGTTTAGGGAGAGCCGAAAATACCAGCCAATAAAGTCTGAAATCAGAATCCTTTCCTTCCAACTTCCTGATGAAGAGGACAAATAAGCTTTATAAAGTGGCTTATCATTCCAAGTCAAATCAATGGATTCAACTTTTTTTTTTCTTTCAAATTTTGGTAGAGGACTTGAATCCGATGAGAGAGGTGGATTATTGGACCAAGTAAAATTAAAAATTAGGTAATATGATCAGTTTTTAAGTCTATCAGTCAAAGTTCAATGATTGTGTCTAATTTTAATTAGACAATAGTAATTATTAAGGTGAAAATAATAATTGAAATATATCTTTGTTTAAAATACGGAATAATTCAGCACATGCTATTAAAATTAGAAAATTTGACAACTACATATGTAGGAGTTTGAAAAGTTCATGAGTTTCAAACTTCAAGAATGAATCAAGGAGTTTGAACATTCATTGAACTTATAAAAGCTCAAACTCCATAAATCTAAACTTTAAGAGCGATTTGTAGAGTTTTAAATATTTTTTATAGTTTGAAATAGGTAGCATTTGTAAAATAACGATAAAGTTTTAAAATAGGTAATATAAGTGAAATAATGGTAAAATATATAAATTTTATAATAGATAGAGTGAAATAGACACGTGAATAATTTTCTCACCCATGATATCTCTTTGAACTCAAGGACATTATCCTATAGTTTCAACTTCTACAAATTGAAATCCACGATTGTGTTCTGAAGTTCAGTCAAGTGAAACTTCAAGACATAGTCCTAGAGTTTCAAATTCTTGAATATATTATGAGTTATTATTAGGCATTGTATTACTTCAAATACACCTGGTCCACTTATTATTATGCTTGAGTGACATTGTACTAGTTCGTACCTCTTTCGACATGAAAGAAAATATTTTCAACCTTATTATCGGGCTTAAGTATTAAATTTCATTCAATTTTTTTTCTAAGATGCTACACAGACCATGCCAAATTATCGTCATGATTTCAAAGCTACAAATAAAGAAAATAAAAATAATATTTCAGAATGATGACATGCAAGTCATGACAAACCGATATGACTTCGCGTTATATTCTACGTAGCTATCTTATGAAATAACTCATACTATCATCATAATTTCAACTTTTCATACATGACACCTTGTTTTAAACTTATTTCATCGTTTAAACTTATTCCATTTTCTATTCCTCTCCTCTATCTATTCCATCTCATTCACGACACCTCTCCCTTTATTATTCCATTTTACTTATGATACATTATTTTTTTTCAAATCTACAAAGGAAAAGAAATACTTCTTAGAAATTTACATGCATGTCATTACAGATTGGTGTATTCAATATATATGTTTGTTGGATTAGTAAAAAAATATACCAGATCGATTTCATAACTTTTAACAAAAAAATATGTGGCATGCAAGTCATGAATCGGATCAACCGAGCCGAACTCAGAATGAGCTTTAACGAAGTGGAGCAGAGGGGACCTGCCCACTTTTAACAGAAATCAAGCCGAGCAGCTCACCTCGTTTCCCAGGCTTAATTGAAACTAAGAATAGGAGGAAGAGGAAGAGGAAGAGGAAGACGACCGGCCACCACATTAAACTTTTATCATTCTTACATGCCACAAAAATGATGTATTTTCTCTGTTTTTGAGGGTGATCAGAGGAGAAAACATTCTCACTCGTCACGAGTACAATCCAACAGTGAACAAGTTCTAATCAAATAGCAATGTCACTATAGGATAGCAAAGCCAATGTATGATGCTCTACATTATTAAGCGTTTAGAGATTTGAATGTCCATTTTCAATAATTATTTACGAGGTTTAGAGAATTCAATTTCAAAGGAAGACGAAGAAATGTACGGTAATTAAAGTCAATCAACCTCTTGCAATAAGAAAAAAAGGGCTCTGATATATAAGTCCGAATTAAACTGTCTCATGAATTAAACTTCTTGTTTAGTTGGACTTTATCAGCTCTCCTAGGTTACTTTTAATTTCTTTTCCTTACATCAACCTTTGTCCAAAACATTCATGCATTCCTAACTGTTTCATGAATGTGCAAATAAAACAGCGCCTTGTGATTCTTTGGCTCGTCAGTTATAACCGTTAGAAACAGATTGCAAAAAATATAGAAAAACGACTTCACAAGCAAGTACGAACTCTTCCCTTAAGACTATTTCGCCCCCATAGAGTGCACCGGGAAGGATTGAATGTCTTAGGGATACTAAGAAGTCTAATCAAATATTGTTTGCACTAAAACAACGTTTGATTCCTACTCTATTGAGAATTTTTCTGATTTTGATTGTTATTTTCTGATGGGAATATGACAATCTATTTATAGATAGATAGTGTCTTTTCATTGTACCTCTTGAGATTAAACCAATGGTTATGAATGGTGCATTTTCATGCTTCCTCTTGAGATTAAACCAATGGTTAATAATGGTGTATTTTCATAATTTTCTAATTAATTAATTAATTCTGTCCATATATATCTTAACCCATAAGGAAGAACGTTCCCTTATAAACACAATAATATAGTGTTTCCTCACCAATGTGAGACATTGCTTAGTAATCTCCAACAATCCCCCATAATTTCCTAGCAATACTTAATAACATGATCTTATGCATAAATAGAGGTGTCTCGCGATTGAACCCCTATATTAGTGAAATGTCTTTTAAGTAATTAGGATGGCATGGTAGACTATGCTTTGAACTAGTCACATTTCAAGTCACACATAAGATACTTTATTCCAATACATATAGAAGTTACCGACACTTTTATGGCTATGTGTCATGTATCCTTTTCATGAGCATTAAGAAATCAAGCCTATTTGATTTCCTAAAGTGACCTCACTTTAAGCTCATAGAGGTGAACCTTTCACATACTCCGTAATATAGTACACTTGTGGAAATCAATTGAATAATAGATATGAGCAACTTTATTCATTTACGATCAAATGTACATATTAACCCAGGCATACCCGGAGAAATATAAAATATATCACACACATCTTTATTGCATAAATATACCACTAAAGGTTCATTAAGAGCAAAAATTTGCACATCCTACATACACATTATGGAACCAAGCACAACTTGAAATGGTAAGACAAGTGCTTGCAACTACAAAATGATGTACTTGGACTAATTGAACTTAAGACTCGAGGGTTTTATCGAGTGTTAAGTCGAGGTTCCACCATTGGTAGTTAAGAGTATAGGCTTCAAACCCATCCCTTTTGTAGTTTTGGTGACTAAATCCCTCGTAAGGCCTTTTGTCAAGGGATCTGCCAGATTCTGATTTGTACGTACAAAGTCCACAGTTATAACACCATCACGAATGAGTTGTTTCACATAACTATGTCGTAAACCAATGTGCCTTGATTTACCATTATAAACTTCACTATATGCTTTAGCCAATGTAGCCTCATTATCACAATGAATTGAGATAGGTGACATACTGACATGGGCTTTGCCCACAAAGGCAAATCATACAAAACATTTCTTAGTCACTCGGCTTCCTTGCTTGCAGGCGCTAATGCTATAAATTTAAATGCCATAGTTGAATCTGCAATACAAGTCTCCCCATGAAACTGAACCCCCACCAAGTGTGTATATCCACCCACTCGTAGAGAAATGATCACTGTTAGATATCCAACTTGCATCAGAAAACCCTTCTAACACACAAGGAAATCTGTCATAATGTATTCCATAGTGAATAGTTCTCCTAAGTTACTTAAGTAGCCTTCGAACCGCATGCCAATGGGCATGACTTAGATTATGAGTAAAACCACTCATTTTTCCTACATCAAAACCAATATCAGGTCTTGTACATGCCATGGCATACATAAGATACCCAATTACCTTAGTATACTCTAATTGTTTCACATGTTCTCTTGTATTCTTAGATAACACTACATTGTGATCAAGAGGCGTAGATGCAAATTTACAATCAAAGTTGTTAAACTTCTTTAACACCTTTTCAATGTAATGTGACTGAGTCAAGGCCAAACCACTAGTATGTCTAGTTTTTAATGCCTAAAATCACATCCGCTTCACCCATGTTTTTCATGGAGAAATTTGCAGATAAAAACTCCTTTGTGTCCACCACTTGTTGGAGATCAGTGTCAAATATTAACATATCATCCACATATAAACAAATGACAACTCCTTTGTTTCCAACAAAATTACTATATAAACACTTATCGGCATAATAGATAAGAAATTCATTAGAAAGTACAACTTGATCAAATTTTTGGTCTCATTGTTTGGGAGCTTGCTTAAGCCCATACAATGATTTGATCAACTTACACACTTTGTGTTCTTAACAAACCCCTCGGGTTGTTCCATATACACCTCCTCATCTAATTCACCATTTAAAAATGTGGTCTTCACATCCATTTGATGAATAACGAGATAAAAATTGAGGCTAATGCAATCAACACCCCTATTGTTGTTGTCCTTGCAACAAGAGCATAGGTATCGAAGTAATCAATACCTAACTTTTAAGTGTAACCTTTGGCTACTAAACGAGCCTTGAACTTGTCTATAGTTCCATCTACTTTCATTTCCTTTTGAAAATCCACTTACAATCAATGGGTTTACAACCTGGTGGTAGATCATCCAACTTCCAAGTTCTATTACCCATAATTGAATCCATTTCATCATTAATTGCTTCTTTCTAAAATGAAGCATCTGGAGACTTCATTGCCTCCTCAAAGGTGACAGGATCAACTTCTAATTATAATAGAAAGGTATGTACGTCAACAGAAGACTGATCCCTACTTCCTTCCACGAGAAACATAAAGAAATCATCTCTGAAATCTTTAGATTTTCGCGCCCTTTTACTTCTTCTTGGTTCCACAACTTCCTCATTAGTTGAGTTATTATCAACTAAACCATGCTCTTCCCGTAAATGAGAACTAGATGGTAACGTTGTGTCATGAGATCTACGAATGGTACTAAATCTATTTTCATTGAAAATAGCATCCTTAGACTGAATTATAATATTAACAGAATATGAATCATTAGGTTCAATAACCTTAAATATGCTTTACTGTTCATAGCATAGCCTATAAAAACACACTCAATTCCTTCCTCCCCAAGTTTCTTTCTTTTGGGCTCTGGAACTTTAACAATTGCTCTACATTCTCAGACTCTAAGATGACTTAGGTTTGGTTTTCTTTTGTTCCAGAATTCATATGTGGTAGTCTTACTTTTCTTGTTAGGTACTCTGTTAAGAATATAACAAGATGTATGCAAGGCTTCACCCCACTATCCATGTCCTAAACCCGACTTGGATAACATGGCATTTACCATTTATTTTAGGACTCTATTTTTCCTTTCGGCCACACCATTCTATTGTGGTGTATAAGGTGCTGTAACTTGATGCACAATTTCAGTTTATTCAAAGAATGATGGATTATAATATTTCCCACCTCTATCCGATCTAAGACACTTAATAAAAGTTTCACAATGAAGTTCTACATTACTTTTAAACACTTTAAATTTTTCAAGTGCTTCACTTTTTGAATGTAACAAATATACATAACAAAATCTAGAATAGTCATCAATAAAGGTAACAAAATAATATTTTCTGTCTGTTGTCACATTGTCACTCATGTCACATAAATCACTATGAACTAAATCAAGCAATTTCGAATCTCTTTGAACAGAAGGAAATGTTAATCTAGTGATTTTAGTGAGCATACATGTTCTACATTTTACAACATTCTTGTCAATTGAAAGAATTAGAGATTGTAGAGCCATATCTTTCAGTTTTCTAAAATTTACATGTCCTAAACGATAATGCCATAAAGAAGAAGTACCAAGAGAGTCTAATACATAAACAGAAGCATTCATCACTTTATTAATGTTAACAAGGTTCAATTTACATATACCACAATGTAAATAACCCTTTTCCTACAAACACCCCACCCTTAGAGAGTACAAAATTTTTAGCCTCATACACTTGTTTGAACCCATATTAGTTCAAAATACTACCAGACATCATATTCTTACTAACTTCTAGAGCATGATAAACATCATTCAAAGTTAAACTTTTTCCAGAAGTAAAATCTAATACAACATTTCCTTTGCCTAAAATACTAACAGGAGATTTGTTTCCCATATAGAGAAAAGTTGAATCTTCCACTGGTTCACAGGTCTTGAAGTGAGACTTGTCCTTGCAAACATGTCTTGTAGCACCCGAATCAACCCACCAATCATTGTCATCTTGGACCATGTTGATTTCGGAAATCATGGTAGTGAAATTTTCGTTGCCATCTGCAGCTTTTCGATTCTTCTGTCCTGAACCCGAACTGCCAGGATCCTTCTTATTTGGGCAGTCACATTTCATGTGAGGACCACCACAATTCCAACAAGCGAACTACTTTTTCTTATTGCTGTCAGTTTTGTTCTTCTTATTGTTATGCTTGTTTGAATTGAACTGCCTTTTCTTGCATTTTCCCTTACTAGATTGGCCTTCCTCCATAATATGGATATCCTGATCTTTGTTTTCTTGTTTCCAGAATTCTTCTTCTACACGAAAATGGTTAGCCAATTCCTCAAGAGTAAGATCCTTTTTTTTTATGTTTAAGGTTGTGTTTGAATTCCTTCCAAATTAGGGACAGTTTGTCTATTATACTAGATACAACAATAGATTCACCCATATTCATGTTATGTTGTTTGAAATTACCAAGGATGCGTTCACTCTCATAGAATTGCTCCATTACTGACCTTTTTTCATTCATAGAATAACTGTTAAATTGGGTGACAAGAAATTTCTTACTTGTTGCATCTTCACGCATGTACCTTGCCTCCAATTGATCCCACAGTTCCTTTGCATAAGACACAGTTTGGTAAGAATCGAACAAGGCATCAGTTATCCTATTCAGAATATGGCCTCGACATATGTATTCATCATTCTCCCATTTTGTGTAATATTCCGTAATTTCGGGTGATGATTTGAGCATCTAGACGTATGCAAGTAGACCCGAACCTTGAGAAATTTATGTTATATTTACGTATGCTAAAAAAAGAGATTAGTATATAAAAGGATAAAACACCGAAATAATTTTGGACGTAACAAGTGTGACGATGTGGATTAATAATAGTAGTTGTATATTCCCAAAGAGGTTATGGACTAGTGTCATATCACAAAATTATGACATTGAGTATATGAAAATTTTATAAGTTATTAAGATTTAAGTGAATTGAGATCAAGAATTAATTATGTGTGATTAATTCACATGATTAATTAATTGTGTGTATATTAATCTTAATGGAAACAAAGTTAAGTGAATTTGGCATTAAAGCATGTGGGAGTCTCTACGTGTAATGTTTAAATTAGTACCTAAATGACTAAGCTAGAATGATAAATAGGTGGCAACTTTACGATAGGAATTAAGTTAGGGAGGGAACATAATGATTAGGATTATTAGATAAGACCTCAAAGGACACTTTTCCCAGCACCCTGTAAACCATATTCTTCTGCGTGGTATTTATCATCACCCTCAAGACGTTCTACTTCAACATACTTATCAAAAGAAGCATATGACATCAGGACACCCTTTGACGTTAAGCTGCAAGTCATAAAAAGATTCTTCTTTTGTTAATTTATAGTCCACATTGATACACTCAATATAATTCATATGATGCCCCTCTGTTGCACGACGAATTATAGCAGACCAATTAGAGAAAGCTTGCTTAGTAATTTTAAGTATAGCACAGGGTATACACAGAAACATTTTACTCTACTTTTAACCTTGGATTTAAGGTATGTTAAGACAAATTATTTCTTTCTTTTGACATATTTCATGTAACGAAATATAACCGTGATATTGCTCCATAAATTATTCTACTCCTGAAAGTTGAGAATATTCATATTATTAATTCCTATGTTAAAAGCATGTCTAAATATGTTCTTAAGTCCTTATTGAGGCATACGGAAAAGATGTTGATATTCACAATGTTAGCTGAAGGTACAAGGATATTACATCTTCCGATAAGTTCAGAATATTTCATTGTCATTCATGGATTATACATATATAATATATTGGATCGGGTTGCATGTTCCGCAACACTAACATATAATGGATCGGGTTGCACATTCCGCAACACTGACATATATTGGATCGGGTTGCACATTCCGCAACACTAACATATATTGGATCGGGTTGCATGTTCTGCAACACTAGCATATATTGGACCGGGTTGCACATTCCGCAACACTGACATATACTGGATCGGGTTGCACATTCCGCAACACTGACATATTGCATTTGCATTATGCATAACATTTAGGCATATGTATTTGGGCCCTCAGAGGCATTTACTGTTGGTCGACTGTTTCTGTTTCAGTTATTGTTATACCACTGTTATTCTATTATTCATGCCTGACATACTCAGTACATCAGTCGTACTGACGTCCCTTTTGTGGGGGGACGTTGCGTTTTATGCAAGCAGGTTCACGTAGGTAGGGTGACGATCCACGTTAGTAGGTTGCTGACTCAACGAATTTTGGAGCACTCCCTTTATTTCAGAGTGTCGGTCTATCTTGGTACGATAATTTTTGCTTGTATATATGGGTATGGCAGGGCCTTGTCCCGACCTTTTTGATGTTGTGTACTCTCTTAGAGGCTTGTAGACGGTGTCTTGTGTGTAGTGGTCTTGTATGGGCTTGTCGGCCTTTGGGATGTATATATATATCAGTTGGTTTTCTCATTAAGATTTTACATAGTCCTTTTTTGGCTTAGTCCGTATTAAATTGTGATTAGGTGTTGACTGTACGATTGGTGGTACCAGGCGGGTGGGGTCCGGGTGCCCGTCGCAGCCCTCCGATTTAGGTCGTGACATTTTGCCCTGGTTCGTGTATGTGCAATGGTCTCGTTCTCCTGTTCTTTTGGTTGTGGAGTAGTTAGAACATAAGCAATGTTCAATGTGGTGAGAAGAAAATGCATCTTTTTCTGCCATCTTCGAAAATTACCACCATCAAACTTGTCAAGTTTGACAAAGTTTGATGTCATCTCCCTAATACTAGCCATAAAAAAATAGTCTTAAGATTGTTAGAACAGATTGCGGAAAATGTAGAAAATCGACTTCACAAGCGAGTATGAACTCTCCCCTTAAGACTATTTCACCCCATACCGGGAAGGATTGAATGTCTTAGGGATACTAAGAAGTCTAATCAAATATCGTTTGCACTAAAACAACGTTTGATTCCTACTGTATTGAGATTTTTTCTGATTTTGATTGTTATTTTCTGATGGGAATATGATAATCTATTTATAGATAGATGCCTTTTTATGGTACCTTTTGAAATTAAACCAATGATTCTTTTCACGGTGCCTTTTGAGATTAAACAAATGGTTAAAAATGGTGCATTTTCATAATTTTCTAAATTAATTAATTAATTCTGTCCAAATATATCTTAACCCATAAGGAAGAACTTTTCCTTATAAATACAATAATATAGTGTTTTCTCACCAATGTGAGATAATGCTTAGAAATCTCCAACAATAACATGTATCTCTCTACCTTTATGAAGAAACTACTTATAAATTGTAACAACATGGAGTACTTTAATTTGCATATGTTAACACATAAATTGGACCCCATCAAATATTGTCATTGCGGCTCAATGATTACATTTTCACATTATACACTTAGCTGCAAGGTTTAATCTCACCAAACCCCTCTTTTTTCTTTTCATATTTACCATTTTTTCTCTTCAGAATCCTAAAAGTATCACACATCCCTATCTTTGGGACACGAGGACTTTGGGTGGCTGAAAATGCATCTCCAATAACAATGACTTATGAAAATTAAAGTTTGGGAATGAAAAGTACACTCATCTCCCAATGATAGAGCCACAAGGACCAGCTCATAAGGGAGGTCAATCCAAGATATTGACAAAGTCATGAGAATCAAACGTGGAAAATCCGACCAAACTTGTTCATTTATTGTTGCACCTCATAATTTTTAACATATTTGGAATACTTCATGATGTCATACTTAAATATATCGATCAACAAAGCCTTATTATAGTTTGATAATTTTATAGCAACACTCAACCTTGTATAATCTTCGTGTCATACTTATATGACCAAATTCCTTTATTTCCCTCTCATATTCCATCTATTCATAGGTAAGGGATGCTGATCAATGTCACTTCCATATGTCAAAGTTCACTTCATCAAGCATGTCAGTAGATGTCGAGGCATGCACAATAACATACTTGTGATCAAACTCAATTAACTTGCCAATAGAAAAGACATTATATCATCATCCGCCCTAATAGGGGCACCTATATTTGTGTAAATCTATAAGAATGATAGAATCATCGAGTTGTAAGTACGTGGCTGAACAGCTTTAACAGAATCAATAGCACTATTTTTTCACAAAATGGAGTGATTAAGAGAACGATATGTATTGCTCTATATCTTCAGCCATTGCTTTCTGGCTCCCCTCCTAACTCTTCTTCCTCATCCTCCTCACTGTTCAGTGCTGACGTTAAAGGCTCAGATTTCCTCCGTGCACCAGCAACACTTCGTCTTCGAGTTTCTACAAAAATATTTAATCTCATTAGTACTATAGCCACCAAGAACTACTACAATAACTAGAAGTGGAAACAGTATTGGGACTTCACTCTTATTAGTAATCGCTGAGCGTGTAAATGCTAAAAATTCATCCCATTTGAATTGCCTTAGTTCCTGCTTCTCCTCCTCTGATAATTCAAAATTCGGTTCTCTCCCACACATAAAAGCAGCCCTACAAATTCAAAAGAGAAAAAAGAAAATTTCCGTCCATATTAAGCTTCCATAGAAGAATCATCTAATTGCAATATTAAGGTCCATATTATGATACCTGTCATACAGTCTAGCAGCTTCTTCTTGAGTGCCAACTGTACCCAAGTGGATTTGTTTCTTATCAACTTTTATTGCAGCTTGCCATTTCATATTTTTAAAGTAGACACCTCTCATTAGACATGGTTCTTGGTTTTCAAAGTGCTTTCTCCTGTGTCGCTTTCTGCGTTTAACTTCTGGAACGGGCAAATGCACAAATGTTAGTTCATGGGATGCAAGCGGCACTTGTAAAGACACAAGAGATTCCTTACAAAGCGCTCGATGAGAATGTTCCTGCACTAAGATTTCTGGAACTAGTCTTTCAGTCAAGCCAAGAACGGTGGTTTAAGTTGGAGTATTCAAATAGCCCCCAGCTAATTCACAAGTTGAGGGGTAAAGAACAAAATGGAGCAAGTCATCATCTGATGGAACTTTTTGATGATATGCTGATGACAGCAATCAGCAGCTAAGTTTCAAGTGAGATATCCCACAAACATGAAATATCGATATTTTGAGGCCAGAAGAATTGCTAGACAATGTGAACTAGGAATAGTAGCAACATATGGCTTTTCAAAAGCTAGATGGAAGACAGTATATATCATGACTATCGAGGAACAGATAAACTAATTAATTATTCAAGGCAATTCCTTTTTTGTTTTTTACAATCTTAGAAAAGCAGAGGAATCGCACACATAAGCAGTAAAAGAAATCACCCAAATATGTGCTTCATGTTGTTGAGCCTTTCTTGAGCTTTTGTCTGCAATAGACAGTTGCTTCATGGCGCTGTTCAATTAATTATCAGGATTCATTCAAACATACTTGCAGAAAATTTTTCATAAACACATTTATAGGACTCTACTGTCTGCCTTTTTTATTTTCTTATTTACCCTAGCTTTCTCCTTACTCCTTTAGACTTGTTTTTAATGAACTAGTAGCTCTAGATTTGTAAAGCACCATATTTCCCATCAGTTGAAATGAGCTTAGAACTTTGTTTTAGAAGCAACAAAATTTTGAAGTCAGCTAAACCAAATGTGGGGCTGAAAATTATGTGAAATCATGTAGAAGATACCAAAATGGACATATTTGAACTTGGTTGTATGTACCATAAAGATCAGCACAATCTACCATAATATAATGAGATAGAAGAACAGACAACTAGGTGATCAAACCATCATTAGTATATAAAAAGAACCTGGAAATTGTTGAGCGGTCTGCTCCATCAAGGAGCCAGAGGCATGACTATTCGATGATCCAGGAACAACCTTTATAGCAGTTTTCTGTAGAGCATTTAAACAATAGATTAGGATATAAACAATGCTTAACAGAACTTAGTGTTTATAAAGAAAACATCAAATTTGATGGGTCTGGAAGAATATTCTGCATGAGCCTTTGTGAATTAACATACTATTGATTGGGAAGAAAACATACACATTTATCTGCTCACCAACCATAAGATAGATGGTAATAGAAAGGTTTTGCATGAAGTTTTTACTTATTAGTCAATACCACAATAGTGGTAGTTGTGCCATAACTCGTTAGTAATCAATTATTCTTTCCTTGCTGTAATTGAAGCAGAAGCAAATATTTGGAGAGAAAACTATTATCAAAAGTCAAATTAAATCTGGACAGAACCTTAGATATTTAACGATTTGACTTCATCATTCTAGTTAACTTGATCTTTAACATTCAGAATGCTATCAGTTCTAGCAAACAATGCAGGTGAGGCCATAAAAACTGTAAAAGGAGAAAACAAACTTGGTCTGCTATCCACTAAAATCTCACTGCTTGGAGACATTATTGATTTACGCAAAATCAAGTGAATTGAATTTGCATCCATCAGACATAAATATCTTTTTCCATATTAAGCACTTTCTGCAGAGAACCTAGAGGACCCCTTCTTTTTCTGCATGAAATGATCTGAGGAACGAGCTGAAACACACACTATACAGCACCAGGACATAGTAGCATAACAACAGTTGCCATATCTTGCCAAATGCGGTAAAGTTTTCACTTAGACTTTCTTTTCCAAGAAACCAAATAACTACCTATCTGGGGAAGCCACTTCCACTAATTTGATCAGTATTCTGGAAAATATCTTACATAGTTCTGAAGATAAGAATGAACGTGTTTAACATAGAATCTCTGAGCTTCCATATTATGCAAACTAGTTTGACAAGCATGAGGGTATGGAATAACTACTTAGATATATTAAATAAACTCTTAAATAGGTTTAATTCTAGCATATTAGCTTACTGCTATCGAAATCAGTCAATCTTTTCACGATAACCCCAAATATAAGGAAATGGATCATCAGAGACTCCCTTTGGATCATAGCATAGAAAAGTCACATCACATACTGCTTCTTCAATTAGATCATCCGTAAAAATCACTAGGCTGAAAACTACTTCATTTGCTGATGCAAGACTGCAGTCGAATGACCCATAGAAGAAGCCACTCCGTTACTTCGTATTAGAAAGAGAGGGTGGGAGTTAGAAATAGAGTCTGTCCTAAAATTGTTAAAGGTGGTACCATATTGCTTCTATCTCATTTAAGTTTAATGCCATTAGTGTCTAAACTATTACATCCTTCCTACTTGCTTGTCAGTTCAGAAGCAGAATCTAGTCTTCAAAGTTTATGAGGAGACTTTTGAAAACAAAATCAGGCAAATCTAGACATTCATGCTTATGCAACATATTAGCACAATAGTGAAACATATAGATAAGACTATCACTTTTACTTCTGAGACATTAAAATTAGTAACTGAAGGCGTGCAACTAAAATTAACAAACATGGTTTTACAATAACGCAGAGTAGAAATACCGAACATCAATAAACTATTCATACCTCTTTTGACTCATCAATATCAGTTGACGGCATGGGATGGACACTAGTGGGTTTGTTGTTGAAAAAACGATCCGCAAAGTGACCATTCTCAGAAAACTTTGGCAGTGGAACCAACAAGGCACTTCGTCCTTTATAATCAGTTGGGAATCAATAAAAGTGATCCATAAGTATTGTTGAACTTGTAAAGTAAATTCACCCGAGAGTGAAAAATATAACTGATAAAAGTGAAAACAGGACATTCTAGTTTACAATAGATAGAAAACTTGACAACTGTATTTCACAAACTATAGAAACTACAGGTCTATCCGACTTCAATGATTATAATCAACCAAGATTCACTAACTTCCCATACCAGAGCAAAGTCCTAACAGCTTGCGCCTTCGGATGCTCACCATAGCTCACCAAATTATGCCTAGCAGCAGAGTGTGACAATTTAAGAACACTTGAAATTTATAACAAGAAGACTGTAAAAGAGTTCAATTCAATGAGAAAGCAGAATTCCAACAACAGGAATTAAAAGAGGAAAAGAAAGGTGGAGACACATTTCGATTTGTACATAGCAGAATGATGCTAACTTGTTAGACAAAGTAGAAGAAATGCCTAATGTGGCCTTTGATGGCTGAGAATTGAGATCATGTGTGAAGCATCTTAAACAAGATGGATTTACTGATATCACTCATAAAACACTGTATAAGTGAATTCTGAACCATATTTCTTAATACATTATCAACATTATATATATGATCACTTCAAGAACAAAAACTCCAGAGCTTATACTGATTGGGTACAGAAAATAGAGTTTGTCATTCCACACTACTTAATCTGATGATTATTATTTACCTGCTAAAATTAAGCCCACAAATCAAGTAGTTGAAGTTTTAGCCTTTACTAGCTAGTATGCACTTCCTACAAGAACAACCACCTTGTAATTGACCGGTGAAAATGAGTTCAATACGTTAACTGGAAATATGAGTTAAATACCCAAGACAACGTCTGCCAATTTCAATGAAAAAAAGGAAAAGAAGGAAACCGCTGACTTGTGAAGTTGTATGATAGAATTACAGAAGCCTAGAAAGAAAGGGACAGAAAGCTAACATTTAGACTAGTTAGAGAAGTAGTAGCCAATACTGTCATCCTGGGGAATTTCACATTCTATAAAAGGTATAAAGAATCTAAAGATTCAAGAGACAAGACAAAAAATAAAAATAAAAATTGCAGCTTCAGAAGTCCAGAATAAATGTGATTACAGATTAGTGTAGATAATATTTCCATAAAGTAAAGCAGAAAACATCATAAAATAGATTTGAAGGAATCTATAGAAACACACCAAGTAGGAAGATAAGGTTGTACCAAGTCAACCCTCACCAAGCTACCACCTTTTTGTGGATAAAAGAAGAACAAAGATGCAAACCTTCCAAGACTACAAACGTCAGTTAGTACTACCACCCATCATCATCCCACTTCCCACATGTTAAACCATAAGTCAAAAGAAACAAAACACAAAAGCACAGTTAACAAGCATTGAGAGGCAATAGTACCTTAAAAATCAAGAATTTGGAATGGGGATTTTGGTGGTTGAAAAAGGGGGAAGGTGGTGAAGAAGAGAGGAAGAAAAGGGTGTGGTAGAAAAAGAGATGGAGATTATATTGTTGTTACTCATGCATCTACCACCTTTGTTTTTTATTTCTACTCTTCATTATGTCTTTGTTGGTGGTAATGCAAAAGGCTTTGGGGGTAGAAAGAGAAAGTTGATATAGAGAGAGAGAAAAAGAAACTTCTATTATTATATATATGTACTTATTTAAGCTGTAAATGACTATTTTGCACATGTGATTCTTTGTGAATGTTACGAGTGGTCTTGTATCTTTCAGTATATTCATATTTTGATGACTAGACTACCCTTGATTAATCCAAAGCCTCTTATTTCTTCAAGGAAAAAAGGAAGCAATATTAGTAGTACACTGGATATTGTAAGGCCTCTCCTTTTAGTAATTTTGCGAGGTTTTTGGGTATAGTGAAGTTTTTCAGAAATAATGAAACTTTTTTTTTGCTGAATTCTGAAATTCTTAAATAACTTTCTTTTCCTGGACATCAACGTTAAGGAGAATTTTCTGGGGATTACTATTTCATAATTGCAAACTATATGTGACACACTCGACTTTTTAAATTTTAAGTAAACTTTGACTAATATTTTAGAATATACTCTTTTCATTTAAGTTAATATAATAAAGATGTACCTTATATTATAGAATTTATGCTAATCCAAAATGTAATTTAAAGATGAATTGATTTAGTCAACGTTTGCTACTATTAAGTTGGTCAAATTGATTCTTGATAAGCTATAAGTACCAAACAAATTGAAATAGAGGAGCATTATGTTTTTAGTAGGTACTACAAAAGATCTCAAGTCCTCTATATAGTTAACAAAATGTTCTATAAGAAAAATAAACAGATGTTTAATAAATTGCAAATAGCAGTGTTTATTATCTTCAAAAATTACAGTGAAACGGATGAAATTTTTTTACTCTAAATTTGGGCATTGGGTTCTAGCTCCAAAATGAAGAAACTCCTTATATGAAGCGCTTTCACTTTCAATGAACAATGAAAGTTATTGAATACAAAAAAAAAAAACAGTGTGTATTAGTACTACTTTTCAACGCATCTAATGGTGGATAATAGTTGCCTTTTTGAGAGACTGATTCTGAATCCCTAACAGAAGGAAAATAGTGTAAGATATGTTCCTATTTAAGAATGAACTTGCAAAGTTTGCTGTCTAGCACCAGGTGGAAATAGCTACTAAATGGAGTATTAAAATAGACCTACCATCTTAAAAGTAATTCAAAATAAAAGGGGATATAAATGTATGTTAGTTACAAGGCCGTGAATTTTTTTATTTTGTATCTCACACAATTGATAATAGTTGTACGAAATTCTTTTTTATTTCACAAATTAGTGGACATAAAAGTGTAAGATTGAGGTCTCATCTACTTGTGAGATAAAATGAAGTTTCACACAATTATTAACAGTTGTATGAAGCACAAAATAAAAAAAATTAAAGGCTATTTAACCAACAAGGAACAAATAGTCACTTTTTTCTCTCATTTTCTTGAATTTGAATTTGTATTTATTTAGGAGATTAAATCATTTTTATTAAAAAAGAAATCGTTCTCTTAAGTCTAAACTCAAATCCGGACACATTTTTTCTTAGTTAAGAATAAAAGAAACTTGAAATATAAGCATTTTCATCCTATAGTGATGTTTTACCTACTCTATTTGAGAGGGCTCATGCGTGCCAACTTGCCATTCTCTGGCCTTGATAATGTTAGTGAATTTCTTCAAAGTGGACAAAAAAAAAAGCTAAAACCAAATTAATTAATTAACATCTGAAAAAAATAAGCTTTGTACACATTCCTATGTTTTAAAATAAATCAACTTCCACTTTTTGTTCTTTTTTTGACTGCCTTAGACTGTTTCACTTCTTTAACAAAGCTTGGCTTCCTCTATGGGATGAAATGTTTAAAAAGGATGGCTTCCTCTATGGGATGAAATATTTAGAAAGGATTAACAAAAGAACACTACTAATATTTAATTTATGTAAACAGAGCCTTCCTCCAAACTTTAGTTCATAGAATCTTCCTTTTGTCATAATATAGGTTTAGTAGAGATAGAATATGGAGACCGAAATACTATAACAGAAGTTCACAGACTAAAGCAACTACAACAAATCAGGTAAAATAGAAAAAAGAAAGGTAACTACAACAATATATACATACTCAGTGTAATTCCACAAGTGGGCTTTGGAGGAAGATAGAGTGTACGCACACCTTATCCCTATCTTGGAAGGTAGAGAGATTGTTTTCAATAAACCCCCGGCTTAGAATAAAGCAATAACAGAGCAAGTCAAATAGGAAAAAGGAAATAGTAACTACAGCAAAACAGTATGTTAATCGAAGAACAAGAGATAGTAAATAATAACAATCTAACAGAAGGAGAATAAACCACATGAGAAATGATAGAATATATGAGTCCACAAAACAGTGTAGAGAACCAGGTTCTCTAACTGTTCCCTTAATTTAGGCAGAAAGTAAATAACACAAGATATTTACGCGGAAACCACCTTGCTCAAGGGTGTAAAACCACGACCTACCATAGTACGATTTCCTCAAAACTTCACTAAAAACTGAGCAATGTTTAGATTACAACCTATTGCAGCCTAGGAATTAAACCTTAATCCCTCACCCCTTACAACAACTCTATTGCAAGATCTTTACAATAACTCTATTGGAAAGACACTCCTTGACTCACTCTAGCCAAGTGAAACTATTAAACCCTCCCTCTTACAATAACTCTATTGTAAAACCTTTACAATAACTCTATTGCAAAGACACTCTTTGGCTAACTCTAGCCAAGTGTACAACTCATGGTACTTGAGAAACAAACCTACTAAACACTTCTTGAAAAAAGTGTAGGAATACAAGTTAAAGAACAAAAGACAAAGACTCAACAAATTCAAGGACTTAAAACATCTTCAGTGCTAGAGAACCGGTCCTTCTGTTTGTTGCAGATTTGTTCTTGATTAGAGCCCTTTGAGGGGTGGCGACTTGCTCTTGAGATATGAGAGATTTTCTGATCTGCAAGCTTAGGTTTTCACTCATTAACATGTTGTATATATATAAGAGATGAAGGAGGTGACAAAATCTTAAATCTTGGACCAATGAGAGAGTCACAGCAACTCTGCAGCAATGATGTGACATTGTCATTGTGTCAGCAGTTTTCTTACTGTAGAGTTGACTTGCATCGGCCTAAACTGGTCCATCTATCAATGAACATGGTTCCTCATATATGTTTGTCAAATCATCAAAATAAGGCATAGCTTACATTATCAATTTCCCATTTTTTTATGATGACAAACTCAGAAGTCAAATTCCCTCTGTCCCCATGAGAACCAGATCCTTGCTTGTTCCCCTTGAGACTCAGACTTCCCATGTCTTAATTTATAACCCTGAACACCTCTGAATTTCTTTTGGCATTATTGATAAAAGCAAAAATAGTATCACAAGTAGAAAGAAGTTCAACAACATTAACTCATGGCGACGAGAGCAACATAACATGAACAAAACAATAATAACAAACATGCTAAGCATCATTGCATAAAATAGAGAAAATTTTAGATTTTAATTTCAGCAAAATAATATCCAACAGTGTCAAAAGTACATAATGCGATACTCTAGTAATTCCATAGTCATTTAAAAAAAAAGAGTAACAAGGCTGGAACATAGTAAAAGGTTTAAGAAACAAGGATGTAGAAAAGATAGATACATATAAAAGAGGGAGTTGGACTGCTTAAGAGGATGAGCCATGTTAATTTGTCAACTTTAGGACCTTGTCGATCATATCATTTGCAGCTCGCTAGTCATTGACCAATTGTCTGTTCAGTTCCTCCACTTGTGCCTCCAGTTGTGCCTTTTCTTCTTTCAGAGCAGCAATGGCATCGGATTCCTCACTTCCTTCTGCACATTTTTGAATCTCAGTCCTCAGAAGTAAGTTCTCAGCTATCAACCTTGTAATTTCAACATTGGCTTGCTCATGTGTATTTATCAAGCTTGAGATTGTTGAACTGCTCTAATATTTCCCTTTTTAGGCACACATTCACACTCCTCCAGAGTAGTTAGAGAGAACATTTACTTTTTCGTGCCCATAGTTGCTTTGCCGACCCTGACTCCAAAATGCTCAAAGACGTTGTTGAGAAAGAAGTCGTAGGCTAGCCCATGCCTACTATTTTTTACAGCAATCTTCTTCACATGTTCTATCATGATAGAAGGTAGGCTAATAGGGTGGAAGTTGGCTAAGGCTTCAATGAGGAATAGATTTGGGATCGCTGTCATTGACCTTCTTTCATATCGGGGCAGTAGTACCTTATTTACTAGCTCAAAAGAGTAGCTGAAACTCAGGCTTGAGTTCCTTCTTATAGACCCTCTATCTGGACACATTTTCTTTATGTTTGGCCATGAGATTTAAAATTTTTGCTGAGGCTGATTCCTCTTTAACAGATTTTATGTCGCCGGTGGCAACTTTCAGAATATCACCAAGTGTTTCCTCATCCAGACTAAATTCATTTTCATTTATACTCACTAATAAGGAGTCATTAGTGATAAGAAGACTCGTGTAAAACTGGACAACTTCCTCTTCAAACATGCTTGGAACTGGAGGTTTAAAAGATAACTCCATTTCTGGAACTCATCCATTTCCACCAGTTCTTTCATCCCAAAATTTTCAACTATTTCTGAGTCAAACACTCTCCCATTCAGTACCTTTTGAGATTTAAAATTTTCTATGATTTTTCTTTCAGACACTATCTATGATTTTTGTTTCTTTGGAGGGGAACCAGATTCCTCATCCACAAATGCATTTCTTTTACAAGTACCTTAAGTCTTCTTCTCTGACTCATTGTCTACAGCATCAGGATCGTGTGCACTATCTTTTGCAGTCTTTTCCTTTTCTAGCTTTTTCCTTCTCAACATTGTCACTATCAGCACTAGGTCTCAGCGCAACCCTGACTTGCCTTTATTCTTTCTATCAAGTGGAGTCTTCTCCACCTCTTTTTTTTCATCAATCTCTATCTCTACCACATTATAGGGTTCCACATTTCCTTCATCCACCAATGATTTTTTAATAATACGCCTTCGATTTTGGCATTTTCCTTTCCCCTTATTTGCTTCTTGAGCAGATTCTAGTTGAGCTTGACGTCTTTTTTGAGTTATGGGTCCCTTCTTGGCAATGTGCTTACGCACAGTTGGGGCACCTTTTGGAGATACCCCATACTTTCTTGTAAGCACAAGATCCAAGGGCATTTCATCATCATCATTAACCCTCTTAGAGGAACAATTAGTATCGGGTTCCTTTTTCTGTAGTAAAATTTTCAAGGGGTACAGATAAGGTAAGCCCGAGTAGGGTGTCCACATCTCTCTAAGAAACAGGTGTTCCATCCTGTACATGATATGCATTATGAATAGGGGACTCAGATTCCCCCTGAGTGAAGGGATCTGTTCCCTCAGTAGTTTTCCTAATCTTCAGTTAATTCATGGTCTCCCAGACACAACCTCAACGGCTTCACTTTCTAGTATGATAACCCTCTCTTTTCACCTTTTCAGAGATTTCCCTCAAACATCTGGCTAACGAAGGACTTAGAGTGTCATTTGTCCAATACCTCATGTGATTTACTAACTAAGGGATTAGTAGTATCTTATTCATGTGTAATTTCAACAACTTTTTCTCATTTCATTTCAACACTATTCACGAAATTCGGTTGTCCAGACAATTTATCCATTTTTAACTTTTCAACCTCTGCTTCAATTTGAGGTTGTTACTGACTACAAACCTCAAGATTCTCATTCTTTTCTTCAAGTTCGATTGTGGTACCCATTTATTGAGACACTGAGATAGTTTAAGGACTGTCATTTTGCAGGAATTGGATAGTGACTCGGGCAATAATTTCTCTGGGTTTTGGTTTTTTCGACTCCGAGGATGACCGGAGGGAGCAAATGTCATGGGTGAGACTGGATTTGAAATGGGAGAATTTGAGGGTGAGTTTGAAGGGCTTATGTCAGATGGATTTTGGGGGATTGAAGACGAAGCAACAGAGTTAAGTTTAAGAAAGTTTGGAGATACATAATCGGAGTGCGACATGATGATTTTTTGTTAGAGTATGCAAAGAGAAATGATATTTCAATAAGGGTGCTTGAACAAGGGAACAAGACGAGTGTGTTTGATACTAGAGAGAGAGACAATAGTAAAGTGAGAGTTGGGTTAAGTGAAGAGGGTATAAGTAATAGAAAGAAGGAACCAATTGGAATTGGATGAAGATGAAATGATACAATAACACACACGTTCCTTGATTATTAGATCGGTTCACGATTGGGAAGAGGTTAGGTGGGAAAATATTTTAATGACATGGCACACCAGGCAGTTTGAAAAATACATAAGTGATGATGATACTATTAAACTAAGTCACAAGAACCAGGTCCCTTGACAGTTTTGAAGGTAAGGGCAAAAACCCTGAAATAGCAATGTCACTTGTCCTTGTATTGTCTTGAGATTGTCATACGTGCATACCTGTAATAGTATAGAACTGAGTTAGATGTCACCAAAACACACTTTTAGCATGAACCTTTCCTCTAATTATAACCAATCATTGAGGCATTTTGTAAGGATACAATCAGTTGATCTTGATCAACCCCTAGCTTCAAATAATCCCTTCCAAAAGCTCCCTGCTACCTTTGTGAAGATATCTGCTACCTAGTCGGTTTTGCAGAACTTCATACAAATCAGCCCCTCTTCAACATTGTTCGTTGAAAGTGGTGCCTAATATCAATATGTTTGATCCTCTTGTGGTCCACTGGATTCTTCCATATTTAGTGCACTTATATTATTGCACATCAAGGGCACACAATCAGTAGGCAAATAAAAAATCCTCAAGTTATTTTGTGATCCAAAGTAATTGAGCACAACAAGAGGCAGTAGCTACATATTCTTCTTCTACAACAGAAGGAACCACATAGTTTTGTTTCTTTGTCCTCTATGATATCAAGCATGATCCCAGAAGAATGAGCCATTGCAGATGAACTCTTTCTATCCATCAGATATCCAGCATAGTCCATATCAACACATCCAATCAAGTCAAAAATATCTCTTCTATGCATGGTTTCATTCATAGGAGAGCAGGGTCCATTTATGTCCAGCTAAGTAGTAGTGGCTATAGGAGAATTAGTTGTTTTAGAATTCTCCATTTTAAATCTGTTCGACAGCTTTTTGATATACTTTTGTTTACTGATCATAGTGCCTTTTAAAGTTTGCTTAACCTAGTTCCTATGATAGTTCTGTCGTACGATCTAGGTACCAAGTGTCATACTTGATTCCTCTCGAACTGATAAGGCTTTTCTTGCATCGCTCAGATTGACCAGTGCTTCCGCATAGTGTACTGCATCATTTTATTCACCATAGGTCATATCTCATGATTGGTTTGATGTTCAGTTTCATAAGAAATAAGGCCACGTCAGTTGACTCATCAAAGATCATATGGACACTTTCTTCAACACATTGAGTTCTTTTGTTGTAAACTTTGTAGGCCTTGATGTGTGAAGGATAACCAAGAAAAATACATTCATCATTTTTTAGCATCAAGCTTCCCCACGGTCTCCTTGCCTTTGTTGAGAACATAACATTTGAACCCAAGGATTCTTAGACAAGTCAACTTGGGTTTTCTCCCATTGAGTAGTTCATAGTAAGTTTTCTTCAAGTGAGAACCAGATCTGACCTAATTCCCTTTATCAAAAGCATCACACGCCTAGTGATTCTTGACCTTGATTTTTGACAACTCACAAACCATGTCATTCACAACCAGCTTGCTCAGTAGTGAAAAGCTTGCATGCCCTAACTGTCTATGCCATGGTTCATCATCATCATTCATAGCATTGAGACATGTCAGATCATTGTCATTTAAAGAATCAAAGTCATCCACATAGATGATCTTGTATCTTCTTGCTATTGAGACAACTTTTCCAGATTTGGTGTTGGTAACGGTGCATGAGGCTGATAAGAACTTTACTTTATTTCCTCTATCACATATTTTGGAGGCACTTAGCAAACTGTACCTCAAACCATCCACATAATACACTTTCACAGTTTCATGGGATAGTGTCTTGTCAATTTTATTCATGCTAAGAATGTAACCCTTTTTGACATTTCCATAAGACACAATCCCTTATTAAGAGGCCTTTGAGTAAGACAAAATTTCCCATTCTTCTAGACATATGCATCGAGCAGCCATTATGCAATGTACCATTTATACTGCTTTCTCTCACTCTAGCCTTTAAACAGTGTTACTAATAGGATTTAGGAACCCAACTCAGCTTGGGTCCCTTTGAATGATAAAAAGGATGAATCAGACTCTTCTAATCCATGCAGGTAGATTGATTTTTCTCCGATGGGGATCAAGTCCCTCTGTTTTGGACTTTATTAACAAACTTCATATTTTCTGAATAGTTTAGATTCTGGCTTTGAATGCATTTTAATAATGACTTTCTTGACCGCAGTGGCTGCATAACCAATTTTTAGGATTAGAAACATACTTGTTGTGTGGATTACAGAGATATTTTGCTCTTTGGAGTCATGTACCCTCCCTACCTCCTGTTTTACTCTTATACATAGAAGCAACCACTTCAGGGGACCAGGTCCAGTGAAGTGACTTATCAAGATCACGGTTTACCCTCTTTAGGTTCTGTTGGTGCTGTCTATTACTTTCAATCTCGATAGTGAGATTTGTCTTGGCCTTCTAATTTCATCTTTAAGCTCAAGCTGAACTTTACTAGCTACCCCCTTTCCTTGTAAAGGAATATCCGTCTATTTCTTAAGCTGACTTTTTAACAATGAGTTTTCTCTAGACACCTCATCAATCTAATCCTTTAAATTTGTGATAGTGTCTCCCAAGACTTCCTTTTCTTGATCCATTTCACCAAAATCTTCAGTTAAAACCTACTTTTTTTTATGAGGCTATGATATGCATCAATTAACACATTTGCCAATAATATCAATTTTTTCTGAGAGTAATTCTTTAAGTTTTTCTAAACATCAAGAAAGTTTGCCTCATCTTGTTCATTGATGTCATCAACGTCAGATTTTTCCATGAGTGCAAATACTGACTTGTATGTAGAAAGTCCATCATCAATGGCCATCATTGATGTATCCTCTTGATTATCTTCATCTTCAGATTCACTGGAGGAATCTCCCTAGACAGCCAGAGCTTTGCTTTATCTCGTTGTCAGCTGCACCTCTTCTTTTGAATATTTCAGGAATCTATTTCCTCCTTGCTGCTTGTTAAGAGTTGTTCTTGTAATGATCCTGCTTGTGAAGAGGGCATTCTTTGATGAAATGTCCAGGTTCCGTACTTGTGACAACAATCATTTCCTCTGAGATTTTTTCTTGTGCTTTCTTTCCTACGGAAACTACCATCTTTCTGAACCATCTTCTGAAATCTCCGAGTGAGGTAATCCATATCTGAATCATCACCACTTGAATTACTCTTAGCAACCTTGAGGATCAGATTTTTTTCTTTCTTTGGCTCTATCCTTTCATCATCTCTCTGCCTTTTCAACTCATAGATTTTGAGATTTCCGATGAGCTCATCAATGATCATTGTTTGCAAGTCCTTAGCTTCCGAGATAGCATTAACTTTGCTTTCCCCAGAAAGTGAGTAGAACACTGAGAAGCTTGTGAATGAGCCTATAGGTTATAATGACTTCACCAAGAGAGTGGAGTTCATTAATTATGGAGGTGAACTTGGTGTGCATGTCCTGAATGGAGTCTTCATCTTGAAGAGTTCATATTTTATGGTAAGCATGTCTATTTTGGACTGCTTCACTTGACTAGTTCCCTCATGAGTAGTTTTTAGAGATTCTCATATCTCCTTCACACTTTAACAAGCTGAGATTCGATTGTACTCATCTGGAACGATATCATGAAAAAGAATTTTCTTAGACTTTAAGTTCTTTTCAACGACCTTTCTGTCTGCATCATTGTACTCCTTCCTTGATTTTGGAGTAGTTATAAGACCACCTAGATCTGTGTTCATAGGAACATGAGGATCACACAAATCAAAATAATAGTAATTGAAAATTTATTTAGTGAAAAAGCATCACACCTAAAAAAAGCTATATAAATAATATCATTATTAAAATGAATTGACATAGTTTGGAATGTCCCAAGATAAATGAAAGCGTTCTATGAATAAAGATATAAAGGTAGTTCATCCTTTTAAGAAGCCTAGTATAGTCATCGTTCCACCAAGATATAATTAAAACTAGTTCATCCTCATTTAGAACCAAGACTTCGCTCAAGCAAAGGAATTGTAATGTTTTGAGGAAAATTGAAGCATAAATATATAGATTAATAAAAAGCAAACAGAGAATTAAATAAGAAAATAGATAAGAAGGTCACAGTAAGTCAAGTCTTGCTAGCTATAAACTTGCTCGAAGATTTTGATTTAAAAAATACTACTACCTAGGGTAAAGAATGAATTTTAGGTTTAACTCAACCCAAAAGCTAGCTTGTAGGGTGAGGATTGTCCAAGTCCATATAAGTAGTCCATGTTCCCATTCCATATCCGATGTGGGACTCTTAACACTTTCCCGCACGCCCAGACCTTGTTAACTGGAGCGTGGATAATATAATTTGGGGGCCCAACATCGGTGAACAAAGAATTGGAATGAGCCTGACTCTGATACTATGTAAAGAATAGATCTTGGGCCTAACTCAACCCCAAAAGCTAGCTTGTAGGGTGATGATTATTTAAGTCTATATAAGGAGTCCATGTTCCCATTCCATATCCGATGTGGAACTCTTAACACCTAGTTTCATCATGAATAGTTACGAATACGAAGTTATATATATATATATATATATATATATTGAATTGAAGAGTCAAACAACTTTTTTTTTCACTGTAATTTTTTCATGTCTTGTAAATATTTTGAATTTTTAAATATTATGAGTTATAATACTACTTTCTATATAGTTTTTAAATATGTAAATTTAATTTCAAAAATTTAAAAATTGCAAAATCAAATTTACGGTCAAAACTAAAAAATTTAACTCTCAAAATCTGAACTGTAAGTAAGAATATGTATATGTTTAACTCTGAACTTAGTGTCACAAAAGGCAACACAATCTTAGATTATCCCTAGATTGATGGTGGAATTGGAAAATTCTCTCACCTAATGTGAGAGTTTTGTGATTCAGTTATTACGGTTTATTTCTTTTACATGATATCAAAATCAGAGTCAGACCTATTTTCTTATATATATTATCCACGGGCGAATGTGTTGTGACATATTATATATATCGTCCCATATTAGTTGAGGATCGGAAACGAAGTTTACCCTTAAATGATTTTTACAATTTTTGTTCTTATGAACTGAGTTTTGACACTGAGTTAAATCTAAGATCTACTTCCTTTTCACGGAATATAATGATACTTTATATTCAATAAATAAAAATTCCGTATGTATAGCTCTCTACTACTGACAAAAACTAAGACATCAAAAGTAATATATACACCCAAGCAACAAAGTATAAACATCCTCAGTTTTATTCATGTAGAAGTGAACAATATGGTTTTGAACATTGCATACCTCCAATGTTGTCAAAGTAGATGCTTTTATTAGGCTTGTCCTTGTTGGCCTCTTCCTCATCATCGTTGGCAGTGCGTCGAGCTCGACGTCCGATGAGTGTCTCCTTCACCACCGTCTCCTCTGCCTCTACCGCCGTCTCCGGCACCACCTCCTTCCAGTTGTTTTGGGCAACCCCCATAGCCATAATTCCAAGTCGGAATTATTAATTTTTATGTGGAACTTAGACAGCAGCACCCACTACTCAAGTTGTATCTACAGGTGCTAAAGTATGGACTCTATAAATAGACAACATTTCAGACAATTATTAATGTTTCTAGTATTAAAATAAACAGGGTAATAAATGAAAGTGGTTAGAAGAAGTGTAAAAAAATAAATAGACGCGTACTTGGTCGTGCTAAGGGGGAAAAACGAACGTGAAAATCTTAATTCAAAATGTATTTTTCTAAACTGAAATTATAAATTAATACTTTTCTAAAATGTTTTTGAGTGCTGAAAAACAAGGTTAAAAAAAGACTTAATATATAGATCGATACGTACTTTATTTGGTCGTTCTAACTTCTAAGGGAAAACCTTGAAAATCTTAGTATTTGTTTACACATGATTGGGGATGTTACAGATTGTCTACAGGTAATGATTTTTCGTTCAAGTGTAGTTTAAGTACACTTGCATTGTTTATGTTTTTCATATCTGTTATATACAGAGATATAGATAGATATTTTCTTATATTATTTTTTTCCCATCCGGCCGTGTTTTGGTATCTGCATTGGAGTCCGACATACAAAAGTAAATTACGTCGGAAAATCCACATTGAGAGGTAAAACGCCTCCTAACAAAGGTATATGATCTTGTTTACAATATAATAGGTTATTATTCTAAATATAGTAAGGTGGAGAACTGTTGTTCAGTGGAGCGTCGGAGTGCGGAAGTTGTTCCCATCATTGAAGTCAGGGTGTGGGACTGAAATTCTTGGATTTCTTGCAATATGAGATTGAATGCCATAACTCTTATTTGTATTTTACTTTTTATTGGTGTCGTTGGGAAATTTACACAGATAGGATCGCATACTTGGTCACCTGATGCTATGGAGGGTCCCGCTACCGACCCGAGGCGCCGATCGGGAAAGTAATAAAGGGACATTAAACGTAATTCTAGAAGGGCCTTCCCGCAAAAAAACCGAGTCTTGGCAGTTCTATCGCTATCGTGGGGAAAAAAGAAAAAACGTAGGATTGTAAGGTATATGAAGGAAAAGCCTATTTGACAATGAAAGTGACCAAATATATTAGTTTTTCAAAAAACTTTAGCCCGGACGGTACACAACTTGGTTTTGGAAGATATGGCACTTTCACTTTTGGTCAAATGCTTGTTTGGCTGAAACTTTCTTATTTACTATCCCGAGTAATAAGATGGTTCTTACATATTTTAATACGGATACTCTATCTATGAGAAAGAAGAAAAATGCTTAGTTTCGTTAGAAAAATCAACGCAAATATTATATTGACTTTCTCTCGCCCTACTTCTTATTCACTCTATTTTTAGTGCTGTCATAAGACTTTATATAAAAAGTTTCTTGTTGTTACAAGTAATTTAAGCGAATGTAAAATAATTGTGTCTCATTCCAAATTCATTATATTACTTTAAGACTTATAAAATATATAACGAAAACTAGATTTCAAACTTTCAGATGGTAGTGTCCAAAACGTGGCTGTACCAATCTAAAATTCTTTATTCTTACTATTATTTAAATCCAAGTGCTAGGTCACTGAATAGTTGACCTGACTTAATTGATTTCAGATATGAGGTTCAAACCTGCCTTACTTACTAATTTGACCTCTATTATTATGTTAACACAGACATAGGATTCAGAAATTTAAGTTTCTGAGTTCCGGATCACAATTTTTTTGTCTAATCCATAACTTCAACGATAGATCCGTCCGTGTGATGACACATGTAGCCTTTAATCACCGTCAAGACAACCTCTCTCATATGACCAGAGTTCAGGAGTCAATTTTGATCCCTTTTGTCGTTTAATAGCTCTGAAATTATGAAGAAATTTTTTGGTGCAATTAAAAGTCTCCCGACCAGAAACGAAAAATTCATATTTACTATTATCGATTATAATTACAAGCAAGTCATTTAGCATCAAGAAATTAATATTTGGTCATTATAATTTGTTATCCTAAGTTACCGACTTAGGGGTAAACAACTGAATCTTCAAGATCAGTCCCTCTCTGTACTAAACCCCCTTAATTTACTGTTTTATCTTATCGCATTTCAGTAACAAAGATTTCTTATCTTTGGTTGTGCACATAAATTTCATGATGGATATGGTAGATTGTAAAGGTCCCAATGACTATGAGGTGTTGAGATCTACCACACTTACGGCCAACGTATTCCCAAGTAAGTTTTGAATAATATGACAAGAACCAACACAATGTCCATAAATACGAACAATACCAGAAAAGTTTAAGGTGTATTTAGACCAAATTGAATAGCACAAGTAGGGGCTACAAAAACATCATCAGACTACTACATAGAAACAACAACAACAACATACCCAGTAAAATTTCACAATGTGTGGATCTGAGAAGGTAGAATATACACACACTTTACCTCTGCCTTGACATATAGAACGACTGTTTACGAGAGACCATCGGCTCAAGACAAAGCACAAGCAAAGTAAGACAAACAAAACGAATAAGTCATGATATCTCATTCTTAAAAAGAAGCAATAACTAGTGCAATTAAATAAGACAAACAAGGTACACTAGAAAACACATATCAGTGGTATTACAATACAAAACTCATTCGCTTACTCCAAGGAAACAACCAAATTCTTAGTGGTTCTGAAAGCTCGCAAAGAACGAAGAGGGAAAATGCAGGAGATTTAACAGCACGGACAAGATGTCAATAGGATGCCCAGGCTGGATTTTGTGAAATCATCTCAGGGGAAAAAAGAGACCGTGCAGGCTTTGTGTCAAACCAGCCCAAGTCATCCATGAGCCTCTTAAATAAATGACCTGCTGCATAACCAACACCTGAGGCCGTACCTGCAACAATTACATAGGACACAATAGTCTTGAAGTATTTACTGCACTTATTTGCTCCTCGTGTATAAGCCTTTGCAGTAGCAAGTATGATGACGCACATAAGAGAAGCCGCTGCAACTGCTATAAGCTTGTAGTCTCTGTCGTCACTCTTACGGAACGCGAAGCCATATACTACTGGTGGGACAAGGCCAAAGACAAAATATGACAACAAGGCAAAAGTAGCATGAAGTAGGAAATGCTTTCTTTGGCCAAGTAACTCTCTGTATCGATCTGCGTAGTCACTAAGATTGGGACCACCTCCGACATTATATTTCAAGTCCACCAACTGCAAGTTTCCGTTTGATTCGACAATAGATTAAAAGGCAAGAACTAAAGCAGGAGAAAGGTAGGTAGAAGACCGGTCAGCAACTGTAAAGCAGAACTGGAACTGAGGTATACTCACATTTTGAATAATGACAAAAAGTCCACCTATCAGATTTGCCACTCCAATGGTTACAATCTTCACTGCAGTATCAAGATAAATCAATAAGTAAGCGATTCTTATTCTGTCAAGATTTAGGGGAGAAGATTTAAAAGCCTTGGTTTTTCAGTTGTAGTAGCTTTGTTATAAGCATCAGAACTATCCACAGAAGTCATACATTATTTCACCGTCTAACCAACTAAAGAACACTACATTATGCCTTCGGTCTAGAATGATAACCCTTAAGTTACAATATTCTTGCCAATCGATGGCCTAGGGTACGTGTGAGGGTATGCCTGTGTAGTATTCGACAAACTGTCCAGGAGCTTTGCATCATCATAGTTAGCATATAAATTGTGAGATATGGCCAAGATTAACATGCATGTGATGCAACATAAAAATTACCTAATCAAGAGGAAGGATGTAAATATAAAATTCAAGAACTGGGCATCAGCACAGGTAAGAGATGCACCATTTGAAATATCCACATAACCTTATTATCCTATCTATTGAAATAGGACGACATCAGTCAAAAGATATTGCTTGCAATCTTTTAAAGTGAAGAATCTGTTAAAACTCTCACGCAGATCTCGTAGCGAAAATAATGAAAATTGAAGAGCTTTGTTGAGCCCCATATCGGTGGTGGGATGGGGACTTGGTCTCCTTATATGGTTTTGGGAAATCCTCCCCGTGTGAACTAGTTTTTGACGTTGAATTAGGCTACCCGATGTTGGATCCCAATATTATATTACCCATGCTCCAATTGCAAGAGGGGGTGGGGTTGAGTTCCACATTGGTGGTGGGATGGGGTCCTAGGAGATCCTCCCCTCATGAGCTAGCTGACTTTTGAGGTTGAGTTGAGCCCAAGATCTATTTCTTTAACAAGTTTAACAACAAAAAAAAGGTCTCGATGACTTACATGTGTCAGCATCAGAAGCAGCTGCAGAGGAGACCACACCCAAGCTTGTGATTGACTCTATTAAACCTCCATATACTATGCATTTTACAATCTCCAGTGATTTGGAATCCTTAACTTCAACTGAAAGTACTGGTCTTCGTGTACTGCTGGAATCCACTGTTGATGGAGAAGCTCCTGGGTCTTCCATAGGAATTCGGCAATCATCTCCTGCATTATATAGCTACTTATCAAAACATATTTCTCTACAAACTTTTTACCATATTATGAACACCTTTTCTCTAATGCTCCACAATATTCCACTGACATACAGTTATAGATGCTGAACTAATAAGATTCAAATGGCACATGTGCTTTTTCATGAAACACTGGTATAAGATATGACCACATCCACCACTAGCTCACTACTACGTGAAAAGACAAATATATAGGATAAGAAAAATCTGATGCACCACACGAGTACTGGAATACAAATGTTTTGCTACATCTCTTCAAGTTTTCCAAGTTTTCCAGCACTATCACCTTTATTTTCTTTAATTTCACTTGGTGCAGGCATTGCCCCTGGAATGAAGCCACCTGCAAAATTTCCCGTTTCCGAAAGATCAGTAGAAAGAAGAACAAATATAGGAGAAAGTTTTCACCTCATGTCACTTTCAATAAGTAGCAGTACATGTAGACTTCTGGCCTTAGACATGGTAAACACAGACCAAGATATTCAAAAGTTGAAACTGGCTAGAAGAGAAAGTTGAGCAACAAACTAAAGCAGAAAAATTTCTCCATAAAGATGAAAAACTTTGTGTATTAAGGAGAACTAGACCTGAATTCTTCTCTTAAATAGCATTACCTTTCTCTCCTAGATCAAAAATACTGCCCGGATGAATGGGTCCTTTTCCTGGAGGAGTTCCTACAGGTTTCTTAGGACTTGGGGATTTATGGTCAGTTGCATCGTCTTTAGTTGATGGTAGTCCTCCATTTGGAAAAGGATGACCATTCTGTCCATCTGATGGTTTAAATGGACCATGGGATGAATCCAAATCAGCAGTACTGTTTGCTTGATTAAGATCTTTTCCTGTTATAAGAATATTGAGAGCACAGGTCAGTTAACTAACAATATCAAGAATGTTTAACAATGTTAGACATTGTTCATACTAATTGGTGAAGTAAACTAACGCATCAGCAAAATTCAAAACCCCAATTTATAGGCTTGAGCAGCTAAGCAATACATTGTCCTAATGTTATCCATAAGACCATAACTGCTTGATAATAGTCCTTCAATTTAAAAAATCTACATAATCTACAGAAGTTTTGCACTTGGTGTGTAGGAATTAATTAGATGTTTGTTAATTTTTCTGTGCTGTACTTCACGGAAGGGGCAAGACATGAAAGAGAGTGCAAGGAAGGAAAATACAGTATATTCAAAGAGTTGAGCGGTCTCAGTGATGAAGGTATACATAGCTAGCAAGCCTGCGGCTAGACCACACTCATGATGATCGTAAGAGGCCAGAAGAATTTACCTAAAACACGGGGCAAAAGATACAACTTTTGTACTCACCAACAAAACAATTTCTGATTGATTAGAAAGGAATTCTACAAGTTGTATGCAGTTTGATCAGCTATAGCAAAGGAACAATATGTTTATTGTACTAGTTATTGCACGCATTTAGTTATTTGTCAACAGAAAGCGAAGAAATTAAAAAATCAAGAACCTATTATTTTAATACGGGAAAAGATTAAGAAACTATTGCAAAGCACCACCTGGCTCAGTCAATTTTTTTTCATCGTCCTGCTCCCTTCTCTTGTGGAAGAACCAATGCAGATCAAAGCATCCATCTGCAAAGTTTTAAAATCACATATAGTCAAACTTCACATCAAGACTGAAGAAAAAAGAAAATGACAACTATGTTTAGGGACATTTCTTCTTTCAATGGATATAAGGTAATTAAATCAGTTATTTGAACTAGAAAGCTGTACAAATGACTGAATTAATCATACATCAAAGTGGTTACAGGCTTACAACACCTACTGAAAGAAAAAGGACGATTCGAAGTGAATAAAGTATCACGACTAAATACCTTCATTTGCCACTGGCTTTCCCCCTACAGTTGCAGACCCAGAAGGCAGGGAGTTTTTTTTTGAGACATGTGGTTCTCTAGCTATTTCTGTACTATTAGTTCCTCCTCCACTTCCAAATATTGGGAATGGATTGAGCTTCTTTCCTGTATAAATTGAACAAGCGTCTGAAGTGTGCATACAGTTATCAAGATACACATTCTATTCATCATGTGTGGAAAATTTGTCAGATACATGTCCACTAATTGATTGTAAATTAAAAAATTATTGCACTTAGAACTTATAGGGAACACTATTTAAGCTATTAAGATTAGAACTATAAACTTTACACTGTAAATTCATAAGTTTGCAGTTTTTAGGAGAGTCCACAAAATGAAAATGAGTTATATAGATGAACTTATTATGATTACATAGTGAAAGCCCACATAAAGAGAATGAAGATCAACATATCAGTTCAAAAGTATCATCTTAAAACTTCACACTGAAAATAAACAGCAGATGAACAATCCTGCCAAAACTATTTATGCAATGAAAAATGCTGGTGTAATGCTCAAGTTTCTTCAATGATGGTAAGGAGCTGTGGCTTCTTACTGATGGGTGGAAAAACATAAAAGTCGTTCTTATATGATATAACATACCCATGTCAAAACTTGCTGCAGGAGAAAAAATTGAAAATGAAAAAGGGGCTTAGACTGTAAGAAACTAATATTTGATTTTTAGGTTACTGGCGCTATTGCTTCTTCTTCACATGCACCGAAGACCTAAAATAGTCCAGGAACTTCATAAATCAACATGCTGTTGTTTGTCCAAAAAGGCAAAAATTCATGTTGTATGTACTGTATTGAATGCAGAAATACATTTCTAGCTCAAGCTGCGCCCAGCCAAATGCTGCTGAAACAAAGAGTAAAACTTTTCAATTTTATAGCAATTGAGATCCATAATCATTGATCCCTACTTGGCATCTCCTTTTCTTCCCTGCTTTATAGTAAAGGTTTGAGCTCACTAATCTTCATCGTGTTGTCACCAAACACAAGGACAACAAATGAATCAACATTTTAATTAGTGACATCACCATAACACAGTCGTACATCTACTGCACTTAGATGAGAGATTCAGAGATCAGAAGAAAATAGAACTTGGAAATATACCTATACGAACGAAAATGCTGAAGCATGCCGTGCATCCAAGTAGATCTGTTGTTTGGTCATGACGATCATCAGGTTCTATTATAATCCTTCTTTCCCGCTTTACCCTTCGAAGGACAACCTTGGTTATACGAGAACTACAGTTAGGACAGTATGCATTATGTGTGTGTAGCTTATCAACTGCTGTTGTGTCAAAGAAGTCCAACTCGACAACTTCTTCCTCAACTTCTTCAACGATTCTTTCATTTTCACTTCCTTTTCTGACTGAAGGACTTGACTCTGAATCATGTCCTAGTGAAGGTGGATGACATACACCAGAAGTAAAAACTCCCTTTCCCTTCTCATCCTGTGAATCATGACCTAGTAAAGGTGGAAGGCATACACCAGGCAGAATTTCTCCCTTGATATTTCCTGTCTCATCAGGCGAATCGTGTCCTAGTGACTCCCCAGAGGGTGGAAGACATACACCAGAAAGAATTTCTCCCTTAGTATTTCCCGTCTCATGATTGCCGTTTATGCTGGCATCCAAATTCTCAAAGCCTGCAAGGAACAGTATAACAATATGTTGTGAGGAGCAATACTTAGCACTACAGGCCTCATAGGAAATGGAATCCTAAAATGACGCCTTATATCTCTGCAAAGCGTAAGTGTGCATATGGAACATTTTACGTGCAATGCCATACACTAGCATTTCTAACATAATAAGAGAATTTAATTTTATGAACTAAACAAGGAGAAACCATACTCTTACACTTACAGTCCATTAACAAAATTTGGCATGACAATGTTAGACAATAACCCCCAATATGATGGACCCGTGTGTCTAAATCATTAATACGAAAACGATGGTTCTATTCTCGTTTCTAGTATAAATGACACTCCCTCCCTCCCAATTTATCTGATACAATTTCCTTTTCAGTCTGTTCCAAAATAAATGTTACATTTTTTTATTTGACACTATCTCTATTTTACCCTTATTGCATCCCACTTAATTTTAAAGATGTAGTACTTATTGGAAAGAAAGCATTAAAGTAAGGGAACATTGATAAACATAACAAAGTCTTTGCTGATTTTTTAAACTCGGTACCGGTCAAATGATGTCCATAAATTGGGACCGAAGGAGTATTCTGAAAAAACTTTAAAGGATCAGTGAGTCAGATGTTGAGAGTAAGTATTTACTAATTAGATAATGCCAGAACTCTACTATCTGATGAATATGATCAGTCCAAGAATTTAAGTTAACAAGGTTGATAAATTTGTTGCGATTTCTACCGACATTAAAACCCCAGAATTAGGAGCCCAATTTTAAAATTGATGAATTAGTCAAAAAAAATATTATCAGTTTAGAGAACATTTAAACTATATCTGCAAGAATGAAACCAATTTAAAGTACATGTTCACTAATGCCAAGGCGAGTATGAGAAGTAAAGAAACAACAGAGCTTACGAGTTAATTTATTCTCTAATATCTTCCTAGATTGCGCTTTTAAGCAACCAGAAAAACAGGTTCTTTTTATTTTCTTTTCATATTTTGTTTTACGGGATTTACCGGTAAATATAATATTCTGGTGCGTGAAAATTTTCGTGAATGAATAAAGTAATAATAATATTAGCAAATTGAATTATTTGAATATTAAAAATTGATATGTCTAAGTATTAACCCCTCCTTGTCCCAATTTGTTTGAAGGTTGATCAGTATTCTTTTTTTTATATAATAAATTTCTCCAACACTTATCCTATATTGTGAATTATTAATTATGCAGATTTATATTACTTTTTATGTAGTTTTTTAATATGTAAATTTTATTATAAAATACTCAAAAAAATTATATTTAAAATTAAGTCAAAGAAAAAGTTGTTTGACTCCCAAACTAGTCAACCTTCAAACAAATTGGGACGGAGGGATTACTTAAAACAAATAATATAAAAATATGTTAAAATTATTTTCATCCATAAGAGAAATTATTTTCTCCATTAGTAATTAAAAACTACTGAAAATGACTTTCAGACACAACTTCGTAACTACTGTTTTTCTGCTTGAGATGGGAATTTTCCAAAAACAAAAACGAGAGTAGAGAAGGTAAACGACATAATGAGAAGAGAAAATTAGAATCTTTTTTTTTTTTGGGCTTGAATTCACAAATTTTAGGTCCACTAACTTGTAAATTAGTATCGATTGTTTGAGGCAGACTTTTACAATTAGGAAGACAAGATGGAGTTGCAACCCCTAAAAGAGATTTGGGATAATTAAAGCAGTACTAATTTTCATTTCTCAGATAAACTTAATTATGCCAATTAATATCTTATATATTTTCAGTGGAATTTTCGCAACATGAACAAGTTTCTAACATACAATATCGTGTATATATCTTAATTTGAAAACTCAACCCCTAACAGGATAGTTGTCTAGAATATTTCTTTTCACATTCGAAAGCTTAACACTAAACAGGATAGTTGACTTTAGTTATTTTAGAAAAATAAATATCTCTTAGTTTTGTTTATGGGACGCAATATATTATGAAGTTTTAAGAATTTTGACTTCTGTATTGTACAGTTAATAGTGGAAGAAAAAATAATAGTTGAAAATTTATTTAGTGGAAAAGCATCATGTCAAAACCGAATCAAATTAGTTAAATGAATCGTTAAGAAATATATATATATATATATATATATATATATATATATATATATATATATATATATCATTATTAAAATGATTTCACATACATATTTTGGAATGTCTCCAAGTAAATGAAAGCGTTATGAATAGAGATTCACCATCACTAAAGAAAATGACTACTTTCATCCCGGTTCATTTTGTTTTTCCTAAAACCAAAAAGATGGCTGGAGGTGGATAAGGTAGTTTAGTAAGCCAGCTAAAAAGTAATTAGTGTAAGCACGTAAATTTTATTGGATTCAAATCCATTTAATAATTTGAACCGTATTAAATTCAACATATATTAATCCAAATAAATAAATGGGCTAATATAATTAAATCTATTATCTAAGTTCAAAATTCAATTTCATTAGTCTAGTCCATTTAATTGAGCTACAAATGATGAGATCACTTTGCCATGTCATCTTATCCTAGACGCCCAGATTGGTGTCACATGTTAAATGACGTAGCACGCCAAGTCAAACGAAGGAAACCGATAGGATTATGCCACGTATCAAAATGATGCAGCATACCTAGTCAAATCAAATGTCAATAAAAATGCGTCATTTGTGCAAGTGACATATTCCGACTAATCAAATATTGTCATGCCAACTTAAATCTGATTGGTCGAAAGGAGTTTGTCCTTATCACAACTCCTCCATCCTACAACTATAAATAGGGGTCTCATAATTCAGAACATGACCAAGTATTCTAACAAGAAATCAGAGAGAACTTGCGGATCAAAGCTGCCGATTTCTCTACAAGCTACAAGCATTCAAGTACTCAAGTATTTCCATACAAGTTCTGGAGATCAAAACGAAAAGTCAAGATCAAGCCCTTGAATCTAAGTGCAAGTCAAGATCAAATTCACCAAGTTCAAGATCAAACTCAAAAACCATTGAATTTATTATCGAAAGGAAAAATTAGAGGATTCATAGAGATAGTAACACTCATATTTGAAATCACATACTACGATCGTTGCAATATTTTCTTGTCTTGATTATTATTTTTCTCGACCCGAATTTTATTATCTACAACAAGTATTAGTAATAAATATTTAAATTTAACTTTCCAAAATAGAAAGCCAAAAACCGATCTGTAAAAACTTTACATTTATCCTTTATTCTCTCTCTTTTTAGAAGCCTAGTATTGTCATCGTCCCACCAAGATATAGAACTAGTTCATTCTCCTCCTTTCGAACCAACAATTGGCTTAATTAAGGAAAGAAAATTGTAATGTCTTGAGGAAAATTGAAGCTTAAATATATAGATTAATAAAAAGCAAACAGAACTAAAAAAGAAAATAGTAGAGAAGAAGGTCACAATCAGTAAAGTCTTGCTAGCTATAAACTTGCTGGGAGATTTTTATTTAAAAACTAATTTCGGTATGATAACTGATATAGTAGCTGACTTTAGTTGAATAATAGCGAATTATGTGAAGGCATTCTTTGTTTTCTCATGTTGATGGAGGGATCGAACAATTCTTAACTTATGAGAGAGCTTTGCCACTGAGTTATTATCAAAGTTCATTTCCTCTACATGATATAGAATCAAACCTATCTCCTTATTTATATTAATTGTCCACGCATGATCGTGTGATGGAATGTTAATGTATATTGTCCCATATTAATTGAGTGAAGGAAATTTATTAGGATTTTAGGAATATGTGTGAACGGGAAATGATCTTTTTCATCTTTTTATGGAATTTTTTTTACACCTTTTCATTCATTTATTTTGTTGGTTATAAATACTTAGTCATTTTCATAAGATTTTATTAACTAAATTCTGATTATCTTCTTTCTTCTTTCTTCACTTCAAATATATTTTGTACAATTTGGTACCGGCTGTTGCGATCGCCGTTCACCGGCGTTTAAGGTACCACTACGCTTGTGGGTTAATTCGTTCTATCTTGTGAGGATATATTCCATAACCTCAGGTACTTGAAGAGAATAATTTTTTTAAGATTATTATTAATCGGTATTCGATTAACCCTTAATTGATTTTGATAAATTTTTTTCTCATGAGTTAGGTTTTGATATTAAGTTAAATCAAAGATTTATTTCCTTAGCTTTACACGGAATATATAGTGATACTTTATTTTCATAAATTAAAATTCCATCTGTCTATACGATTAAAAACTAAGACATCAAAATAATACAGTATACCCAAGAAATTAAAGTAAAAATATCTTCAAATTTATTCGAGTAAAAGTCATGTATATAGGTAAAAGTGAACATGGTTTTGAACATCGCATACCTATATTGCTGTTGGCCTCTTCTTCATCACTACTGGACAGATCATCTCCATTAACAGCACCACCATCATCGTTGGCAGTGCGCCGAGCTCGACGTCCGATGAGTGCCTCCTCCACCGTCTCCTCCGCCTCTACAACCGTCTCCGGCACCACCTCCTTCCAGTTGTGTTGGGCCACCTCCATAGCCATAATGCCAAATTGGAATTATTAATTTATGTGTGCCACTAATTAGACTTATGAAATAGTCAGCAGCACGCCACAACTCAATTGGTTGTACCTCTCTAAGAACCAAAATGTGCTATAAATAGGCAACAATTCAGTCAATTATCAATGTTTTTCAGTATTAAAAAACAAGGTAATAAAAGAAGATGGTTAGGAGGTGTGAAAAAACATATACGCGTACTTTGTCGTGCTATAAGGGGGAAAAGAACGTGAAAATCTTTAAAAATGTAATTTTTCTAGACTCAAGTTATGAATAATTTTTTCTACAATGTTTTTGAGTATTAAAAATAAGGTAATAAATGAAGGTGGTTAGAAGTATGAAATAACTAACATACAGATTGATATATACGTACTTAATTTGGTCTTGCTAAGGAAAAAACTTGAGAATCTTAAAAAAGATCTTAGACTAGTTGTTTACACATATGATTGGGGGTTACAGATTGTCTACAGGTAATGATTCTTCACTGATCTAGTATAGTTTACCCATACATTATTTATGTTATTCATATATGTTAATCCTTTATTATAAAAGTACGTATTTTATACACAATAGTATATATTTAAATATTTTCTTTACACTATTTGTATATATGATCTTGTTACAATAGATTATTCACTATTTTTCATGTTGTCATATATAAAACTTGCGACAAATAGTTTCTTGTTGTTATAAGTAATTTAAGTGAATGTACTCTCTCTGTTCAGTTTTACTTATCACATTTCGCTTCTAGAAAGTCAATTTAACTCATTTTTAAATTAAGCTAAATTGAACTAAATTAATTTAATATTTTAAAATTAAAACTTAGATGTTCGAAATTCTTCTCATATTAATCTGATAAAAAAATACATCTTGAATTGGTTAAAGCCCGTGTAATTTAACTGTCAAGAAGCTAAATGTGACAAATAAAAATAAATAAATAGAGTAAAAAAATTATGTCTCATTCCAAATTCAATCTACTCCAGAGGGAGTATTATTTAAAGACTTCGGTATGTAATGAAAACTGGGTTTCAAACTTTTCAGTGGGTAGTGCCCAAAACGTGGCTATACCTATCTAAATCTCTTTAGTCAAGTTTCTTGCAATTTAATATAATTCTTAATATTTAAATCCAAGTGCTAGGTCACTACATAGTTGACCTGAGTTGGTTGATTTCAGATATGAGATTCACATCTGCCTACCTTACTTTCCACATGAATAATTATTTCACCTGATATGAAAGACCTGTTTTTCTTGATTTGTATAGATTCTTCCTCCATATTATGGTGACACAGAGGCCAAATATGAAATTTTAAATTTATGCATTTTAATCTTCTGGACCACAACCCTTGCTTGTGTCAAATCCGTAATTTCAACGGTAGATCCATCAGGGTGGTAACACATACAGCCTTTAATCACCGTCAAGCCAACGTCCCTCATATGATCATAGTCCAGGATTCAGTTTGAAGTTTGAACCCATCTATTGTTTAATACCAGGGGAAGATCCAGTTCTTCAGCTACGGGTTTTCAGAAACCCGGTAACTTTTGCGCTCATATGTTATATACGTATTAAAACTTTCATTAAAATTAAATTTATAAATATTTGAGTCTGAACTCAATTATCATTATAAATTAATTTAAAATTACTAAAGAAAACCTCATAATCTTAAAATACTGAATCAACCTCTATTTAATTTTTATTTATTTTTAGTTAAATGCCACTAAGCTTGCTTAGTGATTTTTTTATTAATAATAAAATGAAAAACAAAATACAAATAGACAGGGTCCGATAAAAGCGAGGACAGCAAAAGAAACGAAAATAATCTGGGTTTCCTAAATGAACCCTAGCCCCCAAATCATAGCAGCTCATCTTCAAATCTCCAGAAATCGATCCGCGTCCGCATCAAGAACTCCAAGTAGCTGCAGTGATGGTTGCTTGTCGTTTTCAGCTTCCTCTGCCTCTGATGAATGGCAAAAAGAGTAAGTAGAACTTTCCTCATCTCAAAGCTATTCTGAGTTTGAATGATTGTAGTCAGATGTAAATATACTGCTATTGTAGTGATTTTCTTCATCTCCTTGTGGTTAATATCATTTAGAAGCACCTTAAATCTCACGGTACTATGAGTCTTAACCAAATTGAGTATCTCTCAATAATCTGATGAATTTCACTCTTAACCGGTATATCCAAGTAACTAATAGATCATAGAAATTGGATTCTTCCTGCTGTTTCGTCAATGGAGATTATCTGTGAAGGTATCGTCATTTATTGATAGATTTTCAGCAGGTTGAGCTAAGCTAATATCACACATTGGATCTCTATCAATAAACAACTTAACTGCTTCCTAGATACTCTTCTATTCAACTTGGATCTCTTCTTTGAACGATCCTATTCCTTAGATTAGGAATAAGAGCTTTCTCCAGATTGATAATTCTTCTTGCTGCGGAGGACAACTTATAGAATGAGTTAAAAGATACTTCACCTGTAAAATCAAAAGCTAGTTAGTTAAAAAATCTGCTCAGGTATTCCCTTCTCTGAAAATATGCTGAATCACCACATGATTAGCACTCTTCATCCTCCTGATATTCTCCACCTCCACTATTATAGACCAAGGAGGATCCCAATCTCCCTCAACAACCTTTTTCAGCATTAAAGAATCAGTCTCCATGATCACAGGAAGCAACCCCTTATCCACACAGTAATCAATTCCTTCTAGCATTGCTTTAGCTTCAGCCACTACATTAGTACAATCCATAAGAACTTTAGCCTTAGCAAACACTAGATCACCTAGATCATCCCTCACACAAAACCCCATAGAACTAGCTCCAAGATTGCCTCTAAATGTACCATCTGTTCCTTCTGATGGTTTTTGCCACAACACAGCCTGAACTCTTACAGTAGGGGAATGCTCCTCTAGAAATTTAATCAATTCAGGCCATAAATAAAGTAAATGAAGTTCTGGATACTTCACCTTAGCCAAGATAGCTCTAAAAAAAATAAAGAAAGTTTTTGTGTTTGTTCGTTACTACAACAACATTATGAATTATTTCACATGCATATTCACAAGGGGGATGCAACATTGGAAAAAGAATATATGAAAAAGGGTAAAAATGGGCTTGGACTATCCGAAAAGGTTTTAAAATACCCTTCATCCACCTATTGGGCTAAACATACCCTTCTTCCATCTATTTTGGCTCACTTATCCCCTTAAAACTAACAATCTTCTTTTTAACCCGACTCCTGAGATAGAGAAATGCAATGAATGGATGGATTCCTTCATTCATCGTAATGAAACCATCCAGCAACATTTTATTTTTTATTTTTTATTTTTATTACGTGGCGTCTCCCTATTGGTTGAAATTAAAACCCACACATCAAGTAGATTTAAACATGAAAAATCATGATTTAGAATTGAGTTCTGCCAAAAAGCTCAACAAATCAAACAACCTAGCCTCTTGACAGAACATGACCAAAACTACAAGACTATTTCAAAGAGGAGAAATACAGAGAAGATATTCTTGAGCTAAAGACATGAAAAGCCTTGTTGAAGCGAAAATGGCCACGTGAAGTAGTATGAAGATTGTATTCAAGACATGATTAGATAAAATAAAAGGAGCAGAAAAGCTTCGGCTCTAATCACACAGTACCTCTGACTCCAGGTTATGGAATTCCATCATCATCGCAGCAAGTATAGGATTATAAACAAAGGCAAGGTCGATTATTATTAGAGCCATGATGGTGCCCCATTGGAACGCCAGCGGTTAAGAGTCTCACATCGGATATGAAATGGGAACATAAACTCCTTATATGGACTTGGACAATTCTCACCCTACAAGCTAGCTTTTGGGGTTGAGTTAGGCCCAAGATCCATTCTTGATATTGTATCAGAGTCAGAGCAAGACCTATTCCAATTCTTTGTTCACCGATGTTGGACCCCCAAATTATATTACTCACGCTCTAGTTAACAAAGTTTGGGCGTGCGGGGAGTGTTAAGAGAATGGGAACATGGACCTTATATGGACTTGGACAATCCTCACCCTACAAGCTAGTTTTTGGGGTTGAGTTAGGCTCAAGATCCATTCTTGACACCAACACCAAAGGTAGGCTTCACATCAAGTTGTAGATGTCTGAAATTCATGAAAATTTAGCAAATAAGCTAAACATTATACACAGCTAACGAGAAGGAGAATGAGAACCTCAATACCAACTAAATATATACCTGAAATGCTCTATACTAGATTCGAGCTTTCAGGCACTTGGGCTTCCTTTAGGGGACCTATTATACCACTTCCCGGAATAGAAGCCAAGAAGGAGCACCTATTAAAACTTATGCACGTAAACATCCAGGGAAAAGGAATTTAAGAAATAAAATTGAGTTTTAATTTTAAGAAACAAAACATCGGCACATCAAGAAGATTCAAACATGATTTGGAATTCCCCTGTTTGAGTCTTCTGGATGTGTTGATGTTTTGTTTTAATGGGAATTGGGTCATGGGTCATGGGTCATGGGCCGTTGGGTCGGGGCGAAGGAAAAAGATTCAGAGAGATTGGGTTTTAATTTCAACCAATAAGGAGACATAATAAATAATAAAAAATAAAAAAGAGGGTTTTAGTTTTAAGGGCATAAGTGAGCTAAAATACATTGAAGAATGATATTTTTAATCCAATAGGTGAATGAATGATATTTTTAAACCTTTTCAAATAGTCGGGTATTTTTGGCCCTTTCCAAAGAATATATCATTGAACCAAAAAACCAAAAAAAAGCGACCAGATATGGATCGGGGGGATTGAACGACGTGAATCGAACATGGAACATTCTGATCTGGAGTCAGATGCGCTACAATTGCGCCACGGATCCGGTTGTTCTAAAAGCTTTTTCTATTTCCACTAGTACCAATATTTAATATTAGCTGACAAGTGATTAACATAGTAGCTTTTCCGAGCCAACGTAATGTTCTACTAATTGGTGAAGCCTGTCATCTATCTGCAGAAAATGACATGCAATTGTCACCCTTATATAATCTTTTTCAATTTCTTTTTCTTCTTTGAAAGAATCTTAATTTTTTTTTACAACACGATGATGTAGAAAATACTTTTGAATTAAAAAGTATAGATATTAAAAGTGAAATAATAAAGGGAAGAATAAAGAATAACCTTGTCATTGCACCATGTAAATATCATGAATTCTCAATCACTTCTTGAGAATTGAAAGTGTAATTACTATGTAACCCTCAATTACATAAAATTATATGCTGACCAAATAATTATCTTATTAGACAAACATACTAAATATATGTAATTACACTCAATTATACCCTAATTCAATTGTAAAATAATTTACCAAACATGTCCTAAATATTTAATAGATACTTCAATCTTAGTTAAACTGTCAAAATAAAAATTGAAATCAACGTTAAGGGGTTAGTCTATGTATTTGGGCTTAATTTAAAAAACAGCTTGCTTGTAAAGAGCTCTAACAAATCACATTGAATGCCATCTTTTAAGTCTAAAGTCTAAAGATCAAAGTTTTACTTTTTAAATTTGTAATGTTGAGAGACTCACTAGCACGATAGTGATGATCTTCTTTATACAATCAAATTTCTCTATAATGACAGTGTTTGTCCAAAAATTTCATATCTGCTATAATGAGGTATTGTTATATATATATATAAATAAAAGTACGCAAATATGTCACGACCCAAAAATCTCATTGTGCCGTGAGGGCACCTACCCTACCCGTACGCTAACCACTAACATCCAAACGTCAATATATAAAGCAAAGGTGGAAAATTAAGGAAAACAACATTAGTGTTATTAAGTCTTAGGACTTAATACATAAACCTTGAAAGAAAATCCAAAATCTGGTTGTCATGAGTACAAAGCTACTAATCAGATGCAAGTCTAAAATTTTAAATACAATCACTGTCTAAAATATAGGACAGAAAAGTAAAATAACTAGATGAAGAGTTCCAGTGCCGGGATGGAATCTACGGCTCACTCTAGACTCCCAAGATGAATTTCCAAGCTCTGTGTCAAGCTCCTTCGCTGGCGTTTGGATCGGTACCTGCACATAGAGTGCAACAAGTGAGCGCATATGGAAAGCACGTGTACCCAGCAACATCGTCGACCGATCCTAACTATAGCAGTGGCGAGAGTCGGTACTCCCAATACTTCTCTTCTCGCTTGGTTAGTCAAATTATACAGTTTCTAAATAATTCAAGCATTTAAGTAAAGATTCTACAAGCTTCATTAATTCTTGTGATAAATTTTATAGTCCACACTATAAAATAAATAAGATTTTAGTAAGAGACTTAAATATTAATACAGACTTTATTTTAGGTTTAGACTTTCTACTACATAATAATGGTAGCTGTACAATAACTAGAGATGGAATTATTTTTCAAAAAGACAGTACTTATTCTCCGGTACAAACTCAAAAGCTAGAAACAAGAATAAGTAAGACTCCAGATATAAACAAAGTAAACAAAAAAGACGATTGCATCTGAAGACTTAAAGGACAAACATAGCGAGAAGATATTACAGGAAGGGAGTACTGAGTAGGATTTACAAATTATTTTCAACCCCCTTTAAATTGAAACACTTTTTATCTAAGCCCTTTTTATATTGGTATCAGAGCGAGAAAATCTTGATTGGACTCGCAAGACACATTTCAGTTCAGACTGTTATTTAAAGTTGCAAACTCTGTGCTTTATTATTATATCTTTATGAGAAGTTCCTTTTTTGCAAGACATATTAGATATACAGTTCATATAATACACCAACAAGCTAAAAGGAGACTAAAATATAAGAAAGCCTTTTTAGCATTGGAAGATCTCTATAACTTGCTAGAGACAAGAAAAAGAGGAATTCTAGACATAAGAGATAAAAATAGAAGAAAAATATCTATAGAAGAAGTAATAGACTGTTTTGTTCAAAAAGTACAACCCCTCTTAATTGATTTAGACTATAATAACTTTTCGGCTAGTGTATACAATAGAATACTAGAAGGAGACCTAGACGTAATATTATTAAAAGATTTACGTTGGCATCTAGTAGGACTACAAAGTGACATACGTCACGCAGAAGACTGGTTAGAATATCAGAGGTGGAAGTTAAAAAGAAAAACAACATCTCTAGGATAAATAAGAAAAGATAGATCAATTAAATCATCTAGAGTACTTAGACTTAAGAATAGAGACAGACAAAAGAAATTTAGGTAAAGAAAAGGAATCTCAGGCCATAGATAACCTAATAGACCAACTAAGCAAAATAGAAATAACTCCGCAAAAGGAAAAGATTAAATTAGTAAAGAAATCTCAAAAATGGACCTTTTTCCAGTTAGATCAGGAAGTGAAGGACCAAGACAAAGTTTCTCTGAAAACCGGGTAGGATCTAGTTTAATATCAAGGATATTAAACAGGAGAACCCCAGAGGAGACAAGCAGACAATTAGGAGAAGTTATAAATGTAGAACGAGACATAAGTATCTTTCAACAGAACCAACTAAATTTGTTAAATCCCAGAACGCTTTACAATGCGGGAAGATTCACGTCTACAGCACAACTATATAGACATTACAGAGAAGAGCAGATATCAGTACTGGGTGGCCAGACAAAAAACTTAAATTTAGTCAGCGAAGAATCCTTTAGACAAATCAGACATAATACCAGAACCCTCATGCATATGGGACTAATGGTAATAGGAATTAAAGGATTAACTAGAAAGAATTTAGGTAGCAAAGTCTTAATAATGATATACGATGACAGATGGACATATATTAAGAAATCTATCATCGGAATGACTGAAATAGACATGACAGACAATGGAGGAATTTTTTATATAAGTCCAGACTTTTTAATGAACTTAAAAGAATTTGAAAAACATATAAAAATCGGTATACAGACCAAAGGCTATGAAGAAATGCATAGCGGAAACAACCTTTTATTATGCTTGGGTTTTCTAGGAAAGATGACTACAAATAGTAATACAAAATTTAGAATAAAAATTAACGATGTAGTCGAATTAATGAGTAACAAGGGCATTAACTTAATCAAGCCCACAAAGATACAACCTGAAGAGTACGCAGGGTTAGAATGGAAACTAGATCAGTTCTCCAAAAAAGAAAAAACTTTGCAACCAGCTGCTCACTTAGAATACACTAACAGACATGGAGAAACCTCCATTAGATTTACAGATTATAGTTACGCTCCACAGAAGGAGTACGACGAAGAAAGTACAATAGATGAGGAAGAACTAAATCTAATGAACATAGAACTGATCCAAGAAGGATTTGAAGTAGACATAGCCATAGAAAAAGCTCGTGACCTGAAAAGACAAAAGCCAAAGATGCTTTTTAGATGTAAGGGTTGCAAGTTAGATAACATGGAGCTAGAAGAGACAATAACACATTTTAAGTTATGCGAACAAAGAACAGATAACTTAGGATACAAGCAAGAAAAAATAGCTCAAGAGAAGAATGAAATGCTGGAAGAAATTTGGAAAGATTTCTCCTCAATACATAGTTTAGACTCAGATTTTGAGACAACCTCAGATCTAGAAACAAACTCTGTAATTAGTCAGAAAGAATTAATGGAAGCCGGAGCTAGAGCATCAAGTTCCAGCCCATTTCAAAGAACTGGAGAACCAGTTACGGTAAACACTAGTACAGGAAATGTACCTAGGAGACGCGTTTGGAGAAACATAGAAGAACCTATAGAGGCCGTTAAACCGTCAGGAAAACGGATGCCTATAGAAGAAAACATAGTTCTCCAAGAAGGAGGTAGTAGAGGAAAGATCCTTAACATAGCTGCCCACGATCCACAAAGGTGGAACTCCGTAATAGATATATGGAAGGGTATAGTAGTAGCAGACTACATACAAAGTTACATAGAAACAGACCCAGAGACTATGTATAAGTACTTAGAAACTTTCCTCGGCGAATCAACTAAAGCCTTATGGGAAGCTTATAAGACTAATTTTCCCGAAGAATTTGGCCAATTGGTAGGTATGGGATCAAACCCGTATAATTTCACCAATAAGATTCACACTCTTATTACTGGTGAAGACCCCAATAGCGGGCTAATAATCCTACAGAAAAATGCTCTGATAAAACTAGAACAACTGAGCATTAGTAACTGGATATATATCAAGAAATTCTTAAATGACTTCTTTTATTATTGCACGATCAGCGGAAATTCGTTTGATCAAGACTTGGGGAAAAAATTATTCAATAAACTACCTGGAGCTTTAGGTAGGGAAATTGAAGAGAGATGGAGTAAACGTGATGGAATCCTTCAGAATCCTACAGCCAAATGGTCCATAGGACACAGGATTCAGCACATTATGGAAATACTCCAAGAAAAGTGTACTAACCTCCAGATACAGAAACAGCTTAAACAGAATGAGCTAAGTTTCTGCAAGAGTGTGATATACACTACCCAGAGCTACGATAAAGACCCTCAGAAGAAAAAGAAGTACAAAAGAAAAAATTATAAGACTGATAAATATGATAAAAAGAAATACTATCTTAGAAAGTCAACGGCCAGAAAGCCTTACTTAGACAAAAACAAGCACATTAGAAAATATCGAGACGATAGAACATATAAAAATAGATTAGAATGTTTTACGTGTGGAAGTATTGAGCATCTAGCCAATACTTGTCCTAAAAGGATAAATAATAATAGTAAGAATGCTCAATTAATTGAAGACTTTCAAGAGACTTTAATATGTGTAGACGAATATATGTCGGATACAGAGAGCATATATTCAGTAGTAAGTATACATAATGACCAAGACCAGTTAATAGATTCATCAGACTCTGAAGCCGATGAATTTATAAACGAACTAGGTATAGAGAATCTAAATATACAAGACCTTAATAATCTAGTAAATACGATTTAGATTTGCGATCATTTATTCGAAAAGAATAAAGGATTAGACGAAGACTTGCGTGTTGCATTTGTAAGTGGTTCCCAAGCGAGCGAAGCAAGCGGGCCAAATGCGAGAAAATGCTACATGGAAGGTTGTATAAATTGCTCAACGAGAAAGAGTTAAACATAGTAATTGGGCCAAAGAAAGAAGTAACTATTATAGAGAGCCCAACAATAGACCCAACTATGTCGAAGATTAATGACTCTAGAAACCGAGTCAATACTTTAGAAAAAAGATTGAATTTAGTAGAAATACAAAAGGACTCTAAAAATAAAGAGATAGACACACGGTAGAAGAAGAACAATTAGATGACTCGTCAGAATTAATGAATAGAACTTTGATTTGTAATGAAGACAAGAAGTTTAGTTCTTTGAGACTGTTGACAAAGATTAGACTTCAGAATTATGAAATAACTACGTTAGCGTTAATAGACACAGGCTGCACAAGCAGTATAATAAATAAAAAGATTGTCCCAGTTAGTTTAATAAAGACTTTAGACAAACCATCATCAGCCATGCAGATGGATGGCACACATAATTTTTATAAGTACTACTTACAAGAAGCGGTAATAAGCTTCATTAATTCTTGTGATAAATTTTATAGTCCACACTATAAAATAAATAAGATTTTAGTAAGAGACTTAAATATTAATACAGACTTTATTTTAGGTTTAGACTTTCTACTACATAATAATGGTAGCTGTACAATAACTAGAGATGGAATTATTTTTCAAAAAGACAGTACTTATTCTCCGGTACAAACTCAAAAGCTAGAAACAAGAATAAGTAAGACTCCAGATATAAACAAAGTAAACAAAAAAGACGATTGCTGTAAAGAATGTAACAGTAATGAAAAATACTGCTGTCAAAACAGCAACAAATTAGAAATAGAAGACTTAGAATTTGATGATTTAATAGAAGACGAAATTCTAGAAAAAAAACTATACTCTAATAGAATTAGAGACAGATTTCGTAAATTTCAAAGACGGTCTAAATAAAATAGGAGTTATAAAAAATCAAAAAGATTTAGAAGAAATAGTTAAGATCCTAGACAAGCTAGAAATAATAGGTGAAAAGCCGTTAAGACACTGGAAGAATAATAAAATTCTTTGCGAATTAGAAATTATTAATCCAGAGTATATAATTAAGACTGCTTCAATAGAATCAACTAATAGAGACCTAGAAGATTTTAAGGATCAAATCAAAGAATTAACAGATTTAGAAATAATCAGAAGATCTACGTCCAAACATAGATCTGCAGCTTTTATAGTAAGGAATCATTCAGAAGAGGAAAATCCAGAATGGTTATAAACTATAAAAGACTTAATGACAATACTAGAAGTAATGGCTACAAATTACCAGATAAGACCGAGTTAATAAATAGAATCCAAGGAAAGACGATTTTCGGTAAGTTTGACGCAAATCGAAGCTGCGCGTAAAAATGCATCCGGATAGCATAGAATGGATGCTTTCACTGTCCCGGAAGGACACTTTGAATGGTTAGTAATGCCATTCGGACTAAAAAGCCCCCCCCCGATTTTTCAAAAGAAAATGGACATGATTTTCGGGGAGTATAAAAGATTCACTATCGTATATGTAGATGACATACTAGTTTCTAGTAATAATATGATTGAACACTTAGGACATCTCCAGTTTTTTAAACTTTTTGTAGATAATGGCGTAATTATAAGTAAGAAGAAAATGGTTCTATGTAAAGAATACATAGACTTTTTAGGGGTAACGATAGGGGAAGGAAAGATAAAACTTCAACCCCATATCGCTAAAAAAGTACTAGATATGCCAGACAGATTAGATAAAACAAAAGACTTGCAGAAGTTTTTAGGAATATTAAATTACGCTAGAAATTTTATAAAAGACTTAGGAAAGATTCTTTGGACCTTTATATTCCAAAACAGGTTCAAAAGGCCAGAAGAATTTCAATACAGAAGACACAAAGATTGTAAAACTCCTAAAGCAAAGAATACAGAACATTCCAGACCTTAGCATGCCTCTCGAAAAAGACTATCTAATAATTGAAACAGACGGTAGTTTCGAAGGATGGGGCGCAGTATTGAAAGCCAAAACAAACAAATACAGTAGTAAGACGACAGAACGTATTTGCGCCTATCAAAGCGGTAAATACAAAGAGAAAGGTAACATGAGTAGCATAGACGCTGAGATATTAGCAGTAATATACGGTTTAAATGCTTTTAGAATATATATTTTAAACAAACCAGAGACTTTAGTCGAAACAGTTGTGAAGCAATAGTAAAGTTTCACGGAAAATAAATGACAAAAGTAGTAGTAGACGTAGATGGCTAAATTTTTTAGACACCATATCCATATATAACTTAGTCTTTGAACATATTAAGGGGAAAGACAACAACTTAGCAGATCAGCTTAGCAGCTTAGCCATTACTACTGATAAATCTAAGAGGAACATAAAGATTAGTCCAAGCTAATGTTTGTTTCTTCTTCTTAGCAGCATGAGTGGCTCTTCGAAAAAGACGGATAAAGACAAAGGGAAAGGCCCAGCCATACCCAAAGACAATTATAGACAATCAGTGTTGGGGAACCTGAATTTCAGGCCCATATCTGCCCTCGAGACTCCCCGATTAGAAAGACTCTTTTTCGGTAAGAATAATTTAATATCTTACCCTCCGTCAAATATGACTTTTAAAGTTTTACCAGACAACAAAGATGCCTTGTGGATAATTTATGGATTTCTCACACAAGGAAAGATAATAGCCATTTCCTGGCTACTTTAAATAGTACTTGCTGTTACTTTCATGAAAAGAACCTGGAAAAACGTTTTAAGTTTTATGTTGTGATTCATGGAAGAACAAAAGGAATTTTGCAGACCTGGATTGAAGTAGTAGAATCAATTAAAGATATTAAAACCCCACTTTTTAAAGGTTTTAATGATTTTACTGAGGCCCTTGACTATGCTCGCGGTATACTTGGCCCAAACTACTATCTCTCCCCAGCACTCAGACAAAACCCAAAACAGACTCCCCAATATAACATTGGAAAAGACACAGACAAGATTATCTTTTGCGATCATTGCACTGCAATGACGAGAATCCTTTAAAAGACTCAACCGGACAAGAGAAGAACTCCGGACACAAAATATATACCTCATAGAAAAGACTACAAAATTAGAATTACTTCTAAGACAAACCCAACAGAGTTCTCCAACTCCACAAAAAATGGATGAGATCGGTGAACATTCCCGTCTGAATGTTAAGAAACCTATTGTACCAGGTAAAGGTACAGCTAGTCCGGTACAAACGGTCGCCGGTAAAGACAAATCAAATCCGTTGAAAGTTGTCACTTTACTAAAAAGTGAAACAGAGGAAGAAGCTCCTCTAAAGACTAGACGAAAGCTGCCCCAAACTATAATTGGATCAACATCCCGAACACAGAGCAGAAGATTGAGACCTCAGAACAATATAGAACAAATAATAAAAGACACTTTGGAAAATATTTTCAAAGAACAAATCAAACCAGTAATGGAAGATAAACACGAGAACCCGGTAACTACAACACCGGAAATAACAAGTAGAGGAATAAACAATGAAGACATAGATCACGTGTCCGAGACTAGTTCAGAAGATGAAAATGAATTAATCCAACATGCTCAGGACCCAAACGAAGATGACGATTCCGGCATGAGTTTTGATTCGGTAGCACTGCACAACCTGGACACATAGACATACAAAATATCAGAGAAAAAGACAGCAGAGATATTTTGATAAAGTAGGCAGACAAGAAAGGACAGCAGCATTGAAAAATTCAACGACTTTTTCAAAAGCAAAATGCCAGCAGCAGAAACGACAAAGAAAGGAGATATTTTTCAAAAGTTAAAGCGACGATGGGGCCCGCAGCGCACCCGGCAGCAACTTTTAAAGATTCTTTTTCCAAGTTGAAATCCGCCAAGACACTATAAATAAGAGACTCTCTCTCAGAAGAAAGATAGAGTGAACTCTTAGCAAGAGTGAATTCTTAGACACCCTCTCTCTAAAACACCTCCTCTCCCTCCAAGAATCCATCTACATCCCATCTCCTCACTTGTATAAACCCCGATGTAAGATAAACAACGGTGGTACTCATTCACCCGTAGCAGACGTACCTTCCCGGGACTCCCGAAAGGGAAACCTCCACTGTACTTTAGACTATGTAAGTTTTTAAAAGCTTTTTAGGTAGTTATCTCCATATGTATATTATGCTTGTCTGCTGTATCTTGTCTTGCGAGAGATGCAAGTTTTTATTGTTAATACAATATGATGTTTTTATTTTCATCATGAATCTTGAGTTACTAGTTAAAAGTTTTGTCAAAGAATGTGTTAATTACTAATGAAATCTTACTTACTTTATGCCTAGACATGACTTTCCGATGAACTTAGTATATGGTTATCCTTTATTCTCTATAGTGACATCCATGGATTAGCTTTGTAAATTCCTATACCGGCGGTGGTTGGTAGTAATGGCCGTTTGATGTCCGTTTGAAGAATTGTTGTGTTGGCTGAAAATTGGGTGTGGCTAAAGACGAATAGTCATTATTAGGGTAAAGTCTAAAGGACGAGATGAACAGATTCAAAAGAAAGAAGTGAATAGGAATAATAGTACGGTAAGACTAAATAGTAACAAATACACCAAGCGGCGAGGACGATGAATAGTAACCTAAGACTAGTATTTGGTAGACGAGTCCGAATAAAAAAAAAAAAAAAAAAAAAAAATTTATTTATCATTCTCATAATAATTTTTTTATTTTTTATTATGAGAATGATAAATAAATTTTTTTTTTTATTATTTTTTATTCTGGACTCTGTCCAGTCACTAGTCTTAGGTTACTATTCATCGTCCCTGCCAGTTGGTGTATTTGTTACTATTTAGTCTTACTGTACTATTATTCCTATTCACTTCTTTCTTTTGAATGTTCATCTCGTCCTTTAGACTTTACCCTAATAATGACGGTCGTCTTTAGCCACACCCAATTTTCAAAGCCAACACATCCTTCAATGGACATCAAACGGCCATTACTACCAACCACCGCTGGTATAGGAATTTACAGGCTAATCCATGGATGTCACTATAGAGAATAAAGGATAACCATATACTAAGTTCATCGGAAAGTCATGTCTAGGCATAAAGTAAGTAAGATTTCATTAGTAATTAACACATTCTTTGACAAAACTTTTAACTAGTAACTCAAGATTCATGATGAAAATAAAAACATCATATTGTATTAACAATAAAAACTTGCATCTCTGCAAGACAGATACAGTACAAGCATAATATACATATGGAGATAACTACCTAAAAAGCTTTTAAAAACTTACATAGTCTAAAGTACAGGGAGGTTTCCCTTTCGGGAGTCCCGGGAAGGTACGTCTGCTACGGGTGAATGAGTACCACCGTTGTTTATCTTACATCGGGGTTTATACAAGTGAGGAGATGTGATGTAGATGGATTCTTGGAGGGAGAGGAGGTGTTTTAGAGAGAGGGTGTCTAAGAATTCACTCTTGCTAAGAGTTCACTCTATCTTTCTTCTGAGAGAGAGTCTCTTATTTATAGTGTCTTGGCGGATTTCAACTTGGAAAAAGAATCTTTAAAAGTTGCTGCCGGGTGCGCTGCGGGCCCCATCGTCGCTTTAACTTTTGAAAAATATCTCCTTTCTTTGTCGTTTCTGCTGCTGGCATTTTGCTTTTGAAAAAGTCGTTGAATTTTTCAATGCTGCTGTCCTTTCTTGTCTGTCTACTTTATCAAAATATCTCTGCTGTCTTTTTCTCTGATATTTTGTATGTCTATGTGTCCAGGTTGTATAGTGCTACCGAATCAAAAACCATGCCGGAATCGTCATCTTCGTTTGGGTCCTGAGCATGTTGGATTAATTCATTTTCATCTTCTGAACTAGTCTCGGACACGTGATCTATGTCTTCATTGTTTATTCCTCTACTTGTTATTTCCGGTGTTGTAGTTACCGGGTTCTCGTGTTTATCTTCCATTACTGGTTTGATTTGTTCTTTGAAAATATTTTCCAAAGTGTCTTTTATTATTTGTTCTATATTGTTCTGAGGTCTCAATCTTCTGCTCCGTGTTCGGGATGTTGATCCAATTATAGTTTGGGGCAGCTTTCGTCTAGTCTTTAGAGGAGCTTCTTCCTCTGTTTCACTTTTTAGTAAAGTGACAACTTTCAACGGATTTGATTTGTCTTTACCGGCGACCGTTTGTACCGGACTAGCTGTACCTTTACCTGGTACAATAGGTTTCTTAACATTCAGACGGGAATGTTCACCGATCTCATCCATTTTTTGTGGAGTTGGAGAACTCTGTTGGGTTTGTCTTAGAAGTAATTCTAATTTTGTAGTCTTTTCTATGAGGTATATATTTTGTGTCTGGAGTTCTTCTCTTGTCTGGTTGAGTCTTTTAAAGGATTCTGTCATTGCAGTGCAATGATCGCAAAAGATAATCTTGTCTGTGTCTTTTCCAATGTTATATTGGGGAGTCTGTTTTGGGTTTTGTCTGAGTGCTGGGGAGAGATAGTAGTTTGGGCCAAGTATACCGCGAGCATAGTCAAGGGCCTCAGTAAAATCATTAAAACCTTTAAAAAGTGGGGTTTTAATATCTTTAATTGATTCTACTACTTCAATCCAGGTCTGAAAAATTCCTTTTGTTCTTCCATGAATCACAACATAAAACTTAAAACGTTTTTCCAGGTTCTTTTCATGAAAGTAACAGCAAGTACTATTTAAAGTAGCCGAAATGGCTATTATCTTTCCTTGTGTGAGAAATCCATAAATTATCCACAAGGCATCTTTGTTGTATGGTAAAACTTTAAAAGTCATATTTGACGGAGGGTAAGATATTAAATTATTCTTACCGAAAAAGAGTCTTTCTAATGGGGGAGTCTCGAGGGCAGATATGGGCCTGAAATTCAGGTTCCCCAACACTGATTGTCTATAATTGTCTTTGGGTATGGCTGGGCCTTTCCCTTTGTCTTTATCCGTCTTTTTCGAAGAGCCACTCATGCTGCTAAGAAGAAGAAACAAACATTAGCTTGGACTAATCTTTATGTTCCTCTTAGATTTATCAGTAGTAATGGCTAAGCTGATCTGCTAAGTTGTTGTCTTTCCCCTTAATATGTTCAAAGACTAAGTTATATATGGATATGGTGTCTAAAAAATTTAGCCATCTACGTCTACTACTACTTTTGTCATTTATTTTCTGGTGAAACTTTACTATTGCTTCACAATCTGTTCTGACTAAAGTCTCTGGTTTGTTTAAAATATATATTCTAAAAGCATTTAAACCGTATATTACTGCTAATATCTCAGCGTCTATGCTACTCATGTTACCTTTCTCTTTGTATTTACCGCTTTGATAGGCGCAAATACGTTCTGTCGTCTTACTACTGTATTTGTTTGTTTTGGCTTTCAATACTGCGCCCCATCCTTCGAAACTACCGTCTGTTTCAATTATTAGATAGTCTTTTTCGAGAGGCATGCTAAGGTCTGGAATGTTCTGTATTCTTTGCTTTAGGAGTTTTACAATCTTTGTGTCTTCTGTATTGAAATTCTTCTGGCCTTTTGAACCTGTTTTGGAATATAAAGGTCCAGCAATCTTTCCTAAGTCTTTTATAAAATTTCTAGCGTAATTTAATATTCCTAAAAACTTCTGCAAGTCTTTTGTTTTATCTAATCTGCCTGGCATATCTAGTACTTTTTTAGCGATATGGGGTTGAAGTTTTATCTTTCCTTCCCCTATCGTTACCCCTAAAAAGTCTATGTATTCTTTACATAGAACCATTTTCTTCTTACTTATAATTACGCCATTATCTACAAAAAGTTTAAAAACAGTCTGGAGATGTCCTAAGTGTTCAATCATATTATTACTAGAAACTAGTATGTCATCTACATATACGATAGTGAATCTTTTATACTCCCCGAAAATCATGTCCATTTTCTTTTGAAAAATTGGGGGGGCAGTTTTTAGTCCGAATGGCATTACTAACCATTCAAAGTGTCCTTCTGGACAGGTGAAAGCAGTCCATTCTATGCTATCTGGATGCATTTTTACCTGCCAGTAGCCTGATTTGCAGTCAAACTTACTGAAAATCGTCTTTCCTTGGATTCTATTTATTAACTCGGTCTTATCTGGTAATTTGTAGCCATTACTTCTAGTATTGTCATTAAGTCTTTTATAGTTTATAACCATTCTGGATTTTCCTCTTCTGAATGATTCCTTACTATAAAAGCTGCAGATCTATGTTTGGACGTAGATCTTCTGATTATTTCTAAATCTGTTAATTCTTTGATTTGATCCTTAAAATCTTCTAGGTCTCTATTAGTTGATTCTATTGAAGCAGTCTTAATTATATACTCTGGATTAATAATTTCTAATTCGCAAAGAATTTTATTATTCTTCCAGTGTCTTAACGGCTTTTCACCTATTATTTCTAGCTTGTCTAGGATCTTAACTATTTCTTCTAAATCTTTTTGATTTTTTATAACTCCTATTTTATTTAGACCGTCTTTGAAATTTACGAAATCTGTCTCTAATTCTATTAGAGTATAGTTTTTTTTCTAGAATTTCGTCTTCTATTAAATCATCAAATTCTAAGTCTTCTATTTCTAATTTGTTGCTGTTTTGACAGCAGTATTTTTCATTACTGTTACATTCTTTACAGCAATCGTCTTTTTTGTTTACTTTGTTTATATCTGGAGTCTTACTTATTCTTGTTTCTAGCTTTTGAGTTTGTACCGGAGAATAAGTACCGTCTTTTCTTTTGAAAAATAATTCCATCTCTAGTTATTGTACAGCTACCATTATTATGTAGTAGAAAGTCTAAACCTAAAATAAAGTCTGTATTAATATTTAAGTCTCTTACTAAAATCTTATTTATTTTATAGTGTGGACTATAAAATTTATCACAAGAATTAATGAAGCTTATTACCGCTTCTTGTAAGTAGTACTTATAAAAATTATGTGTGCCATCCATCTGCATGGCTGATGATGGTTTGTCTAAAGTCTTTATTAAACTAACTGGGACAATCTTTTTATTTATTATACTGCTTGTGCAGCCTGTGTCTATTAACGCTAACGTAGTTATTTCATAATTCTGAAGTCTAATCTTTGTCAACAGTCTCAAAGAACTAAACTTCTTGTCTTCATTACAAATCAAAGTTCTATTCATTAATTCTGACGAGTCATCTAATTGTTCTTCTTCTACCTGTGTGTCTATCTCTTTATTTTTAGAGTCCTTTTGTATTTCTACTAAATTCAATCTTTTTTCTAAAGTATTGACTCTGGTTTCTAGAGTCATTAATCTTACTGACATAGTTGGGTCTATTGTTGGGCTCTCTATAATAGTTACTTCTTTCTTTGGCCCAATTACTATGTTTAACTCTTTCTGCAGGCAATTTATACAGCCTTCCATGTAGCATTTTCTGCATTTGGCCCGCTTGCTTCTGCTTGGGAACCACTTACAAATGCAACACGCAGTGCTGTCTAATCCTTTATTCTTTTCGAATAAATGATCGCAGTCTAAATCTGTATTTACTAGATTATTAAGGTCTTGTATATTTAGATTCTCTATACCTAGTTCGTTTATAAATTCATCAGCTTCAGAGTCTGATGAATCTATTAACTGGTCTTGGTCATTATGTATACTTACTACTGAATATATGCTCTCTGTATCCGACATATATTCGTCTACACATATTAAAGTCTCTTGAAAGTCTTCAATTAATTGAGCATTCTTACTATTATTATTTATCCTTTTAGGACAAGTATTGGCTAGATGCTCAATACTTCCACACGTAAAACATTCGAATCTATTTTTATATGTTCTATCGTCTCGATATTTTCTAATGTGCTTGTTTTTGTCTAAGTAAGGCTTTCTGGCCGTTGACTTTCTAAGATAGTATTTCTTTTTATCATATTTATCAGTCTTATAATTTTTTCTTTTGTACTTCTTTTTCTTCTGAGGGTCTTTATCGTAGCTCTGGGTAGTGTATATCACACTCTTGCAGAAACTTAGCTCATTCTGTTTAAGCTGTTTCTGTATCTGGAGGTTAGTACACTTTTCTTGGAGTATTTCCATAATGTGCTGAATCCTGTGTCCTATGGACCATTTGGTCATAGGATTCTCGAAGGATTCCATCACGTTTACTCCATCTCTCTTCAATTTCCCTACCTAAAGCTCCAGGTAGTTTATTGAATAATTTTTTCCCCAAGTCTTGATCAAACGAATTTCCGCTGATCGTGCAATAATAAAAGAAGTCATTTAAGAATTTCTTGATATATATCCAGTTACTAATGCTCAGTTGTTCTAGTTTTATCAGAGCATTTTTCTGTAGGATTATTAGCCCGCTATTGGGGTCTTCACCAGTAATAAGAGTGTGAATCTTATTGGTGAAATTATACGGGTTTGATCCCATACCTACCAATTGGCCAAATTCTTCAGGAAAATTAGTCTTATAAGCTTCCCATAAGGCTTTAGTTGATTCGCCGAGGAAAGTTTCTAAGTACTTATACATAGTCTCTGGGTCTGTTTCTATGTAACTTTGTATGTAGTCTGCTACTACTATACCCTTCCATATATCTATTACGGAGTTCCACCTTTGTGGATCGTGGCCAGCTATGTTAAGGATCTTTCCTCTACTACCTCCTTCTTGGAGAACTATGTTTTCTTCTATAGGCATCCGTTTTCCTGACGGTTTAACGGCCTCTATAGGTTCTTCTATGTTTCTCCAAACGCGTCTCCTAGGTACATTTCCTGTACTAGTGTTTACCGTAACTGGTTCTCCAGTTCTTTGAAATGGGCTGGAACTTGATGCTCTAGCTCCGGCTTCCATTAATTCTTTCTGACTAATTACAGAGTTTGTTTCTAGATCTGAGGTTGTCTCAAAATCTGAGTCTAAACTATGTATTGAGGAGAAATCTTTCCAAATTTCTTCCAACATTTCATTCTTCTCTTGAGCTATTTTTTCTTGCTTGTATCCTAAGTTATCTGTTCTTTGTTCGCATAACTTAAAATGTGTTATTGTCTCTTCTAGCTCCATGTTATCTAACTTGCAACCCTTACATCTAAAAAGCATCTTTGGCTTTTGTCTTTTCAGGTCACGAGCTTTTTCTATGGCTATGTCTACTTCAAATCCTTCTTGGATCAGTTCTATGTTCATTAGATTTAGTTCTTCCTCATCTATTGTACTTTCTTCGTCGTACTCCTTCTGTGGAGCGTAACTATAATCTGTAAATCTAATGGAGGTTTCTCCATGTCTGTTAGTGTATTCTAAGTGAGCAGCTGGTTGCAAAGTTTTTTCTTTTTTGGAGAACTGATCTAGTTTCCATTCTAACCCTGCATACTCTTCAGGTTGTATCTTTGTGGGCTTGATTAAGTTAATGCCCTTGTTACTCATTAATTCGACTACATCGTTAATTTTTATTCTAAATTTTGTATTACTATTTGTAGTCATCTTTCCTAGAAAACCCAAGCATAATAAAAGGTTGTTTCCGCTATGCATTTCTTCATAGCCTTTGGTCTGTATACCGATTTTTATATGTTTTCCAAATTCTTTTAAGTTCATTAAAAAGTCTGGACTTATATAAAAAATTCCTCCATTGTCTGTCATGTCTATTTCAGTCATTCCGATGATAGATTTCTTAATATCTGTCCATCTGTCATCGTATATCATTATTAAGACTTTGCTACCTAAATTCTTTCTAGTTAATCCTTTAATTCCTATTACCATTAGTCCCATATGCATGAGGGTTCTGGTATTATGTCTGATTTGTCTAAAGGATTCTTCGCTGACTAAATTTAAGTTTTTTGTCTGGCCACCCAGTACTGATATCTGCTCTTTTCTGTAATGTCTATATAGTTGTGCTGTAGACGTGAATCTTCCCGCATTGTAAAGCGTTCTGGAATATGAATGATTGCAATGCAGGTGATATATATATATATATATATATATATGCAATGGCCATATGTACTCGGTATACACATGCTACTGCAGTAGTTGTCACGTGACCCATGGGGGACTCATGAGGTCTATATACCCATTCGATCCCATCGGATCCCAGCTCTGTGGCTATAATATCATAATCGTCCAGAATTTCTCATCGAACCCCAGCTTTGTGGCTGTAGTATCGTCATTTATCATCACTTGTGGTGAGACATTCAGTCCGGTTGTTAAACCAGCTACCATTCGCAGTCCTGAGCATTGCTATGAGTAAGCATTGGCTGATTCATCAGCTTGATGTGAAGAATGATTTTCTACATGGGGACTTGAAAAAAACTGTTTACATGCACCAACTGCCGGGCTTTGTCCATCCGGATGCCCCTCATTATGTATGTCGTCTTCGTAAGTCACTTTATGGTTTGAAATAGGCCCCCAGAGCGTGGTATGAACGCTTTGCTAATTACACTGTGCAGATTGGGTTTGTATGCTGCAAGTGTGATAAACTTTATTTTTCATGAAGGTGGTAACATTGCTTATTTGTTGTTATATGTGGATGATATTGTCCTTACTGCCTCATCTGATGTGTTGAAAAATGAGATCATTGCACTACTTAAAATCGAATTTGCTATGACTGACTTGGAAAAGTTAAGTTACTTCTTAGGGATTTCAGTGACTAGATCTGCAAATACTATGTTTCTATGTCAGCGTAAATATGCAGAGGAGATTGTGTACATGGCTAAAATGGCGAACTGCAAGATCATGTCCACTCCAGTTGACTCTAAATCAAAGCTCAGTGTTGTTGATGGTGATATAGTGTCCGATCCCACTCTTTATAGGAGTCTTGCAGGTGCACTTCGGTATCTTACTTTCACCAGGCCTAATATTGCTTATGTTGTTCAGCAGGTGCGTTTGTTTATGCATGCCTCCAGGAAGCCTCATTTCACTGCTCTTAAACGTATCATTCAATACGTTAAGGGCACATTTGATTATGGATTGCACCTATACCCCTCTGCACCGACCAGGTTGCTATCAGATACGGATGCAGATTGGGTAGGCTGTCCGGACACGCGGCGCTCCACCTCCGGCTACTGTTTGTTCTTAGGGGATAATCTCATTTCATGGTCTGCAAATGTTGTTGATGAGATCTGCTAGCTCCGAAATCTTATTTTGGAGCTTTAGTGTCCCTTGCACAAGGCGTCTATGGTGTACTGTGATAACATATCCACGATATATTTATCTTATAATCCGGTTCAACATCAACGAACCAAGCACATTGAGATGGTTATACATTTTGTTCGTGAGAAGGTTGTGTTGCATGTGCCTTCTTCGTATCAGTATGCGGATATCTTCACCAAAGGTCTTCCTAGACAGCTATTCCTCGACTTCCGATCTAGTCTTAGCGTACGGCATTATCCCACTCCGACTGAGGGGGTATATTAGTGAATATTAGAAAATATTTCCTATATATTTTGTAATTATTAGTATTGTATAATTATGATAGATATAAAATCCTTATTATATGAAGATTTCACATTATACACGCTATATATATTTGTATTAATGAGAATGACTCCTCAAGACAAATTAATACACTTACAACTTTTAAAGCACCCTGTGGTTTTAGCAGGTCATTAACTTCCAGTCTTCCACTGTCATATTTTTTGGTAGTTGGTTTAGAGAGGGGTTGTTATTTGTTAGGTAAGAATGATCCACCAACCCAATACGATTTTCACCTGCTTTTTTTTTTTTTACTTCTTTGCCTATATATAGACAGTAGCTTTTCCCTCTCAATCTTTTACAGCATTTTCTCAAAACAGGCTGATTATTAATAGGCATACACATGATTGTCAAATTCGATGCTCGAAAAAATCTGAATACGTAACCTGAAAACCAAATAAAATTGTCAGTCGTAGTTGCTGAATTATGTGAACTATTTTATCTAAAAACGTAAGTTTACAAAGATATTTTTATCTACTAAAATCTACAACATATCCCATTAAGGCAGATTTTTTTCTTGACATATGTGGAATGTTTTTTCATTGTTAGCTATCGAATTGAAAAAACTTATTATTGTTATTGTATAATGAATTGCGATGGAACTCAAATTTAGAATATATGGTTGATATTAAGTAAAATTTGTATAATCTTCTTTTTAGTTTAACCATTCGATATTTGATACTTAAAAGTTATTCTCAGGACATAAACTCGGACCTCTAATTATGAATGGAGGAATCTAACCGCATCCCTAAGTGGCTATAATCATCTTAATTATGATTGAACTTGTGTAAAAAAGAAGTAAACATTTCCTTTTCAGTAACAAACCCTTTGTGTAATAAAACTATACCAATATTTAGCAAAGAAAAGCATTATATAAGGAAGAGGCATGCATAATCAAATGGCAAAAGTTGATTAAGTTATGGTTTTATTTCTTGTTCTTTTCATGGCATTGTTAGCTAGTGGTGAGCAAGAAAAGGGAGAGGTTCTTACAGAAGTTGATGTCCCTATTACATTGGCCTTCATTCCAGTAGGGTGGTATCCATTTCAACCTAAATGGGTTCCCCTGAGACCAGATTATCCACTTCCAGTACCTTCTTGGTTTCTTCCTCATCTTATTAATCCATTCCGTTTTGGGCCATGGGGAAGGATTCCTGTTACACCACCTACTCGAAGGAAGCTTGGCCCAGGGTTAGGAGGCCCAGAGTATAGGCCCACAAATCCAGGCCCAGAACTTTCAGGTGAGCCTTACCCATGACGCACTTGATTACTTTGCTACAGTTTGAAGACCAAGTATGTTAAGTGATATTAAAGTAGACAAATAAAATAGCCTTCTATGGTAAATACTGAAATCTGCACTTTTATAAAGCTTGTACTACAGAGGATCTCCTAATCTTTATTCGAGTAAAATAAATACTGTAATGGTTTTCTCCTACTTGGTCCAACTAGTTCTTTTTTCCTTTCTATTTGTTCACACATCACTGCAAGTCGTCATCTTCCAATGAGAGACAAAAAGTGACTGCTCCATTGCATCCTATTTTATATGATCGGATACAATTTTTAACAACAATTTAACTCTGCTATTTTATACAACGACGCAAAATATTTGCACAATGTCTAAAATATAGCTTGATCAAGAAAACCACATTAAAGTTCAAATCGCAAGCAAGTAAATAAGTTTGGACTTGTGAGGAGCAGATGATTGCAACGCAATATAAAAGAAAGTCTCAAAAAAGCAGTTGCAAATACAACGGAGGACATCGATTGCCACCAAAAGGTTTGGAGAGAGTAGAGTGTATGTTGACCTTACTCCTACTTGGGGTTAGAGGTTATTTGAGATAGAACCTCGACTTATAATAAAGCAAAGGACATGGAATGCCACCATGGATTAATTTCATCTCCAAGAAGAACAATTTAAGAGAGGTGTAAGGCAGATTTTTGTTATTACCGTCTTCCCTGTAAAAAATTATTCTAGACCGCATCGACACAATTTACCTGCATATATTTTGATGATATTTCTTCGTAAAATTACCAAAATCAAAATGAAATATCCACCAGCAGTGCATAACATTTCAACAACTTAATTGTAAAAATAGGATATAACTTTTCCGTCAACAACCAGACATATTTCCTTTCGAATATCAAGTGTTTAATTACTTTAATATGACATAGTTCTTTTCATTTTTTTCCCTTCCACAGTATTGTCGGGAACTGAAAAATGTCCGACTGGACAAGAACTAGAATGCAATAAACAGAAGTTCAAGAACATCTTTTCCACTACCTAGTCTATTGAAAAGTGAAGAAAAAAGCAAGGTATTAGCTACAGCCAAAGTTTCCAGTCTAACAAAGAACTGAAATCATACTACCCACCCAACAATGCACCTCCTGAATTCTCACCCTATGTAGTTTAACAACAAGCTGCCTCTACAAGTAATTCCTCCATCGGCCAAATAAAATGGTGGCCGACCCCTGCAACATATGACAAAAGAGTTAGCCATGAAAAATGCTTTCACCTACCTGAAATAACTTACATAAGGAAATAAGAAACATAAAAACTACTACCCTAGAAAAACAAAATAATTATTCAGCACGACTTCATCTCGGAATGGTAATGGGACATATCAGTTGTGATTTGGTTGTACTGAAGGTAAATCTCCTAAGATTCACTGGTATCAAGTCCACTACGTTATAAATTGGGTATAGTAGTGTCAATCTGCATCAACCCAATTGTGTAGGGTACCGAATTCAACTGAATGTAAGATGCTATCTAACAAGGTACGCCTCAAAAATAATAATCCATCCGTCTCAACTTCACATTTTACTTTCCTTTTTAGTCAATCTCAAAAAAAAAAAAAAATCTATATTTGATAGCTCTTTAATTCAACATTCTACACGACTTCTTTAAGACGACAAGATTTAAAGGGTATTTTGGTACATTAGTTTAAGACTACAAGATTCAAAAGTCTCCCTTATTTTCTTAAACTCCATGCCTAGTCAAACTAGACACTTAAATTGAAATAGAAGGAGCACACCCTCTAGTTCATTGTCTTAATTTGACTGGGCACAAAATTTAAGAATGTAAACAAGGCTTTTGAATCTTGGGATCTTAAAGACTTGAACTAAAGTTATGATATACTAAAAGTACTCTTTTAATCTTTTTCATGGCTTTCCTTTGTGAAGGGGAAAGTCCCGAAGGCGAAACCCCCAACCTGTACCAGAGGCCCCTTGGCCAGGTGGGATGTAAATCGAGGGATATGCGCAAGTGACAGCCCTGCAAGGGAGAGGACCAACGGGACACGAACCCAAACGAATGTACCTTGCAATATTTCGAAAAAAGACGTCACCACACGGATTCGAACCCGCGATGTCGGAGTGGTTGTACCCCAATCACCTTGCCACTTACCAACTCCCTTGTGCCCCTGGGGGCGGATTTCCTATAAGGTAAGATGAGAATGTTGAAATTGAAAACTTACTAAATAGAAAAGAGACAATTCTTTTTATTTTTTGAGCAGGTATATAGAAATTTTATAATAAATAAGCAGCCTAGCACAAATAGAAAGAGACATTCTTTTCTAAAGCTGACCAGTGGGCCGGGACAGCCCGACCCCGACCCGGTCCCGCCCCGGCCCTGCCAAAAAAAAAAAAAAAAATTACGGAGGCGGGACTCGAACTCGGGACGGGACGAGGTCTCGTCCCGCGAGACCCGAGCCCGCCCCGACCCCGCCCTTTGCAAAAATGGCTGTTGCACCAACGACCATTTTAGATTATGGCCGTTGGCCAACGGCCATTTTAGCCCCCCCCCCCCCCCCAACCCCTACCCCTTAATATTTATTTTTAACCCATAAGTTATTATATTTACACTTTAACCCAATTTTTCAACTATAAATAACTCATTTTCTCTTCATATTTCTCACAAATCTTCCTACAATCTCTCTAATTTCTCAATATATCTCTCTACAATTCTACATTGTTTGCTAAATATTCAATTTTATTTATTCATTTGGGAATTGGTAGTGAAGTTGGCAACTAGCTTGAGGATCTTCCATCGAGCAAAGTTTCAATTTTCAACCTCTCGATTACACGTCGACGTTACGTCGGCGTTTGGTACATTCGTTCCTTCATTAAATTATTATTGTCTGTTTATTTAGTTTAGATCACTTAATTTTATTGTCTTTAATTATTTATTTATTATCATAATTAAAATGGAAGGATTAAAAGGTATGTTTAAGGGTAAAGGTAAGGGTGCTTCTTCTAGTAGGGGCAACCAGGGCAAGGGTACTTCTTCTAGTCATCTTATTCCTACACAGGATGATTTTGTTGATACTCAACATTTTCCTACAATACCATTAGATTTAGACCAGGAGCTATTTTCTGGAACTCAAGAAGACTTTAATTTAGACGATGATCTAGATGATATACCCACTAATGTTGATGACAACACACCCACTAGTGCACCTTCAACTGAAATACCTCCTATTCCCCCTAGTATGAGACGAGGTCCAAAAAACGACCATTAAAATCGATGCATGGACATTTTTTGATAGGGACGTAGAGAATCAAGTAGCCATATGTAAAATTTGTAAAAATGTTTTAAAATTTAAAATTGGAAAAGGTCACGGTGGGACGGGGGTTTAATTAGACACGTAGTAAGTGCTCATCCAGCTAGGTATGCCCAATACCAGGCTTCAAAACCGGGTGCGCAAACGCCCGCTCCATCAGGACAAGGTTCACATACTAATATTGTCCCGGACCAAGTACAAGGTCAAATTAACCCTATGACGAGGGGAATTGTAGGCCCTAAATACAATAAACATAGAGATAGGGAAGCAATATCAAAATTAGTTGCTGTGGAGGGTTTGCCTTTTTCATTTCCTTCATCTCCCGGTTTTATTCATTACATTAGAGATATATATAATCCTGCTTTTAACGGTTTTCCTAGATCAACTGTTAAGAGAGATGTATTTAAATTCGCGCATGAATATCAACAATATTTACGTTTTTCATTATATCATTTTAATGGCAAAGTATCCATCACGTCTCATATAGGTCGTAGTACTAACGGCCATGATTATTTAACTGTAACTTGTCATTGGATAGATTATAAATGGTCTATGCAAAAACGTATTTTAGCGTATAGATATATAGATGATAGGCACACTGGTACTTTTATTGCAAAAAATATTTATCAAGTGTGCGATTATTACGGAATTACCGATAAAATTATGACTATTACGTTAGATAACGCTTCTAGTAACAATTACGCAATTACAATTTTAAAAAATAGTTTAACTCCGTCTTTTCCAGACCATTTTCATATAAAATGCGCGTGCCATATATATAACTTAATTGTAAAGGATGGTCTATCACTTTTTGAAGACATTCTTAGTAAAATACAATTTGCTATAAACTTTATTTTTAAAAGTAATAAAGTACAACGTAGAAAAGAATATAAAAAAATTTGTCATGATTGTGGACTACCTTTTAGAAAAATTCCACAAGAAGTATCCACTAGGTGGAATTCTTTATACGAGCAACTACTTGTTGCTTATGACTATAAATTACCTATAACTTTATTTTTTAACTCTCATAATAAAAAGCCAGCTGATATGATTTTTGATAGTGATTGGAAAAAAATTTCCGAACTTATTGTATTTTTAGAGAAATTTTTTCAAGCAACAAAAGAATTTTCCGGTATATATTATCCTACTATTTCAACTATGTTATTTTATATAACTCTAATATTTTTATTACTTAGTGAATATATGGAAAAACCAGCTTATAAGGCAGCTATTAAAAAGATGTTTCTCAAAATAAAAAAATATTTTATTCATATTCCCTCTATTATATTATTGGTTCTGTATTAAATCCTACTATTAAAATAGACGGTACTAAATCACTAATTGAAAGTATTTACGATTGTATAGAAGTACTACCACCTCCAAGTCCCAAAAATCTAAATCACCCACCACCTATTGAACAAACTAAAGAAGAAGTATTGTATAGCGTAGAACACCAATGCAAAAATATATATAGATTTTATCAACAAGAAAATGCTAGTAACTTACCAGCTTCCATACCATCTTCTTCATCTTCAATACAACCTCACAAAAGACATGTTGTTTACTGCGGCTAGTATTGAAAGCCTCGTAAATAGAATGTGCGGTCGTACCTCTACTACTAACCAAATTAGCGAGTTGGATATTTTTGTTTTGCGGGGTTAAATACCGTATCAAGAAGTTATCAATGAAGATGGACATGAAGACTTGCTTTGAAATACTTTGGAGGGGAATGAGAAGACCTTTCCGACACTTTCAATGATGGCTCGAGATGTTTTGAACATTCAAGCGTCGTCAATCGCGTCGAAAGCGCTTTTTCTCACGCGAGCAGATATCAAATAGGAGACCACGGACACTCATTAGCGGAGACACTTGAAAATTGCGGTATTATTCGAGAGATTGGATACGAGCGGAGCGGAGAAGGTGCGGTCAACCGGAGATCAACGAAGAAGATGATGAAAACTACAACGAAATCTTAACCGAAGGTAGTGGAAGCGACGTGGATCAATTTGACCAACAAATACCAATTCCAACCGAAGAACCACATGAAATCATCAAGCAATTAGAACAGGTTTTTTTGAGAATGTAATTTTTTTAATTGTAATTTTATTATGTAATTTGTAACTTTTGGACAACACCACAAAGTTGCAATTTAGATTTTAGACAATTGTATTTGTATTACAAAAAAATCATATGTCTATTAAATAATATAAGAGGCAAAAACAGTCTTGGGATGTTTTTATTACACTATCTTGTTTTGTTTATTGAATTTTTTTTATACATATGTTATTTAAAAAAAAAAAAAAAAAAAAAAAAAAACCGCCGTATCCCGACCCGAGCCCGACCCCGCCCCCGAGCCCGCCCCGACCCGAGCCGACGGGATCGGGATCGGACGGGACTTGCTCCGATCCCGCCGGACCCGACCCCGCCGAGCCCGCCGTCCGACCCCGCCCCTTCTCCCGTCCCGCCCCGACCCCGACACCGCCAGACCCGGCCCGCCAGACCCGAGCCCGGCCCACTGGCCACTCCTATTCTTTTCTAAGACAAACTAAAAACAGCAAAATTTAGATGTATAAATTGAAACAAAGTATTACTTGATAGAGAGGTATTAACTTGTTAAGCAGTAAACAGAACAAATCTCCACACATCTAATTCAAAAGTTGATCAAAAGAATCTGAATCAAAAATAGAATGAACATCCAAAAATGAATTAAATCAAATTGACATCTATAACTGGAAATTGAATTAATGTCTAAATTGAAGTTGATCAAATTAAACTGCAGATCTCACAAAAAGTCTTCAAATTAAAGGAAAAAGTAAATACAACTAAACAAAGAAAAAAGTCATGCTAAAAGGTAACGAGAACAAAAAGTAAAATAAGCCCCACAAAATTGAAAACGAAAAAGGAAAACTCGTCCATCGAATTAATTTCTTTACAACAAGGAATACTCTAGCTAGTACTTTCGCTTTGATAATAGTTATACCTATTTCAGAAAAGAGAAGATGTGAAGTATATAACAGACAGCTTTTCCCACAAGGAATTAAGACACTGGGGATAAAAATAAAAGGGAAAAAGGTAACAGCTTGTAAAGTTAGCCAATGACTTTGGTGCGACCCACTGTGCCTCACTCTTGAGTCAACACATTTTACCCGAACCTATTGAGCCTAACCTCAACTCATAAATTCATGTCGTGTTTGCCTTTCATTCACCATGTTACAAACTGGTAACGCTTATTACTCCACCCCCACCCCCACCCCCCCAAACCCCATAATAATAAGGGGAAGGGACCATAACACCAGCCCAAGAGTAGGAAAGAATCATACCAAGACTACTTTGTGCAATTATCCAGTGACTTCACCAGTTATAGGGCTCAAGTTTGGCGAGTGTTACCGCCACCCAAATTTGGCTTTAAAAGGATGATACGGGAAAAAGATCCAGAAAAAAATTAAGTATTATATAACACAAGATAACTGCTATGTCAATCACCCCAACTCTATGCCTTTCCCGGTCTTTTGGTTAAGATCAATTGCAGCATTGTTCTTATCATTTGTGGGTCATAGCTTCAGCCACCCCAGTTTCTCAACTCATAACTGGATAACATCATTTTTACTGCTGCTACTAAAAGGAAAGACTGCGGGTTCAGAAACAACCATGTTCACAAGATTCAAGCACTTCCGAGCACCATCATGCAAGCGAAACCTCCAAATAACAATAAGATAACAACAACAACAACATACCCAGTGTAATCCCACACGGTGGGGTCTAGGGAGGGTAGAGTGTACGTAAACCTTACTCCTACCTTGGGAGGTAGGGAGGCTGTTTCCGAAAGATAGCACCAATAATTATGCGCAAAGTCGCTCAACCACGTAAGCAGCATTGGGGAGACGAAGATTCATGGAGTCTATGTATATGTAGTAACTAGTAATGCACACATTTTCTTGATAAAAAATGTAGATAAAATACACTGTGGTTTGTGCATAAATGACTTTTATTCTTGTAGGGGTGAATTGCATTCACATTAACTTTATGATACTCCATGTCCCAAATCAATTTAATCGTGATCTCAATTCTGTTTATTGATAACATACCATTTTCTTTCTCATCCACTAGCAATTATGAATCGATTTTTGTAAGAAATCAAAGCGATTATGATGCAATTATTCCAATAACATTTCCCAGTTTTTAGATAAATATTCTGGCACACATCATGCTTAATATGCACCAAATGACTACAGAAAGAAGATGGGACTTCTCCACCCAGTTTGTTGGGATAGGAGGACCAACCTTTATCTCAACTTGTGGCAGGAAGATACACCCTTATGGTGTCTTTCATGGTAATTTTCCTCCTACAAGTAGGACATTTACCCTGAGCAGCTATGGAAGCCTTGATGCAAGCCTTACAGAAGATGTGACCACATTTCGTTGACATCTCCTCAACTAAGGTTCCCATGCATACTGGACAGCTAAATGTGGGTTCAACTGGCTTTGGTGGTATTGCACTCTGTGCAGCGACTGCCTGGCATCAATGACAGAGAATAATATAAACCATGCACAAAACAAAATTAAGTAGCAGACTTAAACAGGTCACATATGCACTGATACATGGAAGTCCCTGAAGATGACACCAATAATTAGGTTTAAAATGCCATATGAAAAGAACTGATTCCAATAGAACCAAGGACTTGGGATAAGACATATTTAATGATGGATTCAGATTGAAATAAAGGAACAAGCTGCTATAAAGTAAGCAACTTCAAAAAAACCAATAAGTGTACGCCTGAACTAAGAAGCTACAAAAGAGTGCAACTAGCTAACAAGGCCACAAAACCATGCGAAAAATACATTGGCTTAGAGTTGAAGCTTCTACCCTACACCAAATGTTTTACTCTCCTTTTTCGGGTTGCACACACACCTAAGGTAATGACATTGATAACATATAATGCAAATAGCAAACAAGGCCATAAAACTATGCAAAAGGTACATTGGCTAGAGTTGAAGCTTCTAGGCTACACCAAATGTCTTACTCTCCTTTTTCGGGCTGCACACACCTAAGATAATGGCCAAGCTTATTTTTCTCCAAATGTACTTATTTTTCTCACACCTGAGGTGTTTGACCAAGCTTTTGAGAGAAAATAAGTTCTTTTTGGGAGTAACAGAAGCTATTTTGCAGAAGCTAAAAAAGTAGCTTTTCCTCGGAAGCACTTTTTTGAAAAGCACTTTTGAGAAAAATGCACTTAGAAGCCCTTTTTTAAACATTTGGCCAAATACTAATTGCTGCTCAAAAGTGTTTTTTAAATTAATTGGTCAAATCCAACTGCTCCTCACCAAAAGTACTTTTTTGAGAAGCACTTTTCAAAATAAGCTGATTTTAGAAGTTTGGCCAAACAGACTATTAATGACAATTGGTAACATATACATAGAAAGTTAATGGCCAGAAAGAAAGGCAAATAACACAAGTCAAAGGAAACAACTAAGAGATCAAACCAAACATCCTTTGTCGCAAAAGACAAATCAGAATTATGTTGTGAACATTAGTGGCAATAGATCCTTCTGAAATTTTGAACTTTATGAATATAACTGAAAAAAAGAAATCACTTGAACAAGAGCACTCCTATTTTATTTTACTTCCAATAAGTGAGAAACAAGAACACTCATGTTGCAAAGAACATTTAACACAGCATAAAAAGACCTTCTGCAGTTACCTTTAAGCTGCTATTTGCCTCTAGGTTTATGTAAATGTCCCCAATTAATGTTGACTGATTGGTTGAGACTCTTCTGCGCTTTCCGCGACTGTTAGACTTAAGAAAACGATCCTCTGCAATAATTAAGAGCCAATCAGACCAATCTCAAGGGAGGCAAATTTTGATAGCCGAAGACAAAGTCAAGCTCTCCAAGAAGAAAGAAGTTCCCAGTATGGTATTAATCCAACCACTCTAATGCTGAGTCAGAGAATCATATCACATGCCTCAAACTGTCCATAATCCTATGGCACTTACATCGCCTCCCATTTTGCCCCATAGGCGCAAAGAACACAAACTATACATCAGTATATTATGTAAGTAATGGCAAACGTTCACTATGCGTCAAGATTCATGCTGATGTTAATTTTTAGGTCATTCATTTTCCTACTTGGCATTTAATTTCAACAATAAACATCAAATTACTTCTCCGTTGTATCAGAACATAGACATACATAATGAAGACAATAGATCCTATATTTAATCGGTATCTTCAAGGAAATAAGAGGTTTTACAGTTCCCTGCAAATCTAATTGATCGAAGACCACCCCTCCATGACAACAGCAACTAAAATATAGTTGGCAAATCCAGATACATCAGTACAGGGGACAAAGGGAGGTACATCCGAGCTGCTTCTTACTAGAATGTTTTGATATCTAGAGAAAGATAAAGTTTTAAGGCAGAAAATGAGCACACACGATCTACGGGTGTAACAGCTTTTTAAAAGAAGAGAAAATTACCAGAATCCTCATCAACAAGGATAACCTGTCCATGGGTCCTCATGAAGCTGTTTTTTGCCTAGCGAAAAATAGTAAGACCTCAAATATAATTAGTCGTAAGGTTGAAAAAGCAGTGCAATCACAAGATAATGCAGAACCAAAAAAATTGCAAAGGGAAACCATTCAGGTTGGATAGTGGAGCGTACTTGTGCAATTTCCCTTGGGGAAGATATTATCATCACATCATCATCAAGTGCCTCAACATCAATTGGGGCAGGTGGAACAACAATACTTGAAGTTCCTTCCTGATCAGATGGGGGTGCGACGTTTAGATCTAAATCCAATACCGCCTTCCTTCTTGAGTGGTTCCTTGTATACCCAATTGGATGTGCCCTTCTGTCTTGGGTGCTCATTCTATGATTGCCAGCTTCGGACTTGTGTCCAACAAAATTATGCAAACTTGGACCAACTAAAAGTGTCATTCCATCAAAACCTGTCATTCCAAATGCCAATTAAGGAAAATTAGAAGCAATCTTCAGGCATTTAAAGTTCCAAAAAAAAAAAAAGTATTTTAGCAAACAAACAACATATTCTTCCTGATGTGCCACCACCACCATATATATGGAAAAAGAAAACAAAGAGACAGCCATTGTAACTTGAAATAAAAGAGTTTTCCAAAATCAAACCAAAATTTGATCATCAAGACAAGGATTGCCGGCCCCCATACGAGAAAGAGGTGACACGCGTCTCCATCGTATGGCCTTGTAAGTTGTAGCCGTGTGAACTTTGCATGAAGACTTATCAACTTTTTTGAATTGCCCTTAATTAAAGAATACCATTTTCATCTTATTCTCATAACTTGAATTTGAATCCACAAGTTTAATACTGCCAAACTATAACTTTTTCTAAGAGTGCCTATAAATTTTACCCTTTTTAAGATACATGATTAGTGTGCCACTTTCTCCTCCCCAATTGAGAATTGTTGAAAATAAATCTTTACCTAATTCAAAGAATAAAGAAATTGTCCTCTTTCCTTTCTTTATTCTTGTAGATTTTTATCTCATGTGAAAAGTAAAGTAGAAAGAATTTTCTTCCTCTTTATATTAAACTATGCACTATTGAATTTATAAAGAGCTAGCAAAAGAGAGTGATCGCGCACATGAGAAATGAGCCGGCAAAGCAAAATGGGTCGACTTCCCCTCTGCGCGCGAGTATACGTATAGAAACTTCTCTTATCAATTATTGAGTGATTTACCACGATACAGTCTTACTTCTAATAAGTTTGTTAAATCATATTTTTTTTTCTAATCGCTCCTTAAATTTCAAAATTGTTCTATTTTTGTTCTCTTTACAACGAAAACATGTTTTCTCATACACCATAAGGGTGGTTTCATAGTTGATTTGGAGGTGAATTATGTAGGTATAAGTTATTAATATATAAAATTAATACGGTGCTTGATTTGTAGTTACAAACTCATATAACTAATACATATACAATATTAGTTATGAGTGAATCCATGTATCTACTATTTTATGCATAATAAAAGGTGGAATAACTAATAAATAAATAAATAACTAAAACTTACATAACTAATTCTGACATAAAATAGTACATTATTCCTTTATAACAAGTCCATGTATTACTAAAACCTGTATAACTCTATCCAACTACCAAACGATCCCTTAACAGAACAATAATGCAATTACCCAAAATTTACACGCATTTTTAAGGCACAATTTGGATATATAGTCTAAGATAATATTGGTTGGACTGAGAACAAATTTTATCAATTTTAAAATTTACAAAGGGGAATGAACTGGAATTTAAACAGTCAAAGTTGAATATAATAGTATTATTATGTGAATATCATTAAATTAAATAAACATGTATAAATTATAATTGAGAAGGAATTAGATTTTCATGGTTAGGGCTTTTTCTTCTTTTGGGCTGATGGTTAGGGCTTCAAAGTTCAAACCTTGAAGTCCTCACTCTTCCGAAGTTACTGATGAAACCCTTTATACCCAAAAGAAAAGAAAAGAAAAGAAAAATAAATCATAGTTCTCATTTTATTACAGCCCAATGATGTTGGTTGAAACTAGGACTGTTCAACGGGGCATGGCGGGGCGGGTCCTGACGGGACCTGGCAGTACGGGGGAGGGTCGGGACTCTGGTTCCGGCGGTTCAGGCGAGACGGGAAGAGGTCCCGTCCCGTCCCACATCCCGCCGGAACAATGTCGGGTCAGGACTCGGGATTTAATTATTTTTTTTGCCACTTAATTTTAAAAAATAATATATACAAACACTTTAATAATTGAACAAGATAGTGTAATAAAAATATCTCAATACTGTTTTTGTGCCTCTTATATTATTTAATAGAAGTATGATTTTTTTGTAATACAATTTCAAAATTGCAACTTTGTGGTGTTGTTCAAAAGTTGCAAATGACATAGTAAAATTGCAATTAAAAAAATTACATATTCAACCATACTTTTTCGAATTTCCTCACAATGCCTTGAGGATCTTCTGTTGGAATTAAAATTTGTTTGTCAAATTCTTCAACGTCGCTTCCTATTCCCTCGGACAAGTTTTCGTTGTAGTTGTAGTCTTCTTTTTCGTTGGTCTCCGGTTGACCTCACCTTCTACGCTCCGCACGAATCCAGTCTCTGAATAGAACTGCAATCTCCAATGTGACTCCCGCCAATGAATGTATGTGCTCTCCAATTTGAAATCTTCCCGCAGAAAAAGCGCTTTCAGACGTTGTTGATGACATTTGAATGTTTAACACATTTCGGGCCATCTTTGTTAGAGTCGGAAATGTCTTCTCATTCTCCCTCCAGTATTTCAGCAAGTCTTCTTGTCCTTCATCATTGGCAATTAATTCGTACGGTACAACACTCTGTAAAACATAAACATCAAATTCGCTAATTTATGAAGAAGTTGAACCACTACACATTTTATTCTCTAAGACCTTGAATACTAGCAGCAGAAACCGCATGTTTTTATAAGGTTACAGCAAAGTAGTAGAAGATGGTATAAAAGCGGGTTGATTATTTGCACTTTGTTGTTGGTAATATATATATATTTGTTTGCATTCGGTGTGTATGCTAGACGTAACTTCTTCTTTAGTTAGTTTGTGAGTTAGTTCTTCAGTTGGGTCTGTTGGAAGTACTTCTATACAATCATAAATCGTTTCTACAAGTGTTTTACAACCGTCTACTTTAATAGTTGGATTTAATACATCACCAACAATATATATAGTGGGGATAGAAAAAAAGTATTTGTTTAATTTTTTAAACATTTTTTCAATAGATGCCTTATAAGTTGGTTTTTGCATATATTCATTAAGTAACAAAAATATTAGAGCTATATAAAATAACATATTTGAAATAGTATGAAGATTTGTGAGAAAAATGAAGAGAAAATGAGTTATTTATAGTTGAGAAATAGGGTTAAAGTATAAATATATTAACTTAGGGGTTAAAAATAAATATTAAGGGGGTAGGGGGTTTATGGGTGGGGGGGACAAAAATGACCGTTATAGCCGTTGCACAACGACAAAAATCAAAATTTGACCGTTGTTGCAACAATTATTTTTGCAAAGGGGGAGGGGGACGGAACGGGGCGGGATGGGGCGGGTCGGGATCAGGACGTGCGGGACGATCCCAGACCCCATCCCGAGTTCGAACCCCAACACCGACAAATATTTTTTTTTAATGGGGGATCGGGCTGGGTCGGAATCAGGCCGGCCCGACCTACTGGACAGCTCTAGTTGAAACTAGAGGAGTCAAATTGGAATATAGGGTCAAAATTGGACTGGTCAAAGCAAATTAAGTAAAAGTAAAAATTATAACTTAAAGAGTGTCAAAGTTTCTTCGAGTCAAAATTAATTTCTGTCATTACTTGATTCTTTATTTTCTTTGACTATAGAGTAAGTTCAACTTAAACAAATGACGGGATTGAGAACAATTTGTTTACTTGGTTTTTTAATCACCATCCTTAAACCTTGAATGGGTCAACTGAGATTCAACTCATTGTAATAGCTCATAGCTACAATATCACTAACTCAATTTGTCAATCTTTGGACAGGTTGGATGTTACATAAATTTGGACTAGTTTTTGTTCCCCCATTGGAAACTTAACATGATGAAGGTTCGAGTGCATAAAGCTAAAATCCAATATAGTTGGTTATCTAATTGACTTTTCATAACACCTTTCAAACACTGCTGGTTAACTATATTTGAACATATCTTGTTTATGTATACTTTAGTCCGGACCACTGTGTTACCTGACCCCTTCCCTCTAATAGCAAATATTCCTCATCTCCAACATTTCAGGTTCCCATATCTGAGGAAACCGCCCCAAATAGTCCCTTAAGTGTGGACCAATACTCAAGATAGTCCTTATTCTATAACAATAACAACAATAACATACCCAGTGTAGTCACACAAGTGGGGGTCTGAGGAAGGTAGAGTGTGCGCATACCTTACCCCTACCTTAGGAGGTAGAGCGGTTGTTTCCGATAAACCCTCGGCTCAAGATATAGCAAAAACAAAGCAGATCAACAAGGGAAAAGAACAATAACTACAACAAAACAATATAATAAGCTAATAACTACAGCAAAACAGTCCTTATTCTATAACATGGAACACTAATAGTCCATCAACTACTTAAATCTAAGGATGTCCAGTGGGCCGGGTCGGCCCGATCCCCCAAAGTAAAAAAAAAATTATCGGGGTAGGGGCTCGAACTCGGGACGGGGCCTGGGATAGTCCCGCCCGTCCCGATCCCGACTTGCCCCATCCCGGCCCCGTCCAATCCCCTCCCCTTTGCAAAAATAACCGTTGCAACAACAACCAAATTTTAATTTTGACCGTTGTGCAATGGCTATAACGACCATTTTTTCCCACCCATAAACCCCCTACCCCCTTAATATTTATTTTTAACCTCTAAGTTACTATATTTACACTTTAACCCTATTTCTCAACTATAAATAACTCATTTTTCTCTTCATTTTTCTCACAAATCTTCCTACCATCTCTATAATATCTCAATTTATCTCTCTACAAATCTTCTTGCTATTAAATATTATATCAAAGTTAAAAAATTGGGAGTGAAGTTGGCAACTAGCTTGAAGATCATCCATCGAGCAAAGTTTTAATTTTCAACATCGAATACATGTCGATGTTACGTCGGCGTTTGGTACCTTCGTTCCTTCTTTAAATTATTATTATTACTTAATGTTAATTATCGCACTTAATTTCATTTACTTTAATTATTTATTTATATAATTAAAATGGAAGGATTGAAACGTATGATTATGGGTAAGGGTACTTCTTCTAGTAGGGGTAATAAAGGTAAGAGTACTTCTTCTAGTAATCATATTCGTAGTCCAGATGATTTGATTGATTTCAGTCATATTGACGAAACTGCTTTTTTTAATGATATACTAGTAGATGAATCAAAATTTAATTTAGACGATAATATAGATGACACACCCACTAGTGCACCTCAACTGCAACTGGAATCCATCCTATTCCCCCTAGTATGAATCGAGGCCCTACAAAACAAAAATTAGAATCGAGGCCCCACAAAACAAAAATTAAAATCACATGCATGACATTTTTTTATAGGGACGACGAAAATCAACTAGCTAGATATAAAATTTGTAAAAATATTTATAGATTTAAAACCGGAAAAGGTCAAGGTGGGACGGGAGGATTATTGAGACATGTACAATGAGAGCACACAACTAGGTGGAATCAATACCAGGTTAAAGCATTAGGTTTTCCAATGCCATCTGAGTCAGGACAAGGTTCTCATAGTGTCCCCGACCAAGTACAAGGTCAAATTAACCCGACGACGTGGGGAATTTTTGGTCCTAAATATGATAAAAACAAATATAGGAAAAATATGGCAAAATTAATAGCGGTAGAGGGTTTGCCTTTTTCATTTACTTCCTCTCCTGGTTTTATTCATTACATTCGAGAAACATATAATCATGCATTTAATGGTTTTCCTAGATCAACTATTAGAAGGGTAATTTTTAAATTTGCAAGTGAATATCAACAGTATTTACGTTATGCACGGTATCATTTTACTGACAAAGTGGCTATAACTTCTGACATAGGACGTAGTACTAACGGTAATGATTATTTAACGGTAACATATCATTGGATAGATGAAAATTGGTTTATGGAAAAATGAATTTTAGCATATAGATATATAGATGATAGGCAGACTGGAATTTTTATTGCAGATAATATTAATAAAATTTGTGATTACTATGGAATAAATGATAAAATATGTCTATTACATTAGATAATGTTTCTTCTAATAATTATGCTATAAGACTTTTAAAACTTAGATTAACTCCATCTTCTTTTTTTTTATCATTTTCATATAAGATGTGCGTGTCATATTTATAACTTAATTGTAAATGATGGCCTAAAACTTTTGAAAGCATTCTTGATAAAATACAATTGCTATAAACTTTATTTTTAAAGGTAAAAAAATACAAAGACGCAAAGAGTGGATTATCATATAGAAAATTCAGAAAAAGTTTCGACTAGGTGGAATTCTCTGTATGAACAACTATTTGTTGCTTACGATTATAGACAACCTATTACTTTATTATTTAACGCCCATAATAAAAATTCAAGAGATATGCTTGTAAATAATGATTGGGATAAATTTTTAAAACTTAATGGATTTTTAGAGAAATTTTATCAAGCTACTAAAGAATTTTCCGGTATTTATTATCATACTATTTCAAATATGTTAATTTATATAGCTCTAATATTTTTGTTACTTAATGAATATATGCAAAAACCAACTTATAAGGCATCTACTGAAAAAATGTTTTAAAAAAAAAAACTTTTTTTCCTATCCCCACTATTTATATTGTTGGTGATGTATTAAATCAAACTATTAAAGTAGATGGTTGTAAAACACTTGTAGAAACGATTTATGATTGTATAGAAGTACTTCCAACAGACACAACTGAAGAACTAACTCACAAACCAACTAAAGAAGAAGTTACGTCTAGCATACACACCGAATGCAAACAAATATATATGTATTACCAACAACAAAGTGCAAATAATCAATCGGCTTTTGTACCATCTTCTACTACTTCGCTGTAACCTTATAAAAAACATGTGGTTTCTACTACTAGTAATCAAATCCTTAGAAATAAAATGTGTAGTGGTTCAACTTCTTCACAAGTTAGCGAATTTGATGTTTATGTTTTGCAGGGTATTGTACCGTACGAATTAATTGTCAATGATGAAGGACAAGAAGACTTGCTGAAATACTGGATGGAGAATGAGAAGACATTTCTGACGCTAACAAAGACGGCCCGAAATGTGTTAAACATTCAAGCGTCATCAATAACGTCTGAAAGCGCTTTTTTTGCGGGAAGATTTCAAATTGGAGAGCACAGACATTCATTGGCGAGAGACACATTGGAAATTGTAGTTTTATTCATAGAGTGAATTCGTGCGGAGCGTAGAAGGTGCGGTCAACCGGAGACCAACGAAGAAGAAGACTACAACTACAACGAAACCTTGTCCGAGGGAACAGGAAGCGACGTTGAAGAATTTGACAAACAAATTCCAATTCCAACAGAAGATCCTCAAGGCATCGTGAGGAAATTCGAAAGAGTATGGTTGAATATGTAATTTTTTTAATTGCAATTTTATTATATCATTTGCAACTTTTCAACATCACCACAAAGTTGCAATTTTGAAATTGTATTACAAAAAAATCATATTTCTTTTAAATAATATAAGAGGCACAAAAACAACCTTGGGATATTTTTATTACACTATCTTGTTCAATTATTGAAGTGTTTGTATATATTATTTTTTAAAATGAAGTGGCAAAAATAAAAAAAAATCCCGAGTCCCGACCCGCCCCAACACGACCCCGTTCCGGAAGGATGTGGGACGGGACCTCCCACCGTCCCGCCTATCCCAGCCCGCCGGAACCCAAGTCCTGACCCTCCCCCATCGGACAGCCCTACTTAAATCTGGTGCATGTTTGGTCCTTTCCCATCAGTACCGTTAAATCAAACAGACCTGTGCATGCCAAGCAAGTTCATGTTATACTCACAATCTTTGCAGTTTTAACAGGCATTGGTTTAATAAAGCAGTAGAGTTGGTGATAGTGCATTTGCATGCAAAAGGCAAGGCCAAGGCTTCGACTGTTAAATCAGTTTCCAAAGATGACAATGCTGCTGAAGCTGTCCGGAAACAAGTGGCAACACAGATAACAAACAATGTGAACAGAACTGCAGTTATCTCTGGAATCGGAGGGTTCAAAACATAGTTCTGTTGAAACTGTTACGAGTCTCACATCGGATATGGAATGGGAACATGAACTCCTTATATGGACTTGCACAATCCTCACCCTAAAAGCTAGCTTTTGGGATTGAGTTAGGCCCAATATCCATTATTTACATGGTATTAGAGTCAGACACATTTCAATTCTTTGTTCACCGATGTTGGGCCCCCAAATTATCTTATCCACGCTCCAGTTAACAAGGTCTGGGCATGCGGGGAGTATTAAGAGTCTCACATCGTATATGGAATGGGAACATGGACTCCTTATATGGATTTGGACAATCCTCACCTTAAAAGCTAGCTTTTGGGGTTGAGTTAGGCCCAATATCCATTCTTTACGGAAACAGAGTTAAAATTTCGCAAAGCCTGATCACAGTTTTTCCAAGACAATGAAAGTGCAGTACAAGAAGAAAAAATGGAGCTGAAGTTGAAGTGCAAAATGGAGAGTATTCTTCTTTTTTTCAGAATGGAGAATATTCTTTACACAACGAATATAATCAAACAGATGCAATGATGGAAGGAGATGATGATGATGATGAAGAGAGTGCAAGTGAAAGAATGAAAAGAATGCCATTAGTAACAGTAAAGATAATACATTAACTTAGAAAATGAAGACGCTAGTAGTAACAGTGAAGATAATGACCAAGAATATGGGAGGGAAATGGGGAACTAGGAAAATTACACAGGTGCTGCAGTATGCAAAGATAATGTAGGAGACACGTGAAGAAGATGAATATGAAGGAAATGGAGAAAAAAAAGAATAAAGAAAAATTGAAAGGAAGTACAAAGCAGACAACCAAAAATTTAAGAAAAAGGAAATGAGAGGAGATTAAGGCAAATGAAGCCTCTGAAGTGAAAAGTGAAATTAGCAGGCTATGAAAAAAGTAGCCTCTAAAGGCAATGCTAAGCAGGACTCAAGAAGCTTTGGCATCCAAAGGTCTCAAATTGTGATTCACAATGAGCAGGACTCTTAAGAAACAGCCTTTAAAGGAACAATTAGGAAGGATCAGAGAAAAATGTCTCCTAAGGTGACGATGGCTCCAAGAAAGTTACCTCCAGAGATACAGATAACATGACCCTTGCAGTGATAGATCAGCTAGTTTTTACTGGTAATGTTGGACAAGGATCAAAAAAGAACTATTTCTGAATATTTGAAGGACTACTTATGATCCATATTTAGTATAGGGACAAGACAACTTCAAGTAATGGTCCAATTTTCTCCCCAAATCTTATGTTTTGAACTCTTTCTACTCAAACATTTCAAGTGATATTATTCTTATTCAATTCAATAATAGCTTCGTAAAATGTTAATGGCTTATTCTTTGCCAGTCAAGCTAGGCCATCCAAATTGTGAGGGGAACAACTTGAGTACTACTTTTTGCATCAAAAGTTTGCTGAATCACAAAAAAAAAAAAAATGAAAGACAATGATCTCAGGCAACTACAGGCAATATGCTGAAGTAAAAGCCAAAGTAAATGTAAGTGGTTCAGTCACCCCAAAATACTAGCTCAAACAATACAATGAATGACAAAGTCATAAAAAGTTGCATTAATGGTGATAGCCGCACTACCATAGCAGAACTTATAGTAGCTTCTACAAAATCATTTTAAAATACACAAGATTTATGTGCAAGTACACAGTCTTATAGTTAGAAGATCAAACAGAAAGGATACAAAGACAGTAAGAAGCATAGTGTCACACGATAGTAGCTTCAACATGATCAAACTAAATACAAGTGAAAATAAGTGTAGTAATAAACAGTGGAGACAAGCAGCCAACTTGGTTAAACATGTGAATTAAGTTCATAACTAATGAATTATTTTAGATGAGTACAATCCAAGGGAGCTTGCTCACAGTAAACAACAAACGCCTGAAGAACAGAATTACAGTTAAATGGTAAAAAGAAAGGTTGTTTGAATAAACCTCATTACAAAAGTTTCTCTGTTAGCCTGATCATGAACGAATTGACAGCAACTGCATCCAAAACTATCCATGATGATTCAAATAGTTCATGAAAGAACTCAGCTCCTGTCTCTTCAGCTGAACTTCTGAACGCAAGCCCAAATGCATTTCCTTGGACTGCACCAAGCCGTGGCTTCCCACATATTGCTACAATCAACACTTTGTTTCGTTCCTGAGTGTAGCAAACACAGATCAATGGTTTCATCCTTGCTCCTTTCTCACGTAAAGCATCAATCAGAAAGTAACCAAATTTAGTTAAAGCCTGAGGGTGACACAGAAGCTTTGCATCTGCCGAGTCTTCAAGCTTCACCCACCTAAATTTACTCCCACTTCTTATAGAACCTTTCTTGGTTATTGCTGCACTCCCTTGTCTAAGAATTGCCCTTTGAACCTTGATAGCTTGTCGCATTCCAGTTTCCAACTTGTCAAGCTTGGTCAAGGATAACGCATCATAAGCCTCTCCAAACTGTCTGGAAGCACATGAGCCATCTGACTCTACAGAAGCCTCTAGAAGTGCAGTAACCCCATACACCACATCTGCTGCTGAAACTTTTGAACTATACCCATGAAGAAGCAAGAAACCTCTATAGTAGAAATCAGTGAGGCCAAACTCCAGCAAATATTGTTCAAACATGTCCTTCATTCTCCTCTTGATCTCGATGCTCATGTACTGAAACTTTTGTTTGCATTCCTCACGTGCAAAACCCATTCGAGCTAAAAGAAGCTGCATCTTTTTAATCCCATTGTCACTCCAAGTCTTCAATTTAGTTGCAATGTAGGATGAACACAGCATGGAATCGAACAAGTTCCACTCTTGTAACAACATCAGCCTTGGTTCATACTCATACGCAATCCTTGAAGAATTTGGTGCTGTGACCTTTGTTCCATCCTTGAGAGTAACCGAAGTGATCGAGTCTAAATTGCCTGAGCTATTGATATGCTGTTCTAGCTCCATTACCCCAGCTTGATACCACTCATCAGTTAATCGCTCATGAACAAACTGATCAGTTAAAGCTACACAGGCCAACCAAAGCAACGCATTAGTATTCTTTCTCAAAAAATGGGACAGTTCATACATCAAGCAACCAGACGGCTTCCCGTGGAAGGTACCCATATAATAGTACTCCCTCTTCAATTTCCTGAATAGCTTAACCGGGTCACTCTCATTTTCCACATCAACCCTCCTCTTTTTCCTCATCCCACCACCACCATCTTCCTCCTCACTCTCACTATAATTCTCATCTTCGCTATCAGACTCGTCTTCAAACTCATCGTCACTATTCAAATCACTAGCATTCGCCAAAGCAGAAACACCGAAATCATACGCTAAATCAGCCTGCTGCTCATCATCCTTAGTATACAGCACTACAACCCTATCATTATGGTCACTTAAATTATGCAAATGTATAGGTCTATGACTATCCACTACGAAAACACGTGCTAAAGGACCAATTTCTAGAACCTTCTTAAGATCCCTTTGACAACCCCAATTAATCAACAAAATTGCAATTGGCTCATTTGGCCCTGGCCCTAGATTATCCCCAGTATACTTATAAATCTCATTAAAACTCGAAACGGGATAACACGCGTACCTAACCGAATCAGATTGAAGAACATGTCCTATTATCTTTAAAGCACAAAGCGAATCGACATCGGAGGTTGAGGGGAAAACTAGCAATGGTGACGTGGAAGCTGAAGCTAGAGCTGAATCCCTTAACCGGGTGTAAAATGATTCAATACTTTCCTCCCTCACCATAACTTTACTAGCTACTTATAAATATTTTCAAACAAACATACATGAAATTGTTTGGTGAAATGAAATTGGAATAAAAGAGAGATAAGGGGTGTATTGTTGAATTGAACAGTAAATTTAGGGTTTGGAAGAAATTGCTTTTGGTTTTTCAATGTGAATTTCGAATTTTGAATGAGCGCCAAAATTTGGCGGAAATTTTTGATGTTTTTTCACATGATGTGACTGTATTTTGCTTTAGCTGTTTCTATCTTTTCTTTTTGGGATATCTGCATATACCTCCCTAAAGTTTTTGGTATAGTGCATATAACTCCATATATTTGTCCATTATGTATTAATCTTCTTTTTGTTTGTGAAAACAAACTATACATTTGATTTGAGATACATGTCAATGAAGGTAATCACAAAACAATTTTAAAATTTAGCCCTCCCTAGGTACGACTTTCTTAGATACATGAAGTATATGTAATTCTCTTAAAAAAGAAAAGAACCATTGTAAGTTAAATAATGCGATTTATAATCATTTTCAATGCACTTTATAAATATATAAATTGTAGTATAAAAACATAGGAATCAACTTCAAGTTCACATAGATGATTAAATATGTTAATGCTCATAATTCAAAATGCACACTTCTTTTTTAGAAGAAGAAAGGAATACAGTACTAGACTTCACACACACAAAATAGAGAAAGCACACCGTGGTGCATTAAAAAAAATCTGCAAGCACTGTCTGTAACATACAAATACAAGTACAATATTAAAGACTACAAGTTGACAATACAATTGCAGAAATCAGCGAAAATACAAAATATCTCAAATTATCACCAAAGAAGCACGTAAAGGAGATGAATTAATATATTGCACGTGTAATTTGTTGAGCTATTTACACATCCGTTGCAGCTTCACATCTTCAGAATAATATCAAGGTCCTCCATTGCATTACCAGGGAAAACAGCACTTCTGCAGAATCTCAAGAAAATAAGAACCAAGATCTAAACGAATATGAGGCGAATTCAAGATCTAGAGTCAGTGGATCCAGTACGAGTATGATTAAGTATTTTTTCCATATATGCATAGTTGAACTGACATAATCTACCCTAAATGCGCCTCAGAAAAGAATTGATCATGATAATGGAGGGAAAGTGATTTACTGTACCATTCGCTTTTCATCTAAATTATGGCTTTGTGTGTTATTGTAAGATGCTCTACTAGGTGTCCCTGATGGATTTCCTTGCTTTTCCTCTCGCACCTTGTTGAAAATGTGAGTGTAGTTATCAGCAGATTGAGGATCGGTCTCGTCCCACTCCCCAAATCTTGGAACTGCAGCTCCTCTATCAGGCTGAAGACGGACCAATTTAAGTAAATTCACATGATGGAATCAATAAACTAAATTTCCCTTTATCCAAATTCATGTCAGGTCAACCTCAGTAACTTGTGCATTAAAGTTGTATAAAGATTTATATGCTGCTTGAAAGCAACAAGTCTTCATAACAGTGACAATTTTGTGTGGATTATCATCCCTCTAGGAAACAACAATAAAATAATCCAGTTTGACCTCAAAAGTGAACATCCAACCTTCAAATTTGTTATGTTGCTCGAGCTCTCTAAAAATGTTGTCGTACTAGTTTCTGATCCTCCAAAAATGCACTACTTCTGGAGGAACCGACACACACCAGTTGACAATTTTTAAGAGTTCAAGCAACATAGCAAAATGGAGTGTGTATTGTCTAGTTGAGTTGTGAAGCGTGAAGTCCTTATGTGGGAAATATGGAAAATGTGCAAAATATGAGCCAACCCTTCTAGACTTTGAATTCAACAAAGGAGGGTGTGAAGCCAAACTTGGTGTGCTACCTAATTTAGGTAGCCTAACTTGTGTTCTTTTGGAGGCTATAAATATGCCTTAGGTTTGCACTTCCAATTCATTCCATTCTAATTCATTCCAAAACCTCCCTAGAATCTACTAGTATTCTTAAGAGAGAAAAATATAGGTTTCTCCTTAGATATTAGTTTAGAGAGATTGAGTATTCTCTTAGTTACAAGAGAGATAGGCAATTGTTGTTAACTCCTTGTACATTAGAGAAGTATTGTAATCCCGTTATCTTAGTGAAATTCTCCTACACTTGCCCCGTGGTTTTTCCCCTAATTTGTTTAGGGTTTTCCACGTAAATCTTGTGTCTAAAGTTTATTTTCGCATTTTTTCAACTTTAACTTTAGTAGTGAGGTTGCTTCGACCCCGTAATTTTTCCTAACATGAGTGACTATTTCATCTAAGAAATACAATGTAAAAGACACATGATTAAAGTTATATATGCCGACACCGCAAAGTATTTTTACACATTATAGATTGTTGCTCATTTTTTTCTTTCAGGCAACCTGACAATATAAAAATTCTTTCCCACTATGAAGTTAAACTCAAAGACATACAATGTAAATTAACTCAAGTTGGCTATATGTCATCTCAGGGATACAACATAGAAGTAAGAGATTATAAGCTGACATTATATCAAGTTGGCTATATGTCACTACTTAGCTTTTTCTGTTTGATAAAAGACAAGACAGGCACTTTTGGGGGGGAAAAGAAAAGCAAATAATAAGCAAGTGATGCAACATGATACTCTAATATGAAAGAGAATAGGATGAAAACGTACAGTCTCTTGCTTAATTTTGGACCTTCCAGGAGTAGCATGAGAACTTTCAAATGATCTTCCAGGAGTAGCACGAGAACTTTCAAATGATCTTCCAGGAGTACCGTGGCTACTATCATACGAATTATTCTTTCCTTCTCGAGCAGGAGACATGACACCTCTTCCTGAATTAACCTTTGCCTGGTAATGTGGATGCAGTGGTGATTTATCAAAGCTGTGTTCAGATCCTGCACTTTGTCTACCAGTTCGACCAGAACTTGATCCACGACCTCGTTGATGAGATGGCTCATTGGTATCTTTCCTTCCCATGTTCTCGTTAGGGGCTGGAGCATTAGCAAACAGCCGAAAATCTGCATCTTCTGTACTCAGTCTTTGTTCCCGTGTTTGCCTAGCTGCTCCACCGCGTCCAATTGGTTCCTCTGTTTGTCTTTTAGGCTTGGAACGAAGGGGAACCGCAGGTGGGGGAGCAGAAGGAGCAGGATTGGGAAACATATCTGGATTTTCTTCTGGATCATTGGGGTTTATGATCTTTCCAGTACCACGAGTTTGCCTTGCTTTTTCAAAATACACAGTATAGGGCATGTTGTCGTCATTTTCCCAGTTGCCAAACTTTGGGACATTGGGACGCTGCAGAAACAGTTAGAGGAAATTTCAACTTAGTTTTCTTATTGCAGATTTCTGCCATTGATCATAACACAAGCAAGATGCACTTTCTATTTATTCATGAACACAAGAATGTATAATCTAAATCTTTAAGAAGTATAGCTCCTTATAACTTTCACCATATGAGATTTCAGATTCATATATGAGGACAACATATCAATGCACAGGAATCTTGCTAACATGTAAATTCATATTCAGTAATTCCATAAACTTCTGTAATGGATGCATTCAACGATTCAATTAACTCAAATTCAAGATGATAATTACCTAAACTAAAAATTCTTGATATGAGCACAATAACTCCTGAGATATTATATGGAGCATTTATTTAACAAAATAAGAAGGTAGACTAACTTAGTTTTAACACCCTGCTTTGACTGCATAAGCTTGAGATGAGTATCTCTTTAAAAGGATCATGTAATGAACCTAATTAACAAATGATCATATGATGCATTTTATTACTAACAGATAACACTGCTGAGAAGCAAATATGCAGAAATTCTGGATATATTCCATCGCATAAAGCTCCTCAAGAAGCAAATGAATGAGTGGATAAAAGATACCGAAAGAAGTAAGACTCAACCACAGGTTGCAGATCAAATTGAAATGAAACACTGACAAATAAAGGGAAAATACAAGCATATACAACTTTGCAAAATCTACAGGAAAAAGAAGGAATTTCAGCTGAATTTTTTGAAATGAGGGAACTGACTACAGAAATATGAATGTGGTGAAAGACTAGAGTTTCACCATTGAAAGAAAAATTCAGCTAACTAACTAGGGATTCAATATCAAAATCTTCAAACTCGTGCTTTAGAAACTAGACAGCCACATAAGATAAAGGGCGGCCCGATGCACAAAGCATCCAGTATTAACAGAAAACATTGTTGAGAAGCAAATATGCAAAAATTCTGGAAATATTCCATGCAAGCATTAGTGGTTGCTTCCACCGTTGAACCCGACAACTTTAACGTTGCTCCAGATCTCCCCTTCCCCACATAAGATAAACTCACTAGCATAAATTCCTGGTCTAGAGAACTCATCTTTATTTTTGATTGATGGACTTTCATTGGAGGCTAGCTGAAAATTGTGAGTGTAAAACTATTTCTATCAGTTGAAACTTAAAGTTTGTGTTTTTGGGCTTTTATGTTTAAAGGATTATTTCATGGTATGCTCCTTTTCTACCAATTATATGTAAGTGAATCTAAGCATCAATTCCCACCTTAGTGTATTTACCAATTAATTACTTAGTTTACGAAAAAAATTATCAAGTTTAACCTCCAATCTTGACTATCAAAATCATTGACCAAAGATCATCTAAAGGAAGAAGTTAACATAGAATGAATAGAATACAAATGTGCTTGAGCACTATTGGGAGCTACATCTATTTAATAACTGGATATGACACAAGGACACAAAAAGCACAAGAGGGCCCTTGCTAAATAAAGAAAGTAAATTAAAACCACAGGCCAACTCCCTTGGAGTGAAATACATGATTTTTATAGCTTAAACCTCTATTTTGTTTTAACAACCTTAATCATAAATACTAGTATTCATCTCTCTCCTAAATATCTTACTTAATCATCATTCCTAACTCCTAAGTCCTAAGGGTGAATTTAGAGAGAAGAAATAATAGATATTTTTTTCCAATTTTTTTTAATATTTTGAAATAAATTCAACTTGTTAAAACAACTACTCGTAATATTTGAGAGTGAAGAGAGTATAATGCTTTGTGTTTTGTATTTGTTTGAAGCAAAATTGTAGAGGTGAAGTTGGGGTTGAACCGTCGAAGAAGAAAATCGGAGTTGGAGTACAAAAAAGTTACCAAATATATCCATCACATAAGATAATCAAGTAATAAAAGAAGAAAACGAGATAAATCGGACAATATATATACTATAAATTCAAAAGCCATGGTAATTATTAAAACTCATGCGGACACAATCATCACCTCATAGGCTCATAGTTTCAGTAACATAATTACAGGGAAAATTGCGACATGAACAACAAAATCAGAAAAATGAGAAGATGGACAATCAAATCACAAGTAAAACAAAAGAAAAACGTACAGCCATTGTCGTTCACCAATTAAGCTTTCAAACTAAACAAACAGTTGCTCAAGAAAAACTTCAACAAGTTTTCCTTAAGGAGAGAGAGAATTAGGTGCAGAGGCAGGCGAGTTTAAACTTTAAAGAGAAATTATAATAAGGAATGAAATGAAACGAAAGAGAGGTTCAGCAACCATTGACCGGCGCCACCGGTCATGGTTGACTATTCGTCTATCTCTCACGTAGTCTTCTTCTTAAATATTACTACTACCCCCATGCACTCACAGCTAGGGGCATTCATGGTCCGATTTGACTCATTTTTTGTTAAAATCAAACCAAATCAATTAATTCAGTTTTTTAATATTCATATCAAACCAAATCATTGTACTATAAATTCTATCGGTTTCGATTTTGGCGAATTTATCGGTTTGGTTTGATTTTTGCGGATTTTAAGGATGTATTTTATAATGCAATTAAATTGATGATAGAATAATTATTATTAATGTTATACTTATTATAATTATTTAGTAATTAGTATAATTGATGGTAGAATCATATGTATATGATAGGTAGATTTTGATTAGAATAGATATCATGATTTGAGCTAATCATATCATATTCTTAGCCTAAGTTTAGCCTAGGATGAAATGGTATTTGTGGTATATTAATCACACTTTTGGAATATGATATTTGAGGAAAAAGATCTTACCCTAAAAATTATACACCTCACCGTCGGCCAAGTCCCCACCGTCGACCAACATTTTTTTTTCATTGTTCTTTTCTTTTTCCGGTCAACAATGTCTGACTCTAAATTTACATATCATCCCGCTCTTGTCGTTTCCAACATCAAAACTCATATTTCCATCACCCTTGAGATGGAAAATGTTCATTACACAAGTTGGACAGAACTCTTTAAAATTTATTGTCGTTCCCACCGGGTTATTCATCACATAATCCCACCGGAAAAGGGCAAGGAAAAGGTGTTAAACACCGATGATGAAAAAGAACTTTGGCTCACACTTGATGCGAAAGTTCTTTCGTGGACTTATGCAACCATTTCTAGCGATTTGTTGCGCATAATAATGGAACCCGATTCCACGGCGATGGAGGCTTGGAATCTCTTACAGGATACCTTCCAAGATAACAAGAACTCCTGAGCCGTCACTTTGGAGCAAAAATTATCCACCACTGGTATGGCGGATTTTATAAATGCATCCGCTTATTGTCAACGCATTAAAGTTTTATCGGATCAACTCAAGAACGTTGGTTCGCCGGTTACAAACAATCGGTTGGTTTTACAATTGGTTGTCGGCCTTACCGACTCTTTGGGAACACTTATCCAACAAAGTAATCCTCTACCATTTTTTTACCAAGCGTTCTATGCTTATTCTTGAAGAAGTGGGTTTCACCAAAAAGGTCGTGACCGTCTCAAATTCTGTCATGGTTGTCGCTTCAACCAATGAAGCTACTACACATTTTGAACCGTTACCACAAAATCGGGGACAAAAAGGACGAAATTATGGTAAAAATCGGGGTGGAAATCGCGGTAATGACAAAGGTGGAGGCCACCGGAATTCCGGCGGATGCAAAAATGGCGACAAAGGAAGCGGAAATTCGGCCAGCAGTGGCAGTCCCGAGGCTAGTGGGGCGGCGGACCACCACAGTGGGCCTGGCAGTGGCCTTGGGTTGTGCCACCTTGCCCTTTCCCGTCATGAATTGGGTCAGGCCCAGTCCAAGGAAACTGGCCAGCACACTGCCAACCAACAACCCAATGGATTTAGGCCCAGCAACGTCGGCCTCAACTCATCAGTATTTGGGCCACTGTCGAATCAGTGGCAAGAGGCCCATTCTGCAGTGGCCAGCCCAACGAATATAGCATCCGTCATGCACACTCTTGGACTTAATCCGCCCGACGCAAATTGGTGTTGACACCCAATTTTGTCCCACCTTTTCCAATTTATTTGCAATTTTAAATATTTTTTAACACCTCAAAATAATTTTAATCTATATACATACATGCGTATATATATATATATATTATTATATCATCATTTTATTATTATTTGCATTTTTTATTTGTCATTTTGCATTTTTATATCATAATCATAGTTTTATCCATAATATTCTATGTTATTTATTTTCGCAAAATGGCATCGCATTTCCATTTTTTATCAAGCATTAAGCATATCGCAAATATTATATTTTTTATTATTATCACATCGTTATATTCTTATTTTTAATAATTTACATTTTTTCTTCAATGCATTTTTAATATTAAACCCTTTTTATATTCTAAACCCATAACTCATTTCTTATTTCTCAACCCAAAATAATTCTACCCCAAATTAAAACCCATTTCGCCCAGGCCCAACATCCCTCACCCTTTATTTCCCTTACCCCATTTTTTCGGCCAAGCCCACCCAGGAAACCCCCATATTCGAGCCCAACCCAAAGCCCAACCAAACACCCCTTTTATTCCCATCTCAACCAAAACAAAACTTAAAACAAAAAAAAATCCAAACCCTAACACCCCTCACCCAAGTCGCCGCACCCGACCCCACACCCCATCACGTTGCCGACCAACTCACTACGACACCAACCAGCCCCATACCCCCGACCTCACGTCGCCGACCAACTCACCATGACACCAACCAGTCGCCGCACACACCACCACGACCCTACACCGTCGGTCACCCCTACGTCGACACCATCACTTCACCCATACCTACACCCCCTAAAACCCGAAACCCATCTATAAATACCCCATTTTTGTTCACTATTTTGGGGGTCAGTTTTGTGGATTTTTTGTCCGAAAAGAAGGAGTTTTGGTCGGAGTTTATGTCAGAAGTGGGGTATTATTTTGCCCTTTGTTCACTGCCGGGTCGGGTCAACCCGATTTGGGTAAGATTTCCATATTTTATGCTTTTATATCTTCTTGTTGGTTATCTGAAAAATTTGAAAAGAAATTGATTCGGGTTGAAATATTCGATTCAGGTCGGGTCACTGACCCGGGTCGGGTCGACCCGATTCGAATGAATTTCCAAATTTCATATTTTATATGTGTTGTTGGTTACCTGAAATTTGGAGGAAAATTGAGTCGGGTTGAAAACATTCGATTCGGGTCGGGTCGACCCGGTTCGAATGAATTTCCAGATTTTATGTTTTATATGTGTTGTTGGTTATCTGAAATTTGGAGGAAAATCGAGTCGGGTTGAAAACATCCGATTCGGGTCGGGTCACTGATCCGGGTCGACCCGATTCGATTAAATTTCCAGATTTATATGTTTTATATATTGTTGTTGGCTATATGAAAATAAAAAAAAATGGATTCTGAATCATGTTTCGGGTCAGTGTTCAGGATCCGGGTCGGGTCAAATTTCATATTCGTGCCGGACATTTTTAATTGCGAACTGCCGCTGTTTTTTTTGGCATTTTAAACATCCGTGCAATTGATATCTTGTTGTTTTACTGTTTTATTATTTTTAACTAATATCGCATTTAGGCCGATGAAATTGAATTCGAGGCCGCGCTTTTTCGTTTTTCCGTTTCAGTTTGCTGTTTTGGTATTTTACTGATTTGAATAAATATTGCATTTAGGCCAATGAAATTGAATTCGAGGCCGCGTCCCTTCGGACATCATTTCTCGGTTTTTGATTTTACCGCTTTACCGCTTTACCTCTTTACCTCTTTACCTCTTTGAATAAATACTGCACTCTTGCCGATAAAAAAATATCCGTCGATTTTTTAGGCCTCCACAGTTCTAAAGACGGAAAATAAAACTTCTGGACAAAGATGAAACTTAAATCTTTTTCACTCGAGAGACCAACATGTTCGGTAGGCAAGGCAACTAAAATGACCAACGAGTCATATGTTTGCAGCCACGACGTGATTGGAATGATCTTTTCAAAATTTAAGTCTGAGCCCTCCGTAATCAAAATATTTATTGTTTTGGATACGGATCCGAAGTTATTTATATTCATTTATTTCTAACCGTTTCTTGACAGCTTGCAAGGGATAAAGTCAAAGAAGACAAATACCCCTCGGAGATTATTTATTTTATTATTGTTTTTTTTTACTTTCTTTAATTCTGCTTTATTTCATTATGTATTGTAATATTATTGTACTCCTGAAATTATTGGAATATTTAGAATAGGTAGACTTAGATTAATTAATAGGGTAGTCAAAAACTTGAAACCCATCGCTAGTTTATTTATTTTAGGCTCGGTTAGTTTTAAAATCGAAAATCGCTAGTTTACCTATTTTTAGGCCCGTCGCCCATAAAAATCATCTTGCATATATTTTTATCAATTCCATACAAATGCATATTTGTTTATTTTTCTCTCAACTTTACATGTACAAAATGCTATCATTTTATTATCTACTTGTAAAAACATGCATTTTCTTAGTACAATAATTAACCTGAGTTTGATCGGATAATCGCAAGTTAGTGGATCTTAAAGGATGCCTAACCCCTTCCCTTTAGGATAATAAAGAACTCTTACCTAGAATCTCATTAGTTTCGTAGACCATAAAATCGGAGTTATTTTACAGCTTTTAGTTAGTATTTAGGTGTCCTAATTCACCTTAGAATAATTAGGTGGCGACTCCTCAAAGCAAGCATTTTTATCCAATCCAGAGGGAATCGACGTCATCGTGTCGCGAAGCCCATAGGTCAAAATCGGGTGCGACAATTGGTATATGGACACCAGAGCGACGTCCCATACGACATCCTCCCAATGTAATCTCTTGTTCTATTTTAATTTGAGCAAAAATAATCGTATAATTGTCGGAAATGATCATTCTATTCCAATTCGTGGTTATAGTTCTACCAAATTGACTCCACCAAATTCACCCTTAACTTTAAAGAATGTCCTTCATGCTCCACAATTAATTAAAAACTTGGTTTCGGTTAGAAAGTTTACTACTGATAATTGGGTGTCGATTGTTATTTTTTACCCTTTTGGATTTTCCATGAAGGATTTTCAGACGGGGATGCATCTAATGAGATGTGATAGTTAGGGCGAGCTCTATCCAATCACCACATATAATCATCGAGCCAAGTTACCATCATCCTTTGCAACTTTAGCGCCCTCATTGTGGCATGAACGTTTGGATCATCCGGGAGCACCTGATTTGGCTTCCCTCAAACAAAATAATTTTATTTCATGTATTCCAACACGTAATTCAATTATGTCGTTCATGTCCACTTGGAAAACATGTTCAATTGCCGTTTGTTTCTTCTAATTCATGCACATTTATGTCTTTTGATATTATCCATTGTGATATTTGGACATCACCCGTTTTGAGATCTTCGGGCTATAGATATTATTTGCTCTTGCTAGATGATTACTCTAAAAAAATTGGACGTTTTCATTGTCTAAAAAAGCACAAGTTTTCTCCATATTTCTCACTTTTAGAGCATTCATCTTAAATCAATTTGAACGAGTTATTAAAAATATTCAATGTGATAATTGTAGGGAGTTTGATAATGGGTCTTTTTGGGATTTTTGTAATACTAATGGCTTAACCTTTTGTCTTTCATGTCCACACACCTCTTCTCAAAATGAAAAGGCGGAAAGAAAAATTCAAACCATCAATAACATTATTAGAACATCTCTTGCCTATGCCGCACTACCACCATCCTTTTGCATCACGCACTACAAATGCAAACATATATACTGAATATACCTCCCCATAAAAACTTGTCCTATCAAGCTTCTCTAAAAATACTATACCTATGGGACCCATCTTATTCTCATATACGGGTATTCGAGTGCTTATGCTATCCTCTTTTTCTATCCACCACAATCAACAAACTTTAACCCCGGTCTACTCCTTGCATTTTTTCGGTTATCATCTTATCACCGAGGTTACAAGTGTTACGACCTATCCTCCAATAAAAGCATTGTGAGTCATCACTTAATCTTTGATGAAACAAATTTCACTTTTACTAAAATGTATGGGTCCGGACCCCCTACCTATGATTTTCTAGATGATGGTATACCGTTGTATTTGGCCCAACATTTTACTTCCCATCCAACAACCATCGTTTCGGCCATCCCAAATTCTTTGGGTGAATTGGGCCCAGAAACAGTGGCCCACTCACGGAACAACACTGCCGAGCAATCTAGGCCATCTTCAACTTTTCTAATCCCAGTTCCTGCCAACAGTCCTGGACCGTTACCTCAAAGCCCACTGACTGGCAGTGGCTTGGGTCACGGCCCAACACCTAGTAGTGTGGGTCACGGTCCAATCCACTGCCCACTGCCAAGCAGTTCTGATCCTCCCGTTGCTCCAATTCCAATTCCGGCCCAGCGGCCAGTTACCCGGAGTCAACACGGCATTGTCAAACCCAACACCAAATATAGCCTACACACCTGAGTTTCAAAATCATCATTGCCTCATAATCATGTGTCTGCTTTTAATGACTCAAATTGGAAAATGGCTATGAATGATGAATTTAATGCTCTTATTAAAAATAGGACGTGGGAGTTGGTACCTCGTCCCCCTTAATGCTAGTATAATTCAGTCTATGTGGAGTTTTAGTCACAAAGAAAAATCTTATGGTATTTGTGAGCGGCATAAAGCCCGTCTTGTAGGTGATGGAAAGACACAACATGTTGGTGTGGATTACGGTGAGACATTCAGTCAGGTGATTAAATCGGCAACTATCCGAATGGTTCTTAGTTTGGCTCTGTCGAAGGCATGGCCGCTTCATCAGCTAGATATCAAAAATGTCTTCCTCTATAAAGAATTAAAAGAGACAGTATACATGTACCAACATTTGGGATACAAGAACTCCACTTATCCAAATCATGTATGCTTGATAAAGAAATCATTATATGAGCTGAAACAGGCCCCCTGGCCTGGTACAAGAGGTTTGCGGATTTTGTTTCACATATTGGGTTTTCTAACAGTTGTTCTGATCATTCTCTGTTCATCTACCGTTAGGGTAATAATATTGCGTACCTTCTTTTATATGTGGATAATATTATATTAACTGTCTCATCCGACGCACTTCGCAAGTCCATCATGTCACTGTTTGGCTTTGAATTTGCGATGAAAGATCTAGGGCCACTAAACTATTTTTTAGGGATAGTTGTGACACGTCATGCAGGTGGTTTATTTCTATCCCAAAAGAAGTACGCAACAGAGATTGTTGAACATGCTGGCATGTCATCCTGTAAGCCGTCAACAACTCCCGTTGATACTAAACCCAAGTTGAGCGCCTCCTTCGGCAAGCCATTTGCCAACCCGACACTTTACCGTAGCCTAGTAGGAGCCCTGCAATACCTTACATTCACAAGGCCAGACATTTCTTATGCGGTGCAATAGTTGTGCTTATTCATGCATAATCCGATGGATGATCATATGCATGCTCTCAAATGCATTGTGCGTTATATTCAGGGTACTCTAGAGTATGGCTTGCATTTACATCCATCATCGACATCCACTCTTGTCTCCTACACAGATGCCGATTGGGGAGGATGTCCGAACACCAGACGATCCACGTTTGGTTATGGTATATATCTTGGTGATAACCTTGTATCTTGGTCCTCCAAACGGCAATCAACGTTGTCCAGATCCAATGCCAAAGCAGAGTATTGAGGTGTTACCAATGTAGTGTATGAATCTTGTTGGCTTCGGAACCTTCTTCTAGAACTTCACTGTCCAGTTCTGAAAGCAACATTGGTGTATTGTGATAATGTTAGTGCTACTTACCTTTCAGGGAATCCGGTCAATCATCAACGTACTAAACATATTTAGCTAGATATTCACTTTGTTCGTGAAAAGGTCGCTCGTGGACAAGTGCATGTCTTACATGTCTCGTCACGCTATCAGATTGCAGATATTTTTACTAAAGGTCTCCCGCTAGTGTTATTTAAAAAAATTTGGGACAGTCTCAGTATACGTCTACCTCCCGCTTCGATTGCGGGAGAGTGATAGAATAATTATCATTATTGTTGTACTTATTATACTTATTTAGTAATTAGTGTAATTGATGGTAGAATCATATGTATATGGTAGGTAGATTAGATAGCATGATTTGATTAGAATAGATAGCATGAATTGAGCTAATCATATCATATTCTTAGCCTAAGTTTAGCCTAGGATGAAGTGGTATTTGTGGTATATTAACCATACTTTTGGAATATGATATTTGAGGAAAATATTCTTACAATTGATACAAGTAAGGTACATAAGGACAAAGCAAGTGAAACTAATTCGGCACAAAAAAGAGTCATCATTCACTACATGGAGCAAAAAAGTACGCTCACTTAGAAACTTAACGAATTTTGTAACAAGATCAAAATTTATTACTTGTTCTTTAACATGAGAATTGATGCTTTTATGAATGAAATTTTGCACCTAATTAAGTGATATGCAAAGTCAACGGCAAATAAAAGAAGTTGGAACGCATTAGCCATACAAGAATACCATTAGAAATCAAATGGTCTAATGGATATCAAAATCAAAATTAAATCTTATAGTTTACACAACTACTACAGTAGCCAAATAGAAGTACCCTAAGCTAGTAATTAAATTTACGTTTTTTAAGGATCTAAAAATATCTCAACAACAAAATCCAACAATATTTTTCGTGAAACAATAGCAACAACCTAAAAACTAACTACCAAAGTGCAAAATAGTTGCATTCTGAATTTCAATTGCAACATCAAAATTAATCAATGCTTAAGGTTGTGCCATCATATTTTGAAAAATAAAAGTTAACACATTAGGCCTCAAAATTTCTTGAAACATATATAAAAGGCATATTCATAAAGAGTTAAATGTGTAAATTTACCTTTTTCAAATATCTCAAGTTTCTGAATTTCTTCTAGAAGATCTTCAAGCGTGCATTTTTTGGAAGTTGATCTTAGCCATTGTTGCATGCAAATAAGAGCTTCTACCATCTTTGGTGATAAAGAACTTCGATAAGCGTCAAGAACCCAACCACCAGAGCTAAAAGATGATTCAGAAGCAACAGTAGAAACGGGAATAGAAAGAACATCTCTTGCAATTCTAGAAAAAAATGGATATCTAGTAGACGAAACTTTTCACCGAGCCAAAACATCAAAGTCTTTAGCCTTTTTCAAATCATCTAACAAGTACTTCTCAAATTCTGATTTATTTTGAACATTGACTTCATCTGCCAAATGTTTCTCCCATTGTAATCATCACATCTCGTCACTATGCATGGCATCGATTTCATCATTCAAGATTGTTTGACCATCAATTTTTTCAGTAGAAGTCCCACAAAAAGAACTCGTATAGTGATCATACAAGCAAGTCAAAGTATCCATCACCTTTTTCAATTTTTTGGCTCCACCCAAGCTACCATAAGAGTTGTTAAAAAGATATTTCATATACTTCAACTTGTATCGGGGAAATGAATAATAATTTATTCATATTTTCTAAAGTACATATTTGTTAAATTTAAGCTTCATCTTCTCAACCATACCACTCAAAATAGAATCTTCGCTACGAACATGTGTGCAAATAAACTTTTGAAGATTAAAGATCTCATGAAAGAAAGAATTAGAAGTAACATATGAAAGAATTAGAAGTAACATATGAAGCTCCTGAGAATTTCAAAGTACCATTGTGAAAAATCTCGAAGAACTTAATAAAAACTTTAACATTCTTCCAATCATCTACCGATGATGTCCTCCCACACTATTCATTTCTAAGCAATACTTGAGGTGCTTATGATCATCATCATACATTCTTGAAAATGCCTTTCTAAATTTTACAGTTGTATCTAGCGTCATACATATGGAGTTCCACCTGGTCTCAACATCTAAAGTTAAAAGACCACGAGTTTCAATCTTAACCTTCTCAACAAATGACTTGAAAGAATCAAATTCCAGCTGAGAACTTAACATATTTGACAGCATTTCTTACCCTAGAAATAGACTGATTTTTGTTCACGGAGTCCTTTTTTCACGATCAAATTTCGAATATGTGCATTACTTCTAACATGTAGAAACTCGTTTCCTAAGATGTCTCTTTTCCAATCCTCAATTCTCCTCTTCAAGTATTTAATTGCAGCATCATTAGCAGTTGCATTATCTAATATCACCATGAATATGTTCTCAATTTCCCAGTCTAACAAGCAGGCCTGAATTCCCTTAGCAATCGTCTCACCTTTATGATATGATGTTTGAAAAAAGTTGAGAATTTTCTTTTTCAAATTTCATTCATCATCGATCCAATGGGCAATGATAACCATACTAGGGTGTGTAGGCTATATTTGGTGTTTGGTTTGACAATACTGTATTGACTACGGGTGACTGGACGTTGGGTTGAATTTTAGACGTGTGGGGCAGAACTGCCTGATAGTGTTGGGTCGTGACTCAAATCACGTCCAGGCAGTGGGTCATGCCTAATCCACTGCCAGGCAGTGGGTTGTTTGGACCAGGACTGCCCGCTGAAGTTGGGCTAGGGAAATGAGGCCCGGTTTGATGGGCACCCAGAAGTGGCGAATGGGCCACTGTCTCGGGATGAGGCTAGTTTACTGGGCAGCCAGAAATGGCAGATGGGCCACTGTTTCAGGGCCCAATTCACCCAACAATTGTGGGCTGGCCGAAACAGTAGTTTTGGGCTAAAAAAATATTGGGTTAAATATGGTGATATTGCATCATCTAGAAACTCATATATAGAAGGCCCGGACATATGCATTTTGATAAATGAGAAATTCGTTTCATCAAAAATTACATTACGACTCACAATAATTTTATTGGATGATAGGATATCCTAAAAATGCAAAGAGTAGACCGGGGTTGAAGTTTGGTGATAGTGGTGGATGAAAAAATATGATAGCATAAGCACCCAAAACCCGTAGATGGGAGTAAGAAGGGTCCCTTAGGTATAGAATTTTTAGTGGAGCTTGATAGGCCATGTTTTTATGGGGAAGTATGTTCAATATATATGTTGTCATTTGTAGTGCATGATGCCAAAAGAACGGTGGTAGTGCTGCATGAGCAAGGGATGTTCTAATAATGTTATTGATGGTTCTAATTTTTCTTTCCGCCTTTCCGTTTTGAGAGGAGGTATGAGGACAAGAAAGGCGAAAATTCAAACCATTAGCATTGAAAAAATCCCAAAAATGCCTATTATCAAACTCCCTACCATTATCACATTGAATGTTTTTAATATCCCGTTCAAATTGATTTCGGATGAATGCTCTAAAAGTGAGAAATGTGGAAAACACTTGTGATTTTTTAGACAAGGGAAACGTCCACAAAAAATTAGAGTAATAATCTAGTATGAAAAAATAATATTTATGGCCTGAAGAGCTCAAAATGGGAGATGTCCAAATATCACAATGAAGTATATCAAATGCCATAAGTGTGCATGAATTAGATGAGATAAAGGGCAATCGAACATGTATTCCAAGTGGGCATGAACGACACATACGTGAATTACGTTTTTAGTACAAGAAATAAAATTATTTTGTTTGAGGGAAACGAAAATGGACGCTCCCAGATGACCCAAACGTTCATGCCATAATGAAGGTGCGAAAGCTGCAAAAGTGGATGGTAACTTGGCTTGTTGAGTGGGTGTGGTAATTGGATAGACTTGACTATCACATCTCATTATAAGCATCCCCGTCCGAAAATCCTTCACAGAAAATACAAAAGGGTCAAAATCAACAGACACCCAATTATCAGTAGTAAACTTTCTAATCGAAACCAAGTTTTTAATTAATTGTGGAGCATGAAGGACATTCTTTAAAGTTAAGGGTGGATTTGGTGGAGTCAATTTGGTAGAACCATAACCACGAATTGGAATAGAATGACCATTTTCGACAATTATACTATTATTTTTGCTCAAATTAAAATAGGACGAGAGATTACCTTGGGAGGACGTCATATGAAACATCGCTCCGGTGTCCATATCAATTTGCGTCATGCAGATTAAGTCCAAGAGTGTGCATGATGGACTCTATATCCGTTGGGCTGGCCACTGCCAAATGGGCCTCCTGCCACTGATTCGGCAATGGCCCATTTGATGGTGCAAAATTTCTGGGCCCTTAACTGGGCTGCTGGCCGGCAGTAGGCATACCATTGTGCCTTGGATTAGGCCCAACCCAATTTCCTATTGGAAATGGTCATGGTGGCACAGCCCAAGGCCATGGCCATGCCCACTGTGGTTGGCCGCCGGCCCACTAACCACGGGGTTGCCACTGCTGGCCGCTATGCCCGCAGCCTCTGCCATGATTTCTGTCACCACCGGAATTTCGATGGCCCCCATTCTTACCATTTCCACGGTTACCACCTTTATTTTTGCCACTAGTTCGCCCTTTTGTCCCCTATTTTGTGGTAGAGGTTCAAAAGACGTATTGGTTTCATTGGTTGTTCCGTCAACCATGGCGGAATTTGAGATGGTTGCGGCTTTTTTGGCGAACTCCGGTTCTTCAAGAATAAGAATGGAGTGGGCTTGATAAAAAAATGGTAATGAATTACTTTGTCGGATGAGTGATCCCACACCACTATAAGCGTTGGTAAGGCCGACAACCAATTATAGAACCAACCGATTGTTTGTAACCGGCGAACCAACGTTCTTGAGTTGATCCGATAAGACTTTGAGATGTTGACAATAAGCGGATGCATTTGGAAAATCTGTCATGTCCGTAGTGGAGAATTCTTGCTCCAACGTGATGGCACGGAAATTTTTGTTGTCTTGAAAAATATCCCGTAAATGATTCCAAGCCTCCATTGTCGTGGAATTGGGTTCCATTATTGTGTGCAACAAGTCACTTGATATTGTTGCATCAAGTGTGAGACAAAGTTCTTTTTCATCATCAGTTTGTAACACCTTTTCCTTGCCCTTTTCCGGTGGGATAATATGATGAATTACCCGGTGAGAGCGACAATAAATTTAAAGAGTTCCGCCCAAGTTGCGTAATGAACATTTTTCATCTCAAGGGTGATGGAAATGTGAGTTTTGATGTTGGAAACGGTGAGAGCGGGAGTGGATTTAGAGTCATACATTATCGATCGGACAAAGAAAAAAATGAAGGGAAAATAAGGGTGGCCGGCGGGTGGAGTTGGCCGGAAAACTCTATGGTCGACGGAAATGGTGAAGAAAACTTGGTAGGATCTTTTTCCTAATTTTCTGATACCATGTAAGAATAATTAGAATATTTCCCTTGATATTCCCCTCTTCACAATGTGGTAAATATACTCCTACTACAAGCTACAATTAAGTTAATGAAAGGATATGGTGAGGAAAAGATCATGCCATCTAATCTCCTAATATAATGCTAATCTTATCTATTGTAATGCTAATGTACCATTTACCTATGATTTCATACTAATTATAATTATGAATTTATTATTTTATCATAAACAATTTCTTTTAGGATACATCAAAACCCTAATAAACTATACATTAACTTACACTACTTTCGAGAAGTTCTTATTTATAAAATTTAGATACGTTTCTTAAAAATTTGTTGGGATACAATTGTTGTAGGGAACGGGAAGTAAGTAACTATTACAATGGTAAGAAAGGATAAACTAACTATTACAATAAACTGTAAATCAAGAACTTAACAAACTGCTTGTGTGATTTGCTGAGTCGAGTGGTGACATTCTGTCTTTAAGACAAGATTGCCCCGTATATCTCCTTTTACGTTGTCGAACAATAGTCTCCCAAGATACAACAACAACTTAACAATTGAGCAAAGGAAACTCAAGTGTTACTCTTGAAGAACTTTGAGTATAGTAACTTTGCTAGAGAGGAAGAAGATGAATTCAGAAAAATCTGGAGTATTTTCTAAGTGTTGTGTAGTGTTCTTCAATTGAGTCAAATGCCTCAATTTATAGTGTAAAGAGAAGACCCCTCAACTAGCCAACTAATGACCTTCAATAGCCATGTAATGACACTTAATTGAGAGGTTACATTCATCCAAATAATGGTTGAATTCATGTGTCAAGTAATAGAGAATCAATGCTCCAAAACCAGCCCAAAGGTCAGAACTTTCCAACTTCCCATCGCAGCATTCTGCCTCCGAAGCGTCGCGGCTCCAGTAACTGAAGACCCAATTAGCACTGTGGCACCTCCCAGGGAGCACCGCGGCCCTTCGCGGCGATTTCCGACATGTTTCATCTTACACTTCGTACACTTCTTCCTTCGTTTACCAACGTGGAATACTTTGTCATTTGGCCAATAACCGTCCATCCTTCTATGTCTCAAACGTATTACATACGTACCAATATCTCTTTCACTAATGAAATTTGCGATATTTGGCACTACGTGTGCACGTGTGTGAAAATGACATTTCCGACGTGCGGGGCCCCAATTGTTTGAGTCATAAATAATGGGATATACTTAATTCCACATTAGTAAATTTCCAACAATCCCCTCTTGAAAGAGATTTTGGCGCACTCACATAGTGCATTTTCCAATAATCTTTCAGCGGACCGATGTTGCATCTGGATAGGTAGCTTTCGCTTTGAACCTTCCATAGTTGAATACCATCGGACTTACTTACTGCTCAGTGAACGTGATGTCTTGAACCATCAGTGTTTAGTATAAGCCAAATCAACGGTACCAATACAACACCTTTCCTTACTCTGTTCTTTGTAATATTTTGTCAGTTGTGGCCGTCGACACTTCTTGGATTCTTAAGTGCGTTCATTTGAGGCGGCATGTCCTTGCACTTAAATAGGTGGTCTCCTACAAGGTATCCTGCTATACCCCACTTTACAAGTGTTAGGAACCATTAAAAGTTTTCCCAAATCTAACCTCAATCGGTGATGATCATTACAGGTTTTGGAAACTTAACCTTCACCCACACTACAGATAGCACTTATAGTCTATCGCGGAAACGGCTTTGGATTTGGTGTTTCGTTATAGAAATCACTATCCGAAGTGCTCATGCTTCCACCGAAGCGATCAACTGAACCTTTACAACTTAGTTTTCCCATTGAACCTAATTCCTGGGATTTCCAGTCGGTAAGGTTGGGTTACCACCGTATTGGTACTTATACCTTGGGTTTTAAGCCCATTCCCCTAGATAGGTAGAATATCTGATCTTTGGGTAAGCCATTTGTCAGCGGGTCCGCTATGTTATCCTTTGACTTTATGTAATCAATGGATATTATACCCGTGGTGATCAACTGCCTAACGATTTTATTTCTCCGTCGAATATGACGAGACTTGCCATTGTACATAGAACTCCGTGCCCTTCCTAGAGTCGACTGACTGTCGCAGTGGATCATTACAGAAGGTACGGGTTTTTCCCAACAAGGAACATCCTCTAAGAAGTCGTGAAGCCACTCAGCTTCTTCTCCTGCTTTGTCTAAAGCGATAAACTCCGATTCCATCGTGGATCGGGCGATTCACTTGGTGTTCTCTATATCAGATATCTAGTTTGCATCACTGTACCCCTCTAGTATAGCTGGATATCTCGAATAATGTAACCCGTAAGTTAGCGTATATTTCAGGTATCGTAGTACCCGATTCAACGCCTTCCAATGATCATTACTCGGATTACGGGTAAACCTAACCAACTTGTTGACTGCATAAGCAATATCAGGTCGGGTGCAGTTTTTATGTACATCAAACTACCAATCATCTGTGCATATTGCTCCCAGTATACGAGTGCACCACAATTTTTATCAAGCTTTTGATTTCTATCTAGTGGTGCCTTTCTAGGCGAACTGTCAAACATCCCAAACTTTCTCAACACGTCCTCGATATAGTGAGACTGAGATAAGACCAGTCCGTCAGATGTCTTAGAGATCTTTAACCCTAAGATGACATCTGTGATACTCATATCCTTCATGTCGAAGCATTGTTTCAACATGTTCTTAATCTCTAGAATCATGTTAGGACTGCTCCATGTGATCAACATGTCGTCTACATACATGCATATCATGACGAACGAGTCAGAGTTACCTTTCATGTAGACACATTTGTCACACTCATTAATGGTGAAACCCTTCGATAGCAGAGTATTATCAAAATTTTCGTGCCATTTCTTCGGGGCCTGTTTCAGCCCGTACAGAGATTTGACAAGCCGACAGACTTTCTTCTCTTGCCCTGGCTCCACATACCCCTCGGGTTGTTCCATATATATTTCTTCTTCCAAATCACCATTTAGGAAGGCAGTCTTGACATCCATTTGATGTATCTTAAGGTCACACAACGCTACGATCGCAATGAATACTCGTATGGATGTCATCCTAGACACCGGGGAGTACGTGTCAAAATAGTCAAGGCCTTCTTTCTGTCGATAGCCCTTGACTACCAACCTGGCCTTGTACTTATCTATAGACCCATCTGCTTTATACTTCTGTTTGAGTATCCATTTACAACCCAACAGTTTATTTTCCGGAGGAAGATCAACCAACTCTCAAGTATGGTTATTCAGGATGGAAACTCTTTTTCACTCTCAATAGCTTCTTTCCAGAGCGGTGCCTCTGGAGTTGACAATGCTTCAACAATTGTCCTTGGTTCATCATCAATCATATAAGCTACAAAGTCAGAATCGTATCCTCCCTATGGAAACGACATTTCCGACGTACGGGGCCCTAATTGTGGAATATACTTAATCCCACATTAGTAAATTTCCAACAAAATTGTCATTCTCTTTCACGCATAATTCAATTTAAGACGTTAAAATATTACAAATTAACTCAACAGTACACAATCATAACCCTGATAGTACAATTTCAACCCGTGTCTCTCAAGTTCAAATCTCATTACGTTATTTAGTCAATTCTTTACTTCTCTATGAATGATGTAATTTAAATGATGCTTTGACGAATCATGCTAAAGGAGAAAATAAATTACATATACGTGGTAAGATTTCAAATAAAAAGCAGTTTTATTACACATATTTTCTGTTTGACGAAAAAAATAAAAAGTGGAGGTTAGGACGTTAGGTCAAGCAAAGTCATAGCTTAAAATTTTCACACGTTTTGGAAGACGATAAATGGCGTTTACCAATAGAGTAGTAGGTTAGCCAGCTAAGCTGACTAGTCTTTCCAAATTAAATACAAGCAGTTGTATGTATATATGTCTATAAAATAATATAGGAAAATCGATACGTATTGTTATGAAGTGGTAAATATTTTTTCGTTCTTAATTAAAAGTTTGGGATTTGAGTTTTGCGTTATGTATGAAATTATCTTTGTTATTAAAGAATGTTTTACCTCCAAATGTGGGACTTTTTAAAATGAATCTAAATTTAATCGGACGTTAATATGAATATCAAATATAGAGTAAAACCGAACAACAACCGAGTGTCTTAGTCTCTTGAATCCCCTAAGGCTTGACTTCGTCGTCCAATACATGAATTTGTTTCTGTTTGTGTAAGCCAACACCTTATGGCACAACTTGACTACTAATTTAAATTAATTTAATATACAGCCAAAAAAAACAGTACTCCATTTCCATATTGATCTCGGGTTCCCTAACTTTTCTTTCTCGTTATTAATTAAGTGCATAATAATTCTGTGTATACACCACCTACCTACGGAGAGTGGAGACAGATTAATATATATGCGTCTTATTTGAAGCAGTATTTTTAAAAATTCTGGATGAACTAACTACGTACTTAATTTCAACACTCAGATACTTAATTTTTTATCATCTATGTTTGAAGAAGTAGTATATCTTAATTAATGAAGAAGCATTTTTTAATAATTAATTGGATTTCACCGCTTAATCAACTACTAATATTTTACGGGGTTAATTAAGTCAGTTTTCTGAGATATATGAGTATATAATATCACATTTATCATATGTAAATATCAGTTTCTGGAAGAATGTCGGGCTTATGTATAAAACTTGAATATTTCAAAATAAATACAAAATAGTACCTCGAGTTCACTTCTCAAGTATCTTTTCACATAATGAAAACCTTTTAATGAAATAAAATGAAAAAAATCAATAATTTATTTTTTATAATTAATTAAACAAAATCAATAATTTATTTTTTATAATTAATTAAACTCAGATATATACAATCCAAATAAATACGTTGCACTATGTTGAGCCCATACAATTTTTTGCTCCACATATCCCAAAACTCGCAACACACACACGTAAATTAATTTTTCTATAACTCAGCGATTTACACAATTTGAGAAATTTCTAACGGATCTCTCGCAGATGTTGTACGCAGTTGTTCTCGCCCCGAGATCTTACTCTTGTCGTTTTATCGGCCGATGATATCGGGAGACAAATTGATTCCTTAACTCAAGCGATTTGGGGCCAAAAACGGAACTCTAATTTCCAGCAATGGGTTCCCCAACTACTCCAGAAAGCGTTAGGATAGTGTTTTTAGACTAAGAGGTAAGAAAACATGAATACAGTCGAGTAAAAGTAAAGGATAAAGTAAAGATAGATAAAAGATTTGATTTGGTTGATTGATTGTGTCTATAACTTGTACAAAGAATCAGTATTTATAGTACAAAAAGAGAAGAAAAAAAAGGTACAATCGTGCCCCCCCCCCCCCATGTCAGCCATCAAGTACCCACTAAATTCAACGGCCGACTATGGGGAGGTGGTGCCGAGTTTCTCGCCCTCTACTCCTCTTACTCGGATAATGGCCCCTTGCTTTCAGCTGTTGTTGGCCGTTACCGCTTCTAGGGGGTATGGAAATCCTTTTGGCTTGGTCATTGAGGCACCTGCATCTGAGTGGATCCCAGTTGTGCCTCTATCTGATAACTTCGACTGAACTGCCTTAGTAGCCGATGAAGTTCATGTAGTAAAGGGTTAGAAGTAGATTCGGCTCCTGAATAATTCGGTTCTCACTGACTTCGGCTAGACACTTAAATTATTTTTTGATTGTTAACAATTGCCCCCTACATTAACTCGAGTGTTTGTTGAGTTGATGTATCCGAAAGTAGCCATCGTTTCAGTCTGACAGCCGCACATGTCACTTCAATCGTCTTGTCTCCAGTGCACGCAATGATGGCTTTTTAAAAGCTCTTTTTTCCTTTCGCAAAAAAACGCCTCGGCTTCCACAAATATTTTTTGATGGATTCTTAGCCGCGCGTTTTGGGGAAAATTCTTTTAACAGAGTGTCGATTTTCTCTCAAAAATAGTGTATTTTTAGGAGAGGCATTTTATACAAGGTTCTTTGTTTAATCTTTCTCGGACATTCCCAAATTCTTCACCTTTTTTCCAGAAACAACACATGTTCCTACATCAGGAAAAACCATGTCTTCATCTTCTTCTTTACCTCTGGGGTCGGATAGCACCGGTTCGGCCACTGATGACCTGATCCCCACTCTTGCCTTAATCGGTGAACAACTGGTTCTTGCCTTTTTTGGTACACATGAACAAGGTGACCCCCTTCTTTCTCAGCATCTTAGCCCGACGAACTATGACCTTTAGATTAACTGTGACTATTCATCGGTGACCGTTGTCTGACTAGTCTGCGCACCTGGCCCACCAAAATTGCCAACTATTCTGTTTGGTTGGATCGAGTAAAGTCGGCCAAAGAGGCCGAATGGAGGCGCACATGCCTTCAATGGAATAATAGGATCCAGGAACTCGATAGCCAACAAGTGGTTTGGAATCTGGATCAGACACCAAGTAGCGAACGGCTGGCCAAACTGGAGAATGAATGGACTGCCTGGAAGAACCATTTGGTTCAAACAACGTTGACAATTACTGCTCTCTTGCCAGTTGATCATGTTGCTGAGTTGTCAGCCGATCCCCTTAGGGACTTGCCATCCGAAGTGGTAGTCGCTTCTGTTGTTCAAAAGGCATCGGGCGACACACAAACTTTTACTAAGGCCCCATCGGCTGTAGTGGCTGAGTCTTCGCTGAGTGCTGAAAAGAGGTCCATGTAGGAGCGGTTGCGGTTACCCTAGATGTCCAAGCAGCCGTGGATTCAGCTAATCCTGAATTTTCTGTTACTATTGATGTATTGCAACCTTTACTTGGGGAAATGCCGAGTGATTTGGCTCCCTAATTTTATCGACCCTAAATCGAAGGGTCTGTTATTGCGACCAGGCAGCCGGTCTGTGGCTGTCGTTTGTTTTTATGCTCCCCAAATCGAAGGGAACTTGGCTTTTTGCGACTAGGCGGCCGATCTGTGGCTGTTGATTACTTATGCATGTCTTGTAATTGGTGGGTAATATTTCTTCCAAATGTCCCCCGTTTTACTTTCTTTTCATGCATAGTTATCACTTGATCCATCTTACCGGCAACCCGTGGGTTCGCTGCGAAGGGTCTTTTTCTAAGTTTAGTGATCATTCGCCGATCTCACATTCTTCCAATCAGCAGGACGACTTTCCAAGCTAGATCCCCTTCGGCAAACCTTTTTAGGCTCTACATATTTGTCGTATGCCTTGGCTATTTTACGTTTACTGGTTTTGACTCTTTCTGTGACTGTCAGTCGATTTTCATTCAACTGACCCAACTCCATTAGCATGTCCCGCCAATTTTTAGGAAATTTGGTTTGGCCATCCGTAATGTCATTGACTTCTGAGGACAACATTACTTCTTGGCCATGGATTAGCTGATAGGATGTCATCCCCGAAACTGTAGATTTGGAGCTTCTGATTGCCCATTTCATTTAAGACTTGTCTTTGTAAAATGAATTTATTTGAACTTTGCACAAAACATACATAATATGGGGTATTCAAATAACATTCGAGTTCGGTACAAGCTCAGAACAAAGACAAATGAAACTAGGCATAAAACTCCTATCGGCAGCTCAAATGATGTTGGCCGCCAGATCTGATCCTCTATCGTGGTTCCCCATCTGCGATGCTTCGGCCATCCTTGCCTCAGAACTTAGGACGGTCAGCCGATGCCACAGGTCACATGTGCGTTAGGTTTCTTCAATCATTTAGATCCTTCAAGGCAAGCCGTTGTTCGGCTAATTGCTTTACTTCAAACCTTCGTGAGGTAAGATTACAAGATTCCCAAGCTCCTTCTTCATACTGCTCTGTGACGGCTATGGGGGCCACATAAGGCGAGTAGAGGATAGCCTCTACATTCTGAATCCCTGGTCGAAACGGGTTATCATCCGCTGGAACGATTTCAATCCTGTCTCCTTCCCAAAAGATGAGCTTCTGATGCATGGTAGATGGAAGACATCGACTGGTGTGAATCCAGTCCCTGCCCAGCAGAATGGTGTAGGACGGCTTGCCATCTATTACGAAGAAGACAGACCTGACTGTCTTAGGATCCACAATAATTTCTGCTACTAGGATCCCCAATGCTTCATATGCCTCTCCCATAAAGCTATCCATTTTCATGTTAGTTAGGATGAGATCCTCATTTGTCTTGTTGAGATCCTTCAAGGTCAGCAGCGGCATCACATTCAGCACAACCCCATTGTCGATGAACACTCAGCTAATAGTTTTGCCATTGATGTAAGCCTTTACATAGAGGGGCTTGAGGTAATTAACCATATCGTCTGTGGGTGCACCAAATACGGTGCTTAAAGTGTCCCTAGCCGGGGTGTCGGCTATTATCGCCCATTCTGCGTCTTCTATGCACACATCACCTTCTTGGCTGTCGCGTGAAGCGATTGGCCGAGAACTCACATGGGATTAGGCTGACCATCTCAATGTCTGCCCACATCTCATCAACCATGTCTTGGCTAAATAAATCAAGGATGGAGCCTTCCACCTCGTTGAATTTGGTTGAAGAGAAATCGATACCTTTCATCTCTTGGAGACAAATTAAGATCGATTGGGGATCTTCTGACTGAGTCATCTGCACGATCTGTGGGATTTCCTCAGCCAGAAGTCCATCCGAGGTCACGTTCTCTTGCTGGGGCTCTTCTGTCGTGTTGTCGGTAGGTTGTTTACCCAAATCTGGTTAACCCGACATTTATTCTTCAGGCGTGATTGCCTCTGAAGTAATGCCCACTCGATAGCTTCGACTACGGCAGACTCAGAAATCTCCTAATTTTCGGCTGCCTTGATATTGGATATTATATGCAATGTTTACTGCATCTTACGCAAGGCTCTGGCACGTGGAATCCTTCTTTTTTGGGTTCTGGATGCGACTCTCGATGGTGCATCGTTCTTTCTGTAAATCTAATTGATAAACCACTTCACTTCTTCAGTGTTAGCGGCTGGTTTAACCATTATTCGGGGTCTCGTTTAGTCCTCATTTCTTGCTATGATACGTAAGGATGAAACTCCCCCATTCATGTTAAACTCAACCACCCTCTGCTTGGTCTTAGAGAGTGCTTGTTCATCTACCCGAGGCATCCTCAGCTGTCGATTGGTTGGCATTCGTACTTGCCCCCCAGGCTGGTACCCGGTGTAAATAGGGACCCATCTGAACCTCATGGTTTACTCCTGAAGTTCCCGTTCGAAGTCCCTTGTATACTTGGGACAGCCGCGAAAACTATTCCTGGCTGGCTGCATGTCATCAAGAACATCATGCAGGTTGCCTAGTCGGTCAAACAGAGAGGTTCTTGTGACATTTTCCCATTCAGCATGTTTCTTAGGGACCCATACCCTTTTAATCGGTTGTTTCTCTTTGGTGTCCCTGAATTCATCGGGTTTAGCAAACAACACCATAAATATCGATACCGCGGGAAGGAGGTCGGTATCAATAGAAATTTCAGCCATGCCTTTGTCGGCTAACTTGAACCTTCCCTCCCTGATGTCGTTTTGGATCGCCTTCCTGAAGACTACACAGTTAGAAGTAGAATGGCTGTATGAATTATGCCACTTACAATACTTCTTGTCTTTGAGTTCCTCGGTAGGCGGGATCTTGTGGCCATTATGCAGTCGAATATGCTTGTTCTTGAGCAGATGATCAAAGATCTGATCTGCTTTTGTGATATCAAACAAGTAATCGACCCTGTCATCGGCTGTTGTTTTCTTGCCTTTGACAGCTTTCAAGGCCGGGCAAGAGTAGACCTTACCCCTGACAATCTCGGCCACCATTGCGTCTACCGTGTAGTCGACTGACTCTGAGTCAGACTCATCTGCTTCAATGATGGATACCAAGTGTGAGCCTTGATTTTGGTTGGCTCTTCTCCGCTCATTTTCTTGGACGTACTGCTCTATTTGGCTGACTTTTTCAGCCAACTTACTTAGATAGGAGTAGGTTTATCCCACAACCTTCTCCTTTAACTGAAGGTGCATGTTGTTGACTATCATGTGGGCACACTCAGATTCGGGGAAGTGTACAATGCATCTCCCAACCTTCTTCTTGAATCTCTCAATAAAATTGGCAGTTGATTCATCGATCTGCTGCTTGAGATTTATTAGATTGGTTACGGTGACATGAGGTTAGGGCCAATAGAATCTGTCATGGAAGCAACCCTTCATGGCATCCTAGCTTTACACGGAATCGAGAGCCAAAGAGGAGTACAATGCAAAGGTTGTTCCCATTAAAGAGAGAGGGAATAACTGCAACTTGTGGTACTCATTCTGGCCAGCTTTGCCGCATTGGGCAGTAAATCTACCGATGTGCTCGATAGTGGATTTGCCATCATTGCCAGAAAACATAGCAAATTCTGGTGTTTTGAAGCCCCTCAACAATGGTACTACCCGATCTACCCAATCGGGGTAGGGCTTCTTGTAAACGGGTATGTCCTAGGGTTTTACTTGTATGCTGAAGTACCTCCGCAATAGTATTGGCGATAATCTCCGGGTTTATCAGTTGCAATGTCCCTTGCCGATTCTCAACTAAATTCGGCTGGTAGGTGTTCTGTACTGGCGGCCTCCATTCTATACCTTGTTGGACATGGTTTTGAAGGTTGTAAGTGGTCTGATGTCCATTACCAATAGGTGGGGTGATGCACCATTGCTGCTGTTGGGAATGGCCACCAAAGCCCACAACTTGAGCTTCTGGAACGACTAACGGAACCTGAGGATAAGGTGGAACAGAGATCCATGGCTGCTCTCCTCGGGCGTCGACCGTCCTTAGCAAGTTTACGCCTCCTGGAAGGTATGGATTGGGTACCGGCAATGACTGCTGGAATGGTAACCCAGTGTAAACAGTGTCACCAGATAGCCGAGCTAAGTCATAGCCGGGGGCCATCGACTGCCAATTCGGTTGGCCATCATTGTTCGCCTGTACCGTAGGGCCATTTGTGGAAACATACGGCATAATGGGCGGCAACCCAAAGTGAGCCTGAACTGGCCTCCGGGCCGTGTTGATCTGCCCATACTGCAGACTCGCTTGGTCAGGCGGCACACTTTGCCCCCCAAGACTGGGCAGCGACTATGCAGTATGCTGGTTGCCAGACTATTGGGCTTGTGTTCTTAGGTGTGCTATCGGCTGCACCTGAGTAGGTACTGGCTGATGCACATGCGACTAAAGAACAACACTGGGAGTCACGGTCTCATGCTGAACAACAGCACTCGCCAAAGGGATGGCAGAATATTCCCCTGAGTGCATTTGGTTGGCTTCCATCTCCTTCGCCTGCTGAAGCTCATTATGTACCATCGGCTTTACAATGTCAGCCAATTATTTAGAAATTTGGTACATAATGTCGTGAATGCCCAAGTCAATCTGTTGTCTAATAAAAAATGTGGTCATTATGGTTGGACCATCAGATTGACCAGAGTCTTCCACTGCTTAGGTTGATGGAGGAAGTGGAGGGGTATCCACTGATATAGGCATACCCGAGGAGGATGTCGGTTCGTTATTCCTCCTGGAAGGATTTTGTCCAAAATATGGACTGGACTCGAGGTTCATTTTTCTACCGGACCTTAGGCGCATATACCAAGAATGATCCTGACCTGGAGAATCAAAATTCGCTATTAATGCACCTACGGTCCCACTGGGCGTGTCAAATTTATTATAGCCCCGAGATCTTACTCTTGCTATTTTATCGACTAATTATATCGGGAGACAAATTGATTCCTTAACTCAAGCGATTTGGGGCCGAAAACGGAACTCTAATTTCCAGCAATGGGTTCCCCAACTACTCCAGAAAACGTTAGGATGGTGTTTTTAGATTAAGAGGTAAGAAAACATGAATACAGTCGAGTAAAAGTAAAGGATAAAGTAAAGATAGATAAAAGATTTGATTTGGTTGATTGATTGTGTCTATAACTTGTACAAAGAATGAGTATTTATAGTACAAAAAGAGAAAAAAATTGTACAATCGTGCCCCCCCATGTCAGCCATCAAGTACCCACTAAGTTCAATGGCAGACTATGGGGAGGTGGTGCCGAGTTTCTCGCCCTCTACTTCTCTTGCTCGGATAATGGCCTTACTTTCAGCTGTTGTTGGCCGTTACCGCTTCTGGGGGTATGGAAACCCTTTTGACTTGGTCATTGAGGCGCATGCATCTGAGTGGGTCCCAGTTGTGCCTCTATCTGATAACTTCGGTTGAACTGCCTTAGTAGCCGATGAAGTTCCTTTAGTCGAGGGTTAGGAGTAAATTCGGCTGTCACTGACTTCGGCTAGACACTTAAATTATTTTTCGAGTGTTAACAACAGCAAAGATGGATCATTCCTCAAATAAGTACATAAGCATGTTTGAGCCAAATCCCTCTGCATTCTCCTTGCAAAACAAAAGAGGGAAACAATTTCACACCAAAGAAAAAAATTAGAATTCTTCATTGAAAAAAATAGAAAAAAGCAAAATTAATTTCTCAATTGAAGGATTACTTGCATTATTTCTTGTTTCTCTTTGCTTCTCTTTGCCTCTTCTCTTTCAGAATTTGCTATCATGACTTACTCATTTTGTTTGTCTTACTTTGCTTAGGCTTGTGCTTTGTCTTGAGTCGAGGGTCTCTAAAAAACAGTCGCTCTACCTACCAAGGTAGAGGTAAGGTTTGCGTACACTCTACCCTCCCCCAGACCCCACATTGTGGGAGTTCACTGGGTATGTTGTTGTTGTTGTATATATATATATATATACACATACATACACACACACAAAGTGATACACATAATATACATGATATACATATACATATTATATATTGTAAAGCCATTAGGCTGTTTTGAGTTTTAGAACCCTTTTTCTCTATTTGAGACTTTCCATAGGTTCATTTGATGTTTATCACTTCCATGTATGGGTTGCACGTGTCCTGAGGGTTTCGAGTATGTTTCGAAATGCTAGAACCAAAACCAGAGATTTGGAAAGTTAAGAGTTGACCAAAAATCAAACATGTGACTAAACGGGTTCAAATTCGTAATTTCAAGGATTCTATTGGTTTGTATCATGATTCAGACTTGTATGTATATTCATATTGCAAACAGAGCTTGAGATGCACTAAATTTTATATTATTTTCTCGTGCAACAGTAGGTCATCGCGTTCACGAAAAAAGAGGTGATTAGATAGAACATGACACATCTTTAGCTTACCAAGAAAATGACCTTAAATATGAGGGTATGGAGGTTACAAAATTAAGGTTGAAGGTTAGTAGAGGTTGAGTGTTGTCTTGCTTTTCTTGGGGATAGGCTTGGTGGTAGTTTGGTGCACCATACCTGTTTCTCCTTTCATACCAGTAGCAGTAGCATTGTTTTCTTGAAGTCCTTCAAAAGAGAGGGATTGGGTTTGATTCCTGTTACTATCAGTTGTTTTTTGTGCTTCGGTTCTCAAATTATTTTGTTGTTGTTACTATTTCCTGTTTTTTTCTTTTTTAAATGCCATGTAATGTTTTCCCTATTATTTGTTATGTCTCTTTTACTTCTGTAATTTTTTTAAAGTACATTGATATACGTTAATTGAGCAGAAGGTCTTTCGAAAACATCATTTCTACTTACCTGAAGTAGGGCTAAGCCTACATACATTCTATCCTACTCGAATTTCACTTGTGAGATTACACAAAATTGTTATTTTTGTTTAAGGTCTAATGGAGGATACACTTACCAAAGTTTATCACAATACTGCTAGCTGCAGCCGTAATTGGGTTAGCCCTGCTGATTTCCCTAGAAAACCCAAACATATTCCAATATCTTTTAGAGGGGTTTTGCCCCGCGTGAAAAGACCTACTTGTTCGTTGTACTTTTTCTTCGAATAAGATTCCCAAATTTATTTATTCGAAAAAAGTTTTAGAATCATGCATACTCATAAAACTTTTTTAACTCAACAAATCAGACATTTCTTTTTAGTACCAAGACTTATAATATGATGATACTCATAGAAATTTTGTCACAATCGAAAAGAATGGATCTTGAGCCTAACTCAACCCAAAAACTAGCTTGTAGGGTGAAGATTGTTCAAGTTCATATAAAAAGTCCATGTTTCCATTTCATATCTGATGTGTGACTCTTAACACTCCCTGCATGCCCAAATCTTGTTAACTGGAGCGTGGATAATATAATTTGGGGGCTCAACATCGGTGAATAAAGAATTGGAATGAGTCTGGCTCTGATACCATGTAAAGAATGAATTTTGGGCTTAACTCAACCCCAAAAGCTAGCTTGTAGGGTGAGGATTGTCCAAGTCCATATAAGAAGTCCATGTTTTCATTTCATATCCGATATGAAACTCTTAGCAACAATAAATAAGTTTTCAATTTTTATCATTCCTCCTATAGAAATAATATTATAGAAAAATCAATTCTATTATGACTTAAGAGTAAGTTCTTCAAAAACTTCCATTTTGTAATATCTTTTACCAATAATAGAAATTTCTCGCATTACTCACACATATAAAGTAACTTGATACCTTTTTACCAATAAATTGCTCATAGAATTTTACGTGGTATTTTGTCTTGTGTTTGCACCCTATAACTACTTATAGATATAGTATAACTATCATTCAAAATGTATGTATCGCTCCATTGTCCATATTAGTCGTTAGTAATAATGATGTCCTTTCTTGTTCATCTTCTTGATTTGATCATAAATCTAACTTAACAGTAAATTGGCTGATCAAATCTTTTACTTCGTAGTTTTCAAGTTAAAGAAATTACATCAAGTTATCAACACAGAACTGATTATCTCAAATAATTTCTCAAGTTTGCGGCGAGTCTAGTTTTATTTTTATTTCACCTTTTAAGTGTATATTATTCTTTAAGAATCTAAAGATAAAGTGCTTTTGGTTAAACTGATAAAATATCAAAATGACATTAAAAGTAGTGATAATATCGCGTGGAAAAAACAATTAGGCTAAAAATTGACTCTCATTAAGATTTTCCCTATCTTTAGTTTTTCTCCAATTTCAGCACCAATCACATCCAAAAAGAAAAGTACAAACAAAATTATCACTAAATAGAGATCGGATTTTTTTTTTGGATAAACTACAATTAAATTTTAGCATAGTCACGTAAAAGACACATTTGCTTCTACATAATTCGTTTGATAACTTTATCCGTCAATTAGAAGTGTTCGGTTTTCATAAACTTAAAAGGATTGTATATATCGGTCGATGGATGAGGATAATAATCTCAGGATATTCGATGTAATTATTTTATTCTTTTGTAATAAGCGTTATTTAGTCTCAATTATTTTATCTTACTATTTTAATATAAATAATAAAATAAATAATTATTTTATATAGAAGGTGGATAAAATAATCTCATAAAATATTTCAACCGATAGAATATCTTTATCTATCTCAACCCTCCAAACAAATGACTTGTTGGAATAATATAGCAAGAAAAAAAGAGAGATTTACACCGAATTTTAGAGACCATTTTGGGTTAAAAACTCACGAACTGCTTATACCACGACTCTTGAATCTTGATCAACTTACTCTCTTAGTGCTACTTTCTTTTCTCAACCTGGTTCCATGATCAATAGGTTTTGGCTCGCTCAACAATTCTTTTTTTAATTGGTATTCAGTATACGTTTTGGGTATGCTTCACATAACTAAATTCATTAAAGAGTAAAGGCCTTTATAACATTACTTTTTATATTTTCAGAATATAAATTTTTAGGAGAAATCTTATTCATCTCGCCGCAATTCTGGAGAGTCACGACAATTCAATGTTCCATGAGCCAATGCTTTTATAAAGCTAGGTATTTACTTAATATATTCAAGTAACACATTTAATAAATAATTCATGTATTTTTACACCAGATCTATTCAATGAAAAAAATTGTTTGATCCAAAAAAAAAAACTTTCAAGCTATTTCCTTAGAGGAATTATTTTCCCCTATAAAACCCAATACAATAACAACTTGCATCAACTAAATAATTAAAAAGGATAGCCTAGTGCACTAAGCTATATGCGAGGTCCGGAAAAGGGCCGGACCACAAGAGTTGCCTCGACTAAATAACTAAGTTTGATTATATGAATTATCTATATATATATATATTTTCAAATTTGACATGTTTTGTTCTACCACTGAATAACTTAATTTTTTTTTTAGCAATTTACCAATTTTATTAAAATAAGAGATTTTGTAAATCTGACACGTGCCATCTATTAATAGCAACTGAAATAAGCAAATAATTACCTCATTAATTAGATTCTACACACTTTCAATTTTAACTCTACCTTTTTTTGATTTTTTTTCAAAAATAGTATTTGGCCATGAAAATTTCAAATATAATTAAAATCTTATTTTTACTTTTTATTTTTGGTTGTTGATTTTTTCTTTCACTTATCAAATTTTACCCTATATTTTTATTATATATAAATTTGACCTCCATTTAATTTAGCTGATCGGAAAATGCATGCTCGACGGGAATAAATTGTTCACATAGTGTGGGTGGATTATATTAAAGAATATCTATTACTACTAGTGTTATTGATTTTTAGTAATAATATTTAAAATTGACGAAGTGTAATACTATATAGTAGCTCGTAGACGAAAGAAACACATTGAGTCATTTTAGTTTTGTAGCTCGTATGTCAGTGAACAAGTCCATGCCCGTGATTAATGACGATAGATGCGAATAATTATAAACTTGATTATATCATCGTATTAAATAAAGTCTATATAAATCATATTTAATGTAATAAGAGGTGATTGATCAACATTGTTTACGCACTAGTTATGTTTATTATTTTTTGGGTGGTTTGCTAGTTTTTAAAAATTGGGGGTAAAAATCATATTTCATATTTTTAAGAAAAAGTACATTTCAACAATCAAATATTATTTACAAAAATTATGGCCAAAAACAACTCCTACTCCAAAAATTTCAAAAAAAAGTAAAATTGTTTTTGATTTCTATGATCCAAAGCAATCAAAAGTAAGTAGGGATTCTATAACTAAAGTTAAACCATACAAGGGCTTATTTGCAATTTGTACAGAATAAGTCAATCTACATGAGAACGGAGGGAAAGATTCAGCAAAAAAGTACACACACAACATATAACACCGAAGACCAAAGCCCAATCGTCCCTCCAACTTCTAATGTCCGAACACAGACAATATTAGTAGCAAATATAGCAGTAATAATTCACTTTTTTTTTTATTTTACACCCTTTTCTTCTTGCTATTTCTTTTTCCAATTTTACAACAATAAACTCTTTTGGTCAGATAACTTTATTCTTTTAACAAGTAAAGTGAAAAACCTAACCCCACTAATCCCTCAAAAAAACCCAACATACCATTTGCTTAGCCTTAGAGCAAGCAAAAGTTAAAAAGTTTAACCCAAAAAATGGGTACTTTTTTCTATTAGCAATTAATCCCATAGATCTGCAGCTCAAAACCCTATAACATTTTCAACTAAAGTAACTAGCTTTATCCTTCTACAGTTCTTTAGAGATAAGTTGTAAAAGATTAGGTTTTTTTATTATTAAACATAGTTTTTTGATGATCTTGTTAACATAAAGGGCCTTCTTCCCAATTCTTGATGGAAAAGACTGGATTTTTAGCTTGTTATATGTTAGTTCTTTGAAGAAATTTTTCATTTTCCAAAGTGGGGTTTTAGTTAAAGCTTTAAAAAGGTTGATTCTTTAGTTGTTAAGATGATACAATTGTTGTTTATAGTTCTTTGTTTGGAGGGTATGGTGGCATTTCTTCTAATGGTGAAGATTGGGCCACTGAGGGAACTGGTAATGAAGTGTTTGGATCAAGTGAAAATGAGAAAGGGTACTGTTTTAACAATTGCTGGTACTATATCAGCAATCTTATTTTCCAACTTTATTAGTATAATCAAGATTCAGAACAAGGGGGCTAAGATTGGTACAATAACACCAATGGATCAGGTTTTGTGGAGAACCAATTTGCTTGAGGCAACTCTCATGGGTATGATCCTAACCCCCTATTTGTTTATAATTCAAATAAGTGAATTCCATTTCCTTATTATTGCTTTCTGATATTAGAACTACTGTTCTTGTGATAATTTAACCGATATTGTGGCGTTGCAAATGAAAATCAGATTCTTGATTCAGTTGTTTTTCTTGATGATAGTATTATGTTTACAAGGGGGGCAATCATTAAAATTCGTCGGAGTGAAATTGATGACGGTTATAGGGGCCTTGAGTTGGGGGCGGGTCTAGGTCTACATGGCATAAAAATCAGCTTATTTTGGCAAGTCAGATTTTTTTGATGACCGGAAGTGACAAATCCAACTAGAGTGACTTTGTAAGAGAAAACCCAAAAGTTGAGTAACTTTATTAATACAAAACTAAGTTAACTCACTTTATTAAATAATTTCACATAGTTGAGTGACCGTTTGAGAAATTTACTCCTAGTTTGTTGGTTGTTACTTTTAGGTTTGAATGCAGATGAAGAGAATTAGCAGGCACATGTAACCAAGCCTTGCCTATTGCATTTATGCATTTCGATTGATACACATCTGTTGGATATGTTTGGTCGGATTAATTAGTAGATTTGATGATTTTTTCTGATTCTTAATTTATGTATAATCCATCTTTAGCAATTCTCATGGATGGCAGTGATGGAAGGAAGCTTGTCCTCAGGCCTTTTTTTACGAGTTAGCTGGAATTTATAGGAACTGAACTTAATTGAATTGTTTGTTGCACTAAAAGAAAATAACTGGTTTGAAAGGAGATGCTTTAGAATTGAGCTAATACCAATATGAGCAAATCATTGTGGAGATGTGATAAGAAACTATCACGTGCTCTTCTCTATTCCTCTCGTGTATCGTTGTTAACACCTTTAATAGCTACGTTTGAGCTTAGTTGATTGAAAAGCTAAATCTTTGAATTTTTTTGGTTGGGGTTTGGGGCAAGGGGGGGGATTGTTGTCAACTAGGTGTCAAAGGAAATTTTATGCAACTGACACAGTTTCTTGCGGAGCATCCGTACTTCCTAATTCTTGATCTTAATGCCGGCCACTGGAAGAGCTTTACTGTCTTTAGTCTCTAACAACATTCAAGTGTAAGAAATTAGTTCTCTGAAATATCTTGGAATTTGAAGAGTAATTTGTCTAGAAGTCATTTTACCTGAACTTAATAGTCATATTGCAACCATTGCTGTTGATATATATATATATATATATACTATTGATGGTACTCCCACTGTTTCAAAAATCAAAACATTCATCTAATACCTTAGTAAAAGAAATGTTCAGAGTCGCTCTCTTGTTCAGGTCGTTCCCTGATTCTTTGATGAAGCTGTTTGGCAAATTCCATTTGATATGGTAGTAAGTTAATACATCTCGAGATTTACAGCTAATTGCTTGAGTGAAGGGAATGTCATTACTTACAAGTCTTAGATAGTACTAGTAGTGTGTAGATCTGCTTCTGCGATATTATGTTTTAAGGCTGAGAAAACATAAGAGTTGGTACCTCCTAGGCAGCAGTCGAAATGGATTTATATGTTTTGCTCTTGCACCATAACTTCAGTCTGAAGTTTAGTCTACTATTCCTGGATGCTAACCACTGAAAAATCCGTCATATATGGCAATTATTCAGGAGGCAAAAAATATGCATGCTACTGGAATTTTGCATTTTAAGTGTTTTCTTGTTCATTACTTATTTCCTTTTATGCTAATTTATGTGGACTTGAATGACATTTTATCATACAGTTTTTTTGCTGTTTCTTGGATTCTTAATTGATCGCATGCACCATTACCTTCGGAAACTGATAGTATTGAGGAATACGACGGGATCTTCAAAGAAAGAATTTGAAAGGCTAGAGAAAGAAAAGCTGCAGCTTAAGGAGAAGGCAGATAAAGTTGCAGAGGAAATAGAATCATCGCAGAAAGAAATCTCTAGTTTAACAGAGACGTTGAAGAAGGTTAAGTTGGAGTCAGAGGAGAAAGACAAACGTGTTGAGACTGCGGAAGCTCATGTTGCTGCTCTCCAAAAACAAGCAGCAGATCTACTTTTAGAATATGACCGTCTATTAGAAGACAATCAAAATCTTCAGAATCAAGCTCATGGTTATCGGAGTTGAGAAAATAGGCGGAACCCATTGGTTCAAATTACCATAACTTTTTGATAGCTGGCTGTGTTGACTGAGCACTTTGTGCCCGTATGTCTTGACCCTTCTTTTAGCAGAAGGGATTTTGGGAATTGTTAAATCGTTGAGAATCTTGTAGTATTATTTTTCAGATATAGACATTATTAAAATTCACTACTTTGTGTCGGTCCAGACTCCAGACTATTAATGTGTGTTATCTTTATTCAAAGTTCCATCAGAAATATGTGGGCAAAAGCTTTCCTTGGGTTTTGCCTTCTTTTAAACAACTTGAAAACATAAGCAATGTTAATAGCTTACAAGGGAGAAAAGCATTCCTTCAGCCAGTAAATGGGATGATTGAAAGCCACTGGAGGCTCATGCTAATGGATGAATCTTGTCGTAGATGTCTTTTGCTCTTTGGTTTCAATAGCAACTAAATTCATTCAGACCAGTAAAAGCTCTGAAGAAATGAAAGAGCAATCCACTTGTAAATGTTCATTCTTCCTTGATAGCACTTCCCCAAGCATCTCAATTACTTGAATGGCTATGGTCAGGACTCAGGACCTCCGTCGTGAACTCTTCAACAAGATAAAAGTTATAGAAAGTACCTTTGCAGTCTTCTAATAGCTTCGACAAATTCCAATAACAAATACAAAGTCTTGGTTGCCTGCTCAAAGGCGAGAAGGACCACTTATTAAACTACCGGAAAAATTAACATTAAAGAGAACTCACCTTAACTACATTGGGATAAAAATGTCTCTGACTGCTTTATGAAAAATTTAGCAATTTACGATTAACAGAAAATAACTTTTGACAACGTAAATGATCTTGTACAGAGGCAGCAGAAGTATAACCACCAGTCTAGAATGCCTGAGCAATTTTGTGCCAAAACTATGTATGCGAGAAGAAAAGCAGGAAAACTTTTGGAGTATGTCCATCGAACTGGGTCATAAGTGCTTCACCACATTTCAGTTACTTCTACCAAACACAAAATGGAAATCGACCCACTCTTTCGCTGGAGCCGGGAGGTCAAACTTCAAACTCCAGTTCAGCTCTTTAATCAAGAAAAGAATCAATCTGCCAACTCCAAAGAAGTAAAAAGCAATATTTGCCTTTAGCAGTCAGTCTTGAGAAGGTATGCCACATATCATCTGCTGTTCCATGGTAAAATCTGCTTAACCGAGTCTATCTTTGTTAGTCATCTTTCGTACTGACACATGCATTTCAATTTTGTCACTTTGATGGAACTTGCAGGAGAGCTAAATCAACTGCTTAAGTTGATTCTTCAAATGCCACTCAGCACCTTGTTGGAAGCTTGGTACAAATTTTCACTGGCTTGCCTCTCTCAGAGAAGAAGTGGAAGTAACTTATTTCCTGCTTGAAGTGGGCGCTCCGGTTACAATGTGATTTGAAGCAATAATGTCCAAAATCCCATTCAGATTCTTAATTTAATAAATAGTGGTCACTCAATGGTGCACGAACATCTGGAAGTGTCGGTGCACCAGCAGGAGAAATTTTAGGACACAAGTGCAGACGACTCCTAATATTTAATGTGGCCCTAAAAGTTCCAGGAGTCGGGGAAACAGGCAGCAAAAGCATCCTTCTGCTCATCCACCAGATGATATCAGTCTACAAAATTCTACAGATGACCATAATAAGCTTTTAGGTGAAGGGCCTCTGGTTGAAGGCCAAGGCAGCAACAAATTCATTTAGTTTTATCCAGTATCTCACAGGATGATAGATCTTTGCGTGGCAAGACAAGTTTCACCAGTAGTCACCACAGGAACATATTCCATCCTTAAAGTGATGAAATCGTTTAACATCCCTTACAATAATCTCTGTATTTACTATTACAGAGATAAACTTTGTTACTTCATGGCAGTCACCACATACCCTCAGGTTCTTTGTGATAAGTAATCTGGTTCCTGGTGCGGTGTTTAAAAGCCCAAAAGCAATGGCAAGCCTCTCACTATGATTACACAACATTTTCACTTTGACCGCTTCTTCAAGATTCTGCAACACAAATTCAGTCTTTGGGACATATCCCATAGCTTTCATCTCATTCTCCAGACTGGTCAGAAGTCTAATTATCTGTTCATATTGAGGGTGACATGTATCACCCATAAGAAAAGCATGGAGTCTTCCATTTACCTCCACGGCACTGTAGCCAGGCACCTTTTTCATGCCTGCTTTTTTCATGACCTTCCTCACAGCAGCTGCTTCATCCCACATTTTTGCTGCTGCAAAGAAATTTGCTACTAATATGTAAGTACCTCCGTTCTCTGGAATTAACTCAAGTACCCTATTTGCTGCCAATTCTCCAATCAAAAACTTCTTATGCTTGTGGCAACCAGATAGAAAAGCAACCCAAACAGCAAGCCCAGGTTTCGCTTCCATAGACATGACGAGATCTCTTGCTTCTTCCACTTCACCAGATTGAGCCAAAAGATCAACCAAACAAGCATAATGTTTCTCAGAAGGTTTAATTTTGTATTCACTAACCATGACATCAAACCAATGTCGTCCTTCCTCCACTAATCCCGAGTGACTCAAAGCTGAAAGAAGAGCGGCAAAAGTTGCATGATCTGGTCCATAAAACCTGGTCCATAATGACTTTCCTTGCAACGTAACCATGAATTGATCTACCCAACTTTAAAGAGCCAGCATGAGAACATGCTAGAAGTGCACTTACCAGTGAAGCTACATCAGGTGTGAATCCCGACACTTGCATCTCTTTCAGCAGTTGAAGAGCATTAGCAGCAAGACCGTTTTGAGCAAAGCCAGAAATCAAAGCACTCCAAGAAACAGTATTCCTACAGGGAATCTTTTTGAAATACACGAGTAGCTCTCTCCAACTCTCCATTCTTGGCATACATATCAACAAGGCTAGAAAGCATATTGACATCCATAGAGAAAGCTCTGCGGATCATATAACCATGAACTGACAAACCCAGTTTCGTGTCTGCAATATTAGCAGAAGCCTGCATCAAACCCAATATAACAACACCATCACCTACCATGCCTTCCCTTTGCATCCACCGATACAAATCCACAGCCTCTCTCCCTTTCCCACTCTGTACAAAACCCGTTATCATCGTGGTCCAACAAACAATATCCCTTCTCTGCATCTTCTCAAATACAACTCTTGCTTTATCCATCTTCCCTCATTTTGCATACAAGTTCAAAACAGAGGAGCCAACAAAGACATCATTTTCATACCCACACTCAACCACCTTTTCCCAAATCTCTTCACCCTTCTCCAAATCCAACAATATCGTACACGCCTTAAGTGCCACAGTAAAAGTTGAGCTATCAGGTTTGACACCTTCAAGAACCATTTGATTGTAAGCATTTACAACCTCAACAGGACACTCAATTCTTGAATATGCAATGATCATTGCATTCCAAGAATCTACTCTCCTCAGGGGAATTTTATCGAACAACTTGTGCGCAGATTCGAGATCACCCGCTTTACCATATGATGATATTAATTGGGTAATGGAGTTTCCATGGGAAAATAACCCAGATGATACCATAACAGCGTGGATTTGAGAAATTAATGCACTATGTCTACATCCCAATAAGAGTGGTTTGAGTTCATGTGGTGATAAGTTCTTTAAGCGCATTTATGCCCACTGGAATTTGAAGTTCACCTATTTAGTAGTAGCCGCTGCAATAAGCAGGTAATCGAGTTGGAGGGAAACAAATTAAATCCTCTATTACATAATATATCATTTTATACCGTCTTAGGTTGTGAATATAATATTTGAATAGATTATATGTTGCTATAATTTGATAACGTCTTTATTATTTGATTTCATGATATCTATTTCACTAAGAAAATTTGCTAAAATGTCCTTATATATTCCATTATTAAAAAACTTATTTATGTCATTCAGAAGAGTTTTTTATTGTTTGATTTGATGGTATCTAGTTTACAATAATTAATAAGTTTGCTAAAATATTCTTAACTAGTGTAAATATTATATTCATTAATAAAATAATCTCAAATAGTAAACTATTCAAATATTAAAAAACTTATTTATGTCACCTCAAAAAGTCTAACTAATCACAAGTTCATTTTTCTTCTGATACGCTAAATTGAGTGTTTTAGTTTGTTTTACTAAGAAATTAAATAAAAGCATTCACTTTCATAAGAAAGACAAAGGAACTAAAACAGATCATGACATCATTTCACAAAGCACAAAAAAGATCATGATACAAATGGATAACAAATAGTCTTTATATGTAGTTCCAGTTTGAAGAATAATATTAGGCTATAGAAAAAGGTAGTAGCAAATTGCAACCAGAAATCTAACAAGAAAGACTTGTAATATGATGAAAAATCGATATAGGATACAATTACATAAAAATTTATGGTAAAAGAAAAAATAAAATTATTAAATTGTAGCAATATAAGAAATTCGATTAAGTTTAATACTTTAAAGTGTACTAACAAAAATTAAAAATATTGTTTACATGCTATACAATTCTACGAACTAGTATGGTCGCGTAAGAACATCTTATGATGTATCTAATAATAAGTCAGCAGGTCCTCCAGGCATAACTGGATGGCAAATGATGAAAACTTAAAATTCAGCTGGAGGCCTGCAGCGTGGATTCGAATCCTGGTGGGAGCAATTTGCTCTCTTCTGGGGTAGGACCATATATGTGATATCAGTTGATCTGTACATCCCGCGATTTACTGGTAGTAGTGCTGAGGGACCGGAACTACTATTTTCAGAAATAGTCTGGCGTAAGTCGGGAACCTGAATATCAAAATAATAATAAGGCAGCCTAATAATAATGTTGGGAATCAAATCGCTCGGATAAAAGATCACAAAAAAGAGAGAAGAATGAAATTTTAAAAAACATAATAATGGGCTGTCAGGCCTGCCCCGCGTGGCCAACGCTCAAGGCAATCAGAGAGATGAGTGACGCTCAACAAACTCACATCAGGCGTGCGGCGGCACACAAAACTCGTGCACGGGAGGGCAACCAATGTGCAACATCTATGCCTATATAAAGACAACCTCGACAGTGACATTTTAGTAAAAAAATTGCTAAGTGTTTGAGGAGCTTTCAACCTCATTTTTCTCCTGGACTTCACCAACCACTCTAGGTAAGATTCTTGGATAAAATCATGTAAAATTTAAGTATTTAATATCATTGATTAGTTTAATTAATATTGCATTATTGAGATTTCAAGAATCATTCAAAAACATTGAAAGAGAATTTCCTAGGATTTCTTCCAAGAGGTAATTTCAAACCTTTTGAATGATATTTATGGATTGTTTACAAACATTAAAGTAGGAATAGATGTTTGAATTGAGTTGTTGATGGTTGGAAGCGATGAATGCAAGAATCATAATGTGCCATTTAGTGGAGTTTGGTACTTAGGTGAAGGAGATGATAGACAGTGATCATGAGTCTTAAATGAGGGACTTTAGTGACTTAAGTAAATATAGTAACACTATTATTAACATCATATATGGTGAATGAACATGGTATGGTATCACCTAAATGAATTACGATCCCTCCAGTTCCTCCGGTACACTTCTTGATATATATAGGACATGTGTCATTTAAAAAATCTAATGGTCTAAATTACTTCCCCTCACTTATCACTCTACAAACGTACCAGCCCCTTCTCCTGCTTTGCTACTCCCTTCTCCATGCTCACATAAACACTCCATCCACTTCTAAATTCACAGTACTTGCTTTCAATGTTAATGAAGCAATACCATTCCGTTAGATCAGCAACAACTAACTTGTAATATGCTAAATGTAAATTTATTTTTCAAATTCCTCTACATGTAATGTAGCAAAAAATCTTCTCATTCTTTTTCTATTTTCTCATCAACTATTCCTACAATAATTGATGAGATCGGCTTTATTTAGAAGATACTTCCAATTTTCAGCGAGCTCAGCAATTGGAATGTTTACAAAACAAGTTGGGTGGGTTTAGTATTGTTGAGTTGTGGAGCCTAATTCAGAAGACATTACGAAGACCCGATTGGGATCAGCCGATTGGGGTTAGCCGACTGAGTCAGTCGGTGTAATGTTATTAGTGAAGGGTAATTTAGGAATTTAGGCTTGTATTAGGTTTGCCCTAATTTTATCTATATATACAGAGATTAGGGCGTCGTTTCTATGTATCTCAAAAGGGAGCGAGAAAGAGTGAGTGAGTTGTACATAGCGACCTTGAGTTAAAGGTTTCTTTCTTGAGAGAAAACGGCGAGTCGTGAGACGGTGTAGCCGTAGAGTGAGAAAGAGAGATTGCTTGTAAACTCAAACTCCATTATATTGAAATATGCAGCGGTAAGTGGACGTAGCTCTCGCATTGAGGGTGAACCACTATAAATCTGTGTGTGTTATTTGTTATTCGCATAGTTGTTGTTTTCGATTTAGAGTAGGGTATGTGACGGCGCGTTAAATCATGTTATAAATCCCTAACAATTGGTATCAGAGCGACAGGTTGTGTTGCGAAAACAATGGGAGGTGAAGATGGTGCGGCACACGGCATCGAGAGATTCGATGGGACAAATTATGTGTTTTGGAGGATGCAAATTGAAGATTATTTGTACGGCAAAAAGCTTCATCAACCTCTGAGCCCGAAGCCAGAGGAGATGAATGAGGCAGATTGAAATCTCTTAGATCAACAGGTTCTGAGAGTAATCCAATTGACGTTGTCGAAGAATGTTGCTCACAACGTGGCGAATGAGAAGACCACAGCTGGCATGATGAAGGTTCTGTCCGATATGTATGAGAAACCTTCGGCCAACAATAAGGTATTTCTCATGAAGAAACTCTTTCATCTAAAGATGGAGGAAGGTGCGCCTGTTGCAACACACGTGAATTGATTCAACACGATTGTCAACCAACTGTCATCCGTTGCAATCGAGTATGATGATGAAGTGTAAGCCCTAATTTTATTGGTGTCTCTGCCAAGCGGCTGGGAGCCGATGAGAGCAGCCGTTAGTAATTCTAATTTTGTTGGTGTCTCTAGGTATTGTGTGTTTTTGGGAGACAACCTCATTTCATGGTCGTCGAAATGACAGCCGACGATGTCTTGGTGAAGTGATGAAGTCGAATACCGAGGAGTAACTAATGTGGTCGTTGAATCATGTTGGCTCCGTAATCTACTTTTAGAACTCCATTGTCCGACTGGAAAAGCAACAGTGGTGTATTGTGATAATTTGAGTGCAATTTACTTATCTGGTAATCCTGTCCAGCATCAACGCACAAAACACATAGAAATGGATATCTTATTTGTCCGAGAATAGGTTGCATGTGGACACGTCCGTGTTCTCCATACCGTCCCGTTATCAGATTGATGACATCTTCACCAAAGGTCTTCCGTGCGTATTATTTGATAATTTCAGGGACAATCTCAGCATCCGAGAACCTCCCGCTAAAACTGCGAGGACTGTTCTCCAATCACCATAAATCATGAATATTGTAATCATATATTTTAGGATGATTGTAAATTAGTATCATAGAATTAGGATTGATTAGATCAATTATATTAATTAGTATATCCTTAGAGATAACCAAAATTAATTGTGTTGTATATATTGTAAACTTGAGAATGAAATAAAGGCACGTAACCTTAGGCCAAAAACAATTAAAAAAAAAGAAAGTAACGCTGACCACATGGTTAAAAGCCTTGCGCTCTACCACGCCCAATTTCCTTTGTGATTCAGTCATGGCGGAGATCTCTGAAACACTAACTTCCTCCGATCCACCTTTCGACCCTAAAACGATGCGTAAAACAAAGCCTGGATTAAAGCGTTTATTTCTCACTCTCACCGTCTTCATCTCTTTCCTCATCGGTAATCCTACACTCTTCATTCCATTAATTTATCCTTTTTCGAAACTCTTTAACAATTTATTCTTCTATTTCTTGTGTTTATATACAGCTTTTCCTTTCTTACTAAAGTCAATAGAGATTTACCGAGCACCATTGCCATTTGAAGACATCGACTTACTATCAACCGAAATGGAGAATCATCATTTACTATTTCCTTGTCAATTTCAAGCAGTTTTTGTCAACTTCGATGATATAACTCATGTAAATGACCTAGGGTTTATGATCCATTCTCATATGCGAAAATTGACTTCACAAAATACTTCAGCTTGTGGTACGTGTGGAAACAATTTTACTGTGGCAGTAACAATAGATTCCAATTCCAACTGTATTAATGGTAACGGTAATTGGCAATGCGGTGTGTTGAATGGATTCGATAACGATGAGGATTTCGATGAATATTTGGAGTTAGTATTGGATAGTAAGAATAAGAATACAAAGGTTTATACCGTTGTTGTGGTGAATAGGAATGAGGAGGAGGATGTTAGAGTTGTTGTTGGAAAATATAGGAATGCTTGGATAGTAGGAAAAGATGAGCTGGAGAAATCTGTTGAGAAAATGGCGGAGATATTTATTAAAGTATTTGTGAATGGTGGTAAGGAAGAAGGATCAATTCGTGGGGAATTCATGCCAGTAGGTGCAGATGGCAATGTCGTGCTTTCTTTCAGTCTTTTGAACTCGGATCCTCATGATTGGGTTTATGATTGGTAATCACCTTGCCCTAGATCCTAATTTACTTGTACATTGTTTCTCATTGCCAATAATGGATAATTGGTTTTCTTCGTGCCATGGTGTAGTGTTTCTGTTAGTGTTTTTTGAATTAACGATGTAATGTGTATTGGTTAATGTGTTTGTAGCTTACTTGTGTTGCTAAAGTTCATATGTTACAAATGTTGTATGTTTGTCCTTGTTTAGCTAATGCTCAATCAAACATATTATCTCTTTACTCATTTAAAATATTGTCTCGCTTATCCTTCCATACTAGTAGTCGTAGTATTACTCCTGTGGTTTCTTGTCCTTCGATTTCTATTACTATCTGTTGCTTATTGTACTTCGATTATCGAATTATTTTGTTGTAATTATTGGCCAGAATGCTTTGTCATGCTTTCACTCTCGTTATTTCTTTCTCCGAACTGCTTTGGACTGTTTTTCCTCTTGAACCGATGGTATATTGGAAACAACCTCTCTACCTCTGAGGTAGGGTAAGGTCTGCAGACACTCTACCCTCCCCAGACCCCACTTTGTTGGACTACACTGGGTATGTGTATTGCTACTCATTTTAAATATTATCATCTATCTGCAGGGATTTTCAGGAGTTAGATGAGATTCTCCTGGCTCCTGTGGTCGATGCTTTAAGACCAGTGGCTAATATTAGTGTGGAAAGCCAGGTTAGCTGTCTAACCTTTATATTCTTATACACTAAAGGAGTTAGGTTATATCTTTTCTTTGGTTCCTCTGAACTTATACTTATTGGGCTCTTTTGTCTTGCAGGTTCTTTATCATACTCCAAAGTCTTCATATTCATACTGGGATGACACACAGGGTAGCTATATTTTCAGTACAAAAGATCTTCCTTTCTTTGTAAGTTAAGTCAATGACTACTATGATTCTGACATTTATATTGATGGTCAAAGTATTGAAATAGAGCCCCCACCCCACCCCACGCCCAGCCCCCACCTCCCAAAGAAAAGGAAAGGACAGAAATTCTAACATCATCCTGATTTGTACAATATCTGAGTTTTTGTAGGTAAATTCAAATGAATGGCACTTGGATATGTCAACAGCAGCTGGAGGGCGGTCAAAAGTCCTGCATTTTGTGTTGTATGTTTTTGATTCATTAACAGTTTTTTGTTAATGAATATTTCATTTAAAGAATAATTTGCAGAAGCTTCTATCATTGATATTACGTTAACTTTTTATGCTTTGATATTTGTGAACTGACATTTGGAACATCATTAGCATAGCATCTACTCGTTAAAATAATCTTCCTCCTTCGTTGTCATTGGAACTTGTTGACTTGAATATACTTGTTTAGGCAAAAGAGAAACACCACTATGTTCCGTATTTGATAATTCTTTGAGGAATCTGCCAAATCCTGTGCAAGTTTACTACTTAAGGTCAACTTCTGACATGTATTCTGAAAAAGAAGAAAATGAGTTCCTTGAGCACTATGCATTGCAAAGTCCAGTCATGTTAAATGATTGTTCTTTCATATTTAAGCTGGATAAATGTAGCAAAATATAATAACCTGGGTTTCTCAATGCCAGATATGTGCCATCTGCAAAAGAGTGCCCTCTAAAGTTGCAGTTGCCAAATGGAGAGATTTCCATGACAAATGGTTTTATATCTCCGGTGAGTTTTAAATTTATTGTCTCGATGTTTATATCTGTGTTCTCCATTTCATATATCATCATGCAGTCTAATACAGTTGATTCCAGATGTGGGGAGGTATTATTGTTTGGAATCCACCAGCATGTGTAGAGAATTTTCAAATGCAACATCTTTCCAGGCAAAAAATTTCCTCTGAGGTAAGGAGCCTCTCCTTATGATGTCTAACTGTTTAAAAGTCAAGACAAATGAGCCTCGTTGAGAAAAAGAGTTTAAGAATATACAGTTCTGCGACATGACCATTCTTTTTCTTTGAGGTCTTTTTATTTTCTGAAAAGGGAAGGGAGGTGTTGGTGCTCATAATTTGTTGTATTTTTTTCTGTTATTCGCGCAGTGTTATCTGCACCTACAATGTTGTTCCACTTTAAATTGTTCTTATTTTGACAACCTGAGTATATAGGCGTGTTTATGTAGCTGAGTATATTAGTGTTTGCATGCATTTGCGAGAGATTCCACGTGCACAATATGTCTACCTGGATCATGAATCCAAAATGAGAGTGAGATATAACTAATTCTCATCAACTTTAGCAAGTTGGAGGCTTGGAGCTACATCTTTGTTAAGATGTGCTTTATCAACACCGACAGCAAACTTATCTCACTGTTGAAGTAATTTCTACATTGATTCTCTTTCTTCATTCTTCTTCTCCTTTTTTTTAATTTTATTTTTACTGTTTTGTGTGTTTCCATTGTTTATCTGTCTACTAATCAAGTGGTGCACAATGTTGCTTTTGTGCAATATATTTCTTCCCTAGCACTAGAGTAAGAGGGCACAAGGATATACTGTAACTTTCACTGATTAAAAAGAGGATATACTTCTTCCCTAGCACTAGAATAAGAGGGCACAAGGATATACTGCAACTTTCACTGATTAAAAAGAGGATATACGGAAACTTTGTACATTCTATGGCATATTCTCTAATTGAACGGCCAAGAATGAACCCTTTACTTTTTGTAAGGGAAATAAAACAGCATCATTTGATGTTCATGTCTTTGTTTCTTTTGTATGGTTTTTAACAACTTAAGATTGAGAAATCCACATTCTGGAACAGGACTTGAAGATGATTTCCGAAGTTTTCATGGGACAGTTGCGCCAGCTATTTGGTCTGAAGTCTGAGAGCCTTTATGTTGGTGAATTTGCCACATCTGTACTTTTAACCAGTGAAAAGGGCTTTGCAGAATGGTAAGATACTGCTTAGGATGAATAAAGATGGAATGTAGGAAACAGCTTAAAAACATTGAATGCTTGCTTAAATAAAACTGTGGATTCATATCTCCTTCGCGTTTTTTTTTTTAAATCATTCAGAGATTGAACGTTTTTTTGTTGGTGAATATCTTTATGTTGTTTTACCCAACTGTCTGTTTGCAAAACTATTTATTTGATTTCAATGATGACACCTTTAATTTAACTTGTTTCAATTTAGATGTAGATATCCTAAGGGGCATGTATTTGATCATAGTGTCATTCTAAAACTTCTTGTTTTAGGGAGTTGGACGTGTTATCCAGACATCACACATGTTTCAATCTTCTTCAGTGTGGCACTACCCTTGGATCTCTCTCTCGATTGGTAGGTCATCAGCTGCAACCCCTTTCTGCGTAGTTCATACTTGTAGCTTGTAGGTTCTGACAATTTTCTCCATCCAGGTTCAGTCACTTCCCAGGATGATCATCATGGATGAAATAGGAAAACAGGTTAGTGTTTCGATCAATGTCTTTTTAGTAGCTTTCAGTTGTAAATATCTAACTATGAAATTTAAATGTAACTTCCTGTTCCCTTTCTGAAAATATTTATTTGAACCTAATTGTTTATCTAGCTTTCTCCTGAGTTCATAAAAGTAAAACGGATTTTTTTTATCCGATTAAAATATTTTACTTGTGGAATTTTGTGGTTTATCATATTGGTAAACTCTTTTTACATCACCTATCAATACATATTGGTAAATTGTCAGCACTCATAATTCTGACTAATTGATCAGGTAAAATATTCTCTTGAAGCTGCAAAATTATCTCTGGGTAATGTGTCTTTAGGATATTCTGATGCTTCTGCTGGTATGTTTCCTTCTTGGTATTAGTAATTCGACATGATTACAACTAGTAATTTCCTTATGCACTTTTTATAAAAATTCTAAAAAAAAGTCTTCATGTTTACTGTCAGTTTCCTCAAGAAAAGCAAGAGCCTTAGCAGAGGATGCTTTTTATCATCCATCTATGATGTCCGTGAGCTACTACTCATTTGAGCACTGTTTTGCTGTATATTCGGTAAGCTAAGCTTCATGACACTGGAGTGTAATATATTGACATGGCATTCACATGCTTTTAGTACTGTTCACAACTAACTATAAGATCCTACTTTCATCGACTCAGTGTTCATATGCTTTTAGTATGTTGTATTCATTACACTTAACTATACCACTTCCACTTTCTCGTCAAAGGTAGGATGTGGTAGGGCACAAGTACATGTAAGCAGATGATGGGTCTGCATGTCTTCTGTTTATGAAATTATGTTAACACTACGAAGACAACCAGCATATCACCATTCAATTGGTAATTTCCTCGTGCAATTTTTAAGCACAAGTCTTTGAAAATAACATTTAATGTGTGTTAACTGCTGAAGGGAGGGCTGTTGCTTGAAGGATTTCTACATGTCTAATATCTTGGAACAGGTTAATAATCTGTGGGTGGGTTAGTTAACATATAGAGTAACCCTCGACGCTCGTTAAATTGAGTATTCTAGTTCTAGCTTGCCGTTCTCTTTTAACACTCTTCTGCTACACCATAGTGATAAATCTGACAGCACTGAACTTTGTCCAGCTTCAGTAAGTCAATTCCCATTCTATCCTGCGAAACCATCATAATTTAGTTATTGTCGTTGACTTGCGTTTTGCATTGGTATATTTTTAGAGTGCTGCGTCGCACTCATTTTGCACTTCTCAATTCTATTTCTTTCATTTTAAAGAGTAACTAGGTATTAACATTCTTTCTCTACTTAGTGGTAGTTATAGTGTGTATTTTATTCTCATTCCACCACTTGCAGTCCAACAAGGATTTTTTGGAATGGAGGAAATAAATATTTATTTTTGTTAATTGCAGCCATTCTTTCTGCCAGTTTCCCTGCATGTGCTTCTTGCAGTCGTTAGAGAATGGAAAAGATATAAAGTGGAAAACAGAAAGTACCTTGCATGGAAGGACAAACTTGAGTAGCATGTTGGAATTACAGATAAAACTTCAGGTGGGTGTTTTTGGTAGCCAAATTTGAAGGAGTGGAAGAACAAAGACTGTCAATGGACAATGCAAAAGTTTTGTGGGAAAAGCTTGTGAGGCATGATTTGGAGATGACACCTTTCGTTGTAGTGTACCCGAAAAGCTTTGCACACATAGTTGAGAATTGAGATATTTACTATTCAGTGAAAGATTTTGTACAAAAAATGGCTAGATACACATTCACCTGTACATTTATTCTTACACTAGTTAAACTTGTCTCGAGATAAGACTACAGCTAAAGAAATCAAGTCTCTACCACAATGATGATGAAGAAAAAATCTATCACTTTATTTTAGCAATTTATTTGGAATTCTTTACTACTATAGCGTTCCCCCTGCTTAATGTTTTTTGGTCGGGAAAAAAGGCTTTTAAGCCTGAGGGGTAGTGAGGTAGGATAAAATGATATTTGAACCAGGCGAGCTGAGGAGGCACTATGTAGCCTGTCTTATTAAAAACAAAATGCAGGAGCTAGTACAGTGTTCAGCATTTACAACGTCTAGCACACTAAATGGTTTAGTAATAAAATACAAGAGACTATATAGTGAGGATGTAGCTTTTTTTAGTTGGGAAAACGCGTACCACATGGTTACTAAAACATGGATTTATCTTCAAGAAAAGTGAACAGATAATAGTAACACTGAACTAGAAGTATAGAGAAGTAGATGCGGGATGAAGCAGCAAAATTTGGCTTCCAAATTACATGACTAGCAACCAAAAAAATCACTAAATCATATGCCCTTAAGGCCTAGCCCATCATCAAATTTTCCCATGTTGCACATGTTGAGAGCTCTCGTTAACCACACTTGACTTGATAAAATCCAAAAATTGAAAAAGAAAAAGAAAAAGAAAAAACTTAAAAGAAATAAATCCCAGAAAGAGACTTGTACAGTTAAAACACAAGCCTGCTGACTTGTTGGATGGCAGATCAATGAATAACCCCAGCAAAGCCAGCAAAGGAAGATGTAAACCCAATTATCAGATTCTAGTCTCCAGTGCTAATATTATCTTCTTCCTGGGACCCTGAAACAACCAAAGCAGACAGCTTTCAATCAGCATGTAATAAAAGAGACTGCTGCCCGTACCATTTCATTAGCGCATCTTCAACTTTATCAGTATTGAGTTGATTCCTTCAAATACCCTTCGTGCCCCTGCCTCCCCACCCCAAAAGGAAAAAAAATAGTTTACTCCCTCAGTTCCATTTGATGTGAAGGTGTTCAATTACGTAAGGGTTTACGAAAATAAAAGGACTTTTGATATGTAAGCTAGATATGTGCAAAGTACCACAAATATCCTTTTAAATGAACTATGGTGAGAGTTCGACATGTCTTCTCATTTTCTCTCTTTATGAATGAACTTTTACATCAAGTGAACCGCCACAAGACATATCATCAAGGTAAATGGGGATATGATTAAATAGTTTCCAAAATGAGAAACGTGCCATTCTTTCTAGGAAAGACTAAAAGGTATCACATAAAACGGAACAAAGGGAGTAGCTCAAAAACAAAGAAATGTACAGAATAAATGGTTAAAGAGGTTTTTCGCTGAAGGTCCAAGCTATCAGCACGTGGTCAGGGTTGACTCTGAAATTGTAAATCCAAAGATGTGCTACTCAAGAAACCTTTGGCCTAACCCTTGAAAAAGCCTGATCTCTTGAATCAGCGTGATTATCAAGACTGTCAAACCAAAGAAGCTTCCCCAGAAACATTTATTGAAAAATCTCTCTTCTGATGAAAAACAATGCCTACTGAATTGAACCTTCTTCATTTTGATTCATCTTCCCATTCATAACCAAATAATTAACAATTGAGGGTCTGTTTATGTATTATGCCAAATGAAAAACAGGAAGACACAATCTTCAAATGAATTCTCATACAAAACCATGATACTTACCATTGGTATTCCCATAGCCTTAAGATCTTCATCTGTCATGTGCACAAGAGCAGCCATATCAACCTGCAAGAAAAAGCACAGGGACAAGGTGAATTTCTGCAGTACTTTAAACTAAATTTTTTTTTTGGATAAAGGTAACGGTACACTTTAAACTGAATTAGAAAGGAAAGAGCAGCAGTGATTTACATACTTCTTCAGCTTGAAATGTAATTGCATACTTCTCAAGACCCAATGATTGTAGGAAACTATCGACTGATTCAGCCTGCACCAAATGTATAAACCTTTATATCTAAGAGCAGTCCCACAGTGTACTCTGGAATAGCACATGAGCATGCTTGAGTAGTTTTCAACCGTTTTGTGTATTATGTGATAGCTGATAACATCAAGGAAAAGAACCAGAGTCCTGAGACAAGTAGAATAAACACCGATAGCCACAACCACCAATTATAGAGTAGTAAGAAATGCAAAGCACAGGGTCTAATTGCACATGAAAAATTAAAGCTAACGAAATAAGGGATGAGCAGATCAAATGCAATAAGCTCACCACAGATGATGTCACTAAAGTTAAAGAAAATGCAGCAAAACATGTGTAAGTGTGTTGAAAGACGTTGAATGGTAAGACTAGAAAGAAAACATATGATCTATATGAAGTCTCATAGATAACAGTAAGAATCTGCAAAGACCAAGTTAAAAACTGACGGCACTCATAGGCACTACAGTTTTAGCTTCATTCCTGTTTCAACTGTAAACCAGTACAGACGAAAGTGGAGGTCTCAAATGTGAGAATGAAAGGTGTCGGATTTGCCTATGACATGAGTTCAGAGCTGTGGTGCATGCCACAATGTTGTTAAAAGCTGGGCGAGGAGACTTTTTTTTTTGACATGGTAATAGCTGTATTGAAATCATAAAGGGCCAGTTAAGTCCATAGTAAGGAAGCTTTATAAAAGCTACAGAATTCCAACTAGCAACTAAAGAGACTCTAGGAACTCTATTAAAGTCTCTATATCATCTATATAGTTTTCTTTACACCAAAAATGCAAAAGTCAAATACAATTAAGCTCTATCTTCTGGATAGGGTTGCTTTTGTTTTCAAAACATCTTGAGTTCCTTGCAGGTAAGTGCAATGTACGTTGAGCACTTCGACATTTGGAAAACACTTGTGTAGACCAAAGTCGTGCACCAAGATGCCCACCTGACGAGGGTAGCATGAAATGATGAATATAATTAACAAACAGGCAGAGCACCAAAGAGTGTGGCCTCGAGGTCGCTGGCAATAAAGTGGATGAAAATCAAGGGAGACGGGGGTCCAGATCCCATCAAAGACCAAAAACATTTAGTGACTTCTTCCTATCTGTCAAAGCCTTGTTGGGGAGATTTACTTGGTACCTGCACCAGGGAGAGGTAGCAGGTATCTAGTGGAATAGTGTAGGCACGTGAAACTGGCCAGGACACCGCTGTTATTAAACAAATGAATCTACTTGGAAAAATGATATATTAGTGAGTGTGACTGGAAAATTAAAAATGTAGCGTGACAAAACTATACATTAATTTGAAGTAGATACTACTTAAAACAGCACTCTTGGGTCAGAATTAGAGATTTATGTGATTTCTAGACTAGATTGACATGGTTTTTATTTCAAATATTTCTTCTCATTGCAGGCTTTTCAATTTCGCCGTACATAATTGTTGTTTGTAGTCAAGGACAAAACTTTGGACATGGACAGATGGATATGCTGTATTGCTTCCTTCATGTTCAAAATTCATGAGATACAAAAAGTACTAGATCAGTCGATCCATATTACCCTTTCCAAAATATGATAGGCTTTTATTGTTTTCTTTTATTTCTCTTAAAGAAAACTTCAGTAATATTTTGCTCCAAACAAAAAACACTATGCCAATCCCTAGCTTGAGGATGCCGCCTGCATCAAATCATCTTCCCATAAATCATTGTCGTAAAAGCGAAACGGCCTGATTCTGTTTTCCTTTTCCATTGAAATGGTAAGCAAAATTTATATTAAGAAACAAAGGCACCATATCTCTCTATGGGTGGCAGGCTCACACTAATAGTGTCCTAGATCGCATTCCTACATACAACATGTCACTCTTCCCTATGCCAAGTTCAGTTCTAAAGCAGATAGGCAGATTGAGAAGAAGATTCCTATGGGAAGAAAACAGTCAGACTCACAAGTTCCACTGGTGAAATGGGAAAGAGTAATTCAACCTAAGTCACAAGGGGACTAGGTATCAGAAATATAATGATCCACGACCAAAGCATGCTAATGAAATGGCTATGGAGGTATAGCCAAAGTGAGACAACATACTGGAAGGATATCATTATTGCTAAGTATGGCATCCAAAACTACTGGTGCTCAAAAGGAAGCAGTGAATCTCATGTGTAGGGGTCTGGAAACATATCAACTTCCAAAATGAATTTTTTCGGCAAGTTTCTTTCAAGCCAGGGAAGCGACTCCATGTTAGATTCTGGGAAGACAAGTGGCTTGGGGACACAACCTTGAAAGAATCCTTTCCAGGTTTATCCCAGATTGGCAGCAACAGATAAGTTGGCATTGCCTCACACTTCAAGAAGCACTGAGTGGTTATAACATTGATGAACTCTCCAGACAGAATCCTATGGGGGAAACTCTGAGGGGGGGGGGGGGGGGGGGGGGTTGTATACTGTCAAAAAAGGATACTATTACTGGATTACACAGAATACCATTCTGGGAGATTGGCCTTGTAAGCATGTTTGGAGGACCTGGCAGCCCTTAAAAGTCTATTGTTTCACCTGGACAGATCTAAATGGGGCATGCTTAACACAAGACGATCTCAGAAGGAAGGGAGTCAACCTTATAAATGGATGTTTCATGTGTCAGCAAAACAATGAAACTGTCAACCACTTTTTTTTGCATGCTCAGTAGCAGCTGATTTATGGCAGCTTTTCCACTCTCTGTCTGATCTTCAATGGGTCACCCTTATCCATTAAAAATGCATATGTAAGCTGGTGGAATGATTCCAGCAGCAATTTTTTGGTGTCTTTGGAAAGAAAGGAATCATAGATGTTTTGATGGAATCTCAGCTCCTACTAGTTTTTCTGAAAGCTAGTTGTTTAGTTTGTTTAGAAACTGGAATTTCCATGCCCCTGTAAATGGTGTTGATAGCTATTTGGATTTTGTTAGCTCCTTGACCCTAGTACAGTAGAGGTCTTGGTAGTTGGTTTTAGGACTGTCTTTACAGGTTTTTGCTTCTTTTTTGAAATTGGTAAATTTACAGGTTTTTGCTTTGTTAAGCTCCAAATAGTTTTGTGCTAGAGTTTAGCAGTTTACCTTTCTGTAGTTTCTGCATCTTCTTGATGCCTTTTTTAATATATTTTATTACTTCATCAAAAAAATAAGGAAACAAAAGCACTCAGTTACACCTCTAATCCGTGTGGTCACTGAGAAAATCTATAGACCTATCTACATAAAACATTCTGCATACTACACCAGAAGACCAAAAGTGAAAAACTACTGTACTTCAGTTTGAGTATGTTCTCTTTCTCCAAATCACCCACCGTATGCAAGCTGGTTTGGTTTCCCATATCTTCCTTTTTCCTTTCCACACTAAGGGCCTGGTGCTAGAGAAGCACAAATCCTTTTGGCAGCTCCAGCCTGCCATTGATCCTGATATAGTAGCCAAATTTCCACTCATATATAAAGCATAAAGCTTCCTTAATCCTTTGATTAAGCTACCTGTGAATATGTCATTCAACAAAATTAATGGCCTCTACTTTTGAAATTGAGAAGTAAAAAGTCTGGCTACCTTTCTTCCAATCATCGACCCCTAACTCAGATGTTGAAGAGTATACATCTGCATAAGAATATATCATCCATGGGCATCAAGGCCCTCTACTTAAAGGATCTTACCTTATATCGACCAAGCATATTCTCAAATTCATCTATATTACCAAGAATCTTTCCGGCTTCCATTTGATTAGCTGGTCGAAGTGAGGATAGCTATAAAAAGATCAGCTAGCAGAAAGGGAAGAGATGTCTCAGCGACTGATATTTAGAAAGGTTGGGTTGATTTTCCCTATGCATATGTTCCATGGACACAGTTACTCCAGCCATATTTTAGAGTCCAATGAGCAGAGCCGAGTCCTAGCCACAGCATATGCATACACAACAAAATCAAAGACGTATGCCCAGAAAAGCTCCTTCTATCAAACTGGAATAAGCAAATTTTTATACACTTTTTAAGGATACGAGGACCAACCAAGAAGCACCTGGAAATAAAGATTCTCAACATTCACAAAACTCAACCCCGGAAATAAACACCCAGTAGGTGCCTATCTTCTAGACAACTGTGTGCATGACCTTGATTGGTTCATAGTAGTCTTAATTTTTTTAGAATGAACGCAATGCAGAAGCAAAGATGTTTGCTTTCTGAGACTTTTTTCACTGGTTCGATTCCATAAGCCAGAAAAATATAACCTCCAGCAGGGAAATGGACATAGCTATGAGCCATAACAAATAATTTGACTGTGAAATGAACTTACCAACCAAAAAAGGGTTTATATTGGTCATGTTTAACATTGTACAGTATTATAATACCCCAGTTCTAGCTTATGTGACACTATTTCCCATTTTAGTATGTTAAAAAAAGAACGACGACATTCTAAATTTGGAAAGAATTTAACTAAAAACTTTCCATTTAATCCTGAATGACAAACTTTTATAGCCACACAAATGTTATGCCATATTTAAGATGACAAATTTCAAGTGTCTTACAGCCACACAAATGTTATGACATGTTTAAGACTACAAATTTCAAAAGTAATTCTTCCTTTCTTAAACTATCTGGCCAGTCAAACAGGGTCATGCAAAATGAAGTGGAGGGAGTACTATAAACCCTATTGGCGTAATATTGTTCCAAGCAGGAAACTAACACACTGAACATATAACAAGATCCAGCAACTAGCAGCAAAATTTAAGGAGCTAAGACCTAAAGAACTGAAAGTAAGGAAGATGGTATCATGTAAAACATGTCACAACTCACATGTTACTTTTGTCTAGAGAACTCTATTACCCTTCTGTATAGGAGATTTCTGAAAGTTTATCTCCTTTCTTACTGGGGGTCGGGTTGTGTATTTTCACATTTTAATGGCAATATCACCATTTGATAAAGAATTAATACTATTGACAAGGAGCTTATTGGTGAAACTGATCTGAATAAGGAGATCTTGCCTTTTGCTGGGACTTCTTCTTTGAAACTGTGCTGGCAACTTTTTTTGACTCCATGGCAGGAGCTTCAGCTATGCTACTTCTACTGACAGGTTTACTTCTACTGACAGGTTTACTTGTCTCAGGAGCCACCTTCAGCTTTGCTTTGGGGGTTTCATTTTCCATTGTTTGTGAGTATACAGAACCTGAGAGCTTTTCACGCAGATCCCTCATACCTCCAGAGACAGAACCTTTAACACTTTGAGTAGCTTGTTGGATACTTTTCTTTTGGAGTTTTAGACGAAGATCCTTAGCACCAATTCTCTGGCCTATGAAAGCCCATAAAAGATATCAAAAAGTGGAACAATCACAAGTATACTGCCTAATGAATAAGTTACATCTAACTGAATCTAATGGTATCAAACAATGCCGTACTTGATCCCGGAACTCCATGAGGCTCGTAAAGATCATGCTCCCATTTATCATCGTCTTCTCTGTGCCTATAAAATAGATTGCAGTAATTGAACCAGAAAGTTAATAGGACTCCACCAAATGATGCTTAAAGCTGCAAAGATAAGCATGATTGATCTCATATACTTATATATCACCACTAGAATTTATAAATAATAGCTTTTAGCTAATTTGTTCACTCCTCATTCATAGAATGCATCTTCTGAGAAATATGAGATGCTTTGAATGGAAGAAAGTTAATATACGGCAGCTTAAATACAAATGTTTGTGGCTTTTGCTTTGTGGTGTAATCTATAGGTTGTATGGGATGAAGACAGTATGTTTAGATTTCATAGAATCTTTACAAGAATAGCCTTTATTGCAGATATCTTCCTCTTCTTTTCTTTTCTTTTTTTGGTACAAGGATTACTGAGTCTTGTACTGCCTTAGCACCAAGTTGGTGCTAAGTCTGCATGTTTAATACAAATCTACTACCTTCTCAAAAAAAAAGAAGAATGCAGATAGTCCAATCTACGAGGGGCCAGAGCCCCAAAAAGAATTTATTTGGTTTAGAATTCCAATAAGCAGTATACAAGCAACATGGAGGAAGGCCAAGTAAGCAACAACAACACCTTCCTGGAAAAAAATTGACAATTCACGAATGCTCTCGGTGCCTCTATTTAACAGGTACTCGCAGTTTTTACAAATATTCAACTGCCTAATCCACATTTAATTGAACCAACTTGTGCTCAAAAGAATTAGAATCCCAACAAACAGTTTTCCAATAAAATCTAACACTGCTACTCCCTCTGCTTAACTATTCACACCCTCCTTTTAGACTGTCCCAAAAAGAATGAAGACTTATTAAAGGCATGTGTGTGGGAGAGAGAAGAACTAGTATAGGCTATGAAATCCTAGTTAACACCTTTCTATATTTAGATATAATTCAATTTTAAACTTCATATTTTACCCTTAATGAGATAATCTATAGCAACACAAATATTTATTGATTGTTTTTTACCACAAATTTCAAGTCTCTTGTTTTCTTAAACTCGTGCCTAGTCAAGCACAGTCACAAAAAATGGGACGAGGAGTACTATCTATTCAAAATAAGAAAACAAAAGAAAAACCTTTTGAACTGCTATTACAATTTACAGGCATCTCATATTTTGGTCTATTTTTTATAACCTTGGTGTCCGGACCAGCTTACACATACTTCGACAAATTTCACAGGATATATGCCACCTCCCATTCCACCAACAACAGGTAACAGATAACTCTATAAGAGATGACAGATGGGAAGAAATCACCTAGTGTTATTGTCTCTGTTGGGATTTGAACTTGAGATCTCATGGTGCTCAGCCCTTTTTGTAGAATAGTGTAATTCTCCTTGATTTGAGGTTTCTCATTGATGTAATATTTATAGGTGTTTACAATTTACAAACCTAATTGGAGAAGGATCTTTACTTTACATAATTACACTAAAATAATAATTACATAATATATGGAGAATATTAATATATTCTCTATCACACCCCTCAGTCAGAGCGGGAGGAGACTGGATGCTGAGACTGGATGCTGAAGTCAATGAACAGCTGACGAGGAAGTCCCTTAGTAAATATATATGTGTACGGATAGGAAGAAGGAACAACACCCGAACATGGCCCGTGACAACCTTCTCACAAACAAAATGAATATCCATCTCAATATGTTTGGTTCGTTGATGCTGAGCCGGGTTATGAGACAAGTAAACAGCAGATATTATCACAGTAGATAAGAGATGACTTACGTAAAGGACAATGAAACTCTAGAAAGAGGTTTCTGAGCCAACAAATTAAAGCAACAACGTTCACAACACCTATATATTCTGCACTCGAACGGAAAAGTGTGGCTTGTCGTTTTGCAGACCATTAGATGAGGTTATCACCAAAAAATACACAACAGTCGGAAGTAGATAGATGTGTATTTGGACAGCCGCCCCAATCGGCGTCCATATATAATATTAGTCTGGTCGGTGCAGATGGATAAAGATGTAACTCATAGTCAAGAGTACCCTTAACGTATCGAATGATACGTTTAAGGGCTGTGAAGTGAGGCTCCCTGATATCATGCATTAACAAACACATATGTTGAACCGCATAGGCAATATCGGTCCTAGTGAAAGTAAGATACTGAAGTGCACCAGCGATACTCCTATAAAAAGAAGGATTAAGCACCGGATCTCCGTCATCCGCGCTAAGCTTGGACTTTGAGTTGACATGATTTTGCAGTTTGTCATTTTAGCCATGTAAACAATCTTTTTGGCATACTTACGCCGACATAGAAACATTGCATTCTCGGATCTGGTCACGGAAATCCCCAAGAAATAACTCAACTTACCCAAATCTGTCATGACAAACTCGAATTTGAGCATGATAATGATCTCGTTTTTCATCACGTCAGAGGAGGCAATTAGGACAATATCGTCTACGTAGAGCAAAAGGTATGTAGTGTCATTACCTCAATGAAAAATAAAAAGTGAGTTGTCACTTTTGCTGCACATGAACCCAATCTGCAAGATATAAGTGGCAAAACGGTCATACCAAGCCTTGGGGGCTTGTTTCAAGCCATAAAGTGACTTTTGAAGTCGGCAGACATACTGAGGAGCCGAAGGATGCACAAAGTGATTGATACATGTATACGGTTTCATTCAAATCCTCATGTAAGAACGCGTTTTTCACATCAAGCTAATGAATCGGCCAATTCTTTCCCATAGCCACTGACGACCAAAATAAATTGAGAATTTGTCAAATTAAATAGTTGAGGAAGATTACCAGAGGTGCGAGTGAGGTGGGATGTGGCGCATGTGTCCATGTACACAGGCATCGTCGGGCAGCTGTAGATTCATAGTGATGTAGGCCTGGGACAATTCGGTGGGGGTGAGTAGGCCGAAAGGTGGCTGCTGCTGTTGGGCCGAGGCAATATGGGCCTGCTCCGTGTGGCCTGCCTGACGGGGAACTGAACGCGGGCCCAGTAAGCTGGGATGTTGCCACTGTCCAGTGTGCTGGGGTAGCATCGGGTGTGGAGTGGCGGCCCAATTTACAAAAATTGCTCAAGGCAGTGGGCCGACCCATGGTGATGGGTATAGGGCCTGCTGTGTTGGGCCAGTGGAAGTGGATCGTCCTCTGCGGCCCTTTCCTCTTCCGCCACGCTCGTTGCCGAGGCCACATCCCTTTCAGCCGCCTCGGCCACCACGGTGAGGTGGGTGGTCCGTGGGTGACGGATAACCGGCGGGAGTGTTGGTGGTTGGCAGTATGTCAACCACCAATTCCTGTTGAGTGTGCTCGTCCTGTTTGGCTCGTTTAGTCTCCTCCAACAATAATTGTGATCGGGCCTTGTTAAAGCTAGGGAGGGGATCAACCTGTTAGATTATCGTTACAAGTGTATCGTATTCACCCTTCGACAAACTATTGATAAGTTGTAAGACCATCTTTGTTTCAGAAATCGGAGTATTGCAAGAGAAATCATACAAAAATGATCGAATCTTCGTACGCCCCGAAAAAGATATGAGGTGCTCGAAAATGATCGATGTAGTTGGATAGGAGGATCACTATGACTGTAGCCCTGGGTAAGTTTACCAAAGACGAAAATGATTTATTTGATATTATGGATGACCGGTTACGGTGTGACAACATTAGACAATTAATCGGCAACCAATTTTAGTTGTTTACAATAGTCTTAACATATTAGCAAAGTTCTCAAGACGAGTGTTGCTGAATTGTTCCTCCAAATAGACGACACGAGTATGTTTGTTGTCTTGAAAGATTTCCTCTAGTCTTGTCCATAGTTCATGAGCAGAAGCACCTTCCTTCATAATAGTATAAAGCATATCCTTGAATACGGTGTCATATATCCATTGCTTGACGATAGCATCAAGCCTTTTCCATGTTGTGTTGAAAATGTCGGGCGGACAGGGTATGGTGGTGTCGATGTGATCAAGAACGTTGTAGGCACAAATATGAATTTGAAATAATTCTACCCAAGAAGAGTATTGTCCGTCCTCTTGATCAAGAACTAAAGGGATAAAGTTCTTGATATTTGTTACGGTGAAGGCCGAATGAAAGGAGTTGGTAGAGTAGGGAGGAGGATGTGTGATGTCTTGTGTGGAGGAGGAATCATGAGAACCCATGTTGCCGCAGGAGGTTTGGGAAGGGAGGGGGGAGGGGCGGCGAAAATTCTTTAGGGTTGAGGGGTGCTGCTGGAAAGAGGGGGGTGGCGGCCAAAAAAAGAAAATTTTAGGGTGTTAGGGTTTGACTTTTGATACCATGTAGAACAGTGTAATTCTCCTTGGTTGGAGGCTTCTCATTGATGTAATATTTATAGGTGTTTACAATTTACAAACATAATTGGGGAATGATCTACTTTACATAATTACACTAGAATAATAATTACAGAATATATAAAGAATATTTATTCTCTATCACTTTCGATTGACCCCTAGGACACACCCTTGGGTGCTCATATATTGGTCTTAATACCAATCCTCAACTGGATTGAAGAAAACAATCTGACTTTTACCTAAATCACTACTTAAAAACATTTAACCAAATGCATATTCACAAATGTACACAGATAGAAGACATGAAAAAACTATTAAAAAAATTGAAGCCATGAGAAGTAATGATAAGTGTAAGTAGAAAAAGGGGAGAAAGAGGGGAATACCTCTTGCCGGCAATTAGTCTCCGGCGAGCGAAATCATCAGAAGTGTTGGCGTTAAGCCTATCCTTTGCCGACCTCTTTGTTACTGCGTCCACCCGATCAGCGTACATCGTATGGCCCCTCCCCAAACTATAAACCCTAACCCTAACTTGATACTTCACTTTTACAGACACGAATTCGAGAAGGAAATTGAATAGAGAGAAAGGGGCAGGGATTTGGGGGAAGTAATTCACCAGTGGTGTTTGGGCAGATATTATTCTGCGTAGCTTAGTTTTTCCTTATAATAATCAAAAGAGCCGCGATGCAACTTATAGCCCTTTGGCCAACCTTATTTTTCCCCTAAAAAGATTTTTTTTTTTTAAAAAGTGCTAATTTTAAAAATTGAGATTGTTAAACAAAGGTAATATACATGTAATATACACTGAATATACATCAGTATATATCACAGGTATACAAAGCGATGGCCCAAAAGAAAGCAAAGTGGTCGGCCCAAAGAAAGGTGGGCAGTGGCCCAAATCACTGAGGCCCATCACGGGATTTGGGGCAACAAAGCAGTGGGCAAATTTTGTATATTAAGGAAAGTATATTTTGTGTATTTGTTACCTAGATTAGGATATACACTTACCATAATTAGGATATACACTTACCATAATTGTATAGTTAGAATTATGGTAGAATAAGGTTTTAGAAATAGAATAGGAATAGGATTCTCCTATTATGGAAATATGTAACTTGTATGTATAGTCTTTCAATTAATGAAAATAATCAAGGGGATTATTTCTTTTATGGTATCAAGAGACTAGGTCTAAACAAAAGTTTTTCTCTCAACTTTTGTCCTCTCTTTGATTTCGGCCGAGACACCCCACCCCCCCTCGGGTTTCTCTTCCAAAATTCGTCTTCCGCTCTCAAAAACACCTCTCTTAAATTTCTCTTCCTTCTTTGTTCTTTCAATATGTCTAAGAACAATTATCACCCTGCCCTCATGGTTTCCAATATCAAGAGTTGTATCCCTATTGTCCTTGAGATGGAAAACGTCCAATATGCGACGTGGGCGGAGTTGTTTAAAATTCACGCTATCTCTTATCAAGTTCTTCATCACATCATTCCTCCCGCTAGACCCCTTCTTGCGGAGAATCCTGAGTTATGGATTACTCTTGATGCTACCGTTCTCCGGTGGATCTACGCCACTATTTCGGTGGACCTTCTACAGACGATTATTGAGCCGGATACCACGACTATGGCTGCATGGAATAGATTGCGTGACATATTCCAAGACAACCAACATTCACGTGTCATCACACTCGAGCAAGAATTCTCTTTAGTTCGAATGAACGAATTTCCAAACGTTTCTGCATGCAAGAAACTCAAGGAGTTGCCAGATCAACTCCGTAATGTTGGTGCACCGATAACTAATAATCGTCTCGTTCTACAGTTGGTTGCCGGTCTTTCGGAGGCCTATAATGGTGTTGGAACTCTCCTTCGCCAAAGCAACCCTCTTCCCGATTTTTATCAAGCCCGTTCCATGCTTACTTTGGAAGAAGTCGGTTTGGCTAAAAAGGCGGCTACCGGAGCAAGCCCCATTGTCATGGTGGCGTCCTCTCCTAGTTCTTCGGGTTTTGTTAATAATTCGGGCCAAATCCATAATCATGGTGGCGGCAAGAATAATCGCAAGAATAATAACAAAAACCGCGGGGGCAAACGCGGCGGTTCCAGTGGTCAGCAAGCAGGCGGTGGGCCCCATCCAGGGAACAATGGCCCACCTCCTCCTGGTCCCAGCAGTGGGGCCCATGGCAGTGGGCCGTGGGCCAGCAGCCCTTCTACTCGGACAAAGAAATTCCGGCGGCCGGTGGGGCGGCCAGTTCGTGCCCAACACCCGGCGGTGGCGGCCCACGGCCGGTGGCCAACAACGAAATAGCCTACGGCCCAGCTCCATCACGGACATGAGTTCTTGGGCCCCGACCTCCGTAAGCCCATCACGCAGCAGGCCCCACTCAGACCGATATCGAGGCCGCAATGCACACATTGGGGTTGACTCAACCGGACCCAAATTGGTATATGGACACCGGGGCCACTACTCACATGACTTCCGAATCAGGTACTCTCTCCTCTTATTCCAATTTGAGCACCCCTCGGGGTATAATTGTTGGTAATGGCAACTCTATTCCAATTCAGGGTTATGGTCAGAAAACGTTGTCCCCCCCCCCCCCCCCACCCCTTCTCTTGAAAAATACTTTACATGCTCCTAAATTGATTAAAAAGTTAGTGTATGTCCGAAAATTCACTACTGACAATTCCGTTTCCGTTGAATTTGATCCTTTTGGTTTCTCTGTGAAGGATTACAAGACGGGGAGTCATCTCATAAGGTGTGATAGTAGAGGGGATCTGTATCCTATCATGCCTGGTTTCAGTCCATCGAGTCATGCCTTGCCCTATGCTTTTGCAGCCATATCTCCCTCCATGTGGCATGCTCGTCTGGGTCATCCGGGATCTTCTATTTTATCAGTTTTAGATTTAAAAAATAGCTTTATTTCCTATAAGGGTACGAGTCGTACTCCACTTTGTCAATCTTGTTCATTAGGGAAAATTGTTAAGTTGCCATTTGTAGACTCCAATTCTCATACTTCAATGCCATTTGATATTATTCATAGCGACTTATGGACGTCTCATGTTCTTAGTTCATTGGGTCATCGATATTATGTTCTCTTTTTAGATGATTATTCTAGATATTTGTGGACGTTTCCAATTGCGAATAAATCACAAGTGTTTCCGTCTTCATCAAATTTAGAGTGTTCATTCGTACTCAATTCGAAAGAGAAATAAAAAATATTCAATGTGATAATGGGAAAGAGTATGACAATAGGGAGTTTCGGGAATTCTGTGCTAATAATGGGATAAATTTTCATTTTTCGTGTCCTCATACATCTTCACAAAATGGGAAAGCCGAACGCAAAATTCGTTCCATAAATAACATTGTCCGAACTCTCTTAATTCATGCCTCCATACCTTCATATTTTTTGCATCATGCTCTACAAATGGCCACATATCTTCTTAACATAATTCCTTCTAAAAGTCTGACATATTCTTCCCCCCTCAAAATCCTATATAATAAGAACCCTTCTTATTCTCATCTTCGGATTTTTGGGTGTTTGTGTTATCCGTTATTTCCATCCACCACAATTAACAAACTTCAGGCTCGGTCTACCCCGTGTGTATTTTTGGGTTATCCGTCGAATCATCGTGGTTATAAGTGTTTTGATTTATCCTCCAAGAAAATCATAATTAATCGCCATGTCATTTTTGATGAAACCCAATTCCCTTTTACGAAAGTTCATACTCCCGAGACTAAGTCGTATAATTTTTTGGATGACCAAATATCCCCGTATATTATTCGAAATTTTTCAGACATCTCCCGCACCCAAAATCCTCCAAATGCCCACCGCCCGCCGGACCCACGTACCGCCAAGCCAGTTCCGTGGATCGGATCGGGCCCCGCAATTGGGCCGATCCCGGCCCAATTCCCCGGAACCGGTCCATTGATGAGTCATTTTTTCGATTTGGGCCAGCAGGCCCACTGCCTGCTGGCCAGTCCATCCCGAGCCCAGAAAATTCCCTCAATTCTTCCTCGAGTCATAGACCGGTCACTCGTAGTCATCGGGGTATTTTTACACCTAAAAGACATTTTAATTTACATTCTGATGTCTCTAAATCCCCCCTGCCCCGCAATCCTGTGTCCGCATTAAATGAGCCTAATTGAAAAATTGCTATGACTGATGAATATAATGCTCTTATTGATAATAAGACGTGGGAGTTGGTGCCCCGTCCATATGGTATTAATGTTATCAGGTCTATGTGAATTTTTGCTCATAAGGAAAATTCACATGGTTCATTTGCTCGACATAAGGCGCGGCTTGTGGGTGATGGTAAGACTCAGCAGGTTGGGATAGATTGTGGGGAGACGTTTAGTCCGGTGGTCAAGCCGGCTACTATTCGCACTGTGCTTAGCTTGGCTCTTTCGAAGACTTGGCCTATTCATCAGTTAGATGTCAAGAATGCTTTCTTACATGGGGATCTCAAGGAAACAATCTATATGCATCAGTCGTTGGGTTTCAGGGATCCAAACCGTCCTCATCATGTCTGTTTGTTGAAGAAGTCCTTATATGGGCTTAAGCAGTCTCCAAGGGCCTGGTATACGAGGTTTGCTGACTTTGTCTCGACTATTGGGTTCACTCACAGCAGGTCAGATAATTATTTATTCATCTATCGGCGTGGTTCGTCCTTGGCCTACATTCTGTTGTATGTGGATGATATCATTTTGACAGCTTCTTCCGATACCTTGCGCCAGTCTATCATGGCCATGCTCAGTTCCGAGTTTGCTATGAAAAACTTAGGGCCCTTGAGTTACTTTTTGGGGATTGCCGTCAAGCGTTATTCAGGTGGCTTGTTTTTGTCTCAACGAAAGTATGCTGCTGAGATCATAGAGAGGGCTGGGATGTCATCTTGTAAGTCCACTTCCACGCCAGTTGATGCAAACCCCAAGCTGAGTGCCGCAGCAGGGGCACCATACGAGGACCCGACCCGCTATCGCAGTCTTGTAGGGGCCCTCCAGTATCTTACCTTTACCGACCGGATATTACGTATGTGGTTCAAAGGCGGGTGTTTATTCATGCATGATCCCAGAGTTGAGCACATGAATGCAATCAAATGCATCATTCGGTATATTCAGGGGACACTGGACTATGGGTTGCACTTGTATCCTTCATCTACATCCACACTTATCTCTTACACGGATGCTGATTGGGGTGGTTGTCCCGACACCAGACGGTCGACTTCTGGCTACTTGTATGTTCCTTGGCAACAACTTGGTCTCCTGGTCGGCAAAGCGTCAGGCAACTCTATCACGCTCAAGTGCAGAGGCAGAATATCGAGGGGTAGCAAATGTGGTTTCCGAATCATGTTGGCTACGTAATTTGCTTTTGGAGCTTCATTGTGCCATTCAGAAGGCAACCTTGGTATATTGCGATAACATTATTGCCATCTACCTTTCATGTCACCCAGTTCAACACCAACGCACTAAGCATATCGAAATGGACATTCACTTTGTCCGTGAAAAGGTTGCAAAGGGTCACGTTCGCGTATGCCATGTCTCGTCTCGTTATCAAATTGCAGACATCTTTACAAAGGGTCTATCAGCGGTTCTCTTTGAAGATTTTAGGGACAGTCTCAGCGTTCGAAGATCGCCCGCTATGACTGCGGGGGTGTGTTAAACAAAGGTAATATACATGTGATATACACTGAATATACATCAGTATATATCACAGGTATACAAAGCGATGGCCCAAGAAAAGCAAAGCGGTGGCACCCGGAAAGTAGTGGGCAGTGGCCCAAATCACTGAGGCCCATCACGGGATTTGGGGCAGCAAAGCAGTGGGCAAATTTTGTATATTAAGGAAAGTATATTTTGTGTATATTGTAGTGTATTAGTTACCTAGATTAGGATATACACTTACCATAATTGTATAGTTAGAATTATGGTAGAATAAAGTTTTAGAAATAGAATAGGAATAGGATTCTCCTATCATGGAAATATGTAACTTGTATATATAGCCTTTCAATTAATGAAAATAATCAAGGGGGTTATTTCTTTTAGAGATGTTTGGTCAAAAAAGTACAATAACACAATCAGATTTTTCAAAAGTTAAAAAAATAGCTTTTGGTCAAAATCACTTTTCTGAAAAGTACTTTTAAGAAAAATAAATTTACAAATACTTTTTAAAAGTTTGGTTAAATATTAATTGATGCTCAAAAGTGCTTTTTAGATTAATTGACTAAACGCAAAATGTTTCTTACTAAATGTATTTTTTTGAAAATCGCTTTTTAAAATAAACAGATTTTAGAAGTTTGACCAAACATGTTATTACTCTCTCTAATTTATCACGGGATATGGGTAAAGATTCGGGTTAGAGGGCAGTGAACGTGTTTTGATAAAATGGATAATTTAAGGTTTAGTTTCTTTGGGGTAAAGGCTAAATATGTCCTTTTAAGCATTTGAAATTAAACATGTTATTGATTAATAATTTAGTTCATCTATACTCTTGTTGTTTAATAGTTGGTTCAAATATACCTTTTGTTGGAAATTTGCCTTTGGCGGGAGTTGCGACCGACCAACTTTAACGGCTTAAACACTAGTGTTACGTATGTTGGAGAATTCGGTTCTTCACACATGCATGATCTACTAAGTACGTAGATAACCGTAGGGCCAAGAATCGTCAAATTTCATTGAGAAATGAAAGAGATATTGGTCCACGAAGTGAGGTGTTTGAAGCATGGAAAGTGTGGTGTTGTGTTCAATTCTCCCTCATCGGTAGAGGAAGAAAGAATTGTTGTGTATATAAGACTCGAAATTGGTTTGGGGTTTGGGACCCCAATGGGTATCCCATGTGTTTAAAGGAGGGAGGACCTAGATGTGCTTCGGTTCAAGGAAAGACCACACGCGCGCCGCCGCCGCCCGCCCGTCCGGTCCGGGTTCCGGGTTCCGGGCCCACGGGCTGTGGGCCTTCTAATATTATCTGTTTGGGCCAGAGAACTTTTCCAGAAGTACAGTTTGATCCCAGAAGTTTCAGATTTCAGATGTACAGTTTGGACCAGAATTCTTTCAGGTGTACAGTTTGGTCCCTGAAAGCACGTTTTTTTATTGTCCTTAATAAGTTCAAGATGTACAGTTTGGTCCCTGAAGTTTTCAGAAATTCAGAATTTCAGCAGACACGAACAGAAACGTCCGGCACTCAATTCAGCCATTTATTTTGGCACACCTCCTATAATGGCATCCGTTGGTATTTCTCTCCTTTAATTTGGTGGCTTTACTACCTCCATAATGGTCATTCCTATAACTTCCAACCAGAAAATCAGTTCTTCCTATAACTTCCAAGCATCATTTCATTATTCAATATTCTTCACGGTAGCTCTTGAGTTTCCTTTGCTCAATTGTTCCATTGCTGTTTTATCTTGGGAGACGAATTGTCCGGGACGTATAAAGGATACATACGAGGCAATATTGTCTTAAGGACATAGTGCCACACTCGACTCAGCAAAAATCAAAGCAATTTCCGATCTTCTTGTTCAACAAATATTGTAATTTCAGTTTTGTTGTTATATTGTAATTTTCAGTTTTCTAGTTGAATTGTAATTTCAATTCTTACATAAGCAGTTACTTGTAATTTTCGTTTCTTGCAAATCCTTGTAATCCCAACACCTTTAATTTAATTGAAACCTCCAATTAACCTAATTAGCTTATTAATAAATAAATAAATAAACTAAATATACCGTTAAAGCATGTAAAATTAAACACATATACTCTTCATTAATAGTCTAATAATTCTTTAACATGTATATTTTTCTGCTCATATTTATCTAACAACCAAAGCCAAACACCAAATTTTAAGTTTGGATTTAATTACTTTAGCTTAATTTAATATTGTTATTTTTTTCATACTAGCAATATAAATAATATATTGATGTAACAAACGTTCATATCTACAGTGATGAATATTATACTTTTAAATATATTTTTGTTCTTTAGTTTTCTAAATTTTTTACGATCGATTCATAAATTCTCTACACTACACTTTTATCTTAACTTAAGGAAGATAATTTTCACCATGTTATTATAAAAAATTATAATGAAAATTACGTTAAAAATTTAATTATAGTGTCTAAATAAATAATTTCTAAAATAACAACAATCCTCAAGACCGCTGATATTTTAGAACATTGTTTCTGTGTTGAGAAAATCGATTCAGCTTGCACATAAGTATTGGCTTACTCTTTTCTTCACTTATTTCTTTCTTGTTGACATCGATTTGTACTTTCTGCTCCACTTTTTGTCTTCTTCGTTGAAATGAGATTTCTTCTTCCTCTTTACTATAGGTTCGTGCTTGTAGTTCAATCTCACTGATATGTCCATCTGTATATGTTTGTATGCATGATTCACTTTTATTGTGGCTCTGGCTTTGAGCGATTGCTGATACAGATGTTATTGATGAAACTCAGTGCCATCTCTTGATATTTTCCCTCTTTCTATGTTCCTATTGTGTGCATGTATCTCATTTTTGTTGTGTATTTAAATCTGCAAACAAATTGAGTTAGATGCGCTAATCTTACACTTCTGCATTCCTGTGACTGACTGCATGTTAGTCTCTTGTTGTTCTTCAACCCTCTTTATTTGAACCTGAACAACATTTGTGCTCTTGAATTGCGGTTGTTGTGTTGACTCCATCTTCATTTCTTATGTCTTATTCTAAGATATGAAATTTAGGACTTGTTATTATTGATGATTCTTATTTTGTCACTGTCTAGTTCCCAAAAGCTTTGACATTTAAAAATCTGATTTACATGATGGTGTTTTGAGCGAAATAGAGTTTGGTGGATTATAATATAAAAATGATGTTTATTGGTGGTGTCACGTTGAACGGTTGAAGGACAACAAAGAATTAAGATGAAGATGATGGATGAAAGAATTTTGTGTGTAGCAACCACAGTGATATTTCGTTGGGAAGATGAAAAAGGTGGTGGGTGGTGAAGAAAGTGGTGTGGTAGTGACAACCATGGTAACATGTTTCTTTTTTTTTTTTGCAATATATTTATTCATAATATTAATGACACATATTGAATATGATGTATACTTATTTGACAGAAGTAATAAAATAATACTTTATATGTAAAAGACGTAGTTGAAAAGATGTTTCGTAGCCCCGTAAAATTTGAATATGTCAAAAAATTGCGTAAGAGTAGGGGGGAGGGGGATATATGTACAAGTTTTTGTGCTATAAAGATGCATATGAATTAATATTATATAATTTTATAATTATTAGTAAATTTGTTGAAATATAATTATGATCATTCTAGCTACAAAATTCATTCAATAATTTTCTTTAAAAATATTGAAATCCTGTCATGGAGATTCCTATGAAGGCAGTCCAATGATCAAGTGGTACATCTCGTATTTTCGCGCTAATATGCGTCGTGAATAAAGTAACGAAAGTCCGGAGAGGTTAAGGTCTCTTACATGGATAACAATGGTTTAAATCAAGTATTAAGTAAGTCTCGTAAGTGTTTGGGGCTAAACAAATCGAAGTAAATGAGCTTCGTTGAAGTTCGGAATGTTGAACAAGTTATACTAACCGTATGAAATTTTGATCATACGCAAGTTTGCAAATCGAGAGCTCAAATGTATAAAATGATGAAGTCCCGAAATAATATACGACTTAACAAGTGAGACGACGATTGAAAATAATATATTTGTGTGGCAAAAGAGGCCATGGACTAGTGTTATATCACATGAGGCATGATAACGAATATATAAGTATGTTAAAAAATATATTATTTAAGTGAATTGAGATTAAAAAATTAATTACTTGTGTAGTTGATCAAATGTAAAAATAAAGTAGGAGAGTATAGAATTAATTATCTTATTAATTAGAATTAAATAAATAAGTGTTTTGCTTTGGCTGCCACATATCATTAGTTAGACTAAAATGTTTCATTAAATTGATATAGATGAATTGATGTGTCAACACATAAAGTGCATAATGACACATGTAAGAAGGAAGGTGCCAAGATTCCTTTAACAAATATCCTTTACATTATCACTAGTTAATATATTACTTCATCCAAAATATATATATATATATATATATATATATATATATATATATATATATATATATATATTTTGTATAACTTTACGTTCTACATATCTTATCATTAAAATTACTTTTTCAAGAATCAACAAAATGTATGTATGCAACAAGTTTTTTATTTCCAGTAGTTATCTCCACCATGTATATTATGTTTTTATGAAATCTTGCAGAAATGCAGGAGCCAGTATGTTAATATGAAGTTTTTATTTTCATCATGAACCTTAATTTACTGTTATAAATCATGTTATGAATCTCGAAATTACTGTTGTAATCTTAACTTCAATATGCTTGGATATGGTTATCTTCTCAAAGTCCTGTTGTAATCTTAACTTCAATATGCTTGGATATATATATATCACCAGCGTATTCAATGTATAGATACATATAGAAACATATTCAATGAATAGATACACACAACAACATTATTCCATGGATAGATATATACAACAATGTTATTTAATTTCCTTACTGACGTCATATATGTAAGAGGGAAACCAAGACACGATTCATTTTCTACAATCTTTTACGGGCCCGTATGAGCATCTAAGATTAACGTAAGCGGGACGAGTTGATTCGTAATAGCTATCGAAGGGGGAACTATTCAAGGTATGTTAAGGCTATCTCTTTCCTTGTTTTTGGCATGAATCCAACGGAAATAAACGTCCTGCCAATAAAAATCTATTCTTGTTAAGTTAGAAGTGGAAATGTTATTGAATCTTGGTTGGCCCTTACTGGGAGTTCATGTTCAGTTCTTGCTTATCCGGTGTCAGTTGAAAGTACAAATAGTCTCTCTCTCTCTCTCTATATATATATATATATAAATATATACATACAGGGATATACGGAGATAGGTAAGTGTATTTCAGAGTATCTTTGATACGCATTTTGTTTATATATATATATTTAGTTATCTTACATACTCGGTATATTATTTTGTACTGACGTCCCTATTGTTGGGGGCGCTGGGTTTCATACCTACAGGTCCTGACAAACAGGTAGAGAGACCTCTACAACAATAGAGTCTGTTGAGCATCAACATGAGTGGTAAGCTCCAGCTCATCTGGAGTTACCAGGTCTAGATTTGAGAGTCATTTTGAGAATATGTAGATATTATGGGTAGGCCGGGGCCCTGTCTCGAGCGTAGTGCATTTGTATTCTCTTTAGAGGCTTGTAGACCTTTCTTGTGTGTATAGTACGTCAGCATGGTGGCCTTGTCGTCCCTTGTATATGTAACGACATGTTCGGTCGTTATGAACTTTCCTTTTGATTTCCTATCATATCCCTCGTCCGGATGCTAGCCTATAACTGTTACACGTGGAAATTGGGGTTAAGGGTAACCCTTAGCTATTTATAAGGAAGCTCAAATAGATTTGGAAATTCTGGAAGTCCATTTTCCGCTCTAGTGAGGTATCATTGCCCCAGCGAGACCGCGCCAACGAGGTTCTTTCTGCACCGGCTAAGGTGCTGGGTCCGCATCTGATAGAGTTTTCCCGCTTTTGCATTGTGGTGAGGTGTTAAGTGCCTACACCTCAGCGGTATTATTTTCCTCGGGAGCATGACCGCTCCTGCAGAGTCTAGTCTGCATGAGCGGAATTGTTGTACGTCTAATCTAATTAAATGCCCTAAAAATGCCCCACTTTCCAAAATATTGAACCTCGAAGTTGGGATTGATCTATAGAGTTTTCTGGGAGCTTGAGCTTGAACTCTCCATTGGAGGTAAATCCTTCATCCATATTATTTGTATTACATGATTATGGGTCCCTAGACTTAGGGTAGATTATAGATGGGAAAAATAGGAGTATGAACTTGATGGTTGAATAAGAGGGGATGAATCTTGATTAAAGGATGTAAAATGAATTGGTTAACCTTGATTTTCTGAATGAGTATTTGATTTTGATAAAGTAACCATGTTGTAGTATACAATTGAATATGGAAAATCGTTAGAAAAATTAGGGAAAATTGGGGTAGGCTTTGAGGTAGGCCACGATTTACTTTCACTAGACTCTGATAGAAGTACGTAAATTGATATAAATATTGAGGTGTATTGGACATGTTCGGGGGTCCTACTCAAACGGTGGTGATGAATGTTTGAGTGGGTACCGGTGTTGAATCATGATGATAGATGATTTGGGAATCAACCTTAAGCTGATTCCAACTGCTGATTGATTGGGCTTGTTGTCATTATGTGAGCTCATCGCCATATTTGCTATTGCTATATTTTTTTATCACACATGCTTTTGATATGATATCCTGAATATACTTGGTTGATATGTTATTAAATTTTTGAAAGCATTTGATATTCATCTCTATACTTGGTTGCATCTCATTACATCATGATTTCTTACCCTGTATTGTCATTTGCATTCATAGACTCATGGTTCTGTTGATATTGTTATTAGAGTGTTATGAAAATGTTATGGGTCCAAGATATCAGAAAGATGAGAACACTTATGAGATTATGGCAACATTGAGATGATGATGATATGCAGAGGAACGTGGTTGCATGCCTCCGTTGAGAAATTTCGAAGGAGTATATAGACTTTGTGGGTCCCCCATCGGTGTGCAGTTCATAGAATTTGAACGCTTGTATACTGGAAATGAAAACGGTACATGATATATGCATTATATTCATTCATACATGTATCATTCCATTGATTATCTGTTTGTGAAATAAGTGTTGGACTGATATTGGATGATTCAGTTGAGTGTTGTGATAGACTGAATTGTTGGATTGTTCTTATTAAACTGGGCCGGTTTCCATGATTTAATTGATTATTCGTGTGTATGGTCCTGTGATTACTACTTGTGAGTCTAAGAAGTTGTAGTTAAATTATGGTCTGTAATCCTTGATGCTTGATTGTGATTTAAGGGAACTAAGTATCCTGTTGTGTCTCTATATTTACTTAATTTACTTGGTAAGGGTTCTAGTGTGGGATATTGAAAGGGTGTGTTGAGTTGTTGTTGTGCAGTCCTAGCTTGAATGTCTTATGTGTGTGGGTTTCTTCTGGGTAGAAAAGGGTAAGGTAATGGTAGATATTTGGGGTATATGAAGGGAGTTTAATGAGCTATTGCATATCTTACATAAAAACATAGGTAGACGTACTTAAGGGCGGAATCTAGGAATAACAAGAGTTAACGAAACATAGTCAATCCTAATGTTATCTTGTTGAATATTTAAGGTAAGGGTTTAATGAATCGAGTGTCAACGTAATGAATGGGTGGTCTAATCTGGTGTGGGAGGTCAAGCATGATTAATGTGATTGAAGGACTTTCATGTGATTGGAATGGGTTCCATGAACCATATTGTGAATTGGGTGTTCCGTGATTGATCAGTCTTATGTAATTGGTGGGCTTTACATTAATTGGGGATTTTTAATGTAGACTAAGTGGTTATGTGATTTATGAATTGCTGTGTGTTTAGGGTGGTTCATTTCATAGATAAGTCTTGTGTAACTTGAGTCTTGTACATTAAATTTCATAGACCTGAAGATGTTAAGTGATTTGTTAATTTCAGTGGACTTTTAAATGAACTACGTGGCGTATTTGAATTATTGAACTTCTAGGTATAGGAATTATTTGGTGTCAACTTGGTATTTATCTCTCTTTGTATATCTTTCATCATTGTCAGTCTATTTTGTCTACGGGGGTACGTTGTGTACTCATGCTACGCTTTTTGTATTTTTTATGTGGATATAGATAACCGGTCTATCAGGTTGGAGTTTGGAGCATTGGTTCCCATCTCAAGTAAACTGCCATCTTTCATTCTAGGCAGTGTTGTTCTATTTCTCATTCATCTGTTGTATCTAGAAGTCCTTGTGTAAGTCAGACCAGTTTTTGGGAAATGAAGGTTATTGTAAGGATTGTCTATGATGGTGTTTAATAAAAAGTATATTTTACATTGTATTGCGTTCGCTTCCACATTCTCATAACCTTCTTATTAGTTGTGTATGTGCCACTACGGCGCCTGTGATTTGGGTCATGACAAAATTGGTATCAGAGCTCTAGGTTCACTAGTCTCACGAGTACAAGGATAATGTTTGGTAGAGTCTGGCGGATAGGTACGATGACGTCCGTACCCATCCTCGGGAGGCTATAAGGCATTTTAGGAACTCTTCACTTCTTTCACTCATATCGTGCTCCCTCATTTGGTTTGGTATCTGGTTGAATCAAATTGGTATCTAGTCGATTCCAATGGGTATCTAGTCGATTCCAATGTGTCTCTAACTCTGGCACTCTATTGGAGTGGATTGTGTGTGGAAATCATGTCCGAAGGTTATTGAGAAAAAATTGAGTATCTGCCTAAGTCTGAAGTTCTGCTCTGTTCTGGTTCAGATGTCCCGCCCCAGCGTGTTTCACCTGCACCTGCGGAGCCATGTCAGTGAATGGTGGGCCGCATAAGCGGGTATCCTAGTGTTATATTGGGTCTACCTCGGGGATCATGGTCTGCCTCGGCAAATTCGTGTTTGTGGTAGAAGTTTCGCTGCAATGAATAATCATGTCATGTCTGTAGTTCGCCTAAGCGAGGTTTTCTCATAGAAGCGAGCCCGCCTTAGCGGAGATCACAAGGCAGAAACTAATGAGGTCTGGCTTCTTCAACCTGTACAATGCAAACTCATACCATGGCATTTCAAAATTAGAGAAAACCACCAAATAAGTTAGATATCTAAGAGTAACCAAATATCTTACAATCATAAAGAGATTGGAAATTAAATACGGGCTACAAATATCCCACTTGCCCAGGCATTCACCAACCCAAGCAACAAAAAAAAAACAAGCAACCAAACAGAAATATCCGAATATCTAACAAAAACCAGAAATTAGAATGTTTGAAATAAAGCCAGACATGGGCAAGAAACCAGTGCTAAAAAGGAGCTCAATCCTGCCTCTTCGAACTCACAACCTCACCACCTCCCTCGATATTGATGTTGTTCCCATCCTCAGCATTGGGCAGGAAGAAGTAGTACTCATCATCATCTTCATCCTCGACCGAAAGTGGATCATTGTGCTCCATTAGTTTAACAGACCGTAAATACCTCCCTACATTTTCACTAGCAGATTGCCCCTAAACTTGTTCCTATTTTCCTTCTTAAAACTTGAGCGGAGCTTTATATGAGCCTTGGCCATATCCTTATACGTAGTCTCCAGATTGCCAATAGAGGTCTTGAGGCCCTTATGTGCATCGAGGTATTATTTCATCTTCTCTGTGGTGAAATAGTTGGCAGAGGCACCCGAGGTACCGGCCTTAGTGGGAGGCCTAGGAAGTTTGGCGATCAAATCTCGAATGTCCTACAACTGAGTACCCATAGCACCAAAAGGCCCCCGTGGCTGCAACTGCGAAGCATCATCAACATCCTTATCGCACTCACTTTCAAATCCACTCTCCTCTTCTTACTCTTAACCAAAGTACCCACTTCCAACACTTTCAAATGATGGAAGGCCGTCGGTAGGACGATCTGACATCCTGCTCTCTAGCACAACTCCGTAATCAGTGATAGAAATATCAGACTCAGCCAATCCTTGATCAGGTAGTCCCTCCACTCCAGGATGATGTGGTAGCCCATATTCACTAGGATATCATCTAGTATGCAAACAATCATCAGAGTGCGAAAGTACGCACAATCAGAAGTGTTGCTCGAGGGACGTACTCTGCGAGTGATGATATTATGCCACATCTTTGCCTCTGCGGTGAAATAATTATTCCGAATTTCGGTTTTCTTGTTGGACCAAGAGACTTTACCCCTATCCTTCTCAGCCACCAGTTGTACGACTAGCCACACCCCATTTCCACAGACATCTTTTGCATCCATCTCCTCCGTAGGGTGATTATGTAGGCCATAATGGGTATTAATAACCTCAACCTCAATTAGTACCATAGTCCCCCGAATTTTTATCACGGGGTCAGGATCCGTTTACCGCACCCACTTCAGATTTGCATAGAACTCCCTCACTTAATCTTTATTAGATTTGCAGGGAGTTTAATCAAAGCAAGTCCAACCCATTCGCTCTAGAAAATCATGAAATTCAGGGATATGCTCAGCCACATTGGTCATATTCATACCCCTCTCCTTCAATAGATTTGTGTCTATCAAGTTAGCATAATACCGGTTCTCACAATCCTTAGATATGAATCGGATAGTGTCATAACCAGTCACGAGTTCCTCATCAATAAGTCCATGGCACGGGCAAGATTTTCGTTCAAGTTTTGGTCCATCTTCTCAAATATATACATGCATTGATCAAATTTGAGTTAGTTTAGTGATAGAGTCATATGTATTATGTTATTATGTTCCTAACGAGCCAAATAAACTAATAAAAATCAACCGGTGCGAAGCTACTATTTTAATGTAATTCTGTTCAGTTTTCGCTTCTGCGGAAGGGGTGTCGCCGGAGCGAAGCCCTCCAACGAAGGAATGTCCACTTCCGCGAGGAATTTGGTATCCTAGCTTGTTCGCTTCGGCGATGGATTCTGGTGCCTTCGTAGACTCACTTCAGCAGAACATGTCCGCCGAAGCAAGGTCGTCATTTCAGACCAAAACCTAATCGGTAATCCAAGAATTTTACCCCTATTTTGACCGAAAAATCCCTCCCTTTGATCTTATGTCAACATGTATGACCTAAAACCCCTATTAATTAACAATTTCACCCGATCTATGGATTTACCCCCGTAGTACCCACCACCCAAAAATTTCAAATATCTCCATACAAAATCTCAACCTACAAGCACGTTTCTACTCGAAATTATGATGCAAATCATGAGTAGTGCAAGTGTACAAGAACTTACCAAGTCTTGGGCGATTTAGTATGGTGAGAACCTTCCTTGCGCCTCGATATGAACACCGTCTTTTGGTTTGGGTCTGGCATGATTTAGGAGTTCGGAAAATAGTGGGTGTAGTGAAGTAGTTTTGTGATAAAGAGAGTGAACTTATGGGGGAGAGTTTGGGGAGTAGTTTCTGAAAGTATGGCGTTTGGGGATAGTGTGGGAAAAGAGGGGGGAATGATCGGTCTTTTGGTGACTCTTGAAATTTGTATACTTTCACTTCCGCGAGTTGTCTTCCGTGCCAGCGAATGTGCAAGAACAGGCAGTAGAACCGCCCATGTGAGGTTTTTTCATTCCCTAATTAACCGCTTTGGCGGTATGTGTTATGCGTGCGCTGGTGTGCCCCATCGCACTAATCTTTTGCCTTTGTGAGTTTTCCTTATTGAAACTTACCCCGTATGCGATGTATTTTGAAACTTTTGTTTCTCTCGATGAGTATTCTGTCCTACCAGGTTTGAAAAGAAATTTACCTTTCGATTCTTATATATCTCTCGTGCGAAGCGCTAGACTACCATCATTCTTTTATACTATATATACCTTGCTAGTACCATACCAAGCCAGTAAAGGTAAAAGATGTTCAATTTCAGTAATACTGATATGAAAATGATGTGGTGTAATGTCTGACGATGTAACCAATGGCACTTGGCCAAGCCCCAAGTCCTCCAGATCTTGTGAGATCTCTTCCCCACAGATCCCCATTCGAGGATGAACTTTTGTTTAATTGGTTTCTGATGTAACAATCCATTCAGTCGTTATACACTTTCCTTTTGATTTCGTATCATATCCCTTGTTCGGGTGCTCACCTATAACTGTTACATATGGAAATTAGGGTAAGGGTAACCCTTAGCTATTTAGAAGGAAACTCGAATAGATTTAGAAATTCTGGAAGTCCATTTTCCGCTCCAGTGAGGTATCACCGCCCAAGCGAGACCTCTCCAGCGAGGTTTTTTTTGCACCGGTGAAGGTGTTGGGTCCGCATCTACTAGAGTTTTCCCGCTGTTGCATTGAGGCGAGGTGTTAAGTGGCTACGCCTCATCGGTATTATTTTCCCCGGGAGCATGACCGCTCCTGCAGAGTCGAGTCCGCAGGAGAGGAATCGTTGTACGTCCAATCTAATTAAATGCCCTAAAAATGTCCCATTTTCAAAAATATTGAACCTCGAAGTTGGGATTGATCTATAGAGTTTTTCTGGGAGTTTGAGCTTGAACTCTCCATTGGAGGTAAATCCTTCATCCCTATTATTTGTATTACATGATTATGGGTCCCTAGAAAGTATATTTTACATTGTATTTCATTCACTTCCGCATTCTCTAAACCTTCTTATAAGTTATTTTAGGATTCGTTTGCCTACCGGGGGTACTGTGTAGGTGCCTTCACGATCCCCGTGATTTGGATCGTAACAATATATATTTGTTTTGGGTTGCTATTATAGACATACATGGTGGCCTTGTCGGCCAACATAGGTATATATATATATATATATATATATATATATATAGAGAGAGAGAGAGAGAGAGAGGTCTTTTGGCTTGATTTCATATCAGGTTGAGACAGTTGTCATTTATAGATTGTTCAGAGTACGGCCTTGTCAGCCTAAGATATTATGAGTAGTTTAAATATTGGCCTTGCCGACCACATTGCTTGTTTGTGTTCCCAGAGCTCACGAGCTATAGATGGTACGCTCGGGGACAAGTAAGGCACTGAGTATCGGCCACGCCTCTCCAGATTTGGGGCATGACATCAAGATATCACTATTTAAACTGAGATGTTATTAGTTTGAATGAAATAACGACTTAATAACTATTGAGCAATTGCAGTAACGACTTAATAATCATTCAATTGAGTTCCTTCCTTTTTATAACTATGCAAAAAAGGTTTATTTATTGTAAATATTAAAATGGATGTCCATCAAGTAACTTGGGAAGCAAGTTACTTGGCCACCAAGCCATTTACCTGGTTACTTGGCCACCAAACATTTTCCTCTTATAAATAGGTGGTTCATTTGTAGAATATGATATATACAATGAAATCTCTTTTAAGCTAAAATTGAATAATATATCAATCGCTCTCTATACTTTTCTTTGGTGTATTTACTTTATAGTTTATTTTATAACATGTTATCAGCACGAGGCTCTGCCATCTAGAGCAAATGCTTTGAAAGCCTTGAAGGTATTGACTTTCTTTTTCTTAATTAATGGCAAATCTTTCTAAACGTAAATTTATGGCCTTGGATATATCCCCCAAAAGCTATCTGTCTTGGGTTCTTGATGCAAAAATTCATCTTGCTGCGATGGATCTGGCAGACACTATCAAAGATAAAAATCAGGCATCAAACCAAGACCGTGCCAAGCCAATGATATTCCTCTGCCATCACTTTGATGAGGGCCTGAAATTGAAATATCTCATTGTTGAAGATCCTCTTATGCTGTGGAATAATTTAAAAGATAGATCTGACCACCTGAAGATGGTCGTGCTTCTACAAGCACATTTTGATTGGATCCATTTGAGGCTACATAATTTTAAATCTATATGTGAGTATAATTCCTCCATATTCAGAATTATTTCTTAGCTGAAATTATGTGGTGAAAATATCACTGATCATGTTATGCTGGAGAAAACATTCTCCACTTTTCCTGCCTCGAGTATGCTCTTGCAGCAACAATACCGAGAGATGAGGTTAAAGAAATATTCTGACCTAATTTCACATATTTTAGTGGCTGAACAACATAATGAACTATTAATAAAGAATCATGAAAATCGATCTACTGGTACTATCTCATTCCCTGAAGTGAATGAGGTAAACTTTCACCAATCAAGGCGTGAAAGAGGTCGTGGGCCAAGTCGTGGTCATGACCGTTGTCGAGGAAGACATTCTAATCATGATTGTCATTCTGCACCAAACAATACCCTTCACCACCACCAGTGTAAAAAGAAGGATGAAAAGCACGAAGCGGTGCAAAAGAAAAATTCAGAAAATAAATGCTACCGATGTGGAGGAAAGAGGCACTGGTCACGTACCTGTCATACACCTGGGGATGGCAATTGGGCGGGGCGGGTGCGGGTACCCCCTCCCCGGCACCCGTACCTGCCAGAAAATTTTATATTCACAACATTCATACCCGCCTAGGCGGGTATATTCCTAAATCGACACCCGCTTCACCACCCAAGTGGATATCCGTCACCCGCCAATACTTGCCTACCATATTTTGTAATCAGTTCATTTGTGATCAATTAGTGATCAACATGATCCCAAAAATTCAAATTCCAAAAATTATTCCAAAAATTTGAGTCAAGAATTAATATTGTCACGGTCTCATTTTCTTTGGGAGAGAGGGAGGAGAATTCTGAATTTTTTCACCATCAGAATTCCCATTTTTTCCACCTCTCCCCCTTACACAGCAAAGAATCAAGAAAACAAAATTTCCAAGAAAACCCAAAAATTATCCACCCAAATAGCTATATATTACAAATGTAGATAAAACCCAGTTATTATTTCAACTATATAAGCTAAAGTCTTTCAACTTTTTCAATTGAACTCCACAAACCCAATAGGTAAAACTTAATAAATGCACAAAAATTGACCTCACCAAGACAACCCCAAAGCACAAAGCAAAGACATCAATATTTCCCAATATTTCTCGATCAACATCTCCTTTAAAGAAAAGACAGAGACGTCGAGGTGGTTCGTGAAAAAAGTTTGTGATTTTTCCTTTAAAGAAAAAGACAGAGACGTCGAGAATGAGAGACGGCGTGAAGGGGTACGAGAGAGAGGGAGGCGTGAATGCGTGAAGGACTGAAGAGGCGTAGGGTTTTGAGTTTTGTTGGAGAATGAGAGACTTGTCGTGACTTATGGGTTGAAGGCACGACTTATGGGCTGCTAATATTTTGGGCTTGGGGCGGGTATAAGGCGGGCGTGTAGGCAGTTGGATGCGGGGCGGGGGAGGCGGGTATGACTTAAATCCACCACCTACCCGCCTACTTGTGATGGGTACATTTTCAATACCCATACCCGCCTACTACCCGCCAAAGTTATACCCATACCCGCCCCAATTGGGACGGGTGCAGTGCGGAAACCACAAAATTATACCCACCTGCCATCCCTTTATATACTTGTCTTTGATGTATTTACTTTATGATTCTTTATTTTATAACATTACTTTGTTTTTTTATTAAATCACTAAAAAATCATTTGGTAAAAGGCTAATTGTGTAAAACAAAGTTCAATATTTGAACTTTTTCAGATGGTCTATATATTTTGGACTAAATAACTTTCATTTTTCCACTTTCTGACACTTCTCCATAACGCATTTGTGACCACTAAGTAACTGGCTAACTGCTTCCTAAAAATTATTCGTGATGGTTTAATAGTTTATAAATAAGGGAATTGATTTGAGTCCTTATGCATAAAAAATCCGTCTAAAATACTACGAGATATTCTGAGTGTTCGGAAGACTCACCGGAGGAGTTAGAGGAAAGTCGATGCCGGCGTCGATACGGTTCCATAACAATGGCTAGAGGTGTTGGGATCCACCCCATGTGGAAAAGAAACAAGCATCTTCTCCCATGTGAAAGGAAAATGATGGATCATGATGGCCACATGTGGTCTACCCATGTGAAAGGAAAGCCAACATGTGCAATTTGTCTCCCAAAATTTTCAGATTTTCTCCTATAAATAGGAGCCTTCCCCCTTCATATTTTCCACACCAAAACAAACACAATACATATAATAAGTTGTATAGAGAGTTCCTACAAAATAGGAAGAAATATTTTGTAGAGAGATTGTGAGATTACCACACTAGTGAATGTGAGAGTTTTGTGTATTACTCAAGTATTTGTCAAAACTTGAGAACATATTGTATACTCATTATTATTGTTATAGTGGAATGTTTATCGTAGTTATTTTTCCACGAGATAATTCTTGGCTTGTATTTAGTATTTTATTTACTATTCACGAAATACTATTTACATTGGAATATATTCAGAAATACTGAGTATGCTCTGTGATTGCAGCTATGTATGATCTTTCACATCAGAAAAGTATTTCGGGGTGTTCATCCTATTTTTCGCTAATATTAATCATGAAGGGAAATTTGAGTACTCTCATTTTATTCCCAACAAGTGGTATCAGTGCAACCAGGTTGCAGAGGTGGATTAAAAATAGAGGAGTCATCGTCGTTTGGTGGTATGTTTAAATTGAACGGTTCAAATTACACAATTTGAAAACCAAACATGTTGGATCTTCTCTACTGTAAGGATCTTTATATGCCCTTACATGATGATGAATCCAAACCAAAAGAAATAACTGATGCTGACCGGAAAATCCTGCACAGAAAAACTGTGGGTTACATCTGGCGCTTCATTGAGCACAATATCTTCCATCATTTTGCTAATGAGGAAAAGGTTGTTGTTCTTTGCAAGAAACTAGAAGCTATGTTTGAGAGGGAAAATGCCTTAAACAAAGCTTCTATCATCAGAAGAATTGTTCGATTGCGATATATGGATGGTGCCAACATGACGGAGCACCTAAATACATATCAGGGTCTTATCAACCAATCCATCAATATGAAGATTTTTACTATTGATGATGAAGTAGTAGCTTTATTGCTACTCAGTTCGTTGCCAAATAGCTGAGACACTCTTGTGGTGTCAATCAGCAACTCGGCTCCAGACGGAGCACTGACCTTGCAAACGGTCAAATATTGTCTTCTTAATGAAGAGTCCAAAAGAAAAGAGCAAAATCATTCTTCTGAGTCAAAGGCGAAGGTTGCTGAAAATAATGATCGAGGGAGAAGTAAAATTAAAAATTGGCAACATGCGAGAGACAAATCCAGGGGGAAGTCTAAGCCTAAAAAAGACTTCAAATGTCATTATTGCGGTGGTCCAAATCACTATGAGAGAGACTGCAGAAAGAAGAAAAGAGATCAAAATCGTGGAAATAATGAAAACACGGAGAAAGACACGACAGTAGCTGGAGCTGATGGCGATATCATCATGGTTTGCGATGATGTCCTTATGAGTATGTCATGCCAACAAACGGACTGGATCATATATTTGGGTGCATCCTATCACATTAAACCATATCATGATATGTTTGCATCCTACACTGGTGGTAGCTTTGGAAATGTCAGAATGGACAACCAATGTGTGACTGAAGTTGTTGGTATATGAGACATTGTCATGCTTACTAATACAGGATGTAAGCTTATCTTAAAAGATGTTCGACATGTTCCTGATATCAGACTCAACATTATTTTTGTTGGCAAGATCGACGATGATGGATACACCAACCACTTCGGCGAAGCAAAGTGGAAGCTCATCAAAGGCTCCCTTATTGCATCAAGAGGTAGAAAACAAAATTCTCTCTACTTGATGCATGCAAAGTTGTCCAATGGAGAGGTGAATACAGTCTCTAAAACTTCCTCCATTGAGTTATGGCACAAAAGACTCGGACATTTGAGCCAGAAAGGCTTAGAAATTTAGTCCAGAAGAAACCTCATTCCTGAAGTAAAAGGTGAACACTTGGATACCTGTGTTGATTGTCTAGCCGGAAAACAACATAGAGTTGCGTTCAAAAGCTTCTCTCCCTCAAGAAGAGCTCAGCCTCTTGATTTGGTGCACACAGATCTGTGCTACATGAAAGACAAAACTCTTGGTGGTGCATTGTACTTCGTCACTTTCATTGACAATTTTTTTAGATAAGTCTGGTGTTTTGCGTTGAAAACCAAAGACCACTGAAGTGTGTTCGTGCAGACAACGTCGGTGAATACCAAGGCCCGTTTGAGCAACACTGCAAGAACCATGGTATTAAGCTTGAGAAGAGCGTCCCAAAGATCCCTCAATATAATGGCGTGGCAGAAAGGATGAACAAAACAATATGTGAAAGAATCCTATACATGGTATCGCACTCCAAATTGTCAAAATCCTTTTGGGGTGAAGCTACGAGGCTCTGCAGTTGATTTGATCAACCTTTCTCCATCAACTCATCTGGGCAGTGACATCCCAAATAGAGTATGATCAGGGAAAGACGTTTCTTATAAATACTTAAGAGTATTTGGCTGCAAGACTTTCGTACATATTCCAAAAGACAAAAGATCCAAGCTTGATGACAAAACCAAACCATGTATCTTCTTGGGTTATGGCTATGAAGAGTTCGGCTATAGATTATGGGATCCAGTTAACATGAAGGTTGTCAGAAGTAGGGATGTTGTATTCCTTAAAGATCAATTTTCTGATAAAGCCAAAAAGAAACCTGAATATAATTCAGAAGCTCATGTCAACTTAGATCCAGTTCCTTCACCAACAGTCCAGGATTACAGAGGAGATACCCAATCGGAGCGTGATGATACGGTTGATGATGAAGCAGGTGACAATCAGAATCCACCTGCACAAGATGATGTCCCTCCAGTTAGAAGGTCGGCCAGAGAAAGACAACCTTCTACCAAATATAGCCCACATGAATATGTGATGCTCATTGATGAAGGAGAGCCACAAAGTTTTGCAGAAGCCATGGCACATAACTAACAAGAAAAGTGGTCAAAAGCCATGAAGGATGAGATGAACTCCTTAGAAGAAAACTACACCTACGACTTAGTGAAGTTGCCAGCTGGAAAGAGACCACTGAAAAATAAGTGGGTCTACAAGCTGAAGTATGATGAACATAGCTTACAACCAAGGTAAAAGGCGAGGCTAGTTGTGAAGGGTTTCAGTTAGAAGAAGGGTGTAGATTATGAAGAGATTTTCTCACCAGTGGTGAAGATGACTTCAATCAGAGTTGTTCTCGCGATTGCTGCCAGTTTAGATCTGTAGATTGAACAACTTGATGCGAAGACGACATTCCTGCATGGATATTTAGACAAAGAAATCTACATGGAGCAACCTGAAGGTTTCGAAGTCAAAGGGAAAGAGAACCTAATATGCAGGTTGAAGAAGAGCTTGTATGGATTGAAACAAGCTCCTCGACAATGGTACATGAAGTTTGAGTCCTTCATGTCAACCCATGGCTACAACAGAAATACCTCATATCATTGTGTTTTCATCAAAAAGTTCATAAAAGGTGATTTTATCATACTATTACTCTACGTCGATGACATGTTGATTGTAGGCCATGAGGTCAACAAGATTGAAAAGCTGAAGAAAGAGCTAAGCAAGTCTTTTACGCTGAAAGACTTAGGCTCAGCTAAGCAAATCCTTGGAATGGAGATCTTCAGGGATAGGAAAGTAAGAAGCTTTGGTTATCTCAAGAACAGTACATTGAGAAAGTTCTTTAAAGGTTCAATATGAGCAAGTCAAAGTCACTCAACACTCCACTTGCGGGTCACATGAAACTCAGCTTAGCGCAGTGCCCCACAAGTAAGATAGACAAGAAAGAGATGCAAAAGATACCATATGCTTCTGTAGTGGGTAGTCTAATGTATACTATGGTATGCACTGGACCTGATATAGCTCTTGCAGTTGGTGTGGTTAGTCGTTTTCTTTCCAATCTAGGAAAGGAACATTGGGCAACAGTGAAATGGATATTACGATATCTTAGAGGAACTTCTAAATCTCGTCTGAAGTTTGGTGATAATCATATCCTACTGGAAGGATATATAGATGCAAATATGGCTGGCGATGTTGATTCTAGGAAATCCACATCTGGATACCTAATGAGACTTGCAGGGGGAGCTATCTCGTGGCAATCTAAACTTCAAAAATGCGCTGCATTATCCACAACGGAAGTTGAGTACATAGCCGTGACTGAAGCTTGCAAAGAGGTGTTGTGGTTAAAGAAGTTTCTACTAGAGTTGGGCTTGAAGTAAAAGAATTACGTGTTTTACTGCGATAGTCAAAGCGCAATTCCCTTTAGTAAGAATTCGAGTTTTCACTCAAGATCAAAGCACATTGATGTAAGATATCATTGGATTCGAGATGCACTTGAAAGAAAATTAATGCATGTCGAGAAGATCCACACCGATGAAAATGGTGTCGATATGTTTACCAAGTTCTTATCCCGAGATAAGTTTAAGATCTGCAAACGTAAAGCAGGTCTAGTTGAATCTCCACATGTGGTGGAGGGGGATAATTGTTGGGGTCCACCCCATGTGAAAAAGAAACAAGCATCTTCTCCCATGTGAAAGGGAAATGATGGATCATGATGGCCACATGTGGTCTACCCACGTGAAAGGAAAGCTAACATGTACAATTTGTTTCCCAAAATTTTCAGATTTTCTCCTATAAATAGGAGTCTTCCCCCTTCATATCTTTCACACCAAAACAAACACAATACATACAATAAGTTGTATAAAGAGTTCCTACAAATAGGAAGAAATATTTTGTAGAGAGATTGTGAGATTACCACACTAGTGAGTGTGAGAGTTTTGAGTGTATTCCTTAAGTATTTGTTAAAAGTTGAGAAGATATTATATACCAATTATTATTGTTATAGTGGAAGGTTTACCGTGGTTATTTTTCTACGAGATAATTTTTGACTTGTATTTAGTATTTTATTTACTATTCACGAAATACTATTTACATTGGAATATATCCATAAATATTGGGTATGCTCTGTGATTAAAGTTGTATATAATCTTTCACATCAGAAAAGTATTTCGGAGTGTCCATCCTATTTTTCGCTAATATTAATCCTGAAGGGGAATTGGAGTACTCTCCTTTTATTCCCAACAAGAGGTACGTTGATCAATTATTTAGCTTCGATTTCTCTCTATATATGTTTCAGCATTCTTAAATTGTATCTAATGTCTTACATTTAGTAACAGAGCATTCTTTTTAGCCTCTGCCTTGTCGATTTTTGGAATTTGCTAAAATTGTTCGATATGGGTCCTAAGTTTCAGATCTGTTTTTGAACCTTTTCCGAAGCAACTAATGACAGAAATCATATGAAAAAACGATTTTTAGATGTGATTTTCAGTTTCTGAAATGATAAAAACAAAACAGGTGAAAACTGGGTCGCAAAGTTGTATTTTCTTAAGGAATAACTTTTGATCTCTTCTATATTATAAAAGAAAGGTGACAAACACTGTCAAATGTTTTTTCGAGAAAAGGAGATTTTATCTCCTGTAGCCGACACGACAAGACCTTTTTAGATATTGAGAATTGTGTTTACGTATTTATCATCCTTTGAATTTTGGTTTGTTTTATTAAAGTTTCTTAAGTTTCACAGTTGTGAAAAACTTTACAGCTCTTTGCTATCTTATATGGATTTTCATTTTGTAATGTTAAATTTAAGAAATTTTAATTATGTTTATGCGCTTAAATTATTAAGTTTGTTGTATGTATACTGTGGATTTTGCATACAATTATTTATAAATAATATTAAGTACATAAAACTGAAATTTTATTGCATAATTTTTAGCAATAATACTTGAATAAAATTTTAGATTTAATGTCTAGTGATTCATATAATTTTATTTAATTAAGATTTAGCCACAACAACCTTGATTAAATAAAATGATATTTATGTTTAGGATCACATAAGGAAATTATAGACATTAAAACAACTAATGGTTAAGTGATCTATAATTTTATTTAATTGAATATTAGCCACAACATCTTTGATTGAATAAGATATTAAAGTTAAAGATCATATAAGAAATCTTAGACATTGAAATTGTGATTAATTATGCATGATATAATAACTTAAGAATCTTTATTATTGAGTTGCATAATTAGTTAGGATAAATTATTAAATATTTTTCATAATTACCCATAGGGATTATGAATGAGGGTTTAATAGTTTTATCGTGAAGATAGAATACCATGCTAGTAAATTGATAATTCTGTCGTAAAGAATGGATCTAATTGATTAAAAATTTAGCTCACATATATTTTTTATGTCAGTAGATTCATTTAATATTATTTGCCTCAAATTTCTTAAGCGTGTTATGTATGTATATTTTCTGCAGGTACGCGACCTGCAAATATCTCTGATATTTATTATATTCCCGAACTGAATGGTGAGAACTATAAGCTCTTCTCCTTCACTTAGGATGCATGGACATTAATTATGCTATTAGAAAATATGAACCACCTATAAATGAATTCAACACTGTAGCTAAGATTGCTCTTCGTGAACAATGGGAGCGCTTTAACAATTTGAGTATTTTGTTCATATAGACCGAAATCTCTGCTGGTATTCGTGGTTTCATCGAATAGTATAATAATGTCAATGCATTACTGAAGGCTATTGATGAACAATTTGAGACTTCAGATAAGGCACTTGCCAACACCCTGATTATGAAATTCTCATCAATGAGGCTCACCAACATGAGAGGTGTGCGTGAGCACATCATGAAAATGTGAGACTTAGTGGCTCAATAAAAGACTCTTGAAGTTGAAATGTCTGAAACTTTTCTTGTGCACTATATTTTGAACTCTTTTCCTCTACAACATGACCCCTTTAAGATTTTCTATAATACACATAAGGATAAATGGTCTGTTAATGAACTTATGGCCATGTATGTTCAAGAGGAGTATCAATTGCTGATGAAAATAGGAGAAAGCACATTAATGGCTACTCAAGAAAAGAAAAAACACCACTTGAACTTGAACCTGATATAAAAAAAGAATCCAAGTGTCGCTTCTGTAGAAAGAAGGGGCACATAAAGAAGAATTGTATCATGTATAAAAATGGCTTGAGAAGGAATGCACTTCAATATCTTTCGTATGCTATGAAACTAATATGACTAATGTTAATCATAAAACGTGGTGGATTGTGTCTGCTTCTACAATTTATATTACGTATTCATTACAGGAGTTAAGAAACCTGTAGAAGCCAGTGGGAGTTAGCGAAGCATTTACTCTGAAAATAAGATGCAGTCGTGTGTGGAGTCTATTGGGACATGCACTTTAGTTCTAAGTATTGGGTTCATTTTAGAGTTAGAAAAGACCTTTAATTTTCCTATTTTTTCTAGAAATTTAATTTCAGTTTCAAGACTTGTAGCTTTGGGATTTCCTTTTTAGAAGGTTATTCTAATTGTAGTATTGTATTAATCTCCCTTGAGGAGCCTTACACACACACACTATATATATATATATATATATATATATATATATATATATATATATATATATATAGTGTGTGTGTGTGTGTGTATACAATGTGGAATCCTAATACAAAAGGTATAATTATCATAATTATACAACACTAATAATTACAAAATATATGGTGAATATTCTTCTAATATTCACTAATACACCCCCTCAGTCAGAGCGGGAGGAGGCCGGACGCTTAGACTGGATATGAAGTCGAGGAATAGCTGTCTAGGTAGTCCTTTAGTGAATATATCCGCATACTGATATGAAGAGGGAACATGCAATACCTTAACATATCCGATAGCAATCTTCTCACGAACAAAGTGTATATCCATCTCAATATGTTTGGTTCGCTGATGCTGAACCGGATTGTGAGATAAATAAACAACATATATGTTATCACAATAGACTATAGGCGTTTTACGCATAGGACAGTGAAGCTCCAAAAGTAGATTTTAGAGCCAACATATCTCAACAACAACATTGGCAACGCCTCTGTACTCGTGCAGACTATCAAACTAGATTATCACCTAAGAATACACAATAGCCGAAGGTGGAGCGTCGCGTGTCCGGACAACCTGCCCAATCTGCATCCGTATATGATAGTAACCTGGTAGGTGCAGAGGGGTATAAATGTGATTCATGATCAAGTGTACCCGTAATGTATTAGATGATATGCTTAAGGACAGTAAAATGAGGCTTTTTGGGGCATGCATAAACAGACACACCTGCTGAACAACATAAGCAATATCATGCATGGTGAATGTGAGATACTGTAGTGCACTTGCAAGACTCCTGTAAAGTGTGGGATCGGACATCAGATTACCATCAACAACATTAAGCTTTGATTTAGTGTCAACTGGAGTGGACATACTCTTGCAGTTTTCCATTTTAACCTCGTGTACTATCTCCTCTGCATACTTACGTTGACATAGAAACATAGAGTCTGCAGATCTAGTCATTGATATCCCTAACAAATAACTCATCTTTCCCAAGTTGGTCATGGCAAATTCGGTTTTAAGCAATGCAATTATCTCATTTTTAACAAATCAGATGAGACAGTAAGCACAATGTCATCCACATATAACAATAAATAAGCGATGATGTTACCTCAATGAAAAATGAAGAGATAATTATCACACTTGCTACACACAAACCCAATCCGCATAAGATACTGTGCAAAACGATCATACCATTCTCTAGGGGCTTGTTTCAAACCATAAAGTGACTTACGGAGACGACATACATACTGAGGGCCTGCTAGATGGAAAAAACCAAGCGGTTGGTGCATGTAAATAGTTTCTTTTAAATCCCCATGTAAGAACACATTTTTCACATCAAGCTGATGAATGAGTCAATGCTTACCCATAGCAATACTCAGAATCGTGCGAATGGTAGCCGGTTATCAACCGAACTGAATGTCTCACCACAATTAATACCCTCATGCTGATTAGTGTCATTAGCCACAAGTCTCGCCTTATATATCTCTAAGTCACCACTGTCTCTGAATTTGTGACAAAAAATCCACATGCATCGGATCATATTCACCCCCTCCGGTCTTGGAACCAAATCCCAAGTATGCTATTTCGTTAAAGCATTAAATTCATCACACATGGCCGCATTCTAATTAGGGTCTTGTTTGGATAATTTTGGGTTTTTAGGAATTGGGGATATGGTTTGGATAGATAGGTTGAAGTGGACCTTTGGTTTAAAAATCCCGTGTTGGGCACGGGTTTCCATGTGGTGTGTGAGGGCAGGGGTTAGGAGGGTAGTTTGATATATTGTCAGGTCGGTGTCGGGTGTACAGCTGGGTCGAGCGGTGAGGTAGGGTACTAGTTCTATAGTGACGGTGTTCGATGCTGGGTTTAGGGACAACAATATCGGGGCAGTGTTGTCGGGTTGTGATGCTGGGTTTGTGAAGGATGACGATCTGAGTAGATCAACGTCGACTGGGTGTCCTGGAGACATTACCGGTGACGAGAAGATGGTGGGTGGAGGTTGTGGGTTCTATGATGGGGCGAGGAGGTTTTGGGTTCGGGAACTATGTTGGGTCGGGGTGGCCTGTACAGTGGTTGGGTGAGGGTGTCCGATTGTACTGCTAATGGCTGGTGGTGATGCTACTGGGTTTACCAGGAGATAATACCGGTGGAGAGGAGATGAGACATCAAGATGGGGAAGAGAGGTGGTGGCTGACTGATTGCTGATTGGAGGAGAGGTAACCAGCGACGACTGTGACTGTTCGGGGGAACTGCGGGTGGTGGCAGCGGCATGAGGCAGTGACGATGACTGGGTAGTAGTGGTGGTACCAGCGGAGAACTGATCACCGATAGTGGCAGTGATGGGAGGTGGCGACGGCAGAGTGCTGACTGCTTCCAGAACAATGGTAAGCTTGGTGGACAAGCGGTGATGTGTCCGAATCATCAAGAAATTTGTAATCAGTGACTCAAAATCTTTGAATGTTGTCAAACAGGAAAACATACTCGATAAAAGTGATGTGGCGTGAGATTATGATTTTGTCAGTGGATAGTTCATAGCACATGTACCCCCTATGGTTCGATGGGAAGCCTAGGAAGGCGTACAAGGTAGATCTGGGTGCCAATTTGTGGGAGGACGTGGATGTCTGATTTGGGTAACACAAACAATCGAAAATTCTAAGATGGTCATAGGTAGGGACTCGACGGTAGAGAATTTCGGTGGGTGTCCTAATTTGAATCGCATAGGTAGGTAAAATGTTGAGAATGTGTTCTACCTTTTTAGTGCATATACCCAAAAAGTATAGGGGAGAAACACATGAAAAATGAGGGTACGAATCATATTATTAATTGTTCAAAGAATTCTTTGTACTTTTCCATTTTGAGGGGAGGTATGGGGGCACGAGAAATGAAATATCATGCCATTAGCCGCACAAAATTTATGAAATAGGGAATTATTGAACTCACGACCACTATCACATGAAACGATTTTATGTCTTTTTCAAATTGTGTTTTAACCATTGTACGAAACTCAACAAATTTGGAGAACACTTGAGATTTGAGTTTGAGTGGATAAACCCAAAGAAAATGAGAGAAATCATCCAAAAATACCAAATAATATTTATGACCTAAGTTGCTAGTTATGAAAGATGTCCATAAATCAGCGTGAATAATATCAAAGGAAGAGAAAGTAGTAGTCATAGAAGTCATAAATGGTAGTCTAACGTGTTTCCCTAACTGACAAGATGAGCAACTATGAGAAAGATTCCCTTTGTTACATTGGATTAAATTTTGGGTTTCTAAGAAAATAAAAAACACGAGAACCCGGATGACCAAGTCTACTATGCCATGTTGAGGGAGATATGATTGTTAAAATGGTGGGAGGAGTAACAAGGGCATTTAGAGATGTGGGAGGGTGGACACTAGCAATGGACGCAGATAGGAAAGGATATAGGTCCCCCTCACTATTGCATCTTGTAAGTAGTTTCCCGGTACGGAGGTCCGTTACAGAAAATCCAAACGGGTCAAAGTTAATTGAGACAGAATTATCGGTGGTAAATTTTCTAACAGAGATTAGGTTTTTGATGATGTTTGGGGCATAAAGGACATTTTAAGAGAGAAGTAGGGATGCGGTGTAAGGGTGTGGCCGAATTCTTGAATTGTAATGCGATGACCATTACCGACCATAATAGATTGTGGAGTTTGTAACTTGTGCAGTTGAGGAATATTACCAGAATTGTTGGTGAGATGAGATGTGGCGCCCGTATCCATATACCACGCATTATCGGGCAGTTGATGGGTCAAAGTGCAAAAAACCTGGAATAATTTGGCTTGGGCTGGACTGATAGGCCCCGGGATGTTGGGCCTGTCGGATATGGCCTAGTGGAGCCGAGCCCATACTGCTGGGCCACTATATGGCTGTAGGGGATTGGGCCTGGTGACAAAGGCCCAGTCTGCCGTTGTGCTCCTGTTGTGTCCAGAAAAACCGACTTGGTAGTGTTTCGCCATGAGGGTTGCCGGAAAGAAATTTTTAGGGGTTCGGGGAGGTTGAGGGCACTCTATATGAGAGGTGTAACCACGTATACCGATGGTATACAACCTGCTGGAGAAATAGAGACGTATAAGAGGTTGTATATCAGAGGTACATCAGCGTATACTGATGGTATATTAGCGTATACTGATTGTATATCGCTGGATTCGATGCCGGAAAAAAATATAGGGGGGGGGGCGCTGATTCAAGATTTAGGTAGGGAGGAAATTTTAGCTCTTGATACCTTGTAGAATTGTATTAATCTCCCTTGGGGAGCCTTTCTCATTAATACAATATATATAGTGTGTACAATGTGGAATCCTAATACAAAAGGGATCCTATAATTACCATAATTATACAACACTAATAATTACAAATATATGATGAATATTCTACTAATATTCACTAATACTAATCTATTTTATAAATCTAAACTTGTTGAAAATGATACATTTTCTTATGATATTTTCTCTCTTAATTTATAAAATGATTCCACTCGTAGTGTTATGCATGTCCAAGTTGATATCAAACGATGAGTTATGAATGAAAGTTTATCTATTTTACGGCATCGAAGATTGGGACATATATCTATAGATAGAATTAAGAGGTTAGTAAATGATGGAGTACTTACTACTTCTAATTTTACTGATTTTAGTACTTGTGGTGGACTGCATTAAAGGCAAGCATACTAACAAGTCAAAGAAATATGCCAAGAGGAGTTCCACCATGTTAGAAATCATACATTCAGATACAGGTTGTCCAGACATGAACTCATATGGTCATAAATACTTTATCACCTTTATAGATTATTACTCACGATATATGGATCTCTACATGCTTTATAATAAATGCAAAGCATATCAAAGAAGCCTTTAAACGTTTTCAAGGCTGAAGTCGAGAAATAATGGAGAAAGCAAATCAAGATTGCGAGGACTGATAGAGATGGTGAGTATTACGGTAGATACATTGAAGATGGTAAAAAAACAAGATGCATTTGCGAAGTTCTTTAAGAAAATGGAGTTGCTTCCCAATACATTATGCTTGGTTCTCCATGCCAAAATGGTGTAGCAGAAAGAAGAAATCAAACTTTATTGGATATAGTGCATAGTATGCTACGTAGCTCTAAGCTACCTAAGTCCTTGTGGATCGAAACTCTTAAGACGATAGTGTATATATTAAACCGAGTTCCAACCAAGATTGTGCCAAATACACCTTTTGAGCTGTTCAGAGGTTAAAACCAAGTTTGACACATATACGCGTATGGGGATGACCGTCTGAAGTTAGAATCTACAACCCACAAGAAAAAAAACTAAATCTTAGCGAATATTTCATTGGATGTGCCGAAATGTCTAAGGCATACAAATTATGTTGTCCATCTAATAGCACTAGAATTGTGGAATCAAGATATGTAAACTTTCTGGAGAATGACTTAATTAGTGGGAGCGATCAATTTCAGAATATAATTTTTGTAAGCGATCGACCTTACAATTCAAGTGAAATATTGATTATTATACATAAAACACCACTCAAGTATAATTGGGTGTTGAACAATCAATCAATGAGATTACACATGTTGTTGAAAATTTTGCGGTAGATCAAGTTGTTCAAGATATTTCAGAAATTATAGAACAACAAATTGAACAACATGATCCTCAGAAAAATATTGGCACAACATTAAGGAGATCTTCTAGATAAAGAAAATTATCAATTCCTAGTGACTATGTTGTGTATCTGCAAGAATCTGACACTAGAGTCAAAATTGATCCTGAGCTTTTTTCACAAGCCATGAGTTGTAAAGAGTCAGAATTTTGGTACAATGCCATGAAAGGAGATGAATTCCATGAAAAGTAATGAAGTTTGGGATCTTGTCGAGTTGCCTAATGGTGTAAAAGTCATTGGATGTAAATGAGTATTTAAAACTAAAAGGATCTCATCGGGAATATAGAAAGATATAAAGCAAGACTTGTCACTAAAGGAGTCCTTCCAAAGGAATCGATTATACAGAGACTTTTTCTCCTGTATTTAAGCAGGATTTCTTACGCATCATATTGGCATCAGTAACCCATTTTGACTTAGAATTGTAATAAATGGATGTGAAAATCTCATTTCTCAATGGTGATCTAGAGGAAGAAGTTTAGATGAAATAACTTGAAAGATTCTCCTCTAATAATGGTGAGCACTTGGTATACAAGTTGAAGAAATTCATATATGGATTAAAACAAGCCTCCCGTAAATGGTATTTAAGATTTCATAATGTTATCTCTGCATTTGACTTTGTTGAGAATATCATGGATCACTGTATTTATCGGACCATCATTGGAAGTAGAAATTATTTCTTGGTTCTATATGTGGATGATATCTTGCTTGCCTCCAATGATAAGAGAAACTACATGAAATTAAACAATTTCTTTCTAAGAATTTTGATATGAAAGACATGGGTGATGTGTCTTATGTTATTGGCATTAAGATTCATCGAGATAGACATCAAGGTACCTTAGGTCTATCTCAAGAAGCCTATATCAATAAAACTCTAGAGAGATTTCGGATGAAAGATTGTTCACCAAGTGAAGCTCCTATTGTGAAGGGTGACATGTTTAATTTGACTAAGTACCGAAAAAACGATCTTGAAATAGAACGAATGAAGGATATTCCATATGCTTCTGTTTTTGGAAGCTTGATGTATGCTCAGGTTTGTAGAAAACCTGATATTGCATTTGTTGTTGGAATATTGGAAAGATATCAAAGTAACCCAGGTCTTGACCATTGGAGAGCTGCAAAGGAAGTCTTAAGATATATTTAAGGGACAAAAGACTACATACTTATGTACAAAAGATCAGGTGATTTGAAAGTCATTGGCTATTCTGATTGACTTTGTTGGCTGTGTTGATTCATGAAAATCAACTTCAGGATACATTTTTATGTTAGCCGGTGGAGCTATATCTTCGAGGAGTGCCAAACATATTCTGATTGCTACTTTCACCATAAAGGCTGAATTCGTTTTTTGTTTTGAGGTTACCTCACATGGTGTATGATTGAAGAGTTTCATTTATGGGCTCAGAATTGTCGACTCTATCTCTAAGCCATTATGGTTATATTGTGATAATTCAGTTGTTGTCTTTATGGCTTAGAATAACAAAAGTGGTAGTCGAAGCAAGCATATCGACATCAAGTATCTAGCGATAAGTGAACGTGTTAAAGATAAGAAAGCTGTAATCATGTTGTAACACGATAGTACTGAAGTGATGTTAGCTGATCCTTTAACTAAAGGCATGCCACCACAAAAATTTAAGGATCATGTAGTCACAATGTGACTTAGTTTCACTATGCAAAATTTCGTTGTAATAAAGAATATTGTTGAAACTCTATTTTATATGATATTTTTCGTATTTGTCACTGTGTGCACATTCAGTTTATTCTGAGAAATATCGTTAAAGTATGAACCTAGAATAAACATTTGGTTTATTCATTAAGTAATATGGGCTAAGGCTTAGAGCATAATGCAATGTGATGCATGGAAGATACTACTCGCTCTTAGAGAAATTATCTCCATAATTTATGTATTATAATTCTCTCTAAATATTATAATAATGAGCATTGTGTATACGGATAAAGTTGGAGAATGTAAACCAAAGTTCAATATTTGATCTTCTTTAGATGGTCTATATATTTTAGACCAAATAACTTCCATTTCCCACTTTCTGAAACTGCTCCCTAATCCATGTGGAGCCACTAAATAACTGGCTAATTGTTTTCCAAAAACTGTTCTTGATAGTCAAATAGTTTATAAATATGGGTATCGGTTAGGTCTCTAAACACAGAAAATCACTTTCTAAAAGACTACACCATTTAGTGAGATATTTTGAGTGTTTAGAAGACTCATCAGAAGTTAGATGAAAGTCGACGTTGACAACGATTCCATAACAATGGCTGGTGGTATATCGATTAATTATTCCGCTGCAATTTCGCTTTTTATGTGATTCGACATTGTTAAATTGTATAGAATGTCTTACAAATTTGTGTAAGGCAGTATTTTTAATATAGTTACAAGTTTTAATTTTCACTTTGACATGTATTTCTTCTTGGCATAGTCAGATTTAAGGAAATTAGATCCGTGGGTTGTGACATACGTCATGCAAAGTCTTACCGACCTTAAATCGTAAAAGAAACTATGTTTCCAATAAAAATGGAAAAAAGAAGAATACATAAAGGAAAAATTCAATCGTGGGTTGCAAGTTGTAGCAAATAACAACGTTATCATAGTCCACATTATGTAAATATCTGCCAAGTTAATTGCTCGCATAGACAAAGAAACTCTTACTATGTATGGAAAAAAAGATTTGTTTTTATTTTATTATTGTTATTTGAGTCATTTTCATCTAATGGTTCTTTTGAGTGACAACCTCTTGTTATTTTACAAAATACTCTAAATTAGTGTATTTAGTACGATAAAATCATTTACCAGGAAGCATTTTTTTCAAAGGAAAGAAGGGGAGCCTTGAAGCAACGGTAAAGTTATCTCCGTGTGATCTATAAGTCACGGGTTCGAGCTGTGGAAGTAGCCACTAATACTTGCATTAGGTAAGGATGTCTATATCATATTCCTTGGTGTGCGACCCTTTACTAGACCATGCGTGAACATGAGATGCTTTGTGCATCGGGCTGCCTTTTATTTTTCAAGGGAAACAATTCAAACATTTTGTAAAAAGCATATGTCAAAGAGAACCAAGGAACAAATATCAATCTATGGAATGATAGGTGGTTATCTTCCAAGCAAACCCTCAGGGAAACAATTCAGGAACCCCTTCTAAAACATGAATACAAGCTAAACCTTAACTCTATATTGATTAACAATTCTTGGAATCTCAAACAACTTTTCCTTCATCCTCACTGAGGATCTGTAATAAAATTTTCAATACCTACATCCCCTTCTCACAAAATGATGAAGACCATCCCTATTGGAGTAATTCAGAGGATGGAACTTTCACTATCAAAAATGCTTACACCCTTTCCAATCCCTGATTGCAATAGATACTATCCTACCATCCCCTGCAAACATCTGGATATGGAAGCTCAAAACTACAAAGAAAATACAATTCTTCTTATTCTATTCCATAGAAGCCTCCCAACAGCTTCCCTACTTCACAATAGAAGCATCATTCACTCAAACCTCTGTAAACACTGCAACATCATAGAAGATGTCCCTCACATATTCCTCCATTGCCCAAAAATTAACAATATTTGGACATCTATGGGAATATCCACACCCCAGGATAACAACTTCTATAAATGGTTACAACTACAGTACAACTCCACAAATACTATTCTACTACCAAACAGACTAACCATCCCCCTCCACACTAAGTGCCATACATAGTCTGGAGCATTTGGAAGAACAGAAACCATAATGTCTTTGAAAATGCACAAACTCTTACTGATATCAACCAAGCTTGCAATCAAGCATTGGAATTCCACCACCTGGCGCAAAACACCAACCCTCCGACCCCTAAAATTAAAATAGACATTAAATGGGAAGAACCTCCTCCAACCAACTTTAAGCTTAATAGTGATGGTGCTTTCAACAACAAAGGAGGAGCAGGAGGAGTCATAAGAGATGACACAGGATGATGGATACAGGGGTTTGCCGCGAGGATACTTGCGCATTCTTCACGACATGCAGAAATACAAGCCCTGCTTAAAGGCCTAGAGCCTTCACTAAAAGCATGTTTCCCCTCATAGTGGAAACAGACGCGCAGGTACTAGCAACATCCTTAAGCAAAGGTACGACAGCTTTGCTTAACAGAAATCTGCTCTATGATTGCTGGTTCCTTCTCCAGGAAATCGGATGTCCTCAGATAAGGCACATCTACATGGAAGCAAACTCGGTGGCACACAAGCTGGCTGAAATGGGATCCAAGTTTGATGACCAAATGATGGGAGAGTCATATTTTTGGGATTCTCCCTCTAGCTCTGTTATTTCAATCATAAACAAAGACACTTTAGGGATAGTATGGTTTAGATCTATCCCAACAATGCAAATTGCGAGATAGCATCGTTTAGATTATCCCATGTATGTTTCGTTCAAACTCTTTCGTTTATTAGTTATAAAATCTTCGTTCAGCAAAAAAAAAAATTACTGTCGCACCAAAAGCTCTTTTGAATATTTTTATTTTTTCACCACGAGCTATCTTTCTTGCAAATGGCTAATGCTGGTAATCTTGAACATGCAGTTTTTGGAATAAAATCATATAGACCGACAGTCATTTTCACCTCTTTCACTGTCTAGTATAAGTGCTCTCATTCATCCTCTTGAAATTTATGTGAGTTCCACCAATATAATAACAGTGAAATCAAGCACTCAATCGGTCTAAGCAAGTGAGTTCAGAATTTAAATTGTTCTAATACCATATTGAAATGTATGGCTCGTCGATCAAAAAGTTTAAGCAAATGTTTTTGTTTATTCTATATCTGCAACAGAATCGCTTCTCACAAACCCAAGTCATCTAGATTCTTTACTTCAGAGTACGTTCATTATATATGGTTTGCATTTTTGGAATTTTAAGACTTAAGATCATCATTTACCACCCCTCAATCAGCTGTTATTGGAGATAATCTACAGTTTATACAGTCTAGAAGTGTCTGTCTTTAGAATTCATTGTAATAGACTGAATAAATAGTCTAATTCAAAATCTAGATTCCCACTTAGATATTTACAGTTTAAAAATGTCCAAGACTTTGACCCAATAAACAACTCTATTTATTTACTGAATCACTTTAAAGAGGAGTCCAGAAGGGTAGGCTGTTATACACTTCTCTATACGAGGGATGAGGGATGGGAGGGAAGATTAAGAAACATATCATATATATAACTAAATTTATAGAAGAAATTAAAGTTTAAACAAATAGATTGGATTCAGGTTACTATACAAATTCAGGTCCAATAGAAGTAGTGAAATCCAACTAGAAGTTAGTGCTCTGTTGACTGTCAAACCTCAAGTCTCTAATCATTGGGGGAAACCACCTTACTTTGAAAGTAGCCCAAAGAAGGGATTTGTGAGGGCAGAGTGCAAAACCATGCCAGCTGATCTCAGTACCGCCATATCGACCTTGTCTCTGTGCAAGACCAAAAACTCACCTCCTCCAACTCTTTCAAACCCGCAGAGTTCTAGAAACTGCACGCCTTCTTTGAAAATCCCAACTCTAGCCTGCCATCCACGAGGAGTGAAGTAACATTAACGCAAATCCATAATCCACTAGATCCAAGCAACAGGAAATGACATCATTTGAAATTGGCTAAGTTACAAATACAAGCTATCTCGACTTTAACCAGATTTCTGATTCATAATTTCGGCCCTTGTCACACAATTAAGAACGCGATACTCGAACATATATTTCTGAAAACAGCAGATTACATTCTTCATTGCTAAAAGTACAGTGAGTGGAAGCAGAGAAACACACAAGAAGCCAATACAATAACACATCATTTTACACTTATTGATAAGTAACACATCATACCTATACTTAAGAAAGAAGGAGAATGATTCTGAGAAACTACGGCTCACATGGATGAAATGACCAAGATTATATTGAATGAAGCTTAAGATCCTATATACCTCTACCCCGTTACAACGACCAAAACTTAACCAATGCCCCACCATCAGATATACATGCAAAAAAACTATGGAGAGAAAAGGAGGGGCAGGGTGAGAGCTCCTGCTCCCAGCCTCTCCTCATAATGATGATTTTGCTTTCACCTTACAATATGAGAAAATGGATTTTTGTCTTTCAGCATGTGCTTAAAAAGTATTCACCTGGAAAGCTGGATTACTAAGCCGAATCTTCCTGAACTTTACTTCATCAGCATTGCTAACGATGTTCCTCACATAAACTAACAGAGCTTTGAAGGCCCGTTGCACTTTCGCATCCTCCTCCTGAAACATATGAACATTAACATGGTTTTGGAAGCTGATATCTGATAATTCAGTGTAACTTGATATTTTACTACGCATATACTGTTACAATTACTCTCCTGAACAACCCGTAGCAAACAGAAGGGAAGAAGCTCAAAGCTTGTTTGCATAGACTTGTAAGAGACTGGAAACTTATTGAGAACTAAATAGTGAAACAGAAGAGACAATGAAATCAGATACCTCGTGTTGACGCCTGAGAGATCTTAAGCATTCCATCAAAACCTCTTTCTTTGTAGCTAAGTTATCAGATAATGCGGCAGAATCAACTTTCAAAGGATTCTGAGTTGTGATTTTAAAGAGAAGAATTAAAACCAGTCAAACGAATGAATCCAATCAATTTAGGAACCGTCAACACAATTGCAAAGCAATATACCTTTGTTTCTTCCTCTGAGGTATTAATGGATTTTGAAGATGTAGAGCTATTCAAAGACAAACCAAGCCTAGCCCTCCTTTCTGCCTGTCAGCACATTAACTCACAACTTATCCCAGTCCAAACAAGATCTGAAGTTGGGGATATATGATGCTTAACTAAAATACAGAACTAAGGTCCATATATAGCAGACCAATATGCAATAGTAGCAGTTTACACGAAAAATAGAGTAGACTACATTTATTCAAATTGATGAATAAATATAACATATAACGGCATGACAAAATTTTCGTGATATCTATAGCTGCATTTGCACTAGTAAATACCTAAACTTACTAAAAGATGCAGCTACAGCACATATCTGCATCTACCAATCAGGATAGTGCTGTTTGGACAAGTACCGACAAAACTTGACTAACAGTTACAAGTAATACCATGTCCTGCTGAAGCTTTTGACGAATTCTTTCCCTTGCCCTTCTCTCCTCCTCTTTTTCGGTCTTCCGCTGTGCTTCAAAACTGAAACGCGGGCAAAGTGCAGAAACCTAAAATAAGAATTTTTGTCACACTAAGCACAAGGTATTTTTATAACGTAACATAGCTTCAACGTAGAAACACACTGTTTCCTCTCATTTTCCTCTGCCATTCGCTTTGTTGCAAATAGTTCTTTGCCTGCACGTATCCTTTCCTACAAATAAAATGAAACATTTAACATTTTGATAAGTAGAACACCTCCACATATAATAGCTGAACATTAATAGCATGTGAGACCATACACACTAAGTTCAAGTATAAACATTTGACAGAACAAGCAGAAGCTGGAAATCCCAAAAGAAAAAGTAGAACAATAGCAACGCGCTCCAGGTTACTAGTTTAGTTTCAATCCTAGATATGTGGGGGTTTTGGATCAGTGCATTTTTCCAAATAATCTCTATAGGTACTGCCTGAAATCATTCCATAATTGCTTCAAGGCTAGGACTTCATGGATTTACATCTTTGCATTACCATTAGTTAGTGAAACATGTTTTTAGTTGGTTGACACTAGTCAATCATTGGAATCTAAAGTTTAAAGTTGATCCAAATAAGTAGGAAGCAATTTCTGGAAGACGATGCCATCTCTCGAATAGTGAGCCTAGAATCCCTGCACCAGTTTGCATTCACTTGTTCACGTTGAAAATTATTCAAATCATGCATCAAAAATTCATCACATCATTAAGATCTCTCACATACAACATATTGACAATGAACTTTCTGCATTGAATCAGAACTTACACTGGAGAAAGTTCTCAAGAAAATAGGAATATACTCCATACCTTCTCCCTTTCCTTTTCCAGTTTTTTCTCTTCCTCTTCTCTCCTCTTGCGTGCCCGCTCCCTATAAAAGCAGAATTTTCATTCACCAAAAGCATCAGAAAGGAAAATTTTAATAATAAAAGACTGAAAAAAAACCATAAGTTAATCACAGCGAAGCAGTTTCGAAATGTAAAGAAGAGGCAAGGAGATAATTCTTCCAATGACAGTTTCCAGTTTTTGGATTAAACACGAAACTTCCTCAAGAAACTTTAATGTAAAATCAAACCTTAGCTCTTGTGCTTTCAACTTTGCTTGTTCCGAATCGGAAGTAGTAGGAGTTTCAATAATGTCGACTGGAACCTGTATGCAACTCTCTTGTTAGAACTTTTAGGATTAAATTGCACAATAGGACAGATATAAAAGATAGGAAACATGAAAATTAAACATCAAAGATCACTTGGCCTTAAAGGGGAACTCCTGTCTCAAAGAGACTTAAAAAGCTTTAAGTAAATGGAAAGCCTAAGAACAAAGAAACAGATGATGCAAAATCAGATACTCCCCATCTCTTCTATTTAGTGAATTTGCATAAACACGAGGTCGAGAAAAATGCTTTTCTCCACCCCCTAAACAAACAAATATTGGATTTGGCAGGCATTTGAGAGACCATATGATGCAGGAAGGAGGGGTGCTTTTTTTCAAAGAACGCTTTTTTCAAAAGCATGGTCACAATTTTTCTATGGCAAAAGTACTGTTTACCTTACTTTTCATGGATATTCATGTGAAACCATAGCAGCAGTACATTAGCATCCTCTTAGGATTTAGCCTTCAGTCAGGTGGTTACTTATCCTCTCATAGTTGTTCCATGACTTACGTTTTTTTTCTGATTAAGTAAAAATATTTTCATTCATAAACATAGTCAAAAATTTGGTTGTATACAAGAGGTATAACAAAAGTTAAAGAATCTACAAAAATATAGGATTCTCTACAAACTCCACCCAATCTTCTATACAACAAGGAATTGATGGGTGCACTAGAAGAAAATAAGACATTAGAGACTGCTCCTCAACTGAAAAAACCTCGACTTTACCCCTTCAAAAGCTCTCCTATTTCTCTCTGCAAACCACATTAACACGAGTGGAACCACATTCCATGCCCTGAGTCTTCTTCTCCTTCTCGCGCTCTTCCAGCTGAAATCAAATCTTTCACAGATTTTGGCATTGTCCACGAAGTGCCAAACCACCTAAACAAATCCCATCATAACCTCATGGTAACCCACAATGAAGAAGAAAATGATCCACGTCTTCGCCCACCTCCTTACACATGTAACACCAACTAACACACACAACCTTATGCTTTTTAAGATTTTTCGCCGTCAAGATCACCCCTCTAGCTGCTAGTCAGGTGAAAAAACACACATTCCTCGGCACCTTTGGTATCCATATTGCATTACATTCTCCTCCCTCACCAAAAGTTTCTCATAAAAGGACTTAATAGAGAACACCCCATTATTCCCCAATCCCACCACAAAGCATCGGGATTATCAACCGAAGTGACTTGCCAATGAAGTAGAGCTCAACAATTTTTGAAACTTAGTCACCTCCCAATCGTGGAAGTCCCTTCTAAATCTCAAGTTCCAAAAATCTCTCCTCCTTGTGTCCCCCTAATTTGTTGGATTGTCAAGTCTCTTTGGCAAGATATTTTGTACATGCTTCGAAATTCTATCTTTCAAAAGGTTGTTCCCACAACAACTGTCTCCAAAAATTTAACTCTCCTCCCGTGTCTTACCTTGTATGAGATACTTTCACTAAAATTATCCCATCCCTTCAGCCTCCACAAACCACAACCACAACCAAAAGGCATAGTGACATCTCTAGTTCTCCATCCCCCTTCCATTACCCTATATTTATCAACAATCACCCCCTCCAAAAAGCTTGTATCTCCACCCCGAATCTCCCAAAACCTTTTACCCAACAAAGCTCAGTCGAAAACTTTTAAATCTTTAATTCCAAGACCATCCCATTTTTTAAAAGATGTGACAGTCTTCCACCACACCAAACAAAAACATGAAATACGTAGGGATGCTCGATAACGTGCTCTTAATGAGCACTTCCTTTCCTCATTTTGACAAATGTTCCACAGACTCGTGTTATTATATTCCTCTTAAAGTGCTTTCTTAATTGACAAAAAATAAGAATCCTAGATTGTTTAGAATTATAGAACTTAGAGACCTTTTCTTAACATAGAATTAGAATTAACTTTTTAACGTTTCTACCTTTATAATAAAGCTATTTTTACCTTTTTCAAGAACTTCTCGTATTTGCTAAAATTAGTTGCTTTCCTCGATTTTCCTCCGGAAACTGGGCTTCAGCATGAGTATTACCGCTTGTTACCCTCTCCTATCTCATTACTATGAATCAGATACTATGCCAATGCAATATTGTACTCAAAATATGAAAAACCAAACTCATATAGAACAATAGGTTAGCCGAGGGTCTATCGGAAACAACCTCTCTACCTCCCAAGGTAGAGGTAAGGTCTGCGTACAACCTACCTTCCCAAGACCCCACTTGTGGAATTACACTGGGTATGTTGTTGTTGTATATAGAACAGTAGGATGTAGCAATTCTGTGGTTTGATACAACAATAACAACAACAACTGCACATTGCACATAAATCCTAGTCTAGTTTGGATAAGATATGTGAATCCTCATTATCCATTTGGCTCCGTTTGAACCCGTTTTACTCCAATATTCAATAAGTTAAGCTCCCTAACATTAGAAGTTCTCCATTTTTCTACTGACATACAAATTGTTTAACAACAACATGCCAGTGAAATCCCACATCGTGGGTCCGGGGAGGGTAGATTGTACACAGACCTTACCTCTACCTTATTAGGTAGAGCGGCTGTTTCTGAGAGACCCTCTGCTCAAGACAATCATATGCACAAGCAAAAACAAGAGAAAACAGTCAGATCCGGTCAAGAAATTTAAAGCAATTTACAGCAATATGAAAATGCTGGTATCAAATGCGAATACGCACTGATAGCGCATTCTGAAAAAAAGAAAAGAAAGCAGTAACTAACACATAGCAGGGCCTATAAAGCAGTACTACGCCTATTCGTATGATATGCTAAGCAGACCTACAGTAATAACTACCTGTCTGTACGCGTTAAGTAGGACTACGCTCGACTACCTACTACCCTTCTACCCTAATCCGTGTCCTTCACAGCCCCCTATCTAAGGTCATGTCCTCAGTAAGTTGCACTTGTGCCATATCCCGTTTAATCATCTCTCCCCAATATTTCTTCGGCCTACCTCTACCCCTCTTGAACCCGTCCATAGCCAACCTCTCATACCTTTGTACTGGGGCATTTGTATTTCTCCTCTGCACATGCTCAAACCATCTCAGCCTCGCTTCCCGCATCTTATCCTCAACCGAGGCCACTCTCACTCTGTCCCGAATATCCTCATTTTTAATCCTATCCCTCCTTATATGCCCACACATCCATCTCACCATCCTCATCTCCGCTACTCTCATCTTTTGGATGTGTGACGTCTTGGACCAAAATCTAAACTTAGCAACATAACTAAGACTTAATCTAACTAGTCGGTATTACCTATACGCAATTTTTTCTTCCATTGTGTTCTATTTCTCACTAAATATGCATGGACAACAAAATTGTAGGTCTTTTGAAAATTGCCTTCCACGTGGCTCTATAGCGTCTTCAAAAGATAAGTGTCACTAAGGTTAATTACACCTCTTAAATGTTATTAGGCACCATCTCATTTTTTCAAAAATGTGTTGGCTAAAATTAAATCACAAGCTAAGACAATCGACAGAATAGCCTTTCCTACTTCATTCCTAGTACCATAACCATATTCCCATGTATTTGGTCGAAACAATTGGGAGAAGAAAGAGAAATTACACTGAGCGTAAAAGCCAAATTAGCATATCTTGCTAGAAATGGTCAATTATTAAGTTTCTAATTTTATAAACATGACTAGAATTCTAAGCACCCTTGGGTCAAAGGCATGCATGACAACCACACACTGTTAAACAAAGTTGAAAGGAACTTTTAAAACATAAGAAACTTTAACTTGATACACATATATAGTAATTATTCACAGTTTATAAATTTGGTGGATCCTATTTTTGAAAACAAAAGGTTAAAATTTTGCAAATTGGAAACATATTTAGGAACAAATCACATAGTATTAAAAAAATTGACAAAAAATTAAACATTAAAAATTACAGTAGATATTAAAAACAAATTGACTTAGCTTATTAGAATTTAGGAACTAATTTCACTTGAAATTTAAAATTCTCAAACAACATTTATTTCTCACTCTCATACCTATTCTGCCAAAATTTTCACCATATTAGTTTTAGAGACACCATTAATGTATCTGATGTAGAATGTTCTTCTTAGTTTTGACAATAAAATTTGGAAAGCTCCAGTTAATCATCTCCAATCAGCACTAGCCACTAGAGCTTAATTCACCATCTACCTTAGGTATCAAGAGAAGTGGAAAAAAATTCCAACGTACTTAACTATACCTCTCTCAAATACCTCATCCATACTTATAGTGATGACTCGCTCTTCTTTCAAGATGCACAAATTTGCATACTGTTGCAAGTTGCAACTTCGTCCTGAATGGATGTCCAAATCTTACAACCAACTGAAGGCGAAACTATTACTAAAAGTGCACTTGGAACTTACAATTAAACTAATCTAAATCTGCACTTATTCTCATCTTAGAAGTGACTATCCAAATCACAAATTAAATTATCAAATTAACCAGGAACACTGATGTGCAAGGTAAAGAAAGGCAAGCGTCATTCATCGGTGTTAAGCTACATACCATGGACATCTCATCAATGTCTGCATCATTCTCATGATCAATAATCCAATTTACTGCAGCCTCAAGGCTTGAATTACCTGAAAGAAGTAATGATTTGCAATCATAAAAGTGGAGAGCTCAGTTAACTGCAAAAGGTAGCATATAAAAGATAAAACAGTAGGTTAATGCTTTAATGCTAGTAAATAGATCAACTCTCTTTTTCTTCTTCGAGGGTTGGGATCGGGGTGGGGTGGAGGCAAGAACACCAAAGGAAGAAAACTGGGACCAGCTATCTAGAGTGATAACTTCCAAGGTAGTGATAATGAGCTTGAAGCTGAGCTTTCATGCATAAAGAGTTTGGGACACATTGAAGATATGTGGAAGGAAGATTTGAAGGCTCAAAGCATGCTCAAATGGAGGTTCGAGGCCACATTTTGCAAAGACGACCAAAGGATAATTGACGACATTTGTAATTAGTATTAGCTATCATGGCCATATTTGTAATTAGTCTTAGCTACTATAGATAGCAACTTTAGTGTTCATTTCCTTGGCTAGTTTTGGATGAATAGAGGATTATACTCCTTTGGTGGGTGTTTAGAGATTATCCCCTTGTATCTCTTTAGTTGAACCTTTTCGGATTCATCCCTAGTATGGATTCCATGTATGATCTCATTCCCCCCCTCCTCCCCCCCCCCCCCCCTCCCCCCCCCCCATGTTATTTTAATGATTAAATGCTCGTTTAATTGTTAGATTATCCGTTCTTTCTTCTAATTTCTTTTATCCCAAATCTAATTTCTATTGGTATCCTTTTAATCATATCTAGTTCTTAATTTCTTTGTTACAATTCCTTGTTATTGCATTTTGATTGTTATCATAGACAACTATGTCTATGTGTCGGCAATATTTCTAGGACTGCAAGGCAACGTCAAGATTTGAGGCCAACTTAGAGATTATAGGAAGAGTGCAGAAATGCGTAAAACAACTGGAAATTTTGCAATTTATAAATGGCGCAACAGTTGAATTGGTACAAGTACTTGTACGGTTTTTAAAGCCGGCCCTCCAACTTCTGTTTTTCCCATTTAAAAACATCTACTCGATAGAGCCACACATAACAAAACCCCCAACAGAGCGTGTATCCCAATTGCGCTGACATAAATAACATGTCAGTAGAATCTACTAAACCTCTTTGTTGCTCTTGAAGGTTGCAACATAGAAGAACTACAGTCAGATAAAATCACTTGGGACAGCTCAAAAGATGGTAAGTTCACCGTCAAAGCAGGCTACAGTATATTTGTGCACAAAATGGAAGGATAGAAGATTGAGCATATCCTCTACAGAGTGGTGTTTAGACCAACTTTATTGTATGGAGCAAAGTGTTGGCCAGTCAAGAACGCCCACGTCCAAAAGATGAATGTAGCAGAGATGAGGATGCTCCGATGTGTGGGCATACTAGGAGAGATATGATTACGAACGAAGTTATTCAGGGTAAGGGGGGAGTCGCCTCTGTTGCGGACAAAATGAGGGAAGCTAGACCGAGATGGTTCGGACATGTGAAAAGGAGGTGTGAGGATGTGCCAGTAAGGAGGTGTGAGAGGTTGGCTATCGCAGGAGTTAAGAGAGTTAGAGGTAAACTGAAGAAGAACTGGGGGAGGTGATTAGATAAGATATGACACAGCTTCAGCTTACTTAGGACATGACCCTAGATAGAAAGGTGTGGAGGTTGAGAATTAGGGTAGAAGGGTATTAGATAGCCGACTAATGTCGCATTGTAGGTGGGAGAGGTTGGGGCTAGCCCCCTCTCCACGTATCCAGTAGTATTATTTAGTAATCACGTAGTTGTCTATTCTTTGGTGTGTATCACTACCTATTGCGCATTTGCTTCTTGCTATTTTGCTGTCATATTTTTTGCGCCTGCGTCGAATTCCTTTTCCTTTATTTTCCTTTTCTTTTCTTTTATTTTCCTTTTCTTTCTTTTCTTTTCTTTCATTTTGAGCCGAGGGTCTTTCGGAAACAACCTCTCTGCCCACAAAGGTAGAGGTAAGGTCTGCTTACATTCTACCCTCCCAGACCCACTTGTGGGATTACACTGGGTATGTTGTTGTTGTTGTAGAAGATTGAGCATATACGGAGGACTAGATTACCTATCAAGGTGATTTGCTTCACCTGGACAACATTCAATGAAGCCTGTCTGACACAAGATAACCTCAGTCGAAAAAACATTCAGCTTGTCAACAGATACTACATGTGCCTCCAAAGCTCAGAGAGTACTAGTCACCTCTTTCTTCATTGCACAACTGCAACAGACATTTGGAGCCTTTTGTATTCTATTTTGGACTAAGTTGGGTAATGCCACAGTCAACTAAAGAAGCTTATGAATGCTGATATTTTTGGAGAGTTGATAAGGCCATGAAAAGGATCAGGAAAATGATTCCAACAATTATTTTTTGATGTATTTGAACATAGAGGAATCATAGACGTTTTAATGGAATCTCAACCCCTACACACTGCCAGAAAGCTAGATGTTTAGCCAGCTTTTTAGATGAAGCATCCTAACCCCTATAAATAGTACTCATAATTTTTTGGACTCGTTAGCTCTCTGGTCTTAGCACAGTTAACTCATGTATTGGAGCTAACTACTGGTCTACTACAACTCTTTTGTACTTATTGCATCTCCGTGATGGCTTATTAATGAAACCGTCTTTCATAAAAAAAATCTGTGAAACGTGTCCTTTACATCTCAAAGATATGAAATAGAATCATGGAGAGAATGTTCGTACAAAAATCAAAATACACGATAAAACTAATTAGTTAATGTAGCAGCATAAACTGATTTGTGGAGCTACATCGAAAATGGAAAATTTGAGCAACTTTCCTATACAAAGCTGGAATGTTTTAGTCAGATTGAATTAACCACCATATTGCCTAAAAGTTTTAACTATTCCAGAAGCAAAGGTATGTTATAATTGTCTCCTGAACTTTTTAAGTGAATATACGAGCAAATCTTTTCCTGTAATATATCTAATACCAGAAAGATGAACATACCCGAAGAACAAAGAGCCTTGGTGGCTTGAGCCTCAGAAAATCCCATTGCTTCGAGTTCATTTACCAAGATTCTGTTAATGTCAGAAGCATCCATTTCTGATTGTCGATATAAATTATCTCAAAATCAGCAATATTAAACCGCTTCTGCAAAACAAATATTTTTCAACAAGGTATTTAATATATGGAGAGTAGGCAGCTTAACTTAGAACTATATACTCCTTAGTCCTTATATGTATATACTTTTTCCATTTCTTTAATATGATACTGGACACTAACCAATCAGAAAAAGAAACAAAATCAGAATAATGTATGTAGAGCGGCAATATAGAGGCCTTTTTGTGCATTCGTCCCTCCTGATTTTTCTTTATTTTATGTGGGAAGAAATCAAGAAGATCAAGTTTTATACTTCAGAATATATTCAAAGATGCCTAATAGCATAAAATCCCTCCTGAATATAAATGCTTATGTAGAAGCACTTGCTAGTGACAAGTGGGACTCTGCATGTGAACGGTAGCAAGATTTCACATTTAAGATGCAATGTTAATATAGTTTGCTTTGATTTATTTCCTAAATGGCAGAGGGTGTTGTGCGCGGAAGCAATAAATACCAATAAATAACGGTATAGGATATATCAAAACGGTACAGCAAAACACACAAAATTACGTGGTTCGGCAATTTGCCAACTTCCACGGGAGGCAGTAGATATTATTAAACAGAGTAGGAAATATACAGAGTACAGATATAGATTTCTCACTAATAATATCTCTTAAGTGTTTCCCAAAGTGTTTCCCCAATACTCACATATACTCTCTTGTACAGAATGAGTATTTTCTCTCTTTCTCCCAACTTATAGCTCTCTCTTTTTCTGATTTTGGGATGATATAACTATACATTTTCTCATCTATTTATAGATGAGGAAATGCCCCCTCTCCTCCATGTACAATGCATGAAGACATGCACATAAGTCTTCAATGGTGGATGGCCTAACTCTTGGCTACCAACTTCAACAAAGATGGCTTGACATTTGAGTCAATATTCAACAATCTCCACCTTGGCGAAATGTTCATAACCCTGCCTCCAAACGCGCCCTAGGCGCTCTAAGCTCGAGAGATGTTGATCAAGTTCAGACAGTGTTGAAACTTGATCCCGGTAACCACTTTTGTAAGCATATCTGCAGGGTTATTTGCAGTCCCGACTTTCTGAAGAATAACATTCCCTTCATCGATGATTTCCCAAATAAAATGAAATCGAACATCGATGTGCTTTGTGCGACCGTTATGGACTTGGTTCTTTGCCAAACAAATGGCACTCTGGCTGTCGCAGAAAATTTTCACGTTCTTCTGAACAATGCCCAAATCCTTGGTCAACCCGAGAAGCCAGATAGCTTCTTTGAATGTTTCAGTTACAGCCATATACTCTACCTCTGTAGTAGACAAAGCTACAGTTGACTGCAATGTTGATCTCCAACATCCTGGTCCTCCTGCCATTGTGGACACATAACTAGGTGCTTACAATCAATCTTGTCTCTCTCAAACTTCAAACCAATATCCACAGTACCATGGATGTACCGTAGAATCCACATCACTGCTTGCTAGTGTTCTTTACCGGGGTTGTGCATGTAGCGACTCACCATACTAACAACATGTGAAATATCAAGTCTGGTGCATCCCATTGCATACATCAGGGCACCAACGACATTTGCATATGGAACACGCTCCATTTGCTTCTTCTCATCGGCGGTGCTGGGTGACATCTTTGCACTTAACTGAAAATGAGGAGCAAGCGGTGTACTTACTGGTTTGGTCTTCTCATTGATGTCAAACCTCTGAAGTACTTTCTTCAGATACTGAGTCTGTGTCAGACAGACTGTGCTTGAAACTCTATCTCTTGTGATCTCCGTCCCAATAATCTTCTTAGCTTCTCCAAGATCTTTCATTTCAAATTCTGAACTTAGCAGAGCCTTCAATCTGTTGATCTCCACCTTGCTCTTAGATGCAATCAGCATATCATCAACATATAAGAGCAAATAAATGAAAGTACCATTTCGGAGTTTCCGAAAATACACACAGTGGTCAAACTGGCTGCGGGTATACTTCTGTTCTCTAATGAAGCTATCAAAACGCGTGTACCATTGTCGCGGTGACTGCTTCAAACCATTCAGTGACTTGCTCAGCTTGCAAGCCTAATTCTGACATCCTGGAACTTTGAAGCCATTAGGTTGAGACATGTAGATCTCTTCGTTCAAAGTGCCATGGAGAAATGCAGTTTTGACATCAAGTTGAGCTAACTCGAGATCAAATTGTGCTACCAAAGCCAATAGTATCCGAATAGATAAATGCTTAATAACAGGTGAGAATACCTCATTGTAATCTATTCCTTCTTTCTGAGCATAACCTTTTGCTACCAGTCTGGCTTTGTGTCGGATGTTGTCTTTACCAGGTACACCTTCTTTCTTGGCATAAACCCATTTGCAGCCAATAGCTTTCTTTCCTTTGGGAATTTGAACCAAATCCCAAGTCTGATTCTGGTGTAGAGACTTCATCTCTTCGTCCATCGCCATCTTCCACTTCACCTTGTCAACACTCTGCACGGCTTCTCTGTAAGTGCATGGGACATCATCATCAATTACTGGAAGTGTGAATGCTACCGTGTTTGTGTATCTGGTAGGCTTTCTAATCTCCCTTCTCGGTCGAGTAGTGGCAATAGATTCTGGTTGCTGATTGATTGGTGGTGATGCTGAGGGAACCTCCACCTCAACTGAGATCTCTTCTTATGATCTTTACTTTCACCATGATCTGTAATCGGAATAGGTTTTTCTGGTGTCTCAAGCTCCACTTTAGAAAGAGCATTTGGATTCTCATTCTCCTTCTCTGAAGTTGTCTGTCTCAGCATAATAGACTCGTCAAATGTGACGTCTCGGCTCAAGATAATCTTCTTGGATTCACCACACCAAAGTTTGAATCCTTTAACTCATTCACTAAAGCCTAAGAAGACAGCTTTCTTTGTTCTAGGATCTAGTTTGAATTCTCTGACATGAAAATATGCAGGACATCCAAATATTCGTAAGGAATCATAATCAGAAACAGGTTGTCCAAACCATACCTCTTTAGGAATCTTCCCATCTAGTGCAGTCGCAGGAAGTCTGTTGACTATATGGGTTGCATATGACAAGGCCTCAGCCCAAAATGCCTTACTCAGTTTGGATTGAGATAACATACAACGAACTTTCTCAACCAAAGTACAATTCATCTGTTCGACCACTCCATTTTGCTGCGGCGTACAGGGAACTGAAAATGCCTGATTATCCCTTCATCTTGGCAAACTTGTATGAAAGGATCTGATTTGTATTCACCACCATTGTCAGATCTGAGTCTCCTGATTTTCCTGCCTGTCTTAGTCTCGATATATTCTTAAAGATATCCAAAACTTCATCTTTGTGACGCATAGTGTATACCCAAACATATCTAGAGAAATCATCGATGAATGTTACAAACCACCGTTTACCTCCTAGTGAAGCATTCTGGGAAGGTCCCCAGACATTTGTGTGGATGTAATCCAAAGTTCCCTTAGTGCGATGAACATCAGTACCGAACTTGACCCTTGTTTGCTTTACCCGTACACAGTGTTCACAGAAATCAAACTTTCCGGTCTTGGCACCTTTCAGTAGACCTTGCTTCACTAAGCCTTGCAAAGCGTTCTCTCCAGCATGCCCTAAGCGCATGTGCCAAAGGCGTGAAACATCGGTTGTCTTCTCTCCAGAACTGCTAGAGACAGCTGATCTTCCTATAACGGTACTCCCATCTAGGAAGTATAGATTCGCCTTTCTGGTACCTTTCATCGCTACAAATGCACCTCGTACAACTTTCAAGACTCCATTTTCCAATTTACCTTGTAACCATCAGAATCTAGAACACCTAAAGAAATAAGGTTTTTCTTTAGATCAGGAATGTACCTCACATTCGTACGTCGTCTGATTGTTCCATCGTGCATCTTCAGTCGTACTGTTCCAATCCCTTTTGTCTGACAGGCATTGTCGTTGCCCATAAGCACAACTCCATCGTCGAGTTCATCAAAACTCGATAACCAATGTCTGTTCGGACACATATGATAGGAACATCCGGAATCAAGGATCCTTTGTCTGAATATGTGTCTGATGATGAAACTGTGAAGGCTAATTCTTCTTCATCAACCTTCTGTGCAACATTTGCAGTTGACTTATCCTTGTTGGGACAATCTTTCTTCCAGTGCCCTTTCTGGTGACAATAGGCACACTCATCATTCGCAAGATGTCTTCTTGATGACTCTCCTCTGGACTTGGATCTGGATCAACCCCTATTATTCGATCCATCGGATTTGTTGTTCCACCCGCCTTTGGCTGCAGTCAGTGCTTCTGGTGTTGAGTCTCTGTGATCATGTTTATCCTTCTTCCGGTACTCATTATTCACCAAAGCATTAGAAACATCTATAAACTTAACCTCATCTTTACCATATAACAGAGTTGTGGTTAAATGGTCATAGCTTTCAGGTAAAGAATTCAGCAACAATAATGCTTTATCTTCATCAATAATTTCGATATCTAAATTTTGCAGATCAACCAAAATTTTATTGAAATTATCTAAATGCTCAATCATAGGGGTACCTTTCTTAACTGGAAATGAAAAAGTTTCTTCTTCAGGTAGAGTCAGTTCTCTACCATTTTTGTCATGTACTTGTCCTCTAGCTTCTTCCAGAGGACTGCGGCCACAATTTTTTTCATGACAAAATACTTCTGGTCTTTTCCCAAACATAATCGAATGGTGCCACAAGCTTGACGGTTGACATAACTCCAATCTTCATTGGAATAATCTTCTGGCCTGGTTTCCAAGGCAATATCAGATCCTTATCGGAAAAGAAGATCTAACACTTCACATTGCCACATGCCAAAGTTATTGGTGCCGTCGAATTTCTCCACCTCAAACTTTGCAAGGGATAACATGGTTCTTCTTCCAGAACCACTTGGTTCGCCAGATCTTCTCAGGTCATGATGTTCTCCTTTAGAACTTTCGATATCAACTTGTGCACCTTTCTCGGTCTCTCTGTCATCAGCCATAAGTGCAAACAGATAACAGACTAGATGATTCCCAGGAAAGACTGTAAAAAATATCGCGGTCCTATCAATACAGGATAGATCCAGACAGTTTCCTAGACAGAACCACCTCTCTAAGCAAGTTCCCAGGAAAGACTGGAGGTCACAGACGGACCACTTAAATTCCAACCTCCTTAGACAGAACTTTGAACTTATAACTTGAGACAATGTTTTTTTTTATTCAAATTTTGATACCTTATTTGGAAAAAAATTGAATCCGGAACGGTCCAATTTGTTAGGACTCGGTCTGACTCGGTTGAAAACGGGTGAAAAACGGACCAACTCGGTCCAAAAAACACTGCTGGCTGAGTTGACTCGCTGGTCAATGGTCAACGAAAGTCAACCGCTCGGTCAACGACTCGGACAGCTCGGTCAAACGGCTTGGGCGGGTTACTGGCAGCAACACTTCGGCGGCTCATGGCGGTGCGTCCGACCTCTGATTGAGCTTATTCTTGCGGTGTTGGATTCGTCTTGTCGAGAGCTTCAATTTGATATATAATCCCTCTATATTTGGCTCTGATACCAATTTGTTGTGTGCGGAAGCAATAAATACCAATAAATAACGGTATAGGATATATCAAAGCGGTACAACAAAACTCACAGAATTACGTGGTTCGGTAATTTGCCTACTTCCACAGGAGGCAGTAGATATTATTAAACATAGTAGGAAATATACAGATATAGATTTCCCACTAATAATATTTCTCAGGTGTTTCCCAAAGTGTTTCCCCAATACTCACATATACTCACTTATACAGAATGAGTATTTTCTCTCTTTCTCCCAACATATAGCTCTCTTTTTCTGATTTTGGGATGATATGATTATACATTTTCTCATCTATTTATAGATGAGGAAATGCCCCCTCTCCTCCATGTACAATGCATGAAGACATGCACATAAGTCTTCAATGGTGGATGGCCTAACTCTTGGCTACCAACTTCAACAAAAGGGGCTTGACATTTGAGTCAATATTCAACAGAGGGGTCATTGCTCTTACGTTTGTGTAGTGTATACAACTCTTTAGTCACTATCACAAGTGCATCAATCTTATAATCATAGTATAAAGTCATTTCGATTGTGCTTTATATAGTGAGAACCATCATAAGCATTGTCCACATAATGCCTAAGGAATAACAACAACAAGAAACAGTAATGTAAAATTTATTTAATATGAGATGGGGAAAAGGAAAAAACAGTATCCCACATGTATTGGCATCAAATGGGTGTGGAAATATAAATGGAAGAGGGTCATAAACAAATGTTTACTGTCAAATACTAGTTACTGATTTAATATATATAACGAGCCTACAAGTAAATAGTCCATATAATAATATGATTCCATCGATTTACTCCTAAAAACAAGTTGATGTTATCCATATGAATCATCTATATCCATTCCGCTATATTCGGGCCCATTTCATTCCAATACTAATTAATTTGTACAAAAAGATGTCAAGCTCTGCTAAAGAAAAAGAATTCAATTCAATGTACAGTAATCAATAAACTATGAGAAGGATGCATAGGAAGATGAGGCTACAACTGGTTTACCGGATCAAAATGCCTGAAGAGAACCTGTTTGGCCATAAAAATTATTCATTTTTTTTGGAATAATTTCACTTTATTTGAAAATCAGTGTCTGGCCATGAAATTTCAAACCCAACTTGAAGTTGTATTACAAATTTGGAAAACAGCTTATAACCTTTTTTCCAACTCAATTTTCACTTTGAAGTTATACTTCATTTTGTAAAGAATGTGTGTTGGGCCTAACTTAACCCCAAAAGCTAGCTTATAAGTTGAGTATTGTCCAAGTCCATATCCGTGTTCACATTCCATATCCGATGCGGTACTCATAACACATTTAAGTATATTCGCATGAAAATTATTCCAAATATTCTTGCAAAAAGTATAACCAAACACCTACTAAAAGATGGAATACTACATTGCAAGTTAAAGAGGGAAAATCACAAAAAAAAAAAAAAAAAAGGAACGTACCGTACCCTCTTTGTGTGCAAAGAGAAAATCAGTTGTTTGTGTGCGATTATAGAAGTGCAGATTAAATGCGGAGCAAACTTCATTTGGGAAGTTAAAGAGGGATGCGGATTCTTTGCCTCAGGCGTTAAGGTAACTAGTGATGGATTCTCAGTGGTGATTCCTATAAGGGGATGCTTTTGCTTTTCTTCAACTTCCTATAGGGATGCTATACGAACAAGAAAGTAGAACCACCTGGACACAAGGAATATTTGACAATATGGATTCTCAGTGGAAATCTTGAACTCTCTCATTTGTTTTATACTATCTGCTCTTTGTTAATCTATTAGTTTTTAATAAAGAGAATGTATAAATGTCTTTAATATTATTTTTTATTTTACATATATTCTTATTCTTAAACAATTAGAAAAATCTAAATATATGCTTTGCATTAAAGATGAAAGCCACGTAAAAATATATTTTGACCTTTCTTTCAGGGTTATATTGGACCTTTTAAATTTATGAAATACATGCCTCAAATTATATATATATATATATATATATATATATATATATATATATATATATATATATCTTTTCAGTAATGATACAAATTGAAAATGTGTGTGTATTCGTTATTTGAAGAGTAGAAAAACATTATTTCTGATAATTAATTCGTTTTGTAAATAAATAGCAGTATTAGAAATACTCATTCAGGAAGTAACTTTTCCTAATAAATAAGGATACATGATAAATGTAATTAAAAGATAATAAATTCATCAACATATTGATAACTTGAATTGGGCTTAGTTCTTTTAATTTTTATTGAGAGAATGTGTAAATAGCATATAAGAGTTGTTTAGTCATTGTCTATTAAAGGTAGTTAGTTAAGTTGTTAGTTAAATAAGTTAATTAGTTAGTCACTAATGACAAACATATAAAAGGCAATATATACCGTTATTTGACCATTAAATGAAATGATTTTCTTCCTTTTCAATTCATCTCTTCTTCCTCTCTATAAATCTCTAATCTACATATTACAATATGGTATCAGAGCAATTATGTTACACCTTGTAATTTCATATATCGAGTATACCTTAAGTTAGGGAGTCAAAAAAGGAAGAAGGATCCCCTTTGGGAAGATTAAGGAAGGATCAAGTTGAAGCCCGAAGAATACGTGAGAGTTAAGAACCGACAAGGCCTTCGTGCCTACAATCTTTACATTGTGTACGTCATGTTGAACCGATGTGAGATGGGAAGAGATATGATGGCCATAAAGGATTAGGGAAGGCATTGGACCAAGATTGGAAGTATAGCTAAGAAACTCCGAGTTACACCCGTCGTTCACGTACGTTCAGTAATATGGTTATTCGAATTGTGCTCCGACGATCCGAGCCCCGTTCCAAATGTCATTTACGACATAAATGGATGTTAAGAATGTCTATGGATGTTTATAAGTCATTAGAATCAAAGGAATCATATCTCGATGAAGTTTGACAAAGATAGGATGATACGCTAAATGTTTCGCGTCGCGGAGGCCCATCCACTTCGCGGATGAAGCCGTACCTTGAAGGAACCATTTGGTCATCTCACTACCATCATATACGTGGAGAATTCGGCCTCATATGCCCATATGCGTCGCATATCCTCCCGTATATGGGAGGCGGTGGGCTTCCTATAAATGGCTCAATCTCAAATTTTCATTCCAAACATTTCTATTTCGACCCCCTTCACTTCTAGAAGTTCCCAAACCCTCCCCCAATGCATATACACCATTGAAGAACCCTTCTTACAAGGTTGGGATGTAAATTCTCCCTCAAGAAGTTTGGATCATCTTGAAATCTCTCTCGGATTGTCGGAAAAAACTCGGAGGTCTTGGAGAATTAAAGGGAGCTTGGGTATGAAGAACCTCTTGGCTGGTTAAGGTATGATTCTTGATGCTCTTGGTATTATTAAGCTTCTCCTATCTTAGAATGACCGTTTGACAAAGTAATCCATGGACAAATTGAGAAAAACACTATGGTTCACCATGATAGTTGTTGTATTGGTTGGTTGGATGGTTTTTATGAGATTTGTGGAGATGACCATCACTGGATCCATAAAGTATGGTTGTGATAGTCTTCATGGTATTGTTGTTATTGTAAAGGAAGTAAGAATAACTTAAGTGGCCATGAAATATGATAGGACAAAGTACGCACGTTATGTGTTCGACGGAATGTCACCACGATAAAGTATTGAAACTCTTGATTGGATTTTAACACGGATTGTCCTTGTTGCTTAGGCCGATGATTGTAGGAAAAAATGAGGAGTCATATGAGTGGTATTGGCCATCGACCAAGTATGTTAAGGCTCACTCTTTCATTCTTTTGGCATGATCGACGAATAAGCATAACTGTAACGACGTACCTCCAAAAGGAACTCTATTCTTAAAGCTTAAACTTGCGATTACTTTGGTATCATATTGTTATGGTTAATGACTCCTATTGTTCTAGTTCGAGAGCATTTTTCTCGACTCGATAGTAACTTAAGTCTTGTGTCTCCTTATGACTTTTGTTGGTTCCTAGCTTATTGATACAAACATAGTTCCATAACGATAGTCGGAAGGTAACGACCCTGAGTCACTCCGATCAAGATTCATAAGGCCCTTCAGAGTCATTGTGTGCATTATATAAATATATGTATCTATTTTATGATACCGGGCCGCGCTATAGTCGGCCGGATAGGCACTTATATATGCACACCACTGCAGGTGGAAAGTTTATGATGATAGCCCCAAAGAGCGACGTAATGATGATAAAGTAGCCCCGATGTGGCTTATATATATATATATACATATACATATGTTTTAAAGAAAATCATATATATTTCTTGCCCACGGAGGCACTCTGAGTACATGTTGTTTCTCTATTGCTCTATTTACAGTTTTGTACTCAGCCATAGCTTCAGCTTTATGCTTCATTTACAGTATTGTATATGTTTACAGTTTTAGCCTTACATATTCAGTACATCATTTGTACTGACGTTCCCTTGTGGGGCGTTGCGTTTCATGCTCGTAGGTACCAATAGAGATATAGATGATCCCTCACAATAGGCGACTCGGCTCAGCTAAAGCTTGTCTCGTTCCTTTCTTCAGGAGCTGTCGAGTGTGTTGATATGTATGATTGTTGCATCTATGTACATAGTTGGGTATGACGAGGCCATGTTCCGACCAGATGTTGTGGGTATACTCTTTAGAGGCTTGTAGATAGTCATCAGATAGATAATCGTCTTGTGTGGCCTTATCGACCTTCTTAGTGGACCCGTTGTGTTTATATCGGCCTTATATATAAATGTATGTTGGGCCTTTTCTGCCTGTAGATGGTTATGGCTATTAATCAGGTATTCACTCATTGAAGGCATTGTCGGTCCATGTGTTGTTGACTATATTACATATATCGGCATTGGTGCGCTCGGGCCTTAGGGCACCAGGTGCTGGCCACACCTTCAAGGTTGGGGTGTAACAAACTTGGTATCAGAGCAGATCAATACTAAGGGTATCTACAAGTCGTGTCTAGTAGAGTCTTGCTTATGGATGTGTTGCGCGCCACACTTATAAACAAGAGGCTACAAGACATTTAGGATGGTTTTCTTCTTTCTTGATCTAGATCGTGCACTAAAGTCGGGTTGTAAGTATCCTATTCCAAATCTTGTCGTGTTACGATTTTAGCGATGTCTTCCTCGAGAGATACACATTCTATTGAGACTGACCCATTAGAGGATATGAGCATATTACCTTCCCACTAGTGTTCGACCCAGATACGATCAAAAGCATCGAGAGAGACCCCCGCACCATCAAATATACCCCCAGTACCGTCTGATGAAGATGTCGGGAATGGAGTTTCAGGTATTGACCCAGCTGGTTGCTTCTCAGGCACGATACTGCCCTGTTATGATTGAGAGTGGTAAGCCTGTGGAAATGTCAGGGAGTTCACATCTCAGAGAGCTCGTTGACCAGGGGCAGTTGATGTTCGGCACAACTGACTCAATTGGAGCTAGGAAAAGGACTAAGAGGGTTAAAGTGGTCGGTGTTTATCGGTGGAGACATAGTGATGAAGGATTGTGGACACATGACCGGCATGATGGGTGTTTGCGTCAGATAAGGCATGATCAGAGTTCTCAAGTAAGGTCGAGGCAGGAGTCACATCCCTCAATACTTCAGGATCAGAGTAGGTAGGGGTGGACGTATATCGGTTCGGTTCGATTTTGTATCCGGAAAATATGAACCGAATAAAAATTGTTTTTTTAAAAAAAAATAGAATACAACTTTTTTTTAAAAAAAATCGATATGTTCGGTTTATATCGCCGAACGTATCGGATTATATCGGTTTTTTCTAGTGGGTCGGGTGGGGCCGATGAATTTTTTATTTTATTTTTAAAATTGAATTTCCAAAACTGAAATTGACATTCACACCTACACTACCATGAAATTTCGACGTTGAAATCTATTGTGGATCGTGAGATGTTTACTAAAGAAAAAGGAAAATTAAAAACCGATTTGGGAGAAAACATAAATTAATTGGGAAAACAGACATTTTCATAAAAATTGGCTGCGCCAAACCGCCTTGTGGCAGTTTGGCCCGGCCCAGTCTAAAAAAAATACCCAAAATTAAAAAAATCGGGTAAAATGGACATCCGAGCACAAAGTTATGACCATTTAAAGTTTCATAAATTTATAACTACTTTCTCTCCCTACATTTTATGTCAATGCTTCCGTGATATGTTAATCAAGTTCATGCCGCATTCGACTTCCATAAAAGCTTCATAGATTGACTTCTATGACTATGATTCAAGAGATAATAGTAGCCTAAAATAAAAAATAAGAATAATTATATATTTAATTCGGTTTTTTCGGTTCGGTTCGTATCCAAAATTAAAAAACTGAACTGAATCACTAAATCATGATTCGGTTTGGTTCGGTTTTTCGGTTCTCCGGGTTTTTTGTCCACCCCTAAGAGTAGGAGTGGTTCAGATCGAGTGGGGTCGTCTAGGCCATGTTGTAAGATGTGTTGATGAATGCATGCGGGACCTTGTCATAAGCACACGGAATGATGTTATTGGTATGGTAATCGATGGGTACATATACGAAAGTGTCTCGGGTTGGCCTATAAGAGGAAAGAGGAAAGCGATGAGGTAGTTTCGAGTTCGGATGCTACCCGAGGAGAGCAGACAAGCGCATATATGCTATTAATTTCTTTATTCATTCACCTACATCCTACATGCACGGTATGGATTTGTTTTATAATCTAGCCAATTGACACCACTTTGGGGAGTTCATTTTTTTTCCTAAGTGGCCCATGGGGGTAAGATATTCCGACGAGAAAGAACCATGACTGTAATGATATTAACTGAAGAGAACATTTCTAGTCCAAGAGACAATGAATCTACGTACACATATTGCGAATGGAAAAGATATTGAGCACCTAACCCAACCTAGGGCCTAAATGGTGGCATGTTTTCGAATGACACTCTTAAGTAATCCCCACATTCGTGATAATATATCATTCAACGATTGTTTGAGACCCAGGATTTGGGAGAGAAATGGCAAGCTGATGTAAGATCGAAAACAATGTATGGTAAGAAGGATTACCGGAGAGTTTGGAACATCTTGAGAATGTTTTTCGTCTCTTAGTGACTCACGTCCCTTGAATATGCGGATTTGTTATGAATGCGTGAGTTAAATAGTAATCGTAGGCTAAATAAATTAAGAGGACCCTAGGGGATTGTTAATGAGAATAGATTTCCGAAATTAGAACGCATTGAGCTTCATTCCAGGAAGTAGCTTAAGTAAAGGGGCAAAATGTTATGCCAGAACCAATGTCCCCAACTCCTCCTCAAGGATCATGCTAATTAGGAGGGATAGGAGCAACATAAATCTCGTCTATTGAAGGAAAAAGGGAATACATCATTTATTGTCAGCAATCACGCACGTGGATGACAGTAAAGGATTGTAAGTTTCTAATACTAGGTGGTAAGGACTTTGAGTTCTGTGAACCGACCAGGCAAAGACAGTTGGTTGAAGACAGAATTACGACAAAGATTGTGACATGATAGAAGAACGACTAGAAGTAGTAGATGGATATTTAGTAAGTGCAAGCGGAATGTTATGACAAAGTATTAAGACCACATGATATTCCTTGATGGGGACAAATGGGTGAAATAATTATAACGGTAAGGATGTCGATAATAAGATTAGAACCCACAATAGTATGATCACCTAGAAGAGAAGGATAATAGTGAATGAATGATACTTAGATCCTTCCAATCAAAAGTGCGAATCTCGATGCCTATGAGTGGTGGTACAAGGAGTACATTAAAACCAATGATTCTTAGAATGTAGAAGAGAAGGATAATAGCGAAGGAATTATACTTAGATCCTTCCAACTAAAAGTGCGAATCTCGATGCCCATGAGTGGTGGTACAAGGAGTACATTAAAACCAAGGATTCTTAGAATGATCCAAGCCAGAAATGTAAAGATTAAAGAATCGAGTGGCAGGTCAAGAGATGATCTAATACACATTAAGGGGGGACGCCTGAAAGAAATAGGAAGAAGTGTTATCGAATGATTTCCTGCAATTTTTGGATGCATTAAACATTAGTTCCGCCTCGGATACCAGCAAGTCGTTGGAGGATAAGTAAATGGAAGTAATGATGAATAAGTCCTGATGTGGGCATATAATGGAAAGATAAAGTGATCAACGGACCTCAAAGGTACCAAGGTAGACATTACGGAAATGAGTTAAATAATAGAAATGATGAGGCAATAATAAACGTAAGTGGATGATAGTAAACTTTGGATTCATCAAATTAACCGGCAACTCCACGAGAGGGATAATATAATTAACGTAAGGTATAAATACATGTGTGGCAAAATGAACCGAAGCTAAATCATTAACCGAAGCATGGTGATCATGGTAAATCTGGAAAACCGACGCCTTGTAGACATGAATTCTTCGATGAGAAAAGGGGGGTAGGATGACCCTTAACATAGACAATACTGAGGAAAGTATGTTGATCTCAAAAGTTTTCTTTCAGAAAAAATATACACGACATACCCAACAAATGAATAGTCAAATATGACGAGTAGCGAATTTTATAGTGGATGTCTAAGAAATAAGGCCAATTAAGAGGAAAGACGTTGAAGGTGAGGGAATATCTTATTTCCAATATGTAAGAAAAAGAGAGAGTAAGGTGAATAGTAAAAGAACGAACATCGAGAAAGAATACTTATGCAAACGTGGATAATGACCAAGGGATCCTTTCATATTTGGTTGCATCATTTATAGAACATCCGGTTGAAACGTTATGAGAAATGAGAGGTTCTGGTATAGTGAACAATAAGGTAATAGAAGAGATGGCTACCTACCGTTGGCAAGAGGACTAATTTAAATTAGAGGTGGTCGGTAGGCCGGGCTCGGGTCTGGCGGGGTCAGGTCTGGCGAGACTTGCTCCAGTCCCATCTCGATCCCGATCCCGTCGGTATCGGGTCGGGGCGGGGTCCGGCGGGTTTTCTTTTTTTTTTTAAAAAAAAATAACATATGTATAAAAAAACTCAATAAACAAGACAAGATAGTGTAATAAAAACATCCCAATGATGTTTTTGTGCCTCTTATATTATTTAATAGACATATATTTTTTTTGTAATACAAATACAATTGTCTAAACTCTAAATTGCAACTTTGTGGTGTTGTCCAAAAGTTGCAAATTACATAATAAAATTGCAATTAAAAAAATTACATTCTCAAAAAAACCTGTTCTAATTGCTTGATGATTTCCTGTGGTTCTTCGGTTGGAATTGGTATTTGTTGGTCAAATTGATCCACGTCGCTTCCACTACCTTCGGTTAAGATTTCGTTGTAGTTTTCATCTTCTTCTTCGTTGATCTCCGGTTGACCACACCTTCTCCGCTCCGCTCATATCCAATCTCTGAATAATACTGCAATTTCTAAGCTGTCTCCGGCTAATGAGTGTCTGTGGTCTCCTATTTGATATCTGCCGGCAGAAAAGCGCTTTCAGACGCAGTTGATGACGCTTGAATGTTCAAAATATCTCGGGCCATCAATGAAAGTGTCGGAAAGGTCTTCTCATTCCCCCTCAAGTATTTCAACAAGTCTTCATGTCCATCTTCATTGATAACTTCTTGATACGGTACAGAACCCTGCAAAACAAAAATATCCAACTCGCTAATTTGGTTAGTAGTAGAGGTACGGCCGCACATTCTATTTCTGAGGCTTTCAATACTAGCCGCAGAAACAACATGTCTTTTGTAAGGTTGTGTTGAAGATGAAGAAGATGGTATGGAAGCCGGTAAGTTACTAGAATTTTCTTGTTGATAAAATCTATATATTTTTTTGCATTGGTGTTCTACGCTAGACAACACTTCTTCTTTAGTTTGTTCAATAGGTGGTGGGTGATTTAGATTTTTGGGACTTGGAGGTGGTAGTACTTCTATACAATGGTAAATAGTTTCAATTAGTGATTTAGTACCGTCTATTTTAATAGTAGGATTTAATACAGAACCAATAATATAAATAGTGGGAATAGGAATAATTTTTTTTTTTTATTTTGACAAACATTTTTTTAATAGCTGCCTTATAAGCTGGTTTTTCCATATATTCACTAAGTAATAAAAATATTAGAGTTATATAAAACAACATAGTTGAAATAGTAGGATAATATATACCGGAAAATTCTTTTGTTGCTTGAAAAAATTTCTCTAAAAATACAATAAGTTCGGAAATTTTTACCCAATCACTATCTAAAATCATATCAGCTGGATTTTATTATGAGAGTTAAAAAATAAAGTTATAGGTATTCTATAGTCATAAGCAACAAGTAGTTGCTCGTATAAAGAATTCCACCTAGTGGATACTTCTTGTGGAATTTTTCTATAAGATAGTCCACAATCGTGACAAGTTTTTTTATATTCTTTTCTACGTTGTACTTTATTACTTTTAAAAATAAAGTTTATAGCAAATTGTATTTTACTAAGAATGTCTTCAAAAAGTGATAGACCATCCTTTACAATTAAGTTATATATATGGCACGCGCATTTTATATGAAAATCATCTGGAAAAGATGGAGTTAAACTATTTTTTAAAATTGTAATTGCGTAATTGTTAGAAGAAGCGTTATCTAATGTAATAGTCATAATTTTATCGGTTATTCCGTAATAATGGCACACTTGATAAATATTATCTGCAATAAAAGTACCAGTGTGCCTATCATCTATATATCTAAACGCTAAAATAGGTTTTTGCATAGACCATTTATAATCTATCCAATGACAAGTTACAGTTAAATAATCATGGCCGTTAGTACTACGACCTATATCAGACATGATAGATACTTTGCCATTAAAATGATATAATGAATAACGTAAATACGTTGATATTCATGCGCGAATTTAAATACATCTCTCTTAACAGTTGATCTAGGAAAACCGTAAAAAGCGGGATTATATATATCTCTAATGTAATGAATAAAACCGGGAGATGAAGGAAATGAAAAAGGCAAACCCTCCACAAAGAACTAATTTTGATATTGCTTCTCTATCTCTATGTTTATTGTATTTAGGGCCTACAATTCCCCCCATCATAGGGTTAATTTGACCCTCGTACTTGGTCCGGGACGATACGTATGTGAACCTTGTCCCGATGGAGCGGCGTTTGCGCACCCGGTTTTGAAGCCTGGTATTGGGCATACCTAGCTGGATGAGCACTTACTACGTGTCTAATTAAACCCCCGTCCCACCGTGACCTTTTCCGCTTTTAAATTTTAAAACATTTTTACAAATTTTACATATAGCTACTTGATTCTCTACGTCCCTATCAAAAAATGTCCATGCATCTGATTTTAATGGTCGTTTTGCTGGACCTCGTCTCATACTAGGGGGAATAGGAGGTATTTCAGTTGAAGGTGCACTAGTGGGTGTGTTGTCATCAACATTAGTGGGTGTATCGTCTAGATCATCGTCTAAATTAAAGTCTTCTTGAGTTCCAGAAAATAGCTCCTCGTCTAAATCTAATGGTATTGTAGGAAAATGTTGAGTATCAACAAAATCATCCTGTGTAGGAATAAAATGACTAGAAGAAGTACCCTTGCCCTGGTTGCCCCTACTAGAAGAAGCATCCTTACCCTTACCCTTAAACATACCTTTTAATCCTTCTATTTTAATTATGATAATAAATAATTAAAGATAATAAAATTAAGTGCGCTAAATAAAATAACAGACAATAATAATTTAATGAAGGAACGAATGTACCAAACGCCGACGTAACGTCGACGTGTAATCGAGAGGTTGAAAATTGAAACTTTGCTCGATGGAAGATCCTCAAGCTAGTTGCCAACTTCACTCCCAATTCCCAAATGAATAAATAAAATTGAATATTTAGCAAACAATGTAGACTTGTAGAGAGATATATTGAGAGATTGTAGGAAGATTTGTGAGAAAGATGAAGAGAAAATGAGTTATTTATAGTTGGAAAATTGGGTTAAAGTGTAAATATAATAACTTATGGGTTAAAAATAAATATTAAGGGGTAGGGGGGAGGCCTAAAATGGCCGTTGCCCAACGACCAAAATCTAAAATGGTCGTTGGTGCAACGACTATATTTGCAAAGGGGAGAAATCGGGCGGGGGCGGGGTCGGGGTCGGGGTCGGGACGGGCTCGGGTCAGGCGGGCTCGGGTCTGGCGGGATGAGACATTGTCCCGTCCCAAGTTCAAGTCCCGCCACCGTTTTTTTTTACGCGGGACCGGGGCGGGCTCGGGACGGGGTCGGGCCGTCCCGGCCCACTGGCCACCCTTAATTTAAATACCAAAGAAAAGAAGTCGACCCTAGAGGATAAACATAGTCGACCGCCATAGAAGCCAAACGATGATAATTCCATAAAGTAGAATGCCAATGAACCCTTCCTTATATTGAAAACTAAAGGAACACCAAGATAAACAACCCCGTCTAGAGCCCATCAAGAGGTATTGATATGGAATAAAGGTAGGGATGAGAACCTCATTGTGATCGGAGCATTAGTGTATTGATCAACGACATATAAAAAGATGTGCACTCAAAGTTGGAAGAAGTAACTAAGGCCTATTGGGTTGGTACGAAAATGGCTAGAAATAATCTCACTATTATGGTGAGCCATTCGGATTTGTAAAACCACTGCATAACTGACTCGTCAGGTTGCATTGGGATAGCCAAGAATGTCAATATAATCAAAGATTGGCCGGCAATTTATGTTAAGAAGATTATCTATTTTTTGGAATTATTTTGAACCATCTTTCAAACGCTCTCCCTATGGCGAACAACTTTTGAGGAACCAGTTCGAAAGAGACTTGGCATGTGCAGGGTTATCCCCACCTCCATCCTAAATGACCAGTCAAAACTAAAGCTCAAATCACCAAAAATATACTGTAAGCAGAAGTATTGAAATTAGAAAGGAATTAAAATGATCGTCTAAGGATTGATAACTGCTATGCAAGGTGCTACCAGGTCGATACATAAGACGTAATGAATACAAGAAAGATTCTTATCGAATAATGAAGAAGAAAGTGACCCGCGATAGCAATATCGGATTTGACGTATTGAGTCATGAGAGAATGCTCATAATAATGGTGGAATGTTTTAAGGAGTTGGTTGCCGGAGTTGGATAAAACTTGAAAAGAAGGGAAGATCTCGTTCGAAGTGTCCACGAATGTAATACTCGAACTTGACTAAGGAGTGAAATGATAGAAACTGAGTGTATCCTTAATCATGGATATCTACCCACATGGTTCTTATGTTTTGACACCAAGGACATCTATTAGGAATCCACTTAAATATTTTTCGTGGTAGAAAATGTAAAGGAACAGAAGGAACTACCAAATAAAAAAACTCCAGGACCAGTGAGTCGTCCATAATCTACATCTTTAAGTGGGGGCGATATGAACAAAATAAGAAAGGAATGTACAAATAGGAATGTACGGAAAGGTCCAAAGAAGAAATGAACTCGGAACGTCTTTATCTTTTCCAAAGAACCCTGGTCACTGACGACCATCGCACCACAGTCTTTTATTATATCCCTACATATTCTCCAAAGTGATTTTCAAAAAAAAAAAATAACATCAAAAGAACTATTCTAGTCATCTATCATTTATCCCTTGTCGAAAACAGCCCCACTACTATTATTGTGTTCTATATTTATTGATGGTTGCTTGGTTGAGACCATACTCCTTCCTAATGGAGCCTATCAAGTCAGTCTTTTTTATTATCAAGTTGTCATAGTAAAGCAAATGAAAAGATCGAATCAAATGTCATGGTTCAACGGTCCGGATAAATGATAGTTATTAAGTGATGCTGTATAAAGGGATGTGCAACCGTGTAAGGTCGATGTTGTACTGTTATTATTGGTATGACCCTATGAGGTGCTAGTTATGGTATCTGACTGCATAACAGGTTAAGATGATCCTATGTACCAAAGAAATCCTGCCAAATTTCTAGAGGATGTAAGAGTTGCTATACTCAAGTACTGATGTCCAAACATTCAAGGACAAATATTCCTAAGGGGAGAACGATGTTACACCCCATAATTTCATATATCAAGCATACCTTAAGTTAGGGAGCCAAAATAAGAAGAAGGATCCTGCTTGAAAAAATTAAGGAAGGATTAAGTTAAAGCCTGAAGAATTCGTGAGAGTTAAGAGCTGCCAAGTATTTCATGCCTGCAATCTTTATGTTAGTATGTCATGTCGAATCGATGTGAGATGGGAAGAGTTATGATGGCCATAAAGGGTTAGGGAAGGCCTTGGGCAAAGATTGGAAGTATAGCTAAGAAACTTCGAGTTACACCCGTCATTCGTGCACGTTCAGAAGTATGGTTATTCGAATTGAGATCCAACGACCCGAGCCCCATTTCGACGGTCACTTACAACATAAATAGATATTAAGAAGTTCTATGGATGTTTATAAGTCAGTGGGATCAAAGGACCATATCTCGATGAAGTTTGACGAATATAGGATGATACACTATGCGTTTCGCATTGCGGAGGCCCATTCGCTTCATGGATGGAGTCACACCTTAATGAAACCACTTGGACACCTCACTGCCACCATATACGATGAAGGATGTAGCTTCATATTCTCATATGCGTCTCATATCCTCCCGCATATGTGAGGCAGTGGGCTGCCTATAAATGGCCCAATCTTAAATTTTCATTTCAAACATTTCCATTTCGACCCACTTCACTCCTAGAAGTCCCCAAACCATCTCCCAAGGTATATACACCATTGAAGAACCCTTCCACCAGGTTGGGATGTGAGTTCTCCTTCAAGAATCTTGGATTATCTTGAAATCTCTCTCGGATTGCCGAAAACAACTCGGAGGTCTTGGAGAATTGAAGGGAGTTTGGGTATGAAGAACCTCTTAGCTATTTAACGTATGATTCTTGATGCTCTTGGTATTCTTAAGCTTATCCTAGCTTAGAATGATCGTTTGACAAAGTAATCCATGGACAAATTGAGATAAACACTATGTTTGACCATGATAGTTGTTGTATTGGTTGGTTGGATGGTTTTTATGAGATTTGTGGAGATGACCATGGCTGGATCCATGAAGTATGGTTGTGAATCTTTATGGTATTGTTGTTATTGTAAAGGAAGTAATAATAGCTTAAGTGGCCATGAAATAAGATAGGACAAAGTACGCACGCTATGTGTTCAACGAAATGTCACCACGAAAAAGTCTTGAAACTCTTGATTGGACTTTAACACGAATTATGCTTGTTTCTTAGGTCGATGATTATAGGACAAATGAGGAGCCGTAGGAGTGGTATTGGCCATTGACCAGGTATATTAAGGCTCACTCTTTCATCTTTTGGCATGATAGACGAATAAGCGTAACCGTAATGACGTACCTCCAAAAGGAACTCTATTCTTAAAGCTTAAACTTGCGATTACTTTGGTATCATATTGTTATAGTTAATGACTCATATTGTTCTAGTTTGAGAGCATTTTTCTCGACTCGATAGTAACTTAAGTCTTGTGCCTCCTTATGACTTTTGTTGGTTCCTAGCTCATTGATATAGACACAGTTACATAACGATGGTCGGAGGGTAACGACCTTGAGTCACACTGATCAAGATTCATAAGGCCCTTCAGAGTCATTACATGTATTATATATATATATTATATATATATATATATATATATAATTACGACATCGCGCCGCGCTATAATCGGCCGAATAGGTACTTATATGTACACACCAATGTAGTTGGGAAGTTTATGATGATAGCCCCAAAGAACGTCGTAATGATGAAAAAGTATCCATGATATGTGTGTGTGTGTGTGTGTATATATATATATATATATATATATATATATATAACATATACATATGTTTTAAAGCAAAGAATGCATATTTCTTGCCCACAGAGGCACTCTGAGTACAAGTTGTTTATTTATTGTTCTATTTATAGTTTTGTACTCAGCCATAGCTTCAGTTTTATGCTTCATTTACAGTATTATACATGTTTACAGTTTTAGCCTTACATATTCAGTACATCTTTCATATTGACTTTCCCTTTTGGGGCACTGCGTTTTATGCCCATAGGTACCAATAGAGATATAGACGATCCCTCATAGTAGGCAACTTGACTCAGCTGAAGGTTATCTCGCTCCTTTCTTTCGGATATGTCTAGTGTGTTGATAGATATGATTGTTGCATATATGTACATAGTTGTGTAAGACAAGACCTTGTTCCGACCGGATGTTTTGGGTATACTCTTTAGAGGCTTGTAGACAGTCGTCAGATAGATAGTCTTCTTGTGTGGCCTTGCCGACATTTTTAGTAGACCCGTTGTGTTTATATCGGCCTTGTCGGCCTTGTTGTATATATATGTATGTTGAGACTTTTCTACTTGCAGGTGGTTGTGGCTATTGCTCAGTTATTCACTCGTCAAAGGCCTCGTCGACCCATATGTTGTTGACTATATTACAAATATCAGTATTGGTACATTTGGGCCTTAGGGCACCGGGTGCCGGCCACACCCCAAGGTTGGAGTGTCACAAATTTGATATTGCTTAGTGATTAATCTACCGGAAGAACCCAATATTAGTTCATTCTTGGGTTTGTTCTTAGCTCAAACAGTCTGCGATTCTTCTTTTCCCTATTTGATTTTGATCAATTCTTTATTCTATGATAATGGATTCCTCTGGTTCAACACTAACCTCTCCTGTTGATACGCATGCAACCAACGACAGAGTCACGATGAACACCAGTAATCAAAATCAAGCCTTGAGCATAGATTACAATCATCCATTGTTCCTCAATCCAGCTGATGTGAGTGGGATACAAATTATCTCGTTTCAACTCACAGCTATTGAAAATTACTCTCTTTGGTATATTTCTATGCGTATTACTTTACTTGGTAGGAACAAGATGGGGTTAGTAGATGGTTATTTGATATGTAATTTTTTGGGCAACCCCTTTTTGTTTATTGACAAGCAAAAAATGCCCTCCGTACTCTAGATAACAATGTGGAAACCTATTAAGTTGTGGACTTTGCAGACTAGATATTTTTGTTTAATGATAAAATATTGCTTTTATTAAGCATTTTATATGTTATTATCATTATTTTATTTGATAATTATTTTTTTGACAATAATGACATACATGTAAAAATTATAAAGATCAATTTATTACTGAGTATGTATTTATTTCAAGAATTCAATTTTCTCCCATTGAAATGAAGGATATCCTTTTAAATTCATTAGAATTTCATATACGTTTATGTATAGCAACAACGATAAATAAGACATATGATGATTAAAAAAGTTAAATAAAATAAATTACATGATCAAATAATTTCCAATGTACTGATTTCTAACACATATGTCTTCTCATATAGCTAACTTTATATTTAACTTTCAAGAGGAGTATCAATGGCGAAAAAAGAAATCCTGATCATAACAGAGCAATTGAAACAGACGAAAGGTACAAACGCCGGAAATATGATCTATAAGAAAATTATTCAGCGAGATAAGCTTCATTACATATGTGTACAACATAAAATCAAACAAAGTAAAAAACACATGTATCTAATTAAACTTTGATTGTTCATCTTCGTAGATTCAAATAATATCCAATCAACTTGATCTCGTCAAACAAATTACGTCATTAAACATTGATCCATATTATTGAACATTCACAAAAACTTATATTTTTTTTATGTACATTTAGTATTTATTTAATAATATTAATATTATTTTATAAAAATGACTATTATATGACATGACATACGCATGCAATAAGAAACTACTAGTAATTTTACAAAAATACAAAAGAGAAGTTAGATTTTCTTAAATAAAAATATAGGTTGGAATATATAAGTCATATGTTTAAGTCGTGGAAATAGTCTCTGACAGAAATGTAAGATAAGACTGCGTACAATGGACCCTTGTGATCTGGCTTTTCCCCGAATCTCACACATAACGGGAGTTTAATATACCGGATTTTTAGTAATATTTTTTTAAACATAAAAAATCTACAAATAAGGGTAGTAAATAGTGGTGAATAGAAGAATTTCTGGGAGAAACTGAACTCACGAGGGAAGTTTGAAAGCAAAAGAGTTGAGAAAAAGGCGGTGGCGTAACGTACGTGTCACAATATTCCACAGCCACCGCTCTCTCTCTCCACTTGAATTCAACACAAATATTTTTTCGCAAGTCACGACACGCATATTGTTCGCTCCCAAAAGAAAAAATAGATCTGCAAACTAACCATAATTTGTATAATTTAATTCATTAGAAAATGGTTTTGGTGATTCATCAATCGCATATTGGCCGATCGGCGATACAAATTGCCGCTGCCTTCCGCCACCGCATTTCTTATGATCATCTCGCTTGTTATGTGGGAGTGAGAATTTTCTCGACCATTGGCGAAACTGCAACGAAAAACAGTCATAAGGTATCCAATAAGCCAGCAATATGCACTGCCGACGAGCTGCACTACGTCTCCCTTAATTCTTGTGATTGGAGACTTGCTCTCTGGCGCTACCTTCCTGCTCCCCAGGTTCATTTAATAATAATAATAATCTGAGGAGTACTTGTATGCATTAATTTTAATTCATAGTCTCCAACATAACAGGCTCCAAGGAGAAATCATCCGCTTCTTCTGTTGTCTGGCGTAGGGACTAATGCTATTGGATATGATCTTTCGCCTGAGGTAACTTTACTTGTTTACCTCCTTCCTCAGTACGTATATGCATCATGCATGACACATCCATAACTTTGTGCTTTGTTAGTGAATTATGCTCTAATATGTGCATGCATATGCCGTTAATTTGTAACTGAACTGGAAAAAGCTTGAGTGGGTAATTCATTGCTAGTAATGTTCTACTGACCATAAAACAAGTGTGTGTATATACATATAATAACGTTTACTCATGGGGATATGTGATATTTTATGGAGGTTTCCGTCCTTGTTACGAGTAGGTTTGCCAATATTCAGGAGCAGATGTACAATTAGAGTTACAGGTTCAACCAAATTCAGTAGCTTTGGCAATTTCTGTACATGTGTTACGAAATCTACTAAATAGGTACAAATCTTAAATTCCAAACCCAATAACTCAAATGATCAGTGGGTTCAATGACATCGGCCTCTGCAATATCTTGGTGATTATATATTGCAGCTGATGCTTGCACTGTGATCTCCTTTTTGAATTTCTAGCTGACTTCTAGGGAATGGTGATTCAACTAGCTAATGTAGTATCTAATGTCGCTTCCTTCTACTGCTAGAACTATGAAGGGCTTTTCTGTCTGGAACTACCTAGTTCTGTTCTTTGTGCATTTCTGGCAAGTCTAACTCTCTCCGCCAAAAAAGATATTGGTATCAATACTGAGGGTCATTGCAGCCTTTTTATTGGGAATTCAGATAACTTACTGTTGGAAAATCGGGGGAGGAGGAGCACTCTCTATCTTTCAAATTCTCTCATGAAGACAAGTGAGGCAACGATTCTTCTTTGTTCCACTAAACTTGACTTACATAACCAATTATTCTCTTTGAAGATACCGTTTCCTTCCACCAACATAGCTTGCATAAAAGGCTACATTTTTTTCTTCTCTCATATTATATGACTATAGTATCTAGATATTTATAGGAATTTTCTAGCATGCACCTAATTTAGTTCTAGATATCCTTTTATCTTCTCTAGGTTCATGAGAAATTTTCATCTTTCTCTATTCCTGAATAATACATGTATATTAATATTTCTCTAATACATGAACTAAGAGACTCATGTATCACACAAATCAAAAAGTCTCTCTTCTTCCAACGCAAGGTTCACATTTCAACACTCTCCCTTGAACCTTGTGGTTGGAATTCACAAAGTACTCTTCGACTTCTCAAATTTGGATTTCATCCTTTTACTCTTGAAGCGTCAGTAGAAAAGTTATCTCTTCTTCTTCAAGTTCGAATCAATCACAAGATCATATTCGTTATTTGATCTCATCATTCTTCAAAAGATCCTCATCTTCTCAGATTCTCTCATCTTCTCAGAAAATGTTTCCTTCCTGAGATTGATGTTGTCATTTTTGTGCTTTAGAAATCACGTCAACAATTTCATCGAACATTCCTCTTCATTACTAATCTCCTCTTTTGGAGATGTCTCAACAACCTAAGCAGCTCTTTTTCATCATTTTCTCAATTATCATATTTATTGTGAACTCTTTAAATTCTACAACAATAGATAACATTTTAGAAGCTCCATCTATTCAAGAATCACTTCATCAAATTTCATCAAAGCTAGAGTTGTTAGATTCGACAATATGCTTTCTCATCTTCATCTTCAATCCTTTGATAGATCAAAGTGTGAATTTTCATATCCATCGTTTTCATGGTAGCAATATGATCTGCTACCTCTCTACTCGAGATTCTTCATCGTGCAACTACTTCATACACAACTACTTCATCATGGTTGTCACCCTTGTTGGGCTCTTTGCCTTAAAAAATACCCTTCAAAAGTTGATAAACTTTTGAACTCTTGGTAGTTCCACCTACCAAAATAATTTCTTCAAGCCGATGCTTCTCTAACCCAGCATTTTCATAGCTATCGTAGCTAATATCATTCATATTCATTTCATTTTTATCTCAATTTGAAAATTCATTCTTTCAGATCTTCGAAAATTCGGGGTTTCTCCACAGGTCTCTTAAGACAAGTGGCTCTGATACCAAATGTTGGAAAATTGGTGGAGGAGGAGCACTCTCAATCTCTCAAATTTTCTCTTAAAGACAAGTGAGGCAACGATTCTTCTTTATTATACTCAACTTGACTTACATAATCAATTATTATCTTTGAAGATAAGTGGGGAATATTTCCTATTAACCTCTGAAGCAGATAAGATCCAAAGAAGTCTATACCTGCAGATGAAAGAGGAGCTTCTATGTGCACATTTCACATAGTGGTTTCTCCTCCAACAGTCAAGTAACTAGCACGGGTTATTCCAGCAAGAGCTCTTATTGTTCCACCAACATAACTTGCATTAAAGGCTACATTTTTTCTTCTCATATTAAATGACTATAGTATCTAGATATTTATAGGATTTTTCTAGCATGCACCTAGACTAATACATGCACCTAATTTAGTTATAGATATCCTTTTATCTTCTTTAGTTCATGAACAATTTTCATCTTTCCTAATTCATGAATAATACGTATATCTTAATATTTCTCAAATACATGAACTAAGAGATTCATGTATCACACAAATAAAAAAGTCTCTCTTTTTCCAACGCAAGGTTCACATTTCAACACTTATGCAAAATTACATAAAATCACGACCTTTTTTTGTGATTTTTTTTGTGTGTCTGTTATGTATAAACATGAAAGAATTTTGGTCAAGTCAAAAAATATTTGACTCATCAAGTAGCCTCGTGTCATAGTATTTCATATATAGTATCCTATTAGGAAAAGAATTGTAATATAGAATAGGAATAGGATTTCATATATAGTAATGGAGTGTTGGTAAATAGAGCTCAGTGTAATCATATATCATGTAGATACAACAATTCAATAATATATTTTCTTCCATAATTTCTCACATGGTATCAGAGCTTCTACGATCTTGGTAGAGAATCAAAGAGCTTCCGCTGCTGTCGGACTACACTAGAAAATATGTGTCGCCCATATGGCCAAAGATAATGGTAGAGTGAAGATTGTAGAGAATTTTCAGATATTTATAAATAAAACATTCTCCTTCAAATAATAGAATATTATCACCAGTACAAAAAAAATCGGCGTGAACAGTGTCGCGTGAACAGTGTTTTACCGACGTAAACAGTTACCAGATTTTGATCGTCGGAATTAGGGTTCCAGTGATTCTAGGCTATTTCCGGTCGTTCTTTTAAGAGTTGTTTTACTGTCAGCATTGCGCAGAGATTCCGAGTTGACTCATACCACTTTCTTCGAAGTTCGACAACTTTTTTGGCATAATTTTTCATCCCGTATGGTCGTGCCATCATTCCAATACTAGCATCACATCTCTATTCAATGGTGTTGTGCAGAATCCAACATCACCACAACATAGATCAGGTTACTAAAGTTAGTAAGAAATTAATTGTTTCCGTGCAATATTTCGGGAAAGCAAATCAATCACCGTGCAATATTTCCGGTGACAACATAGCAGTTCGCGGTAAAATTACTTTCGGGTAGTGTTGCGCAAATTCCAACACCACCACGAGGTAGATCAGTCCCTTCCAATCAAAATCCAGTCAGCGGCTCCAGCAAATATCCACTCACGCACCACCACGTGCCGCTCGAAGTGCCAGCTCCTGCTAGCGCGTCAGATCCACGCGCCACACATGCACCTTTTTTCGGCCAGATCTCTGTGATTCCATCCATCTTTCAAGTCAAATTTCGCCACTTCTCTCGGTTTTGATATTTTTAACTTAAAAAATACGGGAATTGGAAGTTCAAGTCCTATGATTACTTCAAAATCCTTGAGGAGGAGATTAGAAAATCGCACATCACATTCCATGAAAAAGCGACAAGGAGGAGGTGTCCATAGAAGATCTCGACCTAGGTGTAGTTGTTGTAATAGGCTTGGACATATTGTGATGCTATTCTCTCCATTGTGACCTTGAGTAGGAAGTTTATTTGTCTCTCAGGGAGAGTCTAACCTGGTGTGTCGATTGCGTCAATCACTTTATGGGCTGAAACAGTCTCCCAGAGCTTGGTTTGGGAAATTCACAGTAATTCAGGAGTTTGGCATGACTCGTACTAAAGACCTCAGCAGACTGAAATGTTTTCTAGGTATTGAGGTTGCTCAATCCAGATCAAGTATACTCTCCGGTGATATTATCACAAAATTTTTGAAGTCAAGTGATCAGCCTGCAGATATTTTCACCAAGTCCCTCACTGATCCTCGTATTAATACATCTGTAACAAGCTCAGTACATATATATGTACCAGCTTGAGGGGAGTGTTAGAATAGGAATATGATTTCATATATAGTATCCTACTAGGAAAAGATCCTAATGTAGAATAGGAATAGGATTTCATATATAGTATCTTACTAGGAAAAGGATTGTAATGGAGTGTCTATAAATAGAGTTCAGTATAATCACGTAGATACAACAATTCAATAATATATTTTCTCCAATATAAAAGTTGAGTTTCCTAAATCTATTATGTGTCATTTTTCACCCCAAAAATTTGTCATTCCTTTTACCTTATAATGAAATCTGCTCCATTCAGTTATTCATGTGCTGCTACTGGTAAATGGTTTCTCTATAAGTTTCTTGGTGCTGAATGCTTCTCCTTGCTTGTTAAAGTTAAATTCGTACTATTTGTAGTGTCTCAATTCGATGCACGTCACTACAACTGTGCCCTGTCAGCATGTATTTATTCCAAATGGTTTTGATTGCTTGATTATCCGACACTTCTGGAGTATGCGTGTAGAGATGATGTTTCCGGTAGACCCTCAGCAATCTGAGTATTGCATTGTTTTGAATAAAATCACTCTCAGGCATCTTATCTCTCTCCAATAGGCTTCTCATTAACTTTCCACTGGTGCAACTTAGTGCACCTTGCTTTTGAGTGGTGGTTGAGTTCTAGAGAGTAGGGTTGGATCTTGTAATTACCTTTGAGATATAGTTTAAGTAGTTTCACCGCGGATATCCTATTCAATAGTTTTGAATCTGTTCTAAAGAAATTAAATCCCGACTTATTATATATTTATTGTGATTTTGCAGTCATCATTTGCTCGGTACATGTGTAATCAAGGATTTGATACTTGGATTCTTGAAGTCCGTGGAACTGGTTTGAGCCTGAAGGAATCAGATTCCAAAAATATTGAGAAGTCTGTACACACAGCATCTAATGAGATGGAAGCTGCTGCTGATAATGTTAACGACAGAGGTCGTTCTGCACCACAGCGGTCCACAAATGTTCAGGGTGCCTCAGAAAAGCACGATGCAGCAGTGGTCAATGAAGAGCCCACTGTGGTTTCAACAGTATGGGATGAGTCTAGACTGGTGACCAAACTTACAGAAAGTTCTATACGCTTGTCAGAGAGAGTCTCTGGCGTTATCAGTGGAAGTCAGTCGAAGATTAACTTTGCTACACTAGTTCATAAAATATCAAAACTATTGGAGGATTCTTTTCTATACAAACAAGTCAACGCAATAAGGAAGAAATTGTTAAGTCTGCTGGAGAGGAGGGAGAACTCAGCTGTCGTCACTAGCCAAGTCTGGGAACTGCGCAAGAAGCTAGTAAATATCTTTGAAGAAGGTCAACGTTTTGTTTCATCCCCATTATTTGATCTGCAAGAACGTATAACAACTACAATGGGAGATTTTCAGGAACAGTTTGACTTAGTCCTCAAGTATGATTGGGACTTTGATAATTACCTGGAAGAGGATGTCCCTGCTGCAGTGAGTTGGCATTTTCCATGTTGAGGCTGTAAAATCTTAATCTCCTTGAATTCAAACTATCTTCTGAATTGAAACTTAAAGATCTCGTCATTTTTTCTTAATCTTCTTTTATATATTGACTAGTGATCGATAATCTTTACATTTTTCATTTTAGATGGAATATATAAAGGCCCAAACTAGACCAGAGGATGATAAACTACTCGCAATTGGACATTCTATGGGAGGAATATTACTGTATGCCAGGCTATCACGGTGCGGTAAGATGAGATCTAATTTTATAGAGCTCTGGCTGCTTGGCTGGCGACATTGTAGGAATGACCAACAACAACAACATACCCAATGTCACAAAGTGGGGTCTGGGGATTACACTGGGTATGATGTTGTTGTTGTTGCTCATTCCTACAATGTCACCAGCTTAGCACTTTAAGAAAATGACTAGATTATCATTCATGTGTCTTGAACCAGTGGCACGGAGAACATATTGAAGTTTGAATTGGTAAATAAACTATATTTGCTATCCAGCTTTTGATATCTAGGTGCTTCATGCATACATGTTACTTTGGTTCTTCAGTTCCTGTTCGCCATCATATTTCTGTTGCATGCATGTATCTGTAGGGTATACTGTCTGGTGAGTATGCCTTGTTTAATAATATTTGGGGAATGCTCCAATAGGCTCAAAGAATCCCTTGGTTGGGAGTATTTATTTTTGTTTGATGACATTTGACCTGCTTATTTTGGCCAAACCAACATTTTGGTGCACTTTATAGCTGCTCCTGGACTTACAAATGCATAGCTGGTAATATTGATGGGCTCGGCGTTATAATACAAGCATACAAAAGAGTACTCACTAAAATGAAATGCCTATTTGCCTCTCCTGGTATAATGTCGACTTTTCTCTGTGCTATATTAGCTCTAGTTAATAGTGTATTAGGTCCTTATTCTATGTCAGTGAATTGATCAACACAATTGAAATAAGGATGATATTGTGTGGTTGATACAGAGAATTTCTTCTCTGTGGACCTTGGTGTGTAATTGGCGTAACTGCATTCTTGTAGTGACTCTGAATGTCATGGTGTCTTAATAAGGTTTACTCTCAGGAACAGTTCATTCCCTACAGAAACCACTTGTATCTTTTTTGCAACCTTGGGTCATTCTATTCAAGTTCTCATCATTGATTATCAATGAGCTGCAATCTATATTTCTCTATATCCAAATACTGATGCAACTATTTTCCAACTAAATCTCAATGAGTTCTCGATCCAGAACCTTTACATAAGGTAAGAAGTTGTACTAAGAGAGTGATCTTCAGTCGTGGTTGTAATAGCCACTAAAGGGTGTATACCAGACACAGAGAACGCCTGAATCATTCACAGTCATGAGAAATATGAGCTGGCAACTGACCACCTTTTGAGTTTGTCAAATTGTAGGCCATGTGGAATGCTATCATAATCTCTCCATAAATTACATTTAGAGTAGTTTGGGTGATGTGTATTCTAAGGAATTTGCTTCATTACTCGGATGTAAAATCCCTTTCATTAGCTTGTTGATTTATATGGATTAGCCAGCAGGGTGTTGGCAATGTATATTTTCCTTCAATTTAGTCATGGTTGTGATAAAGCTGGTGCTTCAGACTAGTTTCGTGTGACAAGGTTTCCTGTCAAAGTTGCTCCAATCTTCTCTATTTTACTTTTTAGTCTCCAGACTTCCTATTGCAGGGCTGATTCCGCCTATCTTGTTTAATATAATGAATCTTAGTGAGAGCAACTCGAAGAAATGTCTTAAGAACGTAAATGATCTCGATTAAATTCTTAAAAGGTGTTCATTAGATCTCTGTTAATTGAATACCACGAAGAAGTGGAATATATGGTAATTTTAAGTCAATGATGCTTTTTCTTTTATGATAAGTCCTGATTCTGGTTCACCTTTTCAGTTTCCATTTCGCTTTGCATCTTTCCGTATGAATCTGAACACTTCCTTAATTAAGTTTCAAGTGTCCTTCTTTACAGGGATATAGGGTGCTGCATTTTTTGTTACATATTAATGGGATATTTGTCAATGGATCTTTCATTTAGGGTGCGGTTGGTATGAAGGAAAATATTTTGCATGGAAAATAAAATTTTTTCTTGGAAAACAAGTGGATTTCTTACTTGTTTTCTAGTGTTTGGTAAGGAACAAAAAAATATTATCGCAAAAGCATTTATATGACTAGCAAAACACTATGGGGTGGAATGGGGTGGGATGGGATGACGAGTGGGGTGGCGGGGGTTGGATGATCGGGGGTGGGGAAGAGACAATGAACTTGAAATGTCATTTATGCAACTTGTTTTCCCTACTTCCATATGAGAGTCATTTTGCTCAAGGAACTTGTTTTCCGAAGGAAAATGTTTTCCCAAACATTTTGACCAACCATGAGAAAATTGGAAAACACCATACCAAACACACCCTTAAGATTTCTGAATTTATCATGGAATTAAACTAGATACATAGTTCATTTTATTCTTCGTTCTTTTTTTTTCCTTTATGAATGAAGGTTTGGAAGGAAGAGAGCCTGGATTAGCTGCTATTGTTACTTTGGCTTCATCATTTGATTACACATCATCTAAGTCCGCACTCAAACTGCTTCTACCCCTTGTAAGCTGAAAATAATACGCTTCAACTCTTCTTTAGCTTCAATTGCTATCTTTCGGTGCTGAGTGATCTTTGAACTGTTTACCGTACTACAGGCTGATCCTGCTCAGGTTCTCAACGTTCCTGTCATTCCTCTAGGGACATTAGTGGCAGCTGCTTATCCTCTTACATCTCGCGCTCCTTATATCTTGGCTTGGCTTAATGAAATGATATCTGCCACAGACATGATGCATCCAGACCATCTGAAAAAACTTGTACGGAACAGCTTTTGTAAGTATTGACATGAGTGTAAAAACAGCTTTTGTGCTTTAATTCTTACCAAGTTTGCATGAATTGTTATTTTATAAGGTTTTATTGTTTAATGGTGTAGAGAATATGCATGAAGATTTCAAGAGTTTAGTTTAAACTTTAAAGAGATATTTTGAGAGAGACTTTTGAGGCAATAGAGAAAACTGAAAAGACTTGCATGATCTAGAGGATTGTTTTAGTGGCACTCTATGATGTTCTCGCAGTTCCTGCTGCTCCTAATAGTCCACTGTCACCCCAAAACTTATCCTCTCTTTGTCAACCAGTTGCACGTATCAAAATATTTATTTAGACATCTATTTATGAGCTGACTCATCTCTTCATGAATTATAATGTGTTTGGATGCTTGTGCAGTTCTGTTTAATAGATGTCTATTTGGTTTGTGATAATGTTTTCAGAAAGCTACAAATTGGTAGCTCTGAATAATCTTCAATCAGAAGTTTCTGTGTGAATTCAGGGCTATTTCTTCCTATTAACATGTGTGTGTTGATTTGGGGTTTCATACAGATCTTTTTCTACAAAATTTGCTAATAGATCTCCCTGCAGGTAATATTCCTGCTAAACTTCTTTTGCAGTTGGCAACGGCTTTTCAAGAGCGAGGGCTCCGTGATAGAAGTGGCAAAATTTTCTACAAGGATCACCTTCACAAAAGTAGTGTGCCTGTCTTAGCTCTTGCTGGAGATCTAGACCAAATCTGCCCACCGGAAGCTGTATATGGTATCATGTATTTTGGTACTTCTATTCTGGAAGCTCTGTATGAGGTTAAGAATTTCTAAGATATCTTCCTATTAACCATGACTCAAGCAGAAACTGTGAAGCTTATTCCTGAGAACTTGGTGAATTACAAAGTATTTGGGGATGCTGATGGTCCACATTATGCTCATTATGACTTGGTGGGAGGACATATGGTACGTCGATAAGAATGTTTTAGCCTCTTTTGAATTTAGAAAAAGATATAAGAAATAAAGATAGAGAAGGAGATATTCCTTAATTTGCGTAGGATTCACATTTCATGTTTTGTTCTTCCTTTTTCTAGTATGTTCAGAGTTATACATACAGCTTAGATAGAGAATACCACTCTATTGGAGTTCTCCAACACATTCACAACTCTCTGGAATATGCTGCCTTGAACACCCCTTTTAGTAATATAATATTAGGGTCTTGATACTTCAGGCCACAGAACAATTGTATCCTTGCATTGTACAATTTTTAAGCCGATGTGATGGCACCAGCTAGGAGATGGATATGCATTCAAAATCATGATTCGGATGCCTGAGCTTCATATCAGACGGCATATCATTTACGCATCTCATGCTCGTTTGTCATCACTACTCATACCTGATGATGCTATAAAAAGGTGAGATTTAGCTGTACTACATGATTTGTGTTGGTATTCTATGGTACTTTATAGAGCAGTACGGGAAGTAATAACTATTACAAATGTTCGAAAGAATAAATAAATGGTCAATCTTCAAACTGCCGCATGTGTGTTGTGTCTTGAATCTTGATCACCTTGCAAAGCCAATGTTGAGAACTGCCGCAAGTTTGTTGTGTCTTGAATGTTGATATCCTGAAATCAAGAAACAACTAAATCTGGATGGTTACAACGTTGTGTGTTGAGTCGAGGATAGCCCTCTATCCTTAAGACAAGATTGCCCCGTATATATGCTTTTACGTTAGCGGGCAATAGTCTCCCAAGATAAAACAACACTTTAATCTCAACACTACAAAGCCAATAGGTTGAGCCTGTCGAAGAAAACAAATATGACTCGACTTGCTGAAGATATGGAATAGGAAGGAAGAGTTTCTCTCTACTCTTCTCTTTTGTCTCTGTGTATATAGTGTGTCTCTGTAGTGTATATCTTGTGTATACGTGAGGGTTTGGTCACTGTTTTTCAGTCGAAAATTGCACTGATTTTCGCTGAATTTCACTCACTGTTTTGTGGCTGTTTTTCTCACTGTTTTGTGCTGAATTTCAGTCAGTTTTTCTGTGTCTTTTTCGTCTGTTTTGTGGCCTGTTTCTTGCCTGTTTTTCGTCTATTTTCTGCTCCTGATTTGAGCCAAAGAAGGCTCAATATATAGCAAGGAGAAGAGGCTGTACAACTGCTCAAAACATGGCTGTTAATGGCCATTAGGAGGCCATTAAAACAGCCAAGTAAAGGCAGTAAAATGCCATCAAGGAGGCTGATTTAAGGTTGTAAATGGCCAAGTAATGGGTTGTTAATGGAGGAGTTAATCAGCCAAGTAATGGCTGATTAATGCCTCAAAAAATAGTCCCAACGGTAGGCTTTCTGCCTTCCGTCACCTTCCCAGAAACTCCGGGGACCAAACTGTAAATATTGAAACTTCAGGGACCAAACTGTACATCTGGCAGAGTTCTCTGGTCCAAAAAGATAATATTAGAAAGGCTCACAGCTCACAGCTCACAGCTCACAGCCCACGAACCCGGACGGGACGGGCGGCGCGCGTGTGGGCTTAGCCTTGAACCCAAGCACATCTAGGTCTTCCCTCCTTTAAACACATGGGATACCCCTTGGGGATCCAAACCCTTTACCACATTAGAGACTTATATAGAGAGCAATTCTTCCTATTCCCACCGATGTGGTAGATTTGTCTCACACCACATTTCCATGTCTCAAACACCTTACTTCGTGGACCAATATCTCTTTCATTTCTCAACGAAATTAGACGATTCTTGGCCCTACGGTCATTTACTCACTTCGTAGATCATGCATGTGTGAAGAGACAAGGTCTCCAACATGCGGAACACTAGTGTTTAATTCATCAAAGATGGGTGGACGCATCTCCCCGCCAAAGGCTAATTTCCAACAATTTGCTGGTCTCTTCATTGCAATGTGCATCTGTCTGAGGGTCCATTATTGTATTCTCTCTATTTGCATGATGAATCTTAATTGTAATTATGAACCTTCTCTTTTTTATAGGGGACCATTACCCGGAACCAGAAGAGAGCTCATGCACATGAAGGAATTTGACAGATGTGGTTTTTGTCAACCTTGTTTGTAGTATCATCATTTTCGGTTGCTTTTCATCCGGCCTTTTACAGACTTTCCTTTTTATCCTTTATCTAAATTCCACTTATTTTGCATCTATTATGTTGTTCTTTGTTTTCCCAGTGTAACCTCTTAGTTGGAGGATGCTCGTGCTGAGCACGGGCTCAAAAAGAACTTTCTTCAGAGAAGTTACAACTACCATAAAGCTATGTCTCTTCATAAGATTAATAGACACAGCGTGAGAAAGAGTGTTAAACCAAGGTGCATGGCGAACAAGCAGAGGCTTGGACTTCGCCATTGCCTTGGGCTATAAGCAACAAGCACTTTTGACAAAGCTGCTACTAAAAATTATCTAGAAAAACAATATAAAAATCTCTAAGTAAACTAAGCTGACACATATCTAAACTAGCGTCGTTGGTTGTGCTTAAGGTCCCCGCACAAACTAGGGTGACTGCGCAACTTGTAAAGGCTTCCCCAACATGTTAGACACTCGTCTCTCGTTACAAGTCACCTTTTGATTCACTTCAAGGGCTTGGAGCTTTTCATGAAGTTTTCTTAATTGTGACATTGTCAAAAGTCTTGTAGGAGTTCGATGGGGCCATTGGTATTGAATTGATTGTTTTTTTTCTTTTGGATGTTATCAACTTTTTACATGCGCCACTTTAAATGCGAATTCAGGTTGCGGGTGTACCAAAGTATCATTATATTCAATGTAAACCTGCCACTGGTCATAATTTTATAAGGCATATTCGGTGGGTTTGGTATACTAATTTTTTTACTATAGATAGCCAGAACATATCAATGAATCTGCACTAGTTCGGCTCAGTCAATTTTTGTCTCTCAACTCGATTTCATTTGGGGGGGGGGGGGGGGGGGGGGGGGGATTGAGAAATGGAATGCCAAAAAGCTGTGGGAGTGTGCTTATCGATCAGAAAAGTTGGTGAAAACAATAGTTCAATTTTGAATTATTTTTTCAATTAATTGATTTACCTTTGTAATATTTTCATTTTAATGGCCGTAATATCTTATGTAAATATGTTAGTACAGAAATCTCCAACAAAAGGGGAAGTTACAACGACTTAGAGTTTAATCAAATCAAAAGCAAATGGATACACATTAAAATCACCTAGAACTAGTAAACAAATACAAGCCGATACATCAACTCGTATTCTGGACAGAGAGGTTGTATCCTAAATTTATATATATAAAGGAGGGACATAGGTCCGCTTATGTGTCACCCCTCACATATCAGGAATTACATTATTTTTTTATTTTTTTTTTGCATGTTTCTCCTAATTTTTCTTTTCAGTGGTTAAATCATTACTATGTCCTTCAAATTAAAAAAATCAACAGTCATATCTTTTAAACACCAACAGTCATGTCCTTTAATATACTTAATTAATCTTTCTCTCTCTGCCCGTTACATGTAATCTCCCTTTACCATTCATGAAGCCTTTTATTATTGGTAGAATAATATAAATCTCCTTGAGTGGAGTTCTTTCATTAATACAATATATATAGTGTGTACAATTGTAATTCTAATGGAATAAAGATCCCTACTTTATATAATTACACTAAAATATTAATTACAGAATATACAGTGAATATATGGAAATATATTCACTATCACACACCCTCAGTTGGAGCGGGAGGAGGCCGGACGCTGAGACTTGATCTGAAGTCAAGGAACAATTGCCTAGGAAGCCCTTTAGTGAAGATATATGTTACTGATATGAAGAAGGAACATGTAACACCCTAACGTGACCCACTGCAACCTTCTCATGAATAAATTGAATATCCATCTCAATATGTTTGGTTCGCTGATGCTGAACCGGGTTATGAGACAGGTAGACATCAGATATGTTGTCACAGTAAACCAAAAATGCCTTACGTAAGGGACAATGAAGCTCAAGGAGGAGATTTCGGAGCCAACACAGCTCGGCAACAACGTTCGCAACACCTTGATATTCTGCTTCTGCACTCAAACGGGAAAGTGTGGCTTGCCGCTTGGCAGACCACAAAATATTATCCCAAAAAAATACACAATAGCCGGACGTAGAGCGACGGGTGTCCGGACAACCTGTCCAATCAGCGTCCGTGTAAGAGAGCAACCTAGTCGGTGCGGAGGGATATAGATGTAGTCCATAGTCAATAGTGTCATTAACGTACCGAATGATAAGCTTAAGAGCTGTAAAGTGAGGCTCCCTAGGAGCGTGCATGAACACACACCTGCTGAACAATATAGGCAATATCGGACCGAGTGAAGGTGAGTTACTGAAGAGCATCTATGAGGCTCCTATAAAGAGAGGGATCGGTGACCGGATCCCCGTATGTATGTCATTCACAGAAAAACCAAATGGGTCAAAATCAATAGATACATAATTATCAGTGTCAAATTTTCTATCAGAGACTAGGTTCTTGATTATGTTAGTGACATATAGGACGTGTTTAAGGGAGAAGGGGGTGCGGTGGTGGAGTATGTGTATGGCCAAAATCTTGAATTGGAATGCAATGACCATTACCGACCATAATAAATTGAGGAGTATTTAAATTTCGCAATTGAGAAAGATTACCAGAGTTGTGAGTGAGGTGAGACATGGCGCCCGTATCTATATACCAAGCATCATCGGGCTGCTGGAGATTTAGTGTGCTGAAAGCCTAGCCCAAATTGGTTGGACTGATGCCTGTAGCGGACTGTGAAAAAATGGGTCTGATGGTTGGGGCCCGTCAGGTGTGACGCTGGGTGGGCTCCGATGATGTTGGGCCGCTGTTGTTGCCACTGTTGTAATTGGGTTACGACTGCTAGGAAATTACTAGCCTAGTTCCCGTATGCGCAGTGGGCTGGCCCACTGTGTTGGGTGCTAGACCTGCTGTGGCTGGATGGCAGTGTTGTCCCGTCCCTCTCGGCCTTTACCTTTGGCTCCGCGGTTGTTTTGCGGCGAGTGGTGGTCGGAGTGTGGTGGTTGGCTGGTAGTTGTGATGGTTCCCGCTGGGGTATGAACCACCAATGCATTAGGGTTGTGTTCGTCTTGTTTAGCTCATCTCGTCTCCTCTAATAGTAATTGGAACCACGCTTTGTTGAAACTCGGTAGGGGATCGACCTGTTGGATCATCGTTGCAAGTGTGTCGTATTCACTTTTCGATAAACCATTAATCAATTGCAGAACTATCTTTGTGTCAGAAATTAGAGTACCCACATTAGATAATTGGTCGGCAATCAATTTTAAATGTTTGCAGTAGTCGATCATATTTGCAAAAATTTTAAGACGAGTGGTGTTGAATTTCTCCTCAAGATACACGGCACGTGTATGTTTGTTGTCTTGAAAAATCTTCTCCAACTGTGTCCATAGCTCTTAAGCCGAAGCTCCGGTCTTCATAATAGTATAAAGCTAACTCTGGGAGATAGTGCCATAGATCCACTGCTTGATGATAGCGGCAAGCCGTCTCCACATCGTGTTGTCGACGTCGGGTGAGCGGGGAAATGTGGTATCAATGTGGTCAAGCACGTTGTAAGCAAATGCACGAATTTGGAAAAGTTCAACCCACGATGCATATCATCTATCCTCTTGATCAAGAATCAACGGGATGGAGTTCTTGATATTGATTACGGCGAAAGCCGGATGAAAGGTGTTGGGGTGGAAGAGGGAGGAGGATTTGTGACGTCAAGTGTTTAGGAGGAGGAAGAAGCTATGTGGGTCGCGGGTGATGCCATGAGGGCTACCGGAATGAAGGTGAGAAAGAGGGGAGGGGAGGGGGGGGGGGGTCGTGGCATATACGAGGTGTATATGTGGCAGTATTAGCGGTATATGAGGTGTATATCGGCTTATGGAGGCGGTATAGGGTTGTATGCGGGTTGTATATTGCGACGGGAAGGGTTAATCAGTCGTATACATGGTGTATATCGGCTATTTGCACTAGTTTTGGCGTCGGAAAAAAAGAGAATAGGGTGGTGGGCGGGGCGAATAGGGTTTAGAGATTTTTGGCTCTTGATACCATGTAGAATAATGTAAATCTCCTTGAGTGAAGTCCTTTCATTAATACAATATATATAGTGTATACAATTGTAATTCTAATAGAATAAGGATCTCTACTTTACATAATTACACTAAAATATTCATTACAGAATATACTATGAATATATGAAAATATATTCACTATCATTATTCATACCATACTGATTCATTACCAACTTCACGATTCCACATAACAACATACCAGGGTCACAAAGTGGACAAAAAAATTGAACTCCCACTTCATACAAGTCGATTTGGAGGTTGTTCTTATGGTATATTATTCTTCTTCTTTTACGTGTTCTGGTTCTGATTGTTGGCACTTGCCAATATGGACGGTTCAGTTCTTACGTAATAATTTACAGATATATGCAAGAAATAATCCTTTGATTATTTTCATTAATGAAAGAGTATATATACAATTTACAATTTTCATAGTAGGAAAATCATATTCCTACTCTAATCCCAAAACCTTATTCTACTTGTACAATAATTATACAATTATGGTAAGTGTACAACTCTAATTTTATTACAACTAAAACTACCAAAAATAGGCCATTAATCCGTGATATACACGGTATGAATATATCGTGTATACCACAGAAAATATAGCCTAGAAACAGTGATATACAGGCCACTGCCCGTGATATACACGTATATCTTGTGTATATCATGGGTATTTATCACACTCCCGCAGTCATAGCGGACGGTCTTCGTACGCTGAGACTGTACCTAAAATTTTCAAATAGCACCAATGGAAGGCCCTTGGTAAATATGTCAGCAATTTGATACCTGGAAGGGACATGTAGGACACGTACTTGTCCACGAGCTACCTTTTCGCGAACAAAATGGATATCCATCTCAATATGTTTAGTGTGTTGATGTTAAACCGGATTGCTAGAAAGGTATATAGCACTAACATTAACACAATAAACCAATATAGCTTTGTGAACTGGAAAGTGGAGCTCTAAGAGGAGATTACGGAGCCAACATGATTCAGAAACCACATTAGCCACCCCTCGATACTCGGCCTCTTTACTAGAGCGGGATAATGTAGCATGTCGTTTGGCAGACCATGAGACTAAGTTATCACTAAGGAACATACAATAACCAGACGTAGAGCGTCTGTTGTCCGGACATCCACCCCAATCAGCATCTGCATATGAGACAAGTGTAGCCGTCGATGAAAGATATAAGTGTAAGCCATAGTCAAGCGTCCCCTGGATGTATCGAATAATGCGTTCGAGCGCATTCATGTGCTCAACCCTGGGATCATGCATAAATAAGCATACATGTTGTACGACATACATAATATCTAGTCTCGTGAAAGTAAAATACTGAAGGGCCCCTGCAAGACTGCGGTATCGGGTCGAATCCTCATAAGGTGAGTCAGCCACAACACCCAGCTTGGGTTTAGTATCAACTGGAGTGGAAGTAGACTTGCATGAGGACATACCAGCTCGCTCAATGATCTCAACCGCATACTTCCGTTATGATAAGAATAACCCACATGCATGACGAGTAACAACAATCCCCAAAAAGTAACTCAAATGCCCCAAGTCTTTCATAGCAAACTCAAAGTTGATCATTGTTATGATAGACTGGAGCAAAGCATTGTTGACACCCAATTTTGTCCCATCTTTTCTGATTTATTTGCAATTTTAAATATTTTTTGATACCTCAAAACAATTTTAATATATATACATATATGTATAAATAAGGTTCTAATATCGTCGTCTATTCTCAATATCATTATTTTATTATTATTATTCGTATTTCTACAACCATTTGCCTTTTTAAAATCACAATCATAGTCTTTATCCTAATACTCTATGTTATTTTATTTTCACAAAAACAACATTGCATTTTTTATTATTTTAATTAAGCGTTAAGCATTTCACAAATATTATGTTTTTATTATTATCCTATTGTTATTTTTTTTATCTTTACAATTTATATATATATATATATATATATATATATATATATATATATATATATATATATATATATATATTTTTAAAGCATCTTTCTAATAATAAATCCTTTTTATATTTTAAATCTATAATTATTTATTTCCCAACCCAAAACAAAACCCCATAATCCAAAAAAAGAGGCCCAATCAGCCACCCCAATCGGCCCAACTCCCCCTCCCTTATTTTCGACCAACCCATTACCTACCCCCCCCCTAAAAAAACCAAAAACAAAAACAAACAAACCCTAAAACCTAATCACCCCACACCCCCTTTCTCTCTCAACCTCCCCAAGTCACCGCACCCGACCTCACACTCTCATCACATCGCCGACCCGACACCACCACCTACCCCCCTCTGTTACGCCGACACCATCTTCGACCAGCCACCAACCCCTGACACTCGACACATCCCATACCCTTATCCCCAAAAATCCGCAACCCATACCCCCCAAAATTCGTCTAAAATCCGCAACCTTTTGCCCCTTCATTTCGATTTTCAAACTCGGTTTTTAGGGGAAAATCACCTATAAACCCCCCCCCCCCCCCTTTGTTCTTCATTTTGGGAGGGGATTTTTGGAAGCCGAAATTCAGGGTTCAATCTTGAAATCCGAAATTCAAAATCTAAGATTCTCTTAAGGTTTGCATTGCTTTCTTTTTGTGTTGTTCTTCATCTTAAGAATCCGAAAATACAAGTTGAAATTATTGATCTTTTGAGTCCGAAATTTACACCTAGGTTTCAGTGGGTTTTGGTGTGGCAAATCTGAAATTTTGGTTGATTTCTGCTTTGTTTCTGTTCGGGTCGGGTCGGGTAAAATTTCCAGAAATTGGTATTGATATTTTGTTGTTGGTTATCTGAAAATCCAAAAAAAAACTGATTCGGTTCAGGATTTCTGATTCGGGGCGGGTCATCGATCCGGGTCGGGTCGGGTCAACCCCGGAGCGGGTAAAATTCCCATAAATTAGTTTTGATATTTTGTTGTTGGATATATAAAAATCCAAGAAAAACTGATTCGGGTCGGTTTTCTGATTCGGGTTGGTTTTTTTTTTCGGAATCCTGTGACTGCCTTTTAAGGCAGTATTGCTGTTGTATCTTTGTTGTATTTTTGGTGCATTATGTTTGCCTTTACGGGGTTGATTTGGACTGTTTTACCCCTTGAATTATTTTGCTTAACTGATATTAAACAAATACTACACTTGGGCCGATGAAAAAATATCCGTCGATTTTTTAGGCCTCCATAGTTGGAAAGACGGAAATAAAAACTTCTGGGCAAGGATGAAACTTAAATCTTTTTGTTTTACCTGAGAGGCCAACATGTTCGGTAGGCAAGGTGACGGAAATGACCAACGAGTCATATGTTCGCAACCACGACGTGATTGGAATGATCTTTTCAAAATTTAAGTCTGAGCCCTCCGTAATAAAAACATTTACTGTTTTGGGTACGGATTCGAAGTTATTTATATTCAATTGTTTATAACTGTTTGTTCTTGATAGCTTGCAAGGAACACTTACGAAAGTTAAAGAAAGCAAGATACCCCTCGGAGATGATTTTTTTATTTTTTTTATTTTCTTTAATTCAGTTTTATTTTATTCTGTATTGTAATATTATTTATTGTATTTGTGTAATTATTGAAAGGTTTAGAATAGGTAGGCTTAGAATTAATAAATTAGAAAGGGTAGTTTAAAACTGGAAACTCATCGCTAGTTTATTTACTTTAGGCTCGTGTAGTTTTAAAATTGGAAACCCACCTCTAGCTTATTTATTTTAGGCTCGTCATGTATATTCAAAACTTTCAAAACAAATTGGTCATCTTCTATTTTGCATTTTAATCATACTAATAATTAATTTACATTCCTCATTTGCTATAAAATGCAAAAAATATTTATTTTATGCAAATGCATACCCTTTTTTTCTTTCTTTTTCGAAAAATCAACTTTGCATGTATTTTATCAACTTTCATACAAATCCTATCTTCGGTTATCACTTGATCGATCTAATCTCTTCTGTCCTATCTTGTATAACCCGACAGGAACAAGGATAGGTATTCAATCGCTTGCTTTAAAAGGTATGAGATTGCTCGCAGAGGACTAAGGTCGACAGGGATAGGCCAGCAAATGCAATGAGAAAGTCTTCTTCTTTTCTTGCGGATGAATTTCTCGAATACTTTTTTAGGGAGTCGGAGACGATCGAAGAGGCAGCAAAATAGGAACTTTCGATCAGGAAGAGCTCAACAAAATGGAATTCAAATTGGTCGAGAAAAAGAACCGCGCTAGTCGGAATTTGGGGAAAGATAGAGAGCTCTCTAGGCTCTCCTGATCAAATTGAGAGTTCGCTTTTTATCCAAAATTAACTTTACATGTATTTTTAAACAATGTCATACAAATGCATACTTGTACAAAATGCATCCTTCATTAAATACTTGCAACATCATTTTAACTTTATATTTTTAAACATGCATTTTCTTAGCATAATAATTAACCTGAGTTTGACCGGATAACCGCAAGTTAGCAGATCTTAAAGGGTGTCTAACTCCTTCCCTTTAGGATAATAAAGAACCCTTACCTAGAATCTCATAATTTCGCAGACCAGTAATCGGAGTTCACATTGCAGCATTTAGTTAACATTTAGGTGCCCTAATTCACCTTAGAATAATTAGGTGGCGACTCCTCAACAACATTAATCAATCCAGGGAATCGACCCATTACGTCGCGAACCGCGGTAAAAAATAGGTGCGACAAGCATCAGAAGAGGCAGTCAAGATAATATTATGCACATATAATAGTATATAAGTCAGTGAAGTACCACGACAATATATGAACAATGAGTTATCAGACCTGTTGTGAGAAAACCCAATAGTCGAAACATAGTCTGCAAATCTCTTATACCAAGCCCGCGGGGCTTGCTTAAGCCCATACAAGGACTTCTTCAATAAACAGACATGATGAGGATATCTGAGATCAAAAACCCAAAGGCTGATGCATGTAAACTGTCTCCTTAAGATCATCATGTAAGAAAACATTCTTCACATCTAACTAATGAATGAGACATGCCTTCGAAAGAGCCAAGCTGAGCACAGTGCGAATGGTAGCTGGCTTGACCACCGGACTAAATATCTCACCACAATCTACACCAACCTGCTGAGTCTTACCATCACCTACAAGACAAGCCTTATGCCTCACAAAAGAACCGTCAAAATTTTCTTTATGAGTAAAAATCCACATAGACCGAATAATATTAACACCAGAGGGACGGTGTTCTAACTCCCACGTCTTATTATAAATAAGAGCATTATATTCGTCGGTCATAACATTTTTTCAATTCGGATCATTTAAAGCAGACACAAAATTACGGGGTAGAGGGGATTTAGAGACATTAGAATGGAGATTAAAATGTCTTTTCGGTTTAAAAATACCCCATGACTACGAGTAATAGGTCTATGACTCGGGGGACAATTGGGTGGATTTTGGGAAACACGGGACTGGGTGACAGACTGGCCAGCAGGTAGTGGGCCTGCTGGCCTAAAACTGGAAGCAGTAACTGGTGGTGGACCGAGAACTGGAACTAGCCCAGAAGCAGAGACATAACTGGGCTGAGTATTTGGCCCAGTTGCTGGACCAGTGGGTGGTGGGCTGGGCATAGGCGTAAGGACAGTAGAACCAGTGGGCAGTGGGTCCACTGGTGGATTATAGGTGCGGGACAAGTCCGATAAATGGTGGATAATATATGGGGAGACATCATCATCCAAAAAATATTACGAACTAGGCACGAGACTACTCACTTTAGCAAATGGAAATTGGGTTTTATAAAAAATAACATGGCGACTAATGATGATCTTATTAGATGATAAATCAAAACACTTGTAACCACGATGATTAGACGGAAAATACAAAAACACACAAGGGGTAGAACGAGCCTGAAATTTGTTAATTGTGGTCAACGGAAAGAGTGGATAAGACAAGCACCCAAAGACCCTAAGATGGGAATACGATGGAGTCTTATTATATAAGATTTGAAGAGGGGATGAATATGTCAAACCTTTGATAGGAAGTATGTTAAGAAGATAAGTAGCCATTTGTAGAGCGTGATGCCAAAAGGAAGGGGTACGGAAGCATGGACCTTTAAAGTTAGGACAATATTATTAATGGTACGAATTTTTCGTTCGGCTTTCCCATTTTGTGAGGAAGTATGAGGACAAGAGAAATGAAAAACTATGCCATAAGTGTCACAAAAATCCCGAAATAACCCATTATCAAATTCTTTGCCATTATCATATTGTATATATTTTATTTTCCGATCGAACTGGGTACATATGAATGCTCTAAATTTTAAGAATATGGAAAAAACTTGTGATTTTTTCGCTAACGGAAAAGTCCATAAAAAATTAGAATAATCATCCAAAAATAGTACATAATAATGATGGCACACAGAACTTAAAACGGGGAACGTCCATAAATCGCTATGAATAATATCAAATGACATTAACGTACGAGAAGTAGAGGCTACAAATGGTAAGCTAACATGTTTCCCTAAAGAGCAAGATTGACAAATTGGAGTACTACGCATACCCTTACAAAAAATAATATTGTTTTTATCTAAGAAAGATAAAATTGAAGATCCCGGATGACCTAGACGTGCATGCCACAAGGAAGGAGCAAGAGCAGCAAAAGTAGATGGCAAGGTTTGACTCGAGAGACTGGACGTTGGCGTGATAGGATAAAGATCCCCCTACTTTCACATCTCATGAGAGAAATCCCCGTCTTGAAATCCTTCACAGAAAACTCAAAAGGATCAAAATCAACAGAAACCCAATTATCAGTGGTGAATTTATGGACAGACACCAAATTTTTAATTAAGTTAGGGGCATGGAGGGCATTTTTCAAGGCAAGAGGTGGATGAGGAGGAGACAAAGTTTTATGACCATAACCATGAATTGAAATTGAGTTGCCATTACCAACAATTATGCCACGAGTATTGCTCAAATTGGAATAAGACGAGAGAGTACTTTGGTCGGACGCCATGTGAGAGGTTGCACGGGTGTCCATGTACCAATTTGCGTTTGGCGGATTTAATGCAAGAGTGTACATTGCGGCTTCAATGTCGGTCGGGGTGGGGCCCGCTGCATGATGGGCCTGTGGAGGACGGAGTCCAAGCACACCGACTTGCTGCCCCGACCCAGAACTATTTCGGAATCCACTGGGCCAGGTCGGATTGGGCCGAGAAAATGGCTGGGCAGCCCAATTTCCAAGGCTGGAAACGCTGTAGCATAGGGGTTGTTGGGCCACTGCCCAGGCCCACTACCAGGGGGCCCATGGCTGGGACCAGTGGGACGGTGGTGCATTGCTGCCTGGATGGGGCCCACTGCCATTATTCTGGCCACCACTGTCGGAACTTCCGCGTTTGCCCCATAGTTTTTGCCATTATTTTTCCGAGTATTCTAGTTTCAGAAGGATAATTTTTGGTATTAAAGTCTTCAATCTGTGAGGAAGTAGCCCATTCTTCATCTACGCAAAGATGAATTACTGCTTATTCGACCTTCCGCCACCGTGAGCACAGTGTTGGACCGAATTATTAACAAAACCTGGAGAACTAGTGGAGGACGTCATCATAACCACGGGACTAGCGCCGGTAGCTGCCTTTTTGGCCAAGCCGGCTTCTTCGAGCGTAAGCATGGAACGAGCTTGATAAAATTGAGGAAGAGGACTGCTCTGACGAAGAAGCGTGCGAACACCACTATAGGCCTCAGATAGGCTTGAAACCATTTGTAGGACCAAACAATCATTTGTAACGAGCACGCCAACATTGCGGAGTTGATCCGCCAATTTTTTCAACCTTTTGCAATAAGCCGAAACGTTTAGGAAATCTTCCATGTATGGGAGAATTCCTGCTCAAGAGTAACAACTCTAGAATTTTGATTATCTTGAAATATATCACGTATTCTATCCCAAGTAGCCTTCGCCGTAGCGTCAGGCTCAATAATCGTTTGCAATAGGTCGGTAGATATAATGGAGTAAATCCACTGAAGAACGGTAGCATCAAGGGTTGTCCATAATTTAGGATCATCCTCAGGTTTAGGCACCTTCGTATCAGCAGGAGTCGCGGGGATAATGTGATGCAGGACTTGATGTGAGCGTGCGTGAACTTTGAACAGTTCGGCCCACGTCGCGTATTGGGCGTTTTCTATTTCAAGAACGATAGGGATGTGGTTCTTGATGTTAGAAACAGTAAGGGCAGGGTGAAACGCGTTCTTAGCCATATTAGCAACACAAGACGTGATGGAGGGATTCAGAAAAGAAATTTGGGAAGGGAATTTGCACGGAAATCGAGAGTAGTGGCTCGGATTTTGATGCACGAAGAAGAGAAATTTGGAAGAGAATTTTTAGACCTAGACTTCTGATACAATGAAAGAAATAATCCCTTGATTATTTTCATTAATGAAAGAGTATATATACAATTTACAATTTTCATAATAGGAAAATCATATTCCTACTCTAATCCCAAAATCTTATTCTACTTGTACAATAATTATACAATTATGGTAAGTGTACAACTCTAATTTAATTACAACTAAAACTACCAAAAATAGGCCATTGCCCAGAAACAGTGATATCCAGGCCACTGCCCGTGATATACAAGTTGTATATCTTGTGTATATCACGGGTATTTATCAATATGGTTATGGCAGTGACGAGGGTAGTGCTGTTCTGTCATCACTGGCTTGGTACTTTTAAGAATGAAATATTTGGAATCATCTTACGTTTTTCTCTTGCTATTTTCTGGTGTTATGTTGAGATTCCTTTTCCCTCTAGAATAATTGTTTGGGGTGTTTGGTTAACAAATTAAAAACGTACTAAAGTAGCATTCTTGATTCTCTGGGTGTTTTGAAGATTGTATGGTTAAGGCTTGAGAGGACGAACATTTATTCCTCCAAATCAGGTTAATTTCATAAGTTCTAACCAATTAGAATGTTAGAGTACTAATTTCAGTATTAAATCAATTATCTTCCTTTCATTGTAGTCTTCTACATTTGTTGATCAGACAAAACTTCAATGACTATGGTAATTAATACTGATGCACCTATTTCATCCTTATAATTTCTTTATATTCTTGCCAGATTATGTTCTTTATATGTTTCTTAATCTTATTCAACACAACATTTCACTTACAATGAGTCAATGCAATTAATTTCTGCACTAGAATTTAAGATTTAGAAATACTAGCCAAAATGGTAGGAAGAGTTTACTATGTACATGTATGAGGTATGACTTGCAATTTGGACAATCCAACCTCTTTTTACATTTTTATTACTCAACCACATATTAGTTATTGATATAAGTTAACTCTACATACTAGAACAACATTCAAAGAATAAGAGAATGAGAGAAGTTACTTTTTTTCCCTATAAAATGAGCATAAGTTCTTCCCCTCTGCCACTATTATAAAGCTACAAAAGAGTGATTCTTTTATTTGTATATGTTTTTCTATTTTCTTATTTTCATAGATATTTTTTGTTACCTTTGAGTTTTGATATTTTTGTATGTATGTCTTACATAACTTCTTTCAGTCAATCATATATATACATAAATAATGTTATGATATTAATATTCAATCAAATTTTAATTCTTTTTTATGACCGCGAAAAAGAAAAAAGAAAAGCAAACGTTTGAGGAACAACAAGATAGAGACGGAGAAATGAAGAACAATAAAAGCAAAATTGGGACAAAAAGCTGGTCGCCTTAAAATAATGTTAGTCAATAATAATGGGCAGCTCATGTTGAAATGTTTTCTTCCTTTTGATGTCACAAATGATATCAAGATGATGTAGTTTGATGTTACCCATGACATCAAGAGGAGGTTTCACCCCTATAAATAGATGCACTCTTTCTCTCGTAGAAACTATCCCAAAACAAGAGAAAAAAACTAAGAGAAATACTCTTGGTGAAAAGCTTAAGCAAGATAAGCTTTTGAGAGAATTTTGGTGAGAAAAATTCTTGGGTGTAATTGGGATCGGGGTTGTGAGGTTGAGTGTTGTAAACACTTTTGTAATATTTCTCCTTTAATAAAAGATATGCAGCAGTCCGGAGACGTAGGCAAAATTGGCCGAACTCCGTTATCAATTGTGTATGTTATTGTTCTACTCACATCACGACGTAAGTAGGTTCTATCTAAGAAGGTTGGAATTTAAGTGGTCCATCTGTGACCCTGCAGTCTTTCCTGGGAACCTGCTTAGAAATGTGGTTCTGTCTAGGAGACTGTCCGGATCTATCCTGTGTTGATAGGATCGCGGTATTTTACAGTCTTTCTTGGGAATCATCTAGTCGGAATATTCCCATAAATCTGACGAAAAGGAAATTAAGGTGGTAAATTTTCCAACGACTGGTATCAGAGCAACAGGTTGTGTTGCGATTCAGAAAACAATGGGAGGCGAAGATGGTTCAACACACGCCATCGGTAAATTCGATGAGACATATTATACGTTCTGGAGAATGCAGATTATTTGTATGGCAGAAAGCTTCATGAACCTCTGAGTCCAAAACCAGAGGAGATGAAGGATGCAGATTGGAATCTCTTCGACAGATAGGTTCTGGGAGTAATCTGATTGACGTTGTCGAAGAACATTGCTCACAACGTGGCGAAGGAGAAGACCACGACTGGTCTGATGTAAGTTTTGTCCGATATGCATGAGAAACCTTCGACAAACAATAAGGTATTTCTCATGAAGAAACTCTTCCATCTAAAGATGGGGGAAAGTGCTCTTATTGCAGCACACATAAATTAATTTAACACCATTGTAAATCAACTGTCATCGGTGAAAATCGAGTTTGACGATGAAGTTCAGGCCCTTATTTTGTTGGCGTCTCTACCAAATAGTTGGCAGTGCTAAACTGAAATTTAACGATGCTAGAGATCGTATCCTTGCTGAGGAGGTTCGCAGGATAGATTCTGGAGAGGCATCGACGAGTTCTGCTTTTATTATTGAAAACAGAAGCATAAATTATGACAGCAATTACAACCGAAATAAGGGCAAGTCAAAACCAAGGTATGGCAGGAGTCAATCCAAACCCGGGCGAACACTTGAGTGTTGGAACTGTGGGAAACCAGGTCACCTCAGGAAGAACTGTAGGGCACCGAAGAAGGAGGACAACAATGGGGGTAGAGTCAATGCTGTCACTGAAGACATTGGTGATGCCTTGATACTGTCTATTGACAGCCCGATAGACTCTTGGGTGCTTGACTCAGGAGCGTCTTTCCATACCACCCCACACCGTGATATGATGATGAATTATGTTGATGGGAATCTCGAAAAAGTCTATTTGGCCGATGGTAAGTTGTTAGACGTTGTTGGCATTGGAGACATCAAGTTGAAGATGTCAAATGGATTCGTGTGGAAGATCACAAAAGTTAGACATGTGTCGAAGCTGATGCGAAACCCGATCTCAGTGGGTCAGCTTGATAATGAGGGGCATAACGTTAACTTTGGTAACGGGTCCTGGAAGGTGACGAAGGGTGCCATAGTGGTTGGCCAAGAAAAGAAGACTGGTACTCTGTACATGATGACTAGCTGTTGTGATACTGTTGTTGTTGTTGACATCACAAAGAAAACAAAGTTGTGGCACTGTCGGCTGGGGCATATCAGCCAGAAAGTGATGAAGTTGCTGGTAACGAATGGCATGATTCCAGAGCTGAAATCGATGGACTTTCATATGTGTGAGAGCTACATTCTCGGAAAGCATAAGCGAGTAAGCTTCTCAAATGCAAGCAAGGAATTGATGGCCGAGAAGCTGGAATTGGTGCACACGGATGTGTGGGGACCTGCCACTGTCCCCTCACTCGGAGGAATACATTACTACGTGACCTTCATTGATGATTCAACCAGGAAGCTATGGGTTTATTTTATGAAAAATAAACCTGACGTGTTCAGTGTATTCAAAAGGTGGAAAGCCATGGTCGAGAATGAGACAAACCTCAAGTTGAAGAGTCTGAGGTCCGACAACGGCGGAGAATACATTGATGGTGACTTCAAACGGTACTGTGCTGATAATGGGATCAAGATGGTGAAGACTATTCCGGGAACGCCCCAACAAAACGGAATAACGGAAAGAATGAATCGAACATTGAACTAGCGTGATCGGAGCATGAGAATACATACTGGACTTTCCAAGACATTCTGTGCAGATGCAATCAATACCACAACCTTCTTAATTAACCGAGGACTGTCTGTTCCTTTGGGTTTCAGAATTCCAGAAGAAGCTTGGAGTGGCAAGAAGGTAAATCTTTCTTTTCTGAAAGTGTTTGGTTGCATGTAGTATGTTCATGTTGATGCTACTACTAGAAGTAAGATTGATCTGAAATCTAAGAAGTGTTACTTTATCGACTATGATGACACCGAGTTTGGTTACCGATTCTGGGCTGACCAAAATCGGAAGATCATCCGAAGCAGGGATGTTGTGTATAATGAACAGATGTTGTACAAGGACAAGTTGCAGGAGAATTCAGAATTTCAGAACAAGGAATTGGAGACAGTCGACTTGAGGGACTTCCCGACACCTAAGCCGCAACAAGGTACAACCGAGGCAGAGGAACAAGCTAGTGATGGCGGGGTTGATGAAAATGTTGATTCTGAAACAAATCAGCAGACGTCGATCACAGAACTGCGCAGATCATTCAAGATCAGGAAGCCAGTTCACATGTTCTCTTCATCCCTCAACTACATTATGCTCACTGACAAAGGGGAGCCGAAATGTTACGAAGAAGCAATGCAAGTCGATGAATCGACTAAGTGAGAGCTGGCAATGAAAGATGATATGGACTCACTATCGGCAAATCATACATGAGAGTTAGCCGAGTTGCTAGAGGAGAAGAGGGCATTGCAGAATAAATGGATTTATCGGATAAATGAAGAACCCGATGGAAGCAAGCGCTATAAAGCAAGACTAGTTGTGAAGGAATTTCAACAGAAAGAAGGCATCGACTACACAGAGATCTTCTCTCCCGTAATCAAGATGGTGACTATCATAACTGTTCTTGGGCTGGTAGCAAAGGAAAATCTACATCTGCAACAGATGGACGTGAAAACTACCTTTCTTCATGGTGATTTAGATGAGGAAATCTACATGCGACAACCGGAGGAATTCGAGATCAAAGGAAAGGAGAATATGGTGTGCATACTTCAAAAGAGCTTGTATGGACTGAAACATGCTCCAAGACAGTGGTATAAGAAGTTTGACAACTTTATGAAGAAAGTCGAGTTCGTAAGGTGCGAAGCAGATCACTATTGTTGCTTTAAGAGATTTGAATACTCCTACATGATACTGCTTCTCTATATCGATGACATGTTGATCGTAGGGGCATACCTATATAAGATATATCGGCTGAAAAAGAAACTGTTAGAAGAATTTGCAATGAAGGATTTGGGAGCCGCAAAGCAAATCCTTGGGATGAGAATTAGCCGAAACAATGAGGGCATCAAACTATCACAAGAAGAACATGTGAGGAAGATTCTCAAGAGGTTCAACATAGATGATGTCAAGCCAGTCAGTACTCCCTTGGTTGGACACTTCCGATTGTCAAAGGATCAGTCGCCGAAAACCGAGAATAAGAAAAAACATATGGACAAAGTACCTTATGCATTGACTATCAGAAATCTTATGTATGCAATGGTATGTACGAGGCCAGACATTGCACATGCAGTGGGAGTTGTCAGCCGATTTATGAGCAATCCGGGAAAGCAATATTGGGAAGCTGTGAAGTGGATATTCAGAGAAGGGCATCTCGAGTTCAGCTTGTGTTTTCAAAAGTCAGAAACAGGATTGCAAGGGTATGTTGATGCTGACAATGATGGTGATGTTGATAGCAGAAAGAGCACATCCGGATATGTTTACACCTTCGGAGGTACTGCAATTTGCTGGGTTTCAAAGTTGCAGAAGATAGTAGCTCTCTCTAGCTGTGAAGCTGAGTATGTAGCCGTGACGGAGGCCACGAAGGAGATGATGTGGCTAAAAAATTTTCTACGGGAACTGTATCAGGACCACGAGGGAAGTGTGTTGTACTGTGACAGCCAGAGTGTTATTCATTTGTCAAAGAACCTGGTCTACCATGCTCGAACGAAGGACATACAACTCCGGTATCATTTCATCAGATCAACTTTGGAAGATAGATTATTAGTGCTTAAGAAGATCCTCGGGAGTCAGAATCCAGCAGACATGCTAACAAAGGCGGTGACGATAGACAAACTGAAGTTATATTCAGCTTCAGTTGGCCTGCACGAAGGATGAAACTAGGAAAGAGTTGTTGCATCAATCAAGGTGTGAAGACAGATTGAAATTAGTCTTCAAGTGGTAGACTGTTAGTCAATAATAATGGGCAACCCATGTTGAAATGTTTTCTTCCTTTTGATGTCACCAATGACATCAACATGAGGTAGTTTGATGTCACCCATGACATCAAGATGAGGTTTCACCCCTACAAATAGATGTACTCTTTCTCTTGTAAAAACCATCCCAAAACAAGAGAGAAAAACTAAGAGAAATACTCTTAGTGAAAAGCTTAAGCAAGAGAAGCTTTTGAGAGAATTTCGGTGAGAAAAATTCTTGGGTGTAATTGGGATCGGGGTTGTGAGGTTAAGTGTTGTAAACACTTTTGTAATATTTCTTTCTTAATAAAAGATCTGCAGCAGTCCGGAGACGTAGGCAAAATTGGCCGAACTCCGTTATCAATTGTGTGTGTTATTGTTCTACTCACATCACGACGTAAGTAGGTTCTGTCTAAGGAGGTTGGAATTTAAATGGTCCATCTGTGACCCTCCAGTCTTTCCTGAAAACCTGCTTAGAAAGGTGGTTCTGTCTAGGAGACTGTCCGGATCTATCCTGTGTTGATAGGATCGCGGTATTTTCCAGTCTTTCCTGAGAATCATTTAGTCGGTACATTCCCATAAATCTGACGAAAAGGAAATTAAGGTGGTAAATTTCCCAACAAATAAAAGGTGCCAAGTAAAATGAGTATTCCATAGGATTGCACGTCTATGCGAGTCCTCAGAAGTCAGAACCGTTCTCTCAAGCAGAGGCACTATCAAGATTCACCCTTACTATTATGTGGATAGTGATAGCGCGCAGCAGTTTGAGTTGAGTTACTTTACAAGCATCAATTATAACTATAGCCCTTTAAGGTGTAATAACTCCTTCATTATGATGATATCTGCAATGCCTCTTTAGATTGAGGACTTCTGTTTTGGCAGAAATGCTCGTTGAATTGATCTATGTCGCGAATGATCTTCCTCGTGTTACACCTAATGTGAAGAAACTCTTTGTGGTTGACTATCAGACCTTGTGAAAGAAAATGCATGAGAATTTTCTTAACAATCACTTGCAGACCTTGGTGAATGTTGTTGGGGCCAATTACTACCACACTTTTGGGAGGCTCATATGAAGTGTGTAGAAATGAAGTCCCTGAGACTAACGTATGTCGTGCTTCAAAGGCTAAGTTACCTGGGCAACACAAAGGAAAGGGGCCTCATTTTCCCTTAGAGATTCTGGGAGAGAAGCCACTTGCTCTAGGCGTTCGTGCTTCTAAAAGATTGTCCAAGACAAGAGTAAGAATACCCATGAAGATCGTTGTTTGAAGGAAGTGAAAGGATGTTGAAGTGGGTTGGGAGATACTAAGTCACCTATAAGTTATAACAACAACAACAAACCTAGTGTAATCTCACAAGTTGGGTCTGAGGAGGTTAGGATGTACGCAGACTTTAACCTTACCTTTATATGGTGAAGAGGCTGTTTTCGACAATTAAAAGATTGTCACCTGTAGTTGAAATTTCTGATAGCAGTGGTAGTCCTAAAAGGCAAATAATAGCTCTTGTTGAAGAGGTAATCATAGAAACTTTCAATCAATCGAGTATTCCATAGTGACTTTACTGATTGTTTATCTTTTCTATGCAGTTAAATGGCGGTTGGATAATTACAGTGAAGAATGTCATATGATAGTAGTGAGTTTATCGCAGGACTAGACCCAAGAAAACCATCTTCAACAGCTAAAGCAGAGTAAGAAGCAACTTCTATTTCTCGTGACGTAGTTAGAGGAAAGTTGGCCTCCGATTTGCACGAACGACCAATAGTTGTAGTATTTGTGTTTGATGGAAAGAAGAGGTTGTCCTAGGCCATAAAAAGAAGTTTATCTCGATCTTTGAATTGTGATTCAAGGTAAGCTTTCGGAAGTGATGTAGATCGTGCTTCCTCTATCGTAGAAGAAGTAAGCGATGAATGGCGAGGTCGTGGATTGAAGTCCTTTCTCGAGCTTGACGTTTCATACAACTAGGCATGATCAACTCTACACAATAAGGATGTGGACAACTGCAATATCAAACCAGTTTTATCAGGGTGTTTGGATTAAAGTTGGACCATTAAAATTTGTGATGGCTATACAATGTCTTTTTCTCTTGGAAAAATTTTAAAAATTAAATTTTGTCATGTCCCACTCCCACCTTGTCCTTTCCCGTTTATATGTTTTCATGTTCTACCCTGTTATGATTTTGCCATGCCCAGTTCTACCTCAGTTATCATCCCTACCGAGAAAAAAAATTGAAGAAACCAAAAAGAGATCGTGAATCAAACATTGTAAATTTCTCTACAAGCTATAAGCAAGCAATTAAGTATTTCTCTACAAACTCTAAAGATTAAGACAAAATTTAGGTTCAAGTTTCAAGCTCTTGAGTTCAAATACAAATCAAGACCAAGTCCACCAATTTCAATATCATGATAAAAAATTCTTAAATTTATCTTAGAAAAGAAAAATTATATAGATTATAACATTCACTATATTTAAATAAAATACCTTAATCATCATAATATTTTCTAATCTTGATTACATTCTCAAACGCGGATTTTATTGTCCGCAAGTTTAATGCCCATACAAGTTAATACAATTTGTTATTTCATTTTTTCTTTTCACATAAAACTTAGAATAACTCATAGTACAATGTATGATTCTATTTTTCTTTTGCATAGGTTATGGAAGAATTTTGCATGATTTTGTTTGTGATAAAACATGAAATAAGAATGTAAGAATTACTAATGCATGAATTTAAAGAAGGATTTTTTTAAAAAATATATCGTCCAACATAAAATATTACACCACGTAGCTCAATATATAATATTATATCTAGGGGAAATTATATACGTAATGTATTAACTTTGTGTATAAAAATATATAAAAGGTGTTTCTACAAATATAGGTTAATCGGGTAACAAACTCAAAATATGAACTACGTGGCGTAAATATTTTCCCTCATCAGACCTAGAGCCTAATTTTCCAATACTAACTTTTTATTAATTTTCCTTTTTTATAAAAAAGTAGAAAGAAAGAAAGAAACAGAGACCCGCTAACATGGTACCTCCGACCGGCTGACTGAATGCCGGGTTACCCATTTAAAGAAGGAAAACCAGAAGTCCGTAACTTTAGAGAGCTTTCCTTCAACAATGAGGGAGGCAGAATCAGAGTCACCAGTGGACACACCACGAGCAGAAAAAAACGAAAGTAGGGACTTCCATGTAACAGAAGAAGCAATAAGATCAACCCCTCTACTAATAAAATGACCATTTATCTTCACAGTTACTGGGTCAAGCCCAAAAGCACGTGCAATAGAACCAAGATCAAGTCTTTGGTCCACCCAAGCCATGATTGGTACTATCTTTGATAGTGGTGGACACAACAGCTTGATTAATCTCATCTTTCTTTCTTGGAATTTTTTATCAGTTTATATGATAACCATTTTTTATCTGTATTTATTTATGTTAATCTTGGTGGGGTGGGATTCGACGTTTTGCAGAAATTGTGAATGATGAATGTGTATTTATTTCTTTCAAGTTCCAAAAGTAAGCTTGATAAAATTACCGTTTGTCTCATAGCTTGATAAAATTAGTGAGTTGTGTCATCAATCTTGAACTTCTTTTGTATGTTCTGGGGGTGTTGTGTAAAATGTTTTGAGCAATGGGTAGCAATAAGGGGTTGTTTGGTAGAGTGTATAAAAATAATGTTGAATAGGATGTATTAGTAATGCTGATATTAGTAATGCAAGTATTAGTAATACTGTCATTAATTATGCAGGGGTTATTTTTATCCACCATTTTATTTGGTGTATTAGAAATAACATGCATTGCATAATTTCTAAAAATAATTAGTAGTTTACAAAAATACCCACTATACTGTGTGAGGGACTTCATGGGCAATTGTATCTTTAACTATGCTAATGCATCCATTAAAATACATTGCATTGTTAATACCATGATTTGCTAGGTATTAGTTATGCATAGCAACTAATGCTTGCATTAATTATACATAGGATGAAAAAGTGTACCAAATAAGGTATTGTTAATACACAAAGTTAATGCATGCATTATGTTCTCTAATGCACTCTACCAAACGACCCCTAAGAGCTCAAGGACTTGTACATGCTTTCATAGCATGCCAAATTGAGTGAACATTTGCATTTAAAAGCTTAAATTGTTGGATAGGTGAAAATTTTATTGTTCATTTTTGGTTTGCAAAATGATAAATGGAGTCAAATCTTGAGTTTTCTTTTAGGCTGAGGGGTGACCAGAGCAGGTCTAATATGGAAATCATGAGAACATCTCATTACTTTAGGCTATAAAATGGTGAATTAACCTTATGTTAGGTGTAAAGAATTTAGTCTGGTTGCAAAATATTGGGAGTTCCGGGAGTTCGATTTTGTTCTTCTTTATTAGCAAGTGAGTTGTTTACACACAGAAAGAGGGGGCGAGGGAGACATATTTACTTACTTTTGCTTTAAGGAAGTGGTGAGTTTTGAGAATAAGCAAGGTTGGTTTATGGAATCTTTAATAGTAATGTGATTGCCGCAGAAGAAAATTCTGTTTCTGATGCTCATAATGCCACATTTTAGGTTTTGCTGGTTGAAACCACAAATTAGATAATACTACAAACGGCTGTAGATTTTTAGTACTATTGATGGTACCTGTAAAAACAGGCCCTAATTTTGTGACAATGTTGGATCTTCTGTGCAGAAGTAGAACCGTGAATTTATAGCCTGCATATTGCTCAAAAATCAGCTTGATTATTCAAGAAGGTTTAAGTATAGCAAAATATTTCTTTACTGGCCCTTGGTGATGTAGTTGATTCTATCAAGCCGAACAAAAAAAAAAGATAGAATACCTTTCTTAGCTAGCCTAGCATGCTATAAACCTCCGGGGAACAAGAGCCAAATCGAAGACATTCCCATAAGTAGAGGATGAAACCCTCTAGAGCATGATACTGGTAAAAGGTTTTAGATAAGTTAATTGAGGTGTCAAGCTTGCTGTTACATTGGTTCGTAAGATAATGGGATCAAAGATGAATTTGCTTTTACTCTAATTCATAGGTCCGGGCTCCGCGGGGGCGGATCTAGGGCCCGAACACCCTCGCTAAAAAATTACACTGTATATATAAGGTATTTTTTTATTTTTTATATACATATATTGATTTTGAATACCCTGAACACAAGAGAAGAGATTGGTTTAGTGGTTTAGGGAATTCAAAATTTACCTTGAGGTGCTCCGTAGCCTTATAAATTCTTGATTTTGCATTTTCTTTTATTTGTGACTTCAAAAACATAAGATACATATTTGATTAGGTTTCCCTAAGCTCTGGATTTAAGGATGGAAACCACTGACCCCAACAATTTATATGCTAATATGACTAGTGGTTGAATGTGATCCATGTTTCAAAATATTCTCCACTTATGAACCATGTTCCAAAATATTATTCTTGTTGAATGTGATGTTATCCTGCAGGATCACATAGTCCAACAGAAGTTGAAAATGGGTTGCTCTGCAAGAAGGAACTCAATGATGAAAGTGAGAAACATCATGAGGACACCAACTCCCTTAGTTGTAACAAGAAATTCAAGGACACCACTAGAGGTAATGAAAGATTTAGACATTTTTCTCCATGAAATAGCTATATTATCCATCTTATATAACTTTGCTAGTGCAGGTGTGGCATTGAACCTAAAAAGGAAGCTTTGTTTGGAAGGTTCTAGTCTGTTGAGATCAAGAACAAAGGAATGTGATTCAGGTTTGTTACAATAGGATAAGCTTAATGGTGTCTTTTATTATCTGAATTTACTGAGGATTGTCCCACGTTAGGAATCTCAATGTGAACTGTTGTATTCTCTTCATCTCTAATCGCGATGGTTATTTCTTGTGTATTTTCAGGTTTAAGAGAAGAACAAGTGGAGTTCCTGAAAGCTGATAGGCCACTCTTGTGCAGTTTAGCTAGTCAAAAGCTGAAACGGATTAGAGATGATGAGATGGTTGTAATAACCCCTTTCAAGAGGATACAATAATTTGACCAAACACAAACTGTGTGTTAGCAAGTTGTATATAGAAGGCACCGATACATTTGTATACTCACCTGTAAATCCTTGCTAGTGGGTTAAAGTAGTTGATGACACAAAATTTTCATATTGGAAGAGCCTTTCTTGAGTTTGTCAACGTAGATTATGACTTGTTCTGTGTAGTTCCCGATAGGTAAGATGTCCTTTTCTTTTTCTCAATGCCTACATTATTCAGGGTACAGTTATTTGTGGCATTTGAAGACCACATTACCACCTATCGTTGTGGCATCGAGCCACTCCATTTCACAAGCAAATCTTTTTTCATGAAATTCAAAGTAACTTAGAAGAGCTAAAGGTTATGAACTTGCACTTGTTGGATATGGTAAAGCAGTACGGGAAGTAAATAAATATTACAAGTGTTCGAAAGGATAAACAAATAGTCAATATTCAGAACTGCCGCAAAGTTGTTGAATCTTGATAACCTGAAATCAAGAAACACTAAATCTGAATTGTTACAAATGTGTGTTGAGTCGAGAGATGACTCTCTGTCCTTAAGACAAGATTGCCCCGTATATATGCTTTTACGTTAACGGGCAATAGTCTCCCAAGATAAAACAACAACTAATCAACACTACAAAGCAAATAGGTTGATTCTGACGAAGAAAACAAACACGAAACGACTTGCTGAAGAATAGAAAAGGAAGGAAGAGTTTTATGTTTTCGTCCCAACGTTACTGCTCACGTTTTGGACTGACTTTCTGTTTGTCTCTATGTATATAAATGTTGTCTCGTTTTTGCGATGTATATTGTGTGTTTGTGTGTAACACAATTGAGCCAAAAAGCTCCAATATATAGCATAAGAAAGGGACTCCTCAACTGCCAAAACATGGTTGTTAATGGTCATTAGTGAGGGTTGTTAATGGCAGGTTTATGGCCATTAGGGAGGGTTGTTAATGGCAGGTTTATGGCCAAATGGAAATTTATACAAAAGTCATTCGAGAGAAATAATAAAGGAGGGATGTTTATGGAGGAGTTAACAACCAAGTAATGGCAGGGCTGGTTAATGCTCCAAAAATCAGCCCAAACGGCAGGCAGAAACTTTCTGCCTTCCGTTGTTGCCAAATTCATCTTTTCAGAAACTCCAGGGACCAAACTGTAAATATTAAACAAAATGAGATAATATCAGAAGAAGCCCAAAGCCAAAGACAAAGCCCAAGACCCACGACCCGAGCCAGGACCGGACGGGCGGGCGGCGGCGGCGCGTGTGGGCTTAGCCTTGAACCCAAGCACATCTAGGTCCTCCCTCCTTTAAACACATGGGTTACCCCTTGGGGTCCCAAACCCTTAGCCAATTATGAGACTTATAAAGAGAGTAATTCTTCCTTTTCCCACCGATATGATAGATTTGTCCCACACCATATTTTCATGTCTCAAACACCTTACTTCGTTGACCAATATCTCTTTCATTTCTCAACGAAATTTGACGATTCTTGACCCTACGGTCATCTACTCACTTAGTAGATTATGCACGTGTGAAGAGACAAAGCCTCCAACATGCAAAACCCTAATGTTTAATTCATTAAATATGGGTGGACGCACCTCCCCACCAAATGCAAATTTCCAACTTTTTGAAACATTACTTAGTTACAAGAGTCAAAGATTCTGGTACCTGATAATAAAAGGAAGTTGGGGATGCGCGATACAGGAATCAGACATGTAAACGAAAAGGAACTCACAATGATGGAGGACAATTAATTTGGATGATACAATGTTAAATCCTAAACAAGGGTGGTTTTGTTTGATTGATAATTTCTATGCTCTAAGTGCCGTGGCAATCATGTAACATATTGTACAAAACTTCTTTTCTGTAGCTTCATTTGGAGGTCATCCAAAGAAGTACTGCCAAGCAGCAGCAATACCAGCCACCAGTATCACTCTGAGAATCAGCTTATAACTGACTTTTGATGCCAAGGATGACGGTGGTGGTTCCAACGGTTTTCCCCTCAATTTAGCTGATAATTTGGACAATAGCACACCTATCGGACCACTGGCCTTGGTAGCTGTAAGCATGCAGAAAAACATACTTAATTACCCAATCATATATCAATCAACTTCTCTCAAACTAGTTGGTGTTAACTATAAGAATATTGTCTCCATCCTAATCCATTTCATTCAACTGCTAAACAAAACAAATATCAAGATCAATATCTGAAACACTAACTTAACCAATAATCCAATATCAACTACAGTTCCACATCAAACTAATTGTGCGAGGCTTTAAGCTATACAGATTCTCTTTATTCATTCTGTTATATCCGTATCCGTTTCATTCTAATACTACATAATTTGTCGTTTAAGGAAAATTAGGATTTTCTAGGAATAGGGATTCTCCGGACCCCGCGCATAGCGAGAGCTTAGTGCACCGGGCTGCCCTTTTTAGGGATTCTCCAAATGGCACCCTTAACCCTATACTGACATATAACTTGGGGGGAACACCAAGATAAAAAAGGGCAGCCCGGTGCACTAAGCTCCCGCTATGCGCGGAGTCCCGGGAAGGGCCAGACCACAAGGGTCTATTGTACGCAGCCTTACCTTGCATTTCTGCAAGAGGCGGTTTCACGGCTTGAACCCGTGACCTCCAGGTCACATGGAGGCAACTTTACCAGTTACTCCAAGGCTCCCCTTCTACACCACCTTCTACACCAAGATATTGTAAGTTAAACAATAACAATAGCCCTAATTCCAACACGTTGGTAATAGATCTTTTGCTTTCATTACCAAAACTAAAGATATTAAGTCAACTGCATGGAGAAACATTTATTATCCATGCAAATCCAACTGAGAAAGATTACTTTCACCATCCAGTAGAATCCCAGTGAAATGTGCCCGAAATTTTTTCAGAATTAAAGCGATATCATAGTCATAACCAGAGAAAAACTTACCTTTACTTTTCAGAAGCCTCTCCTCCTCCTCAACACGCCTACGTAGCGCATTAAGCAGTGATCCAAAATATAGAGCAAATACAGTGCATGTAATCGTGATAACATTGTATGGCATGCTAAAATCAGGAGTTGTCAAGGGTACAAGCAATACTTCTGTGTACCATAGGACAGGGCTTTCTTCCTGAAAAGAAGCAGATGCTCAATATAATGCATATTCAATACAATGCCATATTTCATCAGAGCTTCACTTGTCTAAAAGTGGTACCTGTAGCTTGGATAAGATAGGTGACTTGCAAGCAGATTTATCCTCAAACAAGTGCATCTTTGTTTTTATCTCAGGAAACCTGATTAAAGCTGACGGAATGTCAAAACCCTGGTTAGCATCTGGAGGATACTCATCGATGTGCAGAAAACCCTGTGAAGGAATCCAGAGAAATGAAGCTAATGTTAAACTAGTTTTGGTCTATCACTGATATAAATATGCATGAATTTGCTTTCTACAAGTAACATTTGATTCAAAATAATCAGGTTATCACAGATACCTATGTCAATTCCACATAGATATAGGAAAAGAAATAGAAGAGATCACCTTTACGTTTTATCAATAACCATTCCCCGTCCAGACAGAATTACAAGCTAACCACACAAGCAGATAAAAAATAGTTTAAAAGTTGAAGACTACAGAAAGGCCTGACAGCATCTGATATCAATTCAACTTATAAGGTACTTTGTCTCTACAAAAATTCATGTGAAACCTGCTTTGCCACAATGACTTATGTCTATACTTACTAATCTCCTATACAACTACTCATAAATGAGATAATTAGATAGCTCTATATAAAAAAAACTTCAGAAATATAATGAGATGATTAGATAGCTGTCATAGCTGACAATTGTTCTTTGATATTGGCAATCAAGCTCCAACATCAATATCACGAAAACTTAGATATCAGTGGATTTATTCTAGATAAACTGGAGAAGGGGACAGATACCTTATCAAACTCCAATGTCAATATAACTGAGTGCACATCACAGGGCAATCGCAATGCTATTTCCATTAGCCCAGGAGAAACCTTGTCTTCAGAAGGTGAAACATTTGTCCTTTCTATGACATCTGCTAAATTATGCAGACGTTCATCCAGAAACACTTTAAGCGTGTGGTAATAAACCTTGACATACCAAGGCACAACTTGGAACACATCAACCTGAAACGAGCATCTTCCTTCCTTGTTGACAGAAGATTCTGCATACCCACTTCTTCCTACAGACTTCAAGGAGATGGCTATGGCACCCCTTTCATTCCCACTTCCCATAAGGAACCTGCTAGCCTGCAAGGGTGCCAGTTGAGATGACCATGTCACGGGACGCTTCCATCTGAACTCCAAGTCAAATGGCCTTGAATCACTAAAATTTGCTAGAGAAAATTCATAAAGAAGGGATGACTCCTGAAAACCATAAACTTCTTTAATTATCCTGACTGGGGAATCAGAAAGTTCAAAGCTCATGTCACTCCAAGCTTGAGATATTAAATTCTCAACATCAGATTGGTGTTGTGTCTCTGAAGTAGTCTTCAATTCGGACACCAAATTTGGCTCTAATTGGACATACACATTACTAGCATTTGAAAGAACACACCTTCCACTAACTTCCCGTCCAAACAATGAGCTCAATGACCAACTTGGTTGTTGTATTGAGCCAACAGATGATGTCATGCCACTTCCTAAAGTAATCGGTTGAAGAACAACGGTAAGTGTCTGTTCAAGCACCATTCCAGAAGTTGCTGCAGCTAGATCAAATTCATTTGAGACTAAATGCAACCTCTGAGAGTGATAAAATCCTCTGTAGATAGAAGGTCTGTCCATCAATGCAGAAAGTCCAGCTTTGTCTCGGCAAGGAAGCAACTTTAGCCAGGGAGTGAGGTTCTCTGTGCAAACAGCCTCACGGGGCAAGGTGCCGTACCTGATATTTGCAGCAAATGACTTGAAGCTCCATTTGGGAGAAGAATAAGCAGTTGATGACTCTAGGAAGTTAATAGAAGCACAAAAGAGCCCTGAAAGAGCATGGGTTAAATTTCTCCAAGAAGCATCGACCTGATGTTGTGGAACATCAAAAGTAGCCCACAGTTCAACTCCAGGAGGCTTCGCATTTCTACTAGAAATGGAATCATATCCACCCCAGCGTCCATAATTCCAGCGACCTTGTGTGAAGGACAGCTCCATTTCTCGAACTCTAAATTTATGGACCTAAGCACATAGTGAGTATTATATTTCCATGCAATCAACTGCTAGACATGTATGACAAAAAATAATAACCTGGAGTACATCCTCAATTACTCAAGTAAGAAGTGTTCAGCCAAAAACTCACGCCACCTCACCACTTATTACTTATTAGTGGTAGGTAAATACACAATATTTTTCAGGATAAAAAAGAAAACACAAAGAAATAAAAAGAATTGCAAATTTCTTTGGTGTTAGATTTCATATGATTACCAGTTATCATATCCATTATGGAACAGTACCCATTTTCCATATTGATTGTCTAGATACAAGACACTTCTAGTATATCATCAATCAATCAATTAGTTATGCCTCAATCCCTAACTAGTTGGAACTGTCCATATGAATCCTTCATATCCATTCTGCTCCATTTGGTCTCTTTTTTTATTTTTGGATAACCGTGGTGTCTGGGCTAGCTCTCGCGCACCTCGACTAATTCCACGAGATACTTGGCACCTCCCACCAGCAACAGGTACCATGTAACTCTATCCACCAAGGCTAGGACAAATGGGAAGAAATCACCTAAAAAAAAATTCACAGCTGGATCTCATTTCATTCTAATACTAAATAATTGGTCTTTTAAGGCAAATTAAGTCTTCCTTAAAGTTAAAGTTCTTAAATATCACTCTTATTCCAACAAAGTCATACTTGGATATAAAAAAACTAAGAACTAATGTAAATGTAACAATAAAAACTAAGCCTTCATCCCAACTAGTTCGTATTCCTAAATAGATTTACTTCCATTGCGCTATCGTTTAGCTAAGTTAGCATTCTAATTTTAAGATAAATTCCCTGAATATGATTTTCCACCTCGTTCCATGCCACATACAGAGCTACAATATCCCAATACGAAATTGAAAAATCAAACATTGTTCAGTTTTAATTACTAATTATACAAAATACTATGATAAGGCCAAGTCAAATAAGTAAAAAAAAGAAAAGAGATTGATGCATCTGAAAGAGTACCAGCTGATAAATGGACTTGGGGAAGAGATGGTGGTGGCTGCCATGTGTGCGAGTTGGTGGTACTTTACTTTCGAAATGAAAATGCGCTAGCACTTTACGATCTGGTAATGGCCTCAACAACAGTGCTTCTGAGAACTGTTCAATTTGCTCTTCCCCTTCGGCGATAATTGACCCGAAACTCTTAAAGAGCACAAGAAAAACCAAAACTGTTCTTAACCGAACCATTAATTGGGCCTCTTAATGTTATTGTTGATATAAGTAATGGGAAATTCCGCCATTAGAAGAGCACTTAGATCAAAGGTTTGAATAGCTTTGGATCCATTGGGGTTTTGGCTGGTTGACCCGTTTAGACTTGCGGTTGTATGCCCTTGGATCCGATCCCATTTGGTTCTTTTCCTCTTTTCTTTTTTGTTCTCATTTAAATTGTTTCCGATCTGTATTTGCTTAGCTTATTTCTTCAATATCATTACAAAAACAAAGTACTTCAATATACATTAGGAAGCGTTTGGTTAGTTTGATAGGATTCTAATTCCGATACAAAATCTAAAATTGTGTTTATTTATTATTCACATCTAATATGGGATAAGCAGTTTTAAATTCGGATAAAGTTATTAAATGATAATAGTACCCCTCAAACATCTTTTAATTGGAATATACAAGGTTAAAAGTAAAGATAAATATTTGTATGTAATTATTCAATTTCAAACTAAGCATATGTATTAGATTATCATCGTATATCCCATTTTTGATTCATTGAATCAAACAAACCAATAGTCCCAGATAACTTAGGAATTATTAATACTATAATGTCATTATTAGAATCTCGGCATAACTTTGTCGTCAAACCAAATGACCCCTTTTATACTAGATAGTTTTTACTTTTTCCGGAATTTATTTTAGAAATTTTTTTGAATATAGAATTTTTATAAATTTTTAAAATTCAAAACTCTATTTTAATTTAGACATAACATTCCAAAGTCTCTTTTAATTGCTTAAATCTTGAGTCCAGTCAAACTAGGACTGAAGTAATATTTATATTAAAGAACGTCTACTCCATATGTGTAAAGAGTTTAACTAATATAGAATTATAGATTGACGGTGTAAGCGTTTTTTACACGATCAGGTAACATTAACTTGTGATAGCCAGTTACTATCCTAATTAATATTCAATTTTATTTTTTTATTTTTATATTTTTAACATTGCCTCGTTGATTGCTCCCCATGTTGCTTCCAAACGCACACACAAATATACGTGGTTGCCAAGTAATATAATGACTTGTTAAAGTCGGATATCGATCCCACAGAGATTTATGATCAACGATTATAAGAGAGTTCACTATCACCACTAATTATGCAAGTATGATAAAGTATGTTTGTTTTGATTTATAACTAATGCAGAAAAGTAAATAACTATCTAATTTATGCTAATAATTTGCTAGAACGTTTGTAAAGTTTTAATTTATCACTGAGAGAATAATATTTCAAGGTCGTGGTTGGTTCACCAATCCTATTGTGTCGTTTAAGTAGCTAACGCTAGCAGATTTATTCACGATTGCTAATTAACTGGATTATTAATCGTGTAGCATTCTCCCGAACTACTACCCGTCGATTCAGAACAGTTCACCGCCTATATTCCTATGGAATTAACATGTCAAGAATGCAATTAGTCCACGATATCTAATTGAATGCGGTGTCTAGGCATATTCCTATTCTAGCCACAAATCCTAGCCCACTTTAGGGATAATCGGATCACACTCTCCTTACTTCTTCTCTAATCTAATAATGTCTTTCCCAAGCATGATATTAAATAGTAAATAGAACTCGATTGTTGCCCAAACAATCAAGCAATTAAGAACAAAAGCAAGGAAACAATCGTATATGAATAAACTACTGAGGTTTTATTACCTATAAATATCAATAGTCATGGCTACACCACAACCCCATAATTTAAAGAGTTTAGCTACTCATGATTCGAGAATGATAACAAAAATTATGAAAATAGAGAAAGTAGATGAAAACTAGTACCAACATTCAAACTCCACAAATACATCCTAAACGCTATTACGATGTAAAAATCCTATATTTATAGTCTAGGATAAAACAGCAACAAATCCCAATTAGAATAGGAAAACTGAGCACGACACGTGGCACCTCCTCGTCGCGCCCCCATCGCGGAAGCCTAAAAAATTCCAAAGGCCTGACCTGCACGTGACACCCCTGCGTCGCAGGTCCATCGCGGGCCAGTACTTTCCGCGTCGCGGGTCTATCACCTATGAGTAATAAAACTCCAAAGGGATGGCCTGCACGCGGCAGCCCAACGTGTCACAACTCTATCGCGGGATGCTTCTGTGCTTTCAAAATTCTTTTCTTATCTTCTAAGTGTTGCTCGATCCTTTGGCTACTTCAGCTTTGTGTAATATACTTTCAAAATACCAGAAAAGCTCAGTTTTGACTCTATGTTACTCATCACACCTACACATTGCAAACACAACATAAGCTTAAAATACCACATTTTAGACACGAATGGGTAATTAAAGTACTAAGAAACTGCAGGTAAGTGACACGAAATATAGATATTTGTGTCAAATATCACCACCACACACTTAGACCTTGCTCACCCTCGAGCAAACACTTACTTCTATCAACATATCATCAACTTACAACAATGCCATTCAAACATGTCTACTCGGGCTTCAGCTAATATGACTCTCTAAAATTCATTTAAAAACAAACATTAAGCCGATTCTACAATATTCACGCCAATCAAAATTTTCACATTTCAAAAACCACAAACAACCTTCTCACTCAACAACTCATTTTCAACCAGCCCAAACCTCAGATTTTTCCAACTTCCCGTCGTAGCATTCTGCCTCCGAAGCGTCGCGGCACTGATTCACAATGCCGCGGCTCCGACGGTTGTGGCGCCGCGGCCCTTCATGGCTCCGTGACGATTTCTGACTCGTTTCATCTTACACTTCTTCCTTCTTTTATCAACGTGGAATCTCATTTGGCCAATAACCCTCCATAATTCTATGTCTCAAACATATTACATACATACCAATATCTCTTTCACTAATGAAATTTGCGATACTTGGCACTACGTGTGCACGTGTGTGGAAACGACATTTTCGATGTGCGGGCCAAATAGTTCGAGTCATAAATTAATGGGATATACTTATTTCCACATTCAGTAAATTTCCAACAATCCCCTCTTGAAAGAGATTTTGGCGCGCACACATGGTGCCTTTTCTAGCAATATTTCAGCGGACCGATGTTGCATCTGGATAGGTAGCATACGCTTTGAACCTTCCATAGTTGAATACCATCGGACTTACTTATTGTGCGATGAACGTGATGTCTTGAATCGTCAGTGTTTAGTGTAAGTCAAGTCAACGGTACCAACATAATAACTTCCTCTACTCAGTTCTTCGTAATGTTTTGTCCGTTGTGGCCGTGGACATTTCTTGGATTCTTAAGTGCGTTCATTTGAGGCGGCATGTCCTCGCACTTAAATAGGTGGTCTCCTATAAGAAATCATGTTATACCCCACTTTACAAGTGTTAAGAACCATTAAAAAATTCCTCAAACCTAACCTCAACCGGTGAGGATCATTAAAGGTTTTGAAAACTTAACCTTCACCCACACTGCAGATAACACTTATAGTCTATCGTGGGAACGGCGTTGGACTTGGTGTTTCTCTACAAAAATCACTATCTGAAGTGCTCATGCTTCCACCGAAGTGATCAACTGAACCTTTACAACTTAGTTTTCCCATTGAACCTAATTCCTGGGATCTCCAGTCAGTAAGGTTGGGTTACCACCGAATTGGTCCTTATACTTTGGGTTTTAAGCCCATTCCCCTATACAGGCAGAACAGCTGATCCTTGGGTAAGCCATTTGTCAGTGGGTCAACTATGTTATCCTTTGATTTTATGAATCAATGGATATTATACCCGTGGTGATCAACCGCCACACCGTTCGATTGAGGTGAGTATGGAGCCGTCGTTTGATGAACAATGCCTTCTTGGGCACAATATTCCTCAAATGGTGTATATATTCTCCGCCTCTATCACTACGAATGGATTTAATCCACATGCTTAGTTGGTTCTCAACGTCTGCTTTGTAACGTCGGAACGCTTCAAAAGCTTCATCCTTACTTTTCAATAAGTAAAGGTAACAATACCTTGTGCTATGATCAATGAATGTCACAAAGTACTTGTTCCCCCCTCTAATTTGTGCAAACTTCAAATCACATATATCTGTGTGAATAAGTTCTAGAGGAGCAGTATTCCTTTCGACGGATCGAAAAGAAAGTTTTGTAAGTTTTGCCTGTACGCATACCTCACACTTAGGTTAAGGGTTTACGTCGATAGACGGCAACAACTCCAACTTTACCAACCTTTGAATGGACTTGTAGTTGAAATGTCCTAATCTATGATGCCATAAATTAGAGGACTCAAGCAAGTAACATGAAGAGGCTTCAATATTATTACTTTTACGTAATACAGACATGGTGTTCACTTTGAAGAGGCATTCACAGACGAATCCTCTTCCCACAAACATTTCATTCTTAGTGACTATAAATTTATTGGACTCAAACACTAGCCTAAAACCAGCATTAACTAATAAAGGACCTAAAATTAAATTTCTTCTAATCTCAGGAACATGCATCACTTCCTTCAGAGTGAGCTCCTTTCCAGAAGTCATCTTCAGGACTACATTTCCTACCCCCAGTACGTCAGAGGAAGCGTTGTTGACCATGAACAACTTCTTATTTGTAACCGGTGTATAAGTGGAGAAGGCATCTCTATTGGAACAGATGTGTCTTGTAGCACCTGTGTCCATCCACCACTTCATGGAATTCTCATAAAGGTTTGCTTCTAGCACCACCGCTGAGAACTCCTCAATTATGTCATCCAGAAACTGGTCTTTGACGACGTTAACATGTGTCTTACCCTTAGCCTTGGCCTTCTCTTGTTGCTCAGTCTTGAGCTTGCGGTAGTCCTTGATCATGTGACCAAGTTTTCCACAGTCTTTCTGGAACTTGCTCTTCTTGCTTAAGTTCCCTTTGGCCTCAGCCAGATTTGCCTTTGCCTCAGCGGGTTGTTTACCCCTAGGCAAGGCCTTCTTATTATCTTCCTGAATTTGGAGTTTGATAATAAGTTCTTCAAGGGTCATCTCCTTTGTCTTGAGCTTTAAGTAGCTCATAAACTCATTTCACGAAGGAGGTAACTTTTTAATCAGTGATGCAACCAAAAAATGCTCGGTTGGCTTCATACCTTCCAAATCCAGGTGATGTAAAATTATTTGGAATTCCTGGACTTGGGACATCACCGTCTTACTATCCACCATTTGAAATTTCAGAAATTTTCCAACGATTAATTTCTTAGTACCTGCATCTTGTGCGTTGTACTTCTTTTATAGCTTCTCCCACAATTCTTTGGCAGTGCCAACGGTGCAATACATCTTGTAGAGAGGGTTTGACAAGCAGTTCAATATGTAATTCTTACACATGAAATCACTATGACTCCATGCATCAAGAACCATCTTCATGCCATTAATGACATGGATACCTAGGCCCCATTCACCCGTTTCAGAAGGCGAAGGGTCCATTTCATCTCCAGCTTGTGGAGGATCTTCTGTTAGAAAATGTGTCATTCCCATAACAGTCAGATAGAAGAGCATCTTTTGTTGCCATCTTTTGAAGTTTGACCCCATGAACTTTTTAGGGTGTTCATGGTGAAATCCAGCAAGTGGAGGAGCGGCAACATTCCCTTGAACGGAAGCAAAGACGTTGGATGAACCTTGAGCAACCGGAAAGGCATTAGGAGTACCTTGAGCAGTGGGGAAGGTAGAGGGATTGCCTTGAGCGCAGCAGAATCAGAAGCAGTTTGATTTATACCAGTCATCTTTCTAACTTACTTACAACAAAATCTTGTCTTAAAATTGTTAGGATACAATTGTTGTAGGGAATGGGAAGTAAGTAACTATTACAATAGTAGAAAGGATAAACAAACTATTACAATAAAACTGAAAATCAAAACCTTACAATCTATTTGTGTGATTTGCTGAGTCGAGTGATGACACTCTGTCTTTAAGAAAATATTGCCCCGTATATCTCCTTTTACAGTGTTGAGCAATAGTCTCCCAAGATACAACAACAACTTTAATAAGTGAGCAAAGAAAACTCAAGTGTTACTCTTGAAGAACTTTGAGTATAATGACTTTGCTAGAGAGGAAGAATATGAAATCAGAAAATCTGGAGAATTTTCTAAGTGTTGAGTGTAGTGTGTTTCAATTGAGTCAAAGGCCTCAATTTATAGTGTAAGGAGAATACCCCTCAACTAGCCAACTAATGGCCTTCAATAGTCATGTAATTGCACTTGATTGAGGGGTTACATTCAGCCAAATAATGACTGAATTCATGTGGCAAGTAATGGAGAATCAATGCTCCAAAACCAGCACAAACGTCAGATTTTTTCAACTTTCCGTCGCAGCATTCTGCCTCCGAAGCGCCGCGGCTCCAGTGACTGCCCAACCATTTAGCGCCACGGCTCCGACGGTTGTGGCGCCGCGGCCCTTCACGTCTCAGCGGCGATTTTTGACTCGTTCATCTTACACTTCGTACACTTCTTCCTTCTTTTACCAACGTGGAATACTTTGTCATTTGGTCATTAACCGTCCATAATTCTATGTCTCAAATGTATTACATACGTACCAATATCTCTTTCACTAATGAAATTTGCGATACTTGGCACTACGTGTGCACGTGTGTGGAAACAACGTTTCCGACGTGCGGGCCTAATAGTTCGAGTCATAAATTAATGGGATATACTTATTTCAACATTTAGTAAATTTCCAACAGAATTTATAAGAAAGAATCCACACGATGCATATCATGAACAATGAATAAGTGTCTCTCATTTTTTCCCGAAATATTAGAATTTTTAGAAGCATAATGCTTGCTCATATTGTTGTGAAAATTTTGTGCTCCTTAAGATTAGAGTTCCTAATAAGGGTCATTCGATGATCCTTTCAAGTGTTTTATGTAATTAGCTCAAACAGTATTGGTTTCTTGGACCTGTTTCGTTTTGTCCACTCCTTTCAATATCTGATATTGATGGTGAAATTCGAGTTTAATTTCATTAATTGAGATGCTGATTGTTGCGCGATGAACTAATGTGAATCCTCTCTTTCAGATCCTGGCCTTGGTAAAACTTGTTTTTGATTTGGATTTCGATTGAAAAGATGTTAGGCCGATTCCTCGTGTGCCTAAGAAGCCGAGGCAATCTCGATTGAAGCCAATTCAATATTTTCCTACTCAATCTTATTTTTTTAGAAACTAAGACGGTATAGATATTTATGAGATTCAAGCTTATATTATTCATTTGCTATTTTTGGTTTTTCACCCGATATTCCATACGTGTATTAAACCCGACACGTTGCAAAATCTATTTTGATACAACAAAATCGACTCTAAAATTTCAGTGCTATATATTACTTACAAGATTTATAATGTTAATTATGAATATTCATACGAATTTAGTAACTTTTGTCCAGTTTATATATATAAGTTAGTAATTTTTTTAAGATATTTATTAGTATTAGACTTTATACTTATATTACTATAACTTCAAATCCTCAATCTACCAAGTGGAAATCTCCTTTATATTTATAGTTCTCTTCTCACAAGAGTTTCGTTTTGGCTTTGATTATCAATGGGAAAACCCTAAACGGAAGAGCAATCGTAGAGGCGTGATCATAATGTCCGCTAGTGGTGGCGCCGGAGAGGACGAGAAGAAGCCTAACGATCAGACGGCTCATATCAATCTGAAGGTTAAGGGTCAGGTATATAATACACATTATCGTCGTTTTAATTTTTGTATGTATTCTAATCTCTTTACTATGTCTCTGTGTTGATGCACATGTATATGCTCTCATATGGACTACGATTTTCGTGCTCAGGATATTTTTGTTGATTAGGTTAATTTCATCAATAATGGAACTGAAAGTTGTGCATAAACTTTTGCTGCGATTTCACGGTTTGTATTTCGTCAATAACTCGTAATAGTTAAGAAATCAGTATTAATAGATGATGAACTTTTACTAATGCATAATTTATTTGAGTTTCCATGTGGTTTGGATGATATATAATCATGAAGTTAATCGGACTGTTCGATTTTTCATGTTTCTGCATGCATTCGTGAGTGCATGTGCACTGTAAACGGTGACTTACACTACGATACGAGTGTACATAGGTTGATTTGGGCGGAATTTTATTTATAGAAACGCCAAAATCGAGCCATACCTAAGTTACCAGTTTTGGAAAAAAATGGAGCCATACCTAGCTGCTATTTCTCTTTCTTTATTTTTTTGGGTTGAAATTTAAAACCAAAACAACTCATTTGCCATGTAAAATCGGTTTGGTTTGGAAAACTTAGGAAGTTTGGTAGAATATATTTTTACTGTAGGGAATATTTTTTTACTGTAGGCTATTTCATGCATAATGAAACTCCATCAATGAGTTAATACCTTTACTTATCAAAAGGGAAAAGAAGAACAATTAACCCTATTATTGTTGCATACTTCTTGGTGGTCTTCTGGTATCTTCATTAGTGTCATCGGTATAGGAAGCATTTCGGAGCATTGCATGGTCAGTGTTATTTACATGGATAGTGTAGCCTCGTCTTGATGTGCACCCTCTTGGGCTGGATAAATAGCTTAAACGCTTTTTGATATTGTACTCTGTGGTTGTTGATACTGTGTTCATGGTTAAAAGTTCTTGAGGTGGAACAAATGTCATCACTGTGTTGCTTGTGTTAGATTAACCTAGCATATATGCGAGGATCAGTGATTGCTTGAAGCTTCCCTTGCCCAAATGTGACAGCTGATACGGTCTAATTACATATAGTTCATTGTAGTTAGAGGTTTCTGCCTCTTTGGTGCCTGCATCACATTTAAAATATACTATACTTTTTAGTTAACAGAACTTTGCTTCTTCATGGTTCTATAGTTACTGAGCTAGATTTTTTCGGACTAGCTAGGTGTATATAATATTGAATAGACTCTGAAGCAGCACACTGCACTTGCCCCATATATCTCCCTTTCTTCTACTTGTTGTGATTTGTTAAGTTGTATTTTTATGTAGTCCAATGTACATTTTCCTGGCATCCACTTCTTTGTATTGCGTTTTTAATACTTTTTTGTCCTAGTTTCTATCCGCCCTTGACCAAAAAAAGGAGGAAGAGATGGTGTGAGAAGATGGAAAGTGTATCTTTTCTCATTCGTAATCATCATCAATTATTGCATGCAGGATGGAAATGAAGTGTTTTTCAGGATCAAGCGTAGCACACAATTGCGTAAGCTCATGACTGCTTATTGTGACCGTCAGTCAGTGGACATGAACTCAATTGCATTCTTATTTGATGGCCGCAGGCTTAGGGAAGAACAAACTCCTGATGAGGTATTGAAACACTTCACACAACTTGTATTTCATTTACCAATTTATCATCTCACGTTCTTTTCTTCAATTGTTGAAATAGCTGGAGATGGAGGAGGGTGATGAAATAGATGCAATGCTACATCAAACTGGAGGCAGTGGTGCTGGATGCTGGATGCTGCCACTTCAGTCTCTAATTTTTAACTTGGTTATGTTGATAGATTGGTTAGGGTGAAATCGTTGGACTGTCGATTATTACTCTCCCATCTGCTTTTAGATGGGGAAATTTATGAATGTTTAGTTTTCAGTATTAGATGATGGCTACTAAATGCTTTCCTTTCCATCATCATTTATCAAAGTTCACTCTGATTATGGTTTTAGATTGTGTCTTGCAGCTCCTTTGCCTAATAATATTTCAGATCCGTCCTAGTATTGTACATCAAAATCTTGCAAATACTGAAAGATACATTCCGGCTGAGTTCCCTCTAGTCCTTGCAAAACTTTAATCTCGCGGCTGGTTGATTGGATTGCTTGTGCTTGGAAAGTCAAGACAAACATCGAGTCAGTGACTATTGAAGCAGGAGCCTACCCTTACTCTAATCAAAACGCTCCTCCTTCTCTCTAGAAAACGCTCCTCCTTCTCTCTCTAGAATCCTTAGGCAGAAACAAAGTTCCAAGAGAGCAGCTCTTGGCTCGGAATCCAATTTCGAGTGCTTTGATTCTTTGCCCACTGATTCCTTTGGCACGGGGAGCTTGGCGTTTCGATTCGAGTGAAAATTTTCTCTGTTTTCTTGATTTGTCCACAGATTTCTTGGTTTACCCACTGCTCTCTTTTGTTCATTTCTCACAGGCTCCTTGAGTTTGTTCAAGACTGCCACACCTCATTCATCGTTTCTAAGCTCTCGGAGGCAAGATTGTCTGGTCCTCGAGTTGTGCAAGAAACTTGTGTTCAAGGTGTTCCAGATCCTTGGCCATTGCTCATGATGTCCTCGAACTTGTTCAAGGCGCCTAGACCCTTGTTCAATGTTTTTTTGCTTGCGAGTCCAAGATTTTCTTGGCCTTAGTGCTTCATATTTGGTTTATTCTCTTATCTCTTGGCCTCGCGTGTTCATGGTATTTTCCCTCTTGCTCATCTTGGAACAACGGGGTTAAAATTCTTGCTGGAAAATTGAAGATGTTCTTGGTGTTCTTGCTGCGGTTTTTGAAGATTTGAAGCTCAATCCAAAAAGTTCAGTGTTTGAATGCTTTGATCCAAAAATCCTTGCTGTTTGGATTCCCTATGTGTTCAGATTTCAAATTTCAAATTTGAAATTCGAATTGTCGCCTGACTTTGGCTGTTGCACCTGCCTTCCAGGATTTTCAGCTGTCAATCTCAACACCTTCCCCTAGGAATTTCGGCTGTGTCAGGGCATCAGACTGTACAGACAGGCGTTTGTGGGGCCATTTCGTGTCTAACACATGCTTTGCCTGCTACACTGCAGCTAGAGCAGTTGACTTTCTGCAAGCTGGCTAAAAAGAAGCGCACTATTTACACGCCCCTGCCCATCTCTATGGGTCAGGCGTCTGTTGAATACTCCCCAAGTAGGGAGTTGACGGCTTCGGCTCCTAGCTCCCATTCAGTCCTGGGTACTCCCCCTCTTCAGGAGTTTTCGGCTTCTCTCTCTCAGCCCGTGCCGTCTTTGAATATTTATCTTAGGCCTGGCTATATTCGAGGCATTTCAAACCCTTCTCCTGGCCAGGTTCGGGGTGTCCCAGACCCCTCCTGCTCTTCTACTGCGGCCTCTCTTACCCTTGGGACAGAGGATTCTGCCTCCGAAGACGATGGGGACGAATCTACTACTGTGGTGCCACCTGAGAATCTTCTTGCTCCAGGTATTGTGCCTAATATTGTTAAGGTTATTCCGGCTAAATCCCCCACCATCCTTGACCCCAAGGCCGCATGGGAGAAAATGGTTAAGGGTAACAGGGATGCAAATAACGGTTCTAAACTTCATCTTGTGGATGTACCGCAAAATGAAGATACCGTTGTCTTTGATGAAGAGGATTTTGATGACCTTCATGCCACTTGGGGACACCTTTTGGTTGGCTACTTTGCTGGTAAGTACCCGGGAGGTCCTGCCTTGCAAAAATTATGTCGTTCATGGAGGGTTAAATATCGTTTTAGCGTTCACAGTAGCGGTTGGATCATTTTCAAATTTGAATCGGCAGAAGACAAATTTAAGGTTATCAGTAAGGGGCCTCACTTTGTTTACAGCACTGCCCTTTTACTCAAAGATATCCCTAAATGTTTCTCCTTCGACTCACAGGAAATCTGTGTTGTCCCCCTTTGGGTGAGACTCCCTTCTCTCCCCCTTGAGCTTTGGAACCCATCGGCTTTAAGCAAAATCTTATCGCGGGTGGGCAAACCGATTGCCACTGATCTTCTTACTCGTAAGAGGAACCAAACAAATTTTGCCCGTGCTTTGGTAGAAATAGATGTTTCCAAAGACCCAATGCATGAAATTAGACTTGATATAGGCAAAGCGGAACCTATTGTGCAGAAAATCCTTTATGAAAAGTTCCCTTCCTTTTGCACAAAATGTAGAAGAGTTGGGCATTCCGATTCTGAATGTGAGGACCATTCGACGTCCACTAAAAGACGGGTTAAGGGGAAGCCAGTACACTCTTACATTGCTACCCCTCCTCCCTCCCCTCGTCCAAAGCCTGGTAATGACAAGGAGTGCCAAGCGACCCTTTCGGTAGGTCGGCCCTCGGAGCTGCAAACCGGGGCCGATAAAGGTGGGAACTTTTGCATTCTTGGGGGCCAGTCTTCCGGGGTACAAACCGAGATTGGCACAGGTGATAAGGCCTCGGTGAACATTGGGGGCCAGCCTTCGGGGGCTCAGACCGAGGGGGCGCAAGCCTGCAAAGTCGTGAAAATGTAGATGTCCTGCTCCTTCATGGGGGCCAGCCTTCAGGGGTACAAACTGAGGTTGGCACAGATCAACATGCCACTCAGATTTTAACTGTTAAGGAGAGGACTGATCAGCCTTTGGACACGCATTCAGAGGCTGGCCCAGGTATTCTTGGAAACCAGCCTGTTGGGGATAAAACTAAAGCTGGTAACACTCTTATTGATGCTCAAAACTCTGTTACCAGTGATTCGGCAAATGCAGGCACAACGAGGGCTCTCCAGACTACCCTTCCAGCTCTCAAAATCTACCAAGATGACGGGTTCACGTTGGTTGGAAAGAATGGCAAGGCCGCGACCATAAGTAAGGGTCCAGTTATGCCACCTAGTAAGGTCATGTATGCAAATATGGCCAAGCCTGGGAAGAGCAAGAAGAAGAACAAAATTATACATGTAGATATACCGAAGGGCCCTAGGCCTGGAGGCCTATCGAAATGATTATTGCCTCATGGAATATTAGGGGTCTAAACGACCCCTCCAAAAAGGACGGGATTTGTGAACTCGTCCAGAATGAGAACATAGACGTCTTTGGCATCCTGGAATCTAAACTCAATGCTTCCAAACTGCAACATTTTATGAATTATGGGAGACTCAGTGGCTGGGAAGTGGCCCATAATTTTGATCTTCATTTGGCCGGGAGAATTTTCATCATTTGGAACCCGGCCAAAGTCCTACTCCAACCCATTGACATTCACCCGCAAGCTATTCATTGTAGTGTAACATGCAGGATCTCCTCCAAATCCTTTCATGTCTCTTTTGTCTACGGATTACACTCCATCACTGATCGAAGACCGTTGTGGCTTTCTATGCGAAATTATGGTCTTACAATGAACCTTCCGTGGCTGATTTTGGGTGATCTCAACACTGTCATGAAATCAGAGGAAAGACTCAACATGGCACAGATCACCAATTACGACATTAGGGACGTCACGGACTGTTGCAATGCTGTCGGTCTCTCGGACCTTCCCTCTTCTGGCTGCAACTATACGTACTTCGTCTTAGGGAAAATGAGCAAACTTGACAGGGCCATGGTTAACGCCAAATGGCTCAATGATGGCTGGTTGGGTCATGCCAAATTCTTACTGCCTGGGACTTGTTCGGATCACTCGCCTTGTGTTATTTCTTTATTTGAACATACGAGGCCCCAGAACAGGCCTTTCAGATTTTTCAACATGTGGACTACCCACCATGACTTTGGGAATATTGTCACTGATGCCTGGTCGAGTAATTGTTGGGGTACAGCCCAATACATTTTATGTCGTAAGCAGTCTTGCCTTAAATGGCCCCTCAAGCGCCTCAACGATAAGAACTTCTCTCATATCTCCTCTAGAGTAAAGAGGGCGAATGAGGAATTGGCTGAGGCCCAAGCTTTTGGTCTGGCCAACCCAAATGACTCTAGCAACCAGGAGCTGATTGGGTCTCTAAGGCATAAAGCTATACAACTCACTGACGCCGAGAGAAGTTTCATGAGGCAGCTCGCCAAGTGTGACCACCTTAAGAATGCCGATAGATGTACTAAATTTTTCCACTCAATGGTTAAACGGAACAAAGCCAGAAACTTCATCGCCTCTATTATTAAGGGTGATGGCTCCTCCACTAACTCCGTCAATCGTGTTCTTTCTTGAGTTCGTAAATTACTTCAAGGGACTACTTGGCACCAAGGGCAACTCTATCCCCGTTAACCCTACGTAATTTCGTCCGGCCCGTGCATCTCCAATGCCCAAGGGGAGGACCCGATCGTGCCGATCACCGATGCTTTGAAATAAAAGGGGCACTGTTCGGGATGTGGGACGATAAGGCCCCAGTCCGGATGGTTTTACATCCTGTTTTTACAAGAAATCATGGGCCATTGTAGGTAAGCAATTTTGTGAAGCTGTTAAGGAATTCTTTGCTACGGGATACCTACTAAAACAGGTTAATCACACTGTTATTGCTCTCATGCCAAAGTCTTCGCATTGCACAACGGTTGGTGATTATAGGCCGATTTCTTGCTGTAATATTATTTACAAGGTTATCACCAAGATCTTAGCTTCGAGGGTGGAAACAGTTCTTTGTGGCATTATCGATCAAGCACAATCAGCCTTCGTCCATGGAAGGAGCATGGTCGAGAATATTCACATTGCACAAGAGCTTTTACGCAGCTACAGCCGTAAGAGGGTCTCGCCACGTTGTATGCTCAAAATCGACCTTACCAAGGCCTTCGACTCTGTTGATTGGAATTTCTTACGGGCTGTTTTGATTGATCTTAATTTCCCCGAGCGGTTTGTCAACCTTATTATGGAATGCATCTCTTCTGCATCCTATTCTGTCTCCGTCAATGGCAGTATCTATGGCCATTTCAAAGGACAGAAGGGTCTTCGCCAAGGTGATCCTATCTCGCCGTCCCTTTTTGTCATTTGCCTAGAATACTTATCTAGGTTGATCAAGAAGCATACATATGAGGAGAAGTTTAATTATCATCCGAAATGTGGAAGTCTTCGGATCACCCATTTGGCCTTCGCGGATGACCTATTACTCCTTTCCAGGGGCGATACGCACTCTATTCGAATTGTTATGGAGTGCCTTCATGCGTTCGGCCACTGTTCGGGGCTTAATTCGAATGCTCTAAAGTCGAACCTTTATGCTACTGGTATTCCTGAGGACGAGTTGGATCATATAAAGCGCATTACAAACTTCCAGATTGGTTCAATGCCTTTTCGTTACTTGGGCATCCCTTTAGATGCCAAAAGCTTGAGGGTCATCCACTATGAGCCATTTATTGAAAAAGTAGCTGCATACATCAATGTATGGAGCAGCGCAACTCTCTCTTATGCGGGCAGAATGGAACTCATTAAGTCGGTCATTCAGGGCGTGGAATGTTTCTGGCTTTCAATCATGCCCATACCAGCTACTGTTTGTGACAAGATTACTCGCCTATGTAGGACTTTCCTCTGGAGGTCGGACCATCCCCCTGCCTCATGGAAAACTTGCTGCATGCCTAAATCAGAAGGAGGGCTTGGCTTTAGGGATATACGTGCCTGGAACCTTTCTCTTCTTGCCAAATGTCTCTGGGATATTGCGCAGAAAAAGGACACCCTTTGGGTACGTTGGATCCATCACAGATACCTGCTTAATTGTGACATTTGGTCTTGGGAAGCAAAAAAAGAGGACTCTTCCCTTATAAAGCGTCTGATTATGATTCGGGACCAAATTATAAATCGTGTTGGATCTCAAACTTGTGCCATTCACACTATCTCCTCTTGGCACAGGGTAGAGTCGGGTTCAGGTGGTATTCAGGCTGCATATAACTTCTTCAGACCTCAAGGAAATGCAGTCACATGGTCTCGTGATGTTTGAAATTCTTGTATACTGCCGAAGCATTCCTTCATCCTTTGGATGTGCACCATAAAGAAACTTCGTACAAAGGATAGAACCCCATACTTGGACACACCTCAGGTGTGCGGTCTTTGTTCAACGGAAGATGAGTCTCATGCTCATATTTTCTTCACATGTGCCTGCTCGTCCTACATCTGGCAGCGCATCAGGCATTGGCTCGGTATTACTAGGGCCATGAGCACTATCGATAGTGCATTGAAGTATATAAGAAAGGAGGGGCACGGCACAGGTTGGCAGGCCAAGGCCAAAAGGGTGGCCCTTGCGACTACGGTCTATCACATCTGGATTGCGCGCAACAAGGTTGTCTTTGATGGGGCAAGACTTGATAAGGAAGCTCTCGTATTCAAAATCAAAACAAATGTCTATTCTACTTTGTTTTCTTTATTACCGCAGTTTACTTCTTGTTTTGAACATCTGGCCCTCGGCAATAGCTCACTCTAGCAGCATTAACGCTAGGCGCTCTTCCCTTATCATGGGTTTGTCCCATTGGGTTTACCACGATAAAGGTTTACGGAGGCTGCAGCTGCAACCTTATGTCGGTATCTTTGACATAAGGGATTGACGAGGGTCGACCTGTATTAGCCCTCTTGACTTCCCGGATTGTGGGACTTGCTTGAGCTTTGACTATGACGCAAAAGAATCAAATGACCTCTCGACTTGTGAGTTGTGCTTTTGATTCCTAGCATCATTTCACCTACACATGTTTCTCCTGGCTACCCGGCTTGTGGGTTCAGCTTTAGTTATTTGCTTGACGCAAATGAATATTGTGACTTCCCGACTTGTGGGATATGCATGATATTCCAAGCATCATCCATTTCTTTTGTCCGTAGGTTCGCCTTCGGTTGGTGCTGGTTACTTTATATACTTTTTACCGTTACACCAAAAAAAAAAGAGTTTGGCAAATCTGAGTCAACAACAGTGTTTCAAAGGATTAAAGAATGATCAATACTAACTATCCAGTACAGTATATTTCGTAGTTTTCCAGGAACTCTTGATGTCAAATTTGAAGCACATACTTTAGTGGATAAACTTTGCAATAAATGTATAACTCCAATAATGTAACAAACCAACCAGAGGGTGGCATTTATGATGGTTGACCAACTCCTCATTCAATACCTAATTAGCTAGTGTATATTTTAAAGCATTATAGGAGTATATCATTGTTTGGCAGTACTTAATTGGATGATAAAGCTAGTTATCCTACTTTTTAATCTTTAACAATCCTTCATAATTGGCCGGCCACTTTCATCATCGACATGACTACCAAAGCCCCCCAATGAGGGTGACATGCAAATTAAGGGTGCAATATGACCAGTTATTTAGTGGTTATAACTGCTTAATCCGCATCTTATTTTCTCTGTTTGGTTCATCCTATTGATCTTCATAAGCAATTTTATCCTTTTAAGGAGTAAAACAAAAAAAATTGCACAGACGGAGCATGAATAAGGCTGTTTCTTCTTTCAAAAATAAAACAAAAAAAATTGCAATAGCGAAGCAAAAGTCCAATTAGTGACAGTATTTGTGTATAGGTATTAAAAAAAAAATTGTACAGACATAAGTTGAGTCAAAGACCGTGTTGCACTAGCATTAGCTGTCTTGTGTAATTCCAAAGTTCCAACCTGTCAATAAGGAATAAAAACAATAGTACTAATTAGATAAGGAATTGTACCGAGTAAACAATCGTGAGTGCCCTTGTGTTAGCTATCATATATGCACTTTTATCCTTTTAAGGAGTAAAACAACTAATTAGATGAGCGATTGAAGTTAACAATACAGTGAGTACAATTTCATACTACAACTTTTAAGCAAAACATGAATTGGTTGACATTTAAAAAATTAAAATTAAGTTGAAAAAGCGTATTTGAAAATTGAATTGTGTTTAAACATTGAAATTATGGGAGTGATAACTTGAATAACTCCTAAAACATATTTTTCAACCTTCATATTTCTTATTCCAAAATAAAAATTAAATTAATGAACCAATTTAATAAACAAACACTTATTTAAGATAATCTCTAGATATTATGAAAATTTTCAAAACCAATTCTATGGACAAACGGATGTTGCCCAAAAAATTAAAAGAAAAATTATGTTAATATGTTGGGGAGAACTTGAAGGGGTAACTGATAAAGTTGATGTCATGTGATCAGAAAGTCATTGATTCAAGCCGTGAAAACAACATCTGGCAGAAATGTAAGGTAAGACTATGTACAATAGACCCTTGTGATCCGATCATTTCTTGAATCCTGCGTATAACGTGAACTTAGTGTATCTGACTGATTTTTTTTTATGTTTGTGGAGGGACTTCTCATAAACGATTACTTGTTGGGTTGCACGTAATGGAGTCTCTACTCTCTCTCCCACTAAAGTTAAGACATTATTAACGGTCCCACTATGGACCAGTCAGTTTCCTGGACTCACTAGTTGTCAAGTCCTTCTCAAAACAAGCTCGACAGCTATTTTCTCTTCACCTTTTTCCTATTCTAGAAAGGAAGAGAAAGACAATTCTAAGATACATACACGAGAGTGAAAACATCCATGTGACCTCAAATAAGCCCTTTGTTTCTTCTTATCTCTGTTTTTCTATCTCAATATTAGTCTATACAATACAGAGATACACAATATACACAGACATAGGAGGTACCAAGTACCATTAACCTATAATGCCATCACTAAATTAGTACTACTTGGTAGTAGTCACTAATTCATAATCCTACTAAAGACGAGAGACAGACGAAATGTAGTAACAATGATCCAACTGCACTTTATCCTCCTCCCACAAACAAGATTGGGGAAACCAAGAACAAGAGAAAATATAATAAAATTACTGGTGTTTGGTATATTTTTTAGAATAACAAGTTCTAAAAATATGAGGAAAATGACTTTTCAAGAATGAAACCAAATTTCATAAGTGATATTTCAAATTCATTATCTCCTCTTCACCTACTCAACCCCTATCCTACCCCGGCTAAATGCTTTTAAAATAATATATTTTTGATTACGTATCAAACACTATAAAATAAATTAAAATCCCACTTATTTTCTAAAAAAACATTTTCCTTTCTACCAAACACACCTTAACAAGAAAAAGGCTAACATTGACTCTGCCGGAAGTTGAAATCTTGATTAGAAAATGTCGAGAACTTCCAAAATAAAATTGTTGCAGAGTGGACAATTACCCCTTTGAACCCAAAGCTCTCTTGAACACAACCTGCAAAATGTATGTCCACAAGGTATAAACGCAGCACCCTTATGTCTCACCACACAAACACAGCAATTACTATATTCTCCACATGCACCGACATCGACACCGACGCTGGCTCCGGCGTCAGCGTCAGTGTCGGCAACTCCATAATCACCGTCTTCATCTCCATCTCTAATCATATACGCTGACCCATCTCCATCATTCTCTGTTAACAACGCCATTAATGACATTCGCACCGATTGATCCTCTAACTCTACTCCAATTTCTTCTCTGGCATTCACTCCTTCACTCTCTTCCTCTTCTGCATTTTCATTCTCAACACCCATTGACATTGAATTAACAGAATTTCTACTTCTTGACCCAGATGCAGATATCTCAACATCGTGGGGAGGGGACAACCTAGGAGACATTATGGGATTGTTATGGTGTTGAATGGAAATGTCAGGTTTGAGACGGAGTTTGTTTCTGAAATGTTTCCAAGTTTTCCTGTTTTTTCTACTACTCATGTTGGGATCATCTCGAATAATATCAAGAAGAGTTTTGTTAGAGTGGACAGGGGAAGAAGAAGAAGAAGAAGAACATTCTCGTTTGTTGCTCAACACAGCGCCTAATGTAAGACCTGCAACATTATTGTTATTGTTGTCTTCTTCTTTGACTCTGAGAAAATCTCTAAGGTTTGGAGTATCGATTTTATCATTGAACATCAATGTTCTTAGACTACTATTGCCGCTCCCACCAGCGGCGCTTTCCATTCAAATGTTACAACTCAGTTGATACAAAGGGGAAAAAGGGGGTGGAATTAGAAGCAATTGAAGAAGTTTGACCTTCTTTTCTTGGGAATTCAAAGATTGGAGACTTTGTTTATGGCGAATAATGACGAGGACAGAAAAAGGGAATTAAAAAAAAAGGGGGAAGAAGAATTTTAGCAGGAAAAGAAAATGGAAAACTCAGATCTAGAATTATGACAATTTAAACGTAGAGGGTGGGTAAGACATAGTATTCCTGAGAAGCCAGATCTGGGTATTATACTTCCATTTGATGTATATCAAGGTCACGCAATGCTGGAATCGCAATGAATACTCATATTGACTCATTCTAGACACCGGGAAGTACGTGTCAAAGTAGTCAAGATCTTTTTTCTGCCGATAGCCCTTGACTACCAACCTGGCCTTGTACTTATCTATAGACCCATCTGCATTATACTTCCGTTTGAGTATTCATTTACAATCCAACGGTTTATTTCCAGGAGAAAGATCAACCAACTCCCAAGTATGGTTATGCAGAATGGAGCCTATTTCACTCTCAATAGCTTCTTTCCACAGCGGTGCCTCTGAAGTTGACAATGCTTCAGCAATTGTCCTTGGTTCATCATCAACCATATAAGCTACAAAGTCAGGACCGAAAGATTTATCCTTCCTGTCCCTTTTACTTCACCTTAGTTCCATCTCTAGAGTCTCTAAGTTCTGAGAATCTAGAACACTAGATTCCGGATATTCAGCCACTTCGAGATCCACTAGATATGAACCATCTAGATCCGGGCCGTCAACGACTCCCGGTTCCTGAGAGCTTTGTTCATAACTTCGTTTGCGAGAGGTTATGTCTTTTTCCTTTCTAGGAAAGGTATCTTCAAAGAATTGAGCATTCCTTGATTCCATGATTGTACCCTTGTGGATATCTGGAATATCTGACTTATGCATTAAGAAGCGATAAGCACTACTGTTATTTGCATATCCGATGAATATGCAATCTACAGTCTTAGGCCCAATCTTGACCTGCTTTGGCTTGGGTACTTCAACCTTTGCCAAACAACCCCACACATTTAAATATTTATAGGTGTGTTTCTTTCATTTCCATGATTCATATGGAGTTTTTTCCTTACCCTTATGTGAGACTCTATTAAGAATCGTATTTGTGGTAAGGACAGCTTCTCCGCACATGTTTTGGGGAAGACCTGAATTGATGAGCAAGACATTCATCATTTCCTTCAATGTGCGGTTCTTACGTTCTGCCACACCGTTCGATTGAGGTGAGTATGGAGCTGTCGTTTGATGAACAATGCCTGATTTGGCACAATATTCCTCAAATGGCGCTACGTATTCTCCCCCTCTATCGCTACGAATGGATTTAATCCACATGCTTAGTTGGTTCTCAACTTCTGCTTTGTAACGTCGGAACGCTTCAAAGGCTTCATCCTTACTTTTCAACAAGTAAATGTAACAATACCTTGTGCTAACATCAATGAATTTCACAAAGTACTTGTTTCCGCCTCTAGTTTGTGCAAACTTCAAATCACATATATATGTGTGAATAAGTTCTAGAGGAGCGGTATTCCTTTCGACAGATCAAAAAGGAAGCTTTGTGAGTTTTGCCTTTACGCACACCTCACACTTATGTTGAGGGTTTACGTCGATAGACGGCAACAACTCCAACTTTATCAACCTTTGGATAGACTTGTAGTTGACATGTCTTAATCTATGATGCCATAAATTAGAGGACTTGAGCAAGTAAGAAGAAGAGGCTTCAATATTATTGCTTGTGCGTAAAACAGACATGATGTTCACTTTGAAGAGGCCTTCACAAACGAATCATATTCCCACAAACGTTGCATTCTTAGTGACTACAAATTTATTAGACTCAAACACTAGCCTAAAACCAGCATTAACCAATAAAGGACTTGAAATTAAATTTCTTCTAATCTCAGGAACATGCATCACTTCCTTCAGAGTGAGCTTCTTTCCAGAAGTCATCTTCAGGACTACCTTTCCTACCCCCAGTACGTCAGAGGAAGCGTTATTGCCCATGAACAGCTTCTTGTTGGTAACCGGTGTATAAGTGGAGAAGGCATCTCTATTGGAACATATGTGTCTTGTAGCACCTGTGTCCATCCACCACTGCATGGGATTCTCATAAAGGTTTGCTTCTAGCACCACCGCTGAGAACTCCTCAATTATGTCGTCTAGAAATTGGTCTTTGACGACGTTAACATGTGTCTTGCCCTTAGCCTTGGCCTTCTCTTGTTGCTCAGTCTTGAGCTTGCGGCAGTCCTTGATCATGTGACCAAGTTTTCCACAGTGGTGACAGTTTCCTTTGAACTTCTCCGCTGCTTGGGTCTTGCCGTCTTTCTGGAACTTGCACTTCTTGCTTGGGTTCCCTTTGGCCTCAGCTAAATTTGCTTTTGCCTCAGCTTGTTGTTTACCCCTAGGCAATGCCTTCTTATTATCTTCCTGAATTTGGAGTTTGATAATAAGTTCTTCAAAGGTCATCTCCTTTGTCTTGAGTTTTACGTAACTCATAAACTCATTCCATGAAGGAGGTAATTTTTCAGTCAGTGATGTAACCAAAAACTGCTCATTTGGTTTCATTCCTTTCAAATCCAGGTGATGTAGAATCATTTGGAATTCCTGGACTTGGGACATCACTGTTTTACTATCCACCATTTGAAATTTCAGAAATTTCCCAATGATGAATTTTTTAGTACCTGCATCTTGTGCGTTGTACTTCTTTTGCATCTTCTCCCATAACTCTTTGGCAGTGCCAACGGTGCAATACATCGTGTAGAGAGGGCCTGACAAGCAGTTCAATATGCAATTCTTACACATGAAATCATTATGACTCCATGCATCAAGAACCATCTTCATGTCATTAATGACATGGATACCTAGGCCCCCTTCACCAGTTTCATAAGGCGAAATGTCTATTTCATCTCCAGCTTGTGGAGGATCTTCTGTTAGGAAACGTGTCATTCTCATAACAGTCAGATAGAATAACATCTTTTGTTGCAATCTCTTGAAGTTTGACCCCATGAACTTTTCAGGGCGTTCATGGTGAAATTCAACAGGAGGAGGAACGACAATATTTCGTTGAGCGGTAGTAAAGGCGTTGAATGAGCCTTGAGCAACCGGAAAGGCATTAGGAGTGCCTTGAGCAGTGGGGAAGGCAAAGGGATTGCCTTGAGCAGCAGCAACAGAATTAGAATCAGAAGCAGTTTGATTTATACCAGTCATCTTTCTAACTTACTTACAACAAATCTTGTCTTGTAGAGCATGATGCCATTTGTAGAGCATGATGCCAAAAAGACGGGGGTACGAAAGCATGAATCAATAAAGTTCGAACAATGTTATTAATGGTACGAATTTTGCGTTCGGCTTTCCTATTTTGTGAAGAAGTATGAGAACAAGAAAAATAAAAATTGATTCCATTATTAGCACAGAATTCCCGAAACACCCCATTGTCATACTCTTTGTCATTATCACATTGAATATTTTTTATTTTCCATTCGAATTGGGTTCTAATGAATGCTCTAAACTTTAAGAAGATGGAAAAAACTTGGGATTTTTTCACTATCGGAAAAGTCCATAAAAACTTAGAATAATCATCCAAAAAGAGAACATAATACCGATGACCCAAATCACTAAGAACATGAGACGTCCATAAATCACTATGAATAATATCAAATGACATTAAAGTATGAGAATTAGAGTCTACAAATGACAACTTAACTATTTTTCCTAAAGAACAAGATTGACAATTCGGAGTACTACGCACACTCTTACAAGAAATAAAATTGTTTTTATCTAAGAAAGACAAAATAGATGATCTCGGATGACCTAGACGAGCATGCCACAAGGAAGGAGCCAGAGCGGCAAAAGTGGATGGCATTGCGTGACTCGAGAAATCGGAACGTGGCGTGATAGGATACAGATCACCTCTACTATCACACCTCATGAGAGGACTCCCCGTTTTGAAATCCTTCACCAAAGAACCAAATGGATCAAATTCTATGGACACGGAATTATCAGTGGTGAATATTTTTATAGACATCAATTTTGGAGCGTGAAGGGTATTTTTCAAAATAAGGGGTGGTTGGGGGAGACAATATTTTCTGATCATAACCACGAATTGGAATTGAATTACCATTACCAACAATTATACCACGATTGTTGATCAAATTGGAATAAGACGAGAGAGTACCTGAGTCGGACATCATGTGAGTAGTGGCGTCGGTGTCTATGTACCAATTTGGGTCTGAAGGATTTATTCCAAGCGTGTGCATCGCCACTTCAATGTCGGAAGGAGTGGGGCCCGCTGCATGATGGGCCTGAGGGGGCTGGGGCCCAAGTACATCGGCTTGTTGTCTCGGCCCAGAATTGGGGCGAGAACCACTGGGCCAAATTGGATCTAAAAAGCTCTGTTGGGCAGTCCAGTGGCCAGAATGCGAAACTGTTGGGCCGTAGGGACTGTTGGGCCGTAGGGACTGTTGGGCCCCTGCCCACTGGCCCAGGCCCACGACCAGGGGGCCCAATCCTGGGACCAGTTGGGTTGTGGCCCACTGCCGGTATTTCGATACCTACTGCCACCGTGACCATCTCCGGAACCACCGCATTTGCCCTCGTGATTTTTGGCATTATTTTTTCGATTATTTTTGCCGCCACCATGAGTATGGTTAAGGCCGGAATTACAACACCACCCGGAGGTTTTGTAGAGGACGTCATCATGACTACGGGACTAGCACCGGTAGCCGCCTTTTTTTCCAAGTCGGCTTCTTCGAGGGTAAGCATAGAACAAGCCTGATAAAATTGCGGAAGAGGGCTGCTCTGGCGAAGAAGCGTGCCAACACTACTATATGCCTTTGAAAGGCCTGCAACCTTTTGTAGGACCAAACGATCATTCGAAACAGGCGCGCCAACATTGCAGAGTTGGTCCGCCAATTCCTTTAACCTTTTGCAATATGCTAAAATATTTGGGAAATTTTTCATATAGATGTGGGAAAATTCCTACTCAAGGGTAACAGCACGAAAATTCTGACTATGTTGGAATATATCACATACTCTATTTCATGCCTCCATCGCCGTAGCGTCGGGTTCGATAATCGTTTGCAAGAGATCGCTAGAAATAGTGGAGTAAATCCACTTAAGAACAGTAGCATCAATGGTCATCCATAACGTAGGATCATCCTCTTGTTTGGGCACCTCCGTATCTGTAGGAGCCGCGGGGATAATATGATGGAGAATTTGATATGAGCGTGCATGTATTTTGAACAGTTCGGCCCACGTCGCGTATTGGATGTTTTCTATTTCAAGAATGATAGTGATGTGATTCTTGATATTAGAAACAGTAAGGTCAGTGTGAAACATATTCCTAGCCATAATAGCAACGCAAGACGTGACGTAGGGATTGGGGAGAAAAAAATGGGGAAGAGAAAAATAATTTCCAGGCACGAAAACCGAGGAAGGGGGCTCGGATTCGGTTGTTGGACGAAAATAGTAGGGAGAAAATATTAACCTAGACTCTTGATACCATGAAAGAAATAATCCCTTGATTATTTTCATTAATTGAATGAGTATATATACAATTTACATATTTCCATAATAGGAGAATCATATTCCTATTCTACTCCTAAAATTGTATTCTATTTGAACACTAACTATACAATTATGATAATACAAGTATTATGGTAATTGTACAAGACTAATTATTACACTAAAATAATATACATAAACTACGGTAATACACAGACTGATTTTGGACAAAAATTGTGATATACCTTAAGTGTATATCACGGTATAGTATGTATATTTAACTGTGCTTATTTTAGGTTTTCGGTGTTGCCCATTTACTTGAAAAATGGTATTCCATTTGATGTTGTCACTTTTACCGCCCTAATGAGGGAATTGTTTTTTGAAAATAAGGTCAAAGATGCAGTTGAATTGTTCAAAAAATTGGCGAGAGACAAGATTTGTGAGTCTGATGAAGTCATGTATGGAACCATCATGAATGGCCTTAGCAAAAGGGGCCATACTGAGACGACTTTGAGTTTGCTCCGTTTAATGGAAGAACACCAAGCCCAACATATATATATATATATATATATATATATATATATATATATATATTGTTGTAGATGTTATCTGCAAAGATGGAAATCTAGATATTGTTATCAACCTTTTGAATGAGACGAAGCAGAAAGGTATTCCTCTAGATATAGTCACCTATAATTCATTAATTGATGGTTTGCATAGGCTTGGTCAGTGGGAAAAGGTTGAGACGAGGTTCTCTGAGATGGTGAACCTTAATATTTATCCAAATGTCTGTACCTTCAACATAGTGATAGATGGAGTATGCAAAGAAGGAAAAGTAGAAGACGCCGAGGAAGTAATGAAATGCATGATTGAAAAAGGTGTAAACCCTTTATGTTGTTACCTACACTACTATCTTGCATGGTCTTTCTGAAGTAGGAAGAATTGGCGATGCCGAAAAATTTATGCCGAGATGCTATCTGCGGGGCCCATGCCTAATTTGTACACTCACATTACTTTGCTCAATTGTTATTTTAAGTATGTACTTGTTGTCAACAAGTTATGTCGCTCTTTCTACCTTCTGTAAAACAGCTCCTGATACTCTCCAAAAGCATCTATTCTCCTCGTCCCAAAAAATTGACCTACTTTCCTTATTAGTTTGTCCCAAAAAGATTAGCACATTTCTATAGTTAGAAATAATTTAACTTTTTGAGATCATTTAAAGTCACACAAATATCTAAGATTTGTTTTGGACCACAGATTTCAAAAGTCTTACTTTATTTCTTAAACTTTGTACCAAGTGAAACTAGGCTAATCTTTTTGAGACGGTGGAAGTATTTTTTATCAAAAGTTTGGCCAAACACCTCAATCTTTCGGTAATTTCATTTATTGAACGGTCTTTACTCCTTTTTTGTTTGTCTCGTTTAAAATCGATTTGGATTCTTCTGTCTGATCCAGTTATTAAGACAATTTTAAAGGTGTTTTCTTATTCTAAGATCGTTTATCTTTGTTTTATTTTAAATAATTGGGTTTACACATTACTTAATAGTGTGTTTGACCAAACTCATTTTCCCTTAAAAGTGTTTATTTAAAAAAAAATTGAGGTGTTTGACCAAGCTTTTGAGAGAAAATAAGTGTTTTTGAGGAGTAACAGAAGTAGCTTTTCAGAAGCTAAAAAATAGTTTTTGCTCCAAAACACTTTTTTTTTTTTAAAAAATCGAGTAAAATACACTTAGAAGCGATTTTTGAACATTCGGCCAAACACTAATTGCTTATCAAATTAATTAGTCGAACACAAACCATTTCTTATCAAAAATATTTTTAAAATAAGCAGATTTTAGAAGGTTGGCCGACCATGTTATATGTTAAAAGAAAGGATGATGTTACCAACAACACATGTGAGTTGTGTGCTGCTATGCTTGATATGAACAACTTAAATCAATGTGATACTAACAAGAACGGGAAGAACGGGAAGCAACCAATTACAAACTTGACTCTTCGTCGTACACAATCACTTTATTTTAGAGAGCGGACTAAAAATGCTTCAATTGAAGAGTCTAAGCTATTCTTGGATGCTCTTGATTTACTAAACATGAGAGAGGAGTTATACCTTAAAATATTACGGGACCGAAATTCTTCATTAGTGCATCAGTTACATGGTAGGCATGCATCCAAAGGCTTAACCAAGTCCGTGTCATTTCCTTCCCGTCTCTCACTCGGAACATTGCCAGATCAGCAGAAAAGTTGAATAGCCATTTAGTAACATCATCAAATTTGTGTAGCAAGGAGGAAGTAGCAAAACGTGTGCCGGCAAGTTCAGCTGGTGCCAAACATAAGCGCCACGATAGTAAACTTGTCCTTGCAGGTTTCAGGAACTTGAAGGACAAAATAACACATGCGCTTAAGGAGAACCGTAAGGAGAAGCGTCGAATTATGATGGACGTTGTCCTTCATAAGGTTCCAAAGGATGTTAAAAAGGGAACCAATCTACTCGAGAAGTCAACTGCAGATGGAAATGATGGATACTTTCCAGAAAGTACTTGTAACACTGCTCACCGCCATTCTCCGTTTAGCAAGAGCCAGACGAAATCCTTTAAAAGGACGTCATCGCTCAATGACGCATTAGACAGATATAATAGATTACTTGAGTCCTGCTCCAGTAAGGACGAAAAACAGCAAAGCTACCAAAGTTCAAGTTTGAGAGCATGTAGATCGTCGTCACCAGCTAGAAGTAGGACCATAGTCCTGGAGAGGATTCTTTCTGTGCCTGATCTTAGGCATTACCCATCTTTCCTAATTGAGTACGCTCCCGAAGCCAGTTATTCAGAAACAGTAGATACAGCTGCATCCAGCAACAACTTAAATTTAGGGGCTAATAGGTCTGATGAACAGAAGTCCCTGGATATTCCTTTAGGTTCAGAAAAGAAAATTCAGCAAGATTCCAATTCAGACTCCAATACTCCAGAAGATCTTCTTGATGTCAGCGAGAATTCCGATGACTTTGATGCTTTCAAGATAGAGAAGAACTCTTTTCCAGTTGAGAACGATATGGAGGAAAATGCATCTCCTAAATCCACTTTAGATAAACTGATTCCTACTACTTTGCCTGATATGATAATTCAAGAAGCTACTACCATCCCAGAAGATCTCCCCATGTCCGAAGGTATTATTTTAAGGCAATCTTACATTCTTCTCCCATTATCCATCTATCTTTCTAGAAGAAGATATACACCACGAAAATGCTTTCCACAACGCTCTTTTTACCTTCTTTTTTATGTGTTGCATCTTTCAAAAACTTGATACACTTATCATTTGGTGTTAATAGATATACCTCATTTCTCTGTGTTAAACACCCACTGTCCACATGAAAGCTAAACATGCATTAATGTAATAATGTGGTGCTTTTCTAAGTCGTGCATATTATATATGTTCCTTCATGTGTCATCTATGCATATATATTGTAAAGATATGGCACATGGGTCTAACTCAACCTCAAAAGCTAGGTCTTATAGGGAGTATTGGCCAAGTCCATATAAGCAAACCACCAGTCCATTCCCCAACCAATGTGGGACTCTAACCCACTCTAACACCCCCTTCACGCCCAGGCCCGACTGGAGCGTGGACCGGGAACCCAAACGGGAATGGACCTGGCTCTGATACCATGTAAAGATATGGCACCTGGGCCTAACTCAACCCCAAAAGCTAGGTCTTGTGGGGAGGATTGGTCAAGTCCACATAAGCAAATCACCGGTCCATTACCCAACCAATGTGGGACTCTAACCCACTCTAACATATATATATCTAAGTTCTATTCTCTAATAATCAAGATTGGTTTGCTTAGAAAGTTATGTAAACCTACTATTTTGCAACTCTTTTTTGTTTGGAAAATTCAGGTAGAAATGGAGATTTCAATTGAGAAACAAAATGTGTGTTATGTTTACCCTGGTTTGGGGGAGGGGGAGGGGGCGTAAAGGAGCAGACAATTCCGGAAATTAAGATGATTCGAGTTTTGTGTTGTACTGAGAAAAATATTTAGTTTTTCTTCATATCCTTACATAGACTCACATAGATATAGGTGATCTTATTCGCCGAAAACCACAACTTCTAAAAATTTTGCTGTAAAGTTTTCATTGGCCAACTAACAAAATGAATCTAGCATGGATTCCTCAGGTATAGCGGAAAATGCATTTGATACCAATGAAGAAGGAATATCAGCCTATGAACAGATGAGAAGTCTATTGCAAATTCAGGTGGACGAAAGAAATAAAGCCGAATTCAATTATGTAAAAGATGTGCTGGATCTATCGGGCTTCAGTGTGAATGAATTTATGAACCTTTCAGTATTTAAAGAAGTGGGAGGATGTTTTCTTTCTCAACCTGACTGTTCAGGATATGCTGAAGAAAGTGGAAGCTGTGATCAACTTCTTCTGTTTGATTTAATCAACGAGGTCTTATTACAACTTTACGAGAGATCATCTTTATACTGGCCAAAGGCGTTAACTTCTCATTCTTATATCCATCCAATGTTGCATGTTGGCTACCATCTGCTTGAGGAGGTGTGGAAAGATATAAGCTGGTGGCTCAGCTACAAGCTGGAAAATGATCAATTACTACTTGATGATGCTGCAAGCCGTGATCTAGCAAAAGGCGACAATTGGATGAACCTGCAGTTTGATGCAGAGTGTGTTGGGTTGGAGCTCGAGGATCTCATATTCGATGATCTTTTAGACGAGCTAATTTTCATCGACGTTTATTATGGCTAGCAACATTTCTTCTTCATAGAAAATTGCTTAGCCAGTTCTCTCGGTTGATCACGTCAAGAGTATAGGAAAAAACTACTGATGAGTAAATATTTTTTAACAAAATTGTTGACAATTCTAGTAGATTCGGTTATTAAGCTCGAGGCAATGTATAAGAATATGTAGTTGAGATATTGTAGTATAAGCAAGATTTGTAACTAGGACATACTTCCCTTGGCAAAATATGCAACTTTATATTTGTTCCATTGAGTGGAACAATAGATGTGTTAGTTATAGCCTATTCTTCCGGACATTCAACCTCTTGTTCAAGTGAAGATCTACATGTGATTGTATTATATCGACTCTAAAGGTTTGTAATCTATGATTTCTTATTTATCTAGGGACTGACACAAAGTATTCAAATGTTATCTAAATTCTAAACAGAGAAGAATGAAAAATGTATACTTTTTTGTAGTTGTGTTGGTGGGAGGTAGCAGATATCCGTAAAGTTAATCGAAATGCACGCAAGCTGGCACGAACACCATAGTTATAAAAAAAATATGAAGACGAAGGTTGAATTACATTAGATCGTGTACTCAACGACATCCCAATGGATCTCTTTCTTTCTTGTTCATTCTTTTTCGTACAATTACATGTAAGTCGTGAGGTCTGTATACATTTTGAGTTCAATAAGCCCGTCTAGCTCAGTTGGTAGAGCGCAAGGCTCTTAACCTTGTGGTCGTGGGTTCGAGCCCCACGGTGGGCGTTTTCATTTTGTTTTTTTGATTTTTTGGTAGAGCGCAAGGTTGAATTTTCACTAGGGTAAGTGTTCCAACCAAGATTGCTTGTTCCCATTACTACTAAGTCATTAATTAAATCCATCAGAAATCTCTCATATAAAGTTGTAATAATACTTCATTGGTTAGATCAAACTGAAGTCATTCATTTCAACTATGATATGCAATCTTTCCATTCTAATGTTTTATCCGAGAGTTAATCTGTATTTATCAAATTTGCTCCTAACCAACGTTCCACGCTATTGGATTATATGATAAACACATTATTAAGAAAAAGAGTGTTTCCCGGAACAAAAGAAGATAAAGATTTTTATCATTTCTTAGCCGGGGGGGGGGGGGGGGTCTTAACAAGATCAGCTACTACTAAATCCTTTGTAGGCAATACTAGTAGAAGTGAATATCCAATTTGAATGAATTTTGAGTTTGAATGAACATCCGAAAAGGAAAAAAAAAAATAGGAGCTATTTCACGCTAGGTTCTATTCCTTTATTTCTCGATGTTTTCTTAAACAAGAAAATGAGTCATGGCATTAGTTGACTTAAACGAGTTGGAGTGAAGCAACCTCAGATAGCTACCGGGCATAGAATTAGCTTTCCGGTTTGACTCTGCTACCGGGCTTTGAGGAACGGTAGCCACTTTGGAATCAGACAACTTTACTGTGAAACTAACTCCCTAAAACATCCATAACCTGCCACAGTTGTGCGAGCCCATTTGATCAAGGAGCACAATATTTTTCTTAAATAAAATAAAAGATATCCAGAAGATTCAAAGGCAGATGAACTAGCTGAAACTGTGAGAACAGTGCAAAAGTAAGCTAAGATAAGATCAAAGCGAAACTCAAAAACCGAGCATCGCTCTTCAACATACTGTTGATTAGATCTCAATTGATCAAAATTACATTAAAATGCACTATTTATTCACAATGTCTATACAGTAAGGTGCGGAAAAATAGCCGCTCCACCACCAGTCACTTTCATGGAATACGAAACGCCCCATTTTGGTAAAGGTAAATCCTTCTCTGCCATAGATGTCAACGCCTACTGATCTGCCAGAGATGTTTTATACTTTTACCAAAAACTATACAAATGACGCGATAAACTAGCATATCTAAACCATCAAGGAATTTTGTTTTTCAGAGGAGAACAAAGACCGGAAAAAATAATGAGACTGATCAGGCGCCTGCAAGTTGCAGTAATTTAAGACAGTCAAAACAAGAGAAGAATCAAAAGAAGCCAATAAAAAAAAAAGACGCATCAGCAACATTCTCTGACACTTTTCAGCAGAAAATTTGACGGGAAAGTGCAGAAGAGAGCATTTTTATCTCCAAGTTCAACTCGCCCTTGGTTAAAATGATTCTGGCTGTCCTCTTTTAGTATTTTTCCGTGTTAAAACTTTATGATTCTTAACAAATTATTATGCTTTGATCAAATTACCCGCAAACTATATCGATGACATCATCTAAAGAAATTTAAACCTAGTGAAATGTTCTAGATTAGATGGTAACATTACAAACTCATTTTGAAGCCCATAACATATAGGATAAGGTTACCCTGCTCCCGGCAATACTTGGCACAAAAAGTATGCAACTGCCTTCATTTTGAGTACCTTTCCAGCTAACGTTTTGTGCATAAAGAAAGGGGAACTTAAATGAACCAAATTCTTCAGGTAGCTTATATATTCCAATGAGTATGTTTGTCAAGCGAACCAGATGACAAAAGCAATTACTCTTGAAACATATTATGGACTAACAACAAGTTCTTAGCAGACAAACAAAAGGAAATTATGGGGAAGAATTTTTAGGAAAACTGGTTAATTGTAATTAATAAGATTTAAAAAGAAAAGTAACCAACTTTTAGATTCTTCAAAATGAGGAACAAGGAAGATTCGGGATTTTGAAAATATTGGAGTATTGACATAGGAACCTGTAAAAAGAGTAAAATAATGCATAAAGAGGATGAGAACTCTCAAAGAGTAAATGAGCAAATTCACAGTCCACATAAGAGTGATTATTTGGTTGTCCGCTCCTAATGATTAACTTCTTAGTTTGATAGTAAATAATTTCCTGTACGCATATAGTGAAATTTTGCTCACAAAATCAGGGATGTAGACACTAGAGGCACTACATCTGAAGCAAAATTTTATCAGAAAAAAAAGAAAGAAATTACAGACTAACCTCGATAACCTGTATATTAGATAGTAGCAGACTGCGGAACACTGGACATGCTCTGTCTGAGTCAAAACTCGGGACTGGACAGCTGATAATTTTTTTATCATCTTTGACGAATTCCATGTACCTAGTTAACCTGCATGAGTCCAGACGAGGAAAAAAGATAAACTACCTGTCAGTAAGTAAAGACAAATATACAGAATATGGAAATCTTGAACTGACCTTTACCAAACCTTATGAAAAAATCTTGAACTGACCTTTACCGATATTCATCTGATGAAGCACCTTTGGACTCCGATCTATTCCATGAGAAGCCACCTAAAATGTCGATTCAAATAAATCAACAAATTGCTACGTTTAGAGCTACACAATAAAGATAACTCTGACTCAATATTTCTCAGACTACAACGCAATAGTTATGCTCATTCAGATATCAAAAGACAGGAATAAAACTTCCTTGTTATGAAGAAGATAATCAAAATAGTAACTAACATCAAAGAAGAGGACAATTGATACCACAAAGGGGAATTAGCAAAAGTAGGATCCTATTAGGAGACAACATAGTACAGGACATGCAATTACATTAAGTCCAGCTTAGGCACGTTCGACAATAAGGAACCATGAACTTTGTGAAAGGGAAAATATGATTCTTACCTTCTCAATTTTCAGTAAATTATACTCACGTCATCCCAACTTATGTGATAGTGTTTGACTGTGCACGGAGTTAAAAAAAGGAAAGAAAGACTTTTGAAACTTGTGGTCTAAAACATGCCACAGATATGTACGTGGCTATAAATCATTTCATTAAGGATAAGATGGGAAGTTCAAAAATTAAATTGCTTCTATAAATTACATCATTAAGGGTAAAATGGAAAGTTTCAAATTAAATTGCTTCTAAATATAGAAAGCGCCATTCTTTCTAGGACAAATGAAAAAGGCCAGACTATCACATAAAATGGGACAGAGGGAGTACATCGATATATATATTGGTGAAAGAGCCTTAACCGTCTAAGCAGTGGCTAACTGGTTTCACTATAAGACATTTCAAAGCTCAAAGGTGCACAGTATATCATTAACCCTAGCTTTTTAAGCCATACTACTTTTTCCGATGCCTTTAACAGCTTTTTCCATTAAACCCAAGACAATCAGAGAAAGAAGAAACTCTACTGTTCTTTTCCTCCATAGATCATTGGCATTTCTCTTTACCACCTTCTCTTGTTTTTACCTCCAAGGACATTAATCATACCACCTAACAAATAGCACAATAAGAGAAATTCAGTCACAGAAGCAGTAAATTATGCAAATTTCTTTTCTATACCATATGAGTTAAGGCTGCATAGCGTTCCTCATTTAGGTACAATGGCTTCCCACGATGCATTCCGGTATCCTGCATGTATAAAGAGAGTTTTAAGACCCAAATGGATAACCAACAAAGATCATAGCAGTGCGCATGTATGTCTATCCACACTAGTCTCAACAAGGATTAAAATTAATTTGACCCGCAAAAAGAAGGAATACAAAACAGAAGCAAAGAAACCACTTACCCATCGGATCCTAAGAAACATCTTGTAACAGATTAAGTCGGACTGTCACAAATTGGACACTCTAGAGACATTTCCTACAATGAATTCGACCCGGGCCAAATTTCTTCTCACTTTTTAACTTGAAATATAAAAGTAAATAAAGAAGTAATAAAAAAATTGAAGACGATTTGACGGTACAAAGAACCTTAGCTAGCAATATTTTTAAATAAAAAATACCTATTTTAATTGTTTCAGATTTTGAGCTTGGGGGCTCAAAATAGCCGGCAAACTTCATAATAGAAACTAAACTGCTGTGTGCGCTATTTTGAATAGCAATGTTTTTTAAATAAGAAGTATCTATTGTAATTGTTTCAGATTTTGAGCTTGTGGGCTCAAAATAGCCGGCAAACTTCATAATAGAAACTAAACTGATTCTGTCCTACACAAGTTCCATGGTACTCCACTTATACATTTTTTTAGTTTGTCAATTTAAAATTGTTTGGGACTTTCTTAATGTGCCAGACTATGTAATTCCTAAAGAATTTATCTGAAAGACTAATACAAATATACAATATGTACAAGCTTTGGCCCTTCAAATGAAGTTTCAGATGCTTATCACCATTCCTACGCCACATTCCAGCATGAACCTGAGCACAAAACACCCTAATCCGAAGAGCATGTTCCATAATGAAGGCAGAAAAACCCTGTGGGTGGTAGCCTCCCAGAATATGGCCAAAAAAGTCATAATGGACAGAAGATGACAAATTAGCAGAACTAGCACCTGGTTGTGCAGTCTCCCCATAACATTTGCCAAGTGCCCTCTGTAAAACCATTGGAAGTAATCGATGCAACGGAATGTGAACAGATACATCCTGCAAACTAACTTTATATACTATATCAGGCCATTCAGACAAACTCAGTAACCGCAGAGCTTCTAATTCAGATGCATTATCTCCTTCCAGCGTACTGTCATCATGACCACCATGGCGAGCTGCTTCTTGGCCCGAACTCTGGCCAGAATCCAGGGTAGTCCGACCATTCAGGGAAGGATAAGAATATTGTTTAATGTAACCTTCAGCAGAAGTTGAGAGTCTAACGTCATTTGAAGGAGGACTCTGAGATTTAAAGATTTCTCTACCTCTTCTAAACTTTGAAAGTGTTTTTTTCAACACAGAAATTATTTCCAGGAGTAGAACTTGTTTTCGGACATAATATGTTAAGGAGAGGTCCCGAAGTGTTATCGACTATCAGCCAATTTTCAATGGCCCTCAGGCAATCGAATGTTAAACATAAAACAGATGATGATACTGGAAAACTATCATATTTTACTTCAGGAACCCTAGATGCATGTTCTAATGGACTCCTCCCAGTCATACTACATACAGAACTTTCCTGTGACAGCCTTCCAACTTTTGCATGTCTTTGGCTATCTTGGTCTTCAAAATCTTCTCTGTGTGTGTTGAAGAAAGCATCATCAGCATCTTCTGTACTACTCAGAGAAAGCACCGCCTACTAAAAGAGAGTGAATATTTGCAATAGAATGACCTAAAACAAAAGGCAAATGCATATTCTCATTCTCTTCTTCAACATGAATGCCAGTTTCTCTTTTTTGTGGGTCCGTTCCTTGCACGAAAGCCAATAGTTTCATCCATGTTCTCAATATATCTTGTCGATCATGAGCCACATATCTAGGTACAATAGAATGATTCATGACAAATCGAATATCTTCTACCATGCGGAGAGTAGTTTCGTACAAGTCTGCCCATTTCATTACCTGAACAACCAAGCAATCTCAGCAAACCAACGACTGGCAATTCAGAAATATGGTAATACCACTAACAATAAAGTACTGAGAAGACCATAAAAGTCAGGTAGAAGGAGCAGAAAATCAAACAAGACCAGTTATGTCACCACTGTATAATTTTTTTAAGAAAAACTAGTTGTGCATTTGCTAAGAGCCTAAGGCCCTACAGAAACAAAATTCATAACGAATGTTCATATGTTTCAGATGACATCCTTGTTTGATTGGTGGAAATAAGTCCAAGAAAAGAACCAAACCTAAAGCATCTACAAGCATGCACATTTTCTCACAAAGAAAATTACAGCGTATGCACCTTTTCTCTTACATTGTTTCTCTTAAGTTGAAGCCACATACCAACCATCAATTAACTTCCAGAGCTATCAAGAACAATTTATGCTCAGATGACCTGCTAAAGATAGCCATCAATACATTTACTCTGTTACAGAGGAGAAAAGGACCGAGAGGGGAGCAATTGAAAAATCCTCTTAATCAATCAGTCGAGCGTCTCGCCAAACATAATATAGAAGCATATTCCATAGGCTAATAAAGTACATCAGAAACCGCAATGGTGAATAATCTGACAAAGGAGTGCTTCAGAAAATTCATTAAACAGTAAAGTGCCAAACTAAACTTAGACTATACATGATAGTTCACACTCAAAAACATAGCACTAAAGAGCATTTGACCTTGGGAAATGCATAATGACCCTTGAAAACACTCCTAATTCCTAAGAACTTGCAGTTGATACGTTAAATACTAGCTCAGGATATCGCTTTTTTTGCATGTGCTACTGAAATAGAGAAGAAATTCAGACAGTGTCACTATCGGTTGATAAAGTTAGAATGAAGACCACATCGAATCCCAACATAGGCAAAAAGCTAAGTGATTTTTCCCATCTACCTAATCGTTGGTAGGAAAGTCACTCCAAAGTCGATATTCCTCGTATTGGTAATTACATGATAAAATTATACAACAACAACATACACAGTGTAATCCCACGGGTTGGGTCTGGGGAGGATGTACGTAGACCTTAACTCTACCTTTGTATAAAATAAAAACAAGGCAAAATATGATAAAATTAAATAAATAAATAACCCTCTATGTTATTAATTAAGGTTGTGTAGGATGTCTATTATTTATTTTTATGACAAGGGAACCCGCGGCTGCTACCCTTCGGGTGCGCAGTGCAATAGCCCGCAAACCACATAAGAGAGATAACCCGCCTGTGCTGGTTAATTACGAAACAGATTCTTTCTTTATCTAGGGAGTTTCTTTTCGATAAATGCATTGAACTCTATCCATTAGTATCTTACTTAAAGAAAGAGCTTTTGAGTTGAGAGAAGTGTACTTTTTCACAAAAAGAAGAAGAGAGAAGTATAATAGACACTCTACACCCGCAAGGGTGGCTCAGTTGGCTTAGCATGGGGCTTCCATAATGGAGGTCGCAGTGCAATAGCCCGCAAACCACATAAGAGAGATAACCCGCACTAGGCAAGCCCCGTGTGACGAGCTCGACCCAGAAGGCAAATTCCCTGCTGTCGTAGGCAGGGGGTTTCGAACCTGAGACCTCCATTATGGAAGCCCCATGCTAAGCCAACTGAGCTACCCTTGCGGGTGTAGAGTGTCTATTATACTTCTCTCTTCTTCTTTTTTTGAAAAAGTACACTTCTCTTAACTCAAAAGCTCTTTCTTTAAGTAAGATACTAATGGATAGAGTTCAATGCATTTATCAAAAAGAAACTCCCTAGATAAAGAAAGAATCTGTTTCGTAATTAACCAGCACAGAGGACTAGTGGAGTATGAGGCTGATCCAGAGAAGAAAATAAAAGAGCAAAGCAAAGAAAATAAACGAGCAAAGCAAAGAAATTCCATTTTGATCGTGAGGTCAATTAATACAGAGGAGATGCAAAACCAAACTTGGCCATCCAAGCCTATTCTATTCAAATTAGATGAATACAGGTTCTTGTTCAGGAATTAATGGCCTTCATTTCACGCACTTGTCTACATATTGCAGAAACTAAAACAATATTATGTATTCTGATTCCAACTTATCAAGAGAAATTGAGCATTATGACTTCATTTCAGCTTTTACATTTGACGTAATTAATACCTTAATCTATCCATGCATAGGAAAAGTCAGAGCAGTTATGCGGAGATACCAGAAGAAGTCTACACCTAATATACAAAATCTTGCAGAAGAATCATACATACATCTCCATACATGAACAAGGACCAGCCTATTCAGTAACATAAGCTATAGGGCAGCCAGGTGCGCACTAAGATCCCGTTATGCGCGGGTCCAAGAAAAGACTGGACCATATTGTATGCAGCCTTGCCTTGCATTTCTACAGGAGGCTCTTTCCACGGCTTGTAGCATGACCTTCTGGTCAAACGGCAGCAATTCTTACTATTGCACCGAGTCCTCATATTAGTAAATAAGCTACACAAGGAGATTCTTAGACATGTCTAAACGTAGAAGGAAAGAGGGTTAAAAAAACAAGCTATTACAATTTAACAAGTATATAAATATGTTTCTTATTGTGTGTGTGTGTGGTGGTGGTGGGGGGGGGGGGGGGGGGGGACAAGTACATAAATAAGCTTATATCAGAACTTTATGTTTCACGCAATAATATGATGATCCTGAATTTAGTATAATTATCCAAATGATGCTTATCGATAAATCAAAAGCATACACCATTACCTGCAATTTACCATCTTCTCAGGTGCAAGACACAAGTATGTCCCCTAAACATCCCAACAGCATCGGCAGAAGATTCATTTCCTTCACAAGACGTGGGGTCAAAGTAGGCACCGTAAATATCTGCACTGAGAATGTTGATAGCAGTGGATATTTGTTGAAAACTTTATCATTACATTCCCTTACTGCCTCATTCACAACAGTTGGGTAATAGCTCAGAAATACTTTTGCAAATTCATATTTAAATTGAGGTTCACCCAACAATTTCAACAGCAATTCATGAATCTTCTTGACATTTTCTTCAGTGATCTTGAACCTCTCTGCCCTCACAAGAATATCTAGTAACCCTGCTGAAGAAGATATTCTCCTAGAGATAAAACTAAGCAAACTTTCACTATGCTTACAGAACGTCAATAGCATCTCCACCACTGCAGATGTTAACTCATCTGTAACCGTTTTGAGCTCAGTAGTATGATCATTTCCTCTTGGATTTTTTCCAGATATGCTTTCTGGAAATAGAAGCCTTTTTCTCCAACAAGACAGTAATAAATCAAGTACAGGCCCCATAGAGTTTGCAAACTCCTCTGGAAGAGGTTGTATCTGCTCAGCACCTTTGTGCTTGGAACAAAACCCTTCACGTTTCCAAGCAGTAACATCTCCACAATCACAGCTACCACCACCTGTATAAATGATAAGAGTAATCGTGGTCCTTGTGGTTCCCATTCTGGAAACATGGAACACATATTGCACATGTTGGATCATGCTCACATGTACGACAACGATACGCAATGTCGTTGTTACCCCAAACGGCCCCACAAACACCACGCTGACCAGTGTCTGCCAGTTGCTCCAGCGCTCTACTTGGTTCACCGTCAAACATCAACCACTGTATCCAATCCATACTTTCTTGGAATAAATCTTTAACATTAACGCTTGAGTTGACCGTGGATTTTGGAGACTATTATCTGTTCTGTAATAACCTCTATTGCCTCCTCGTTAGTAGGCAAAAGTGCAGAGACCAGCTCTCCCATCTGAGACTTATTATTCTTCACGTAAGCAACTAAACCAGGCTGTAGTTGTTCCAAATTCTCAGCAGGAACTTCAAGACTGTCAAGCCTCTGACAAGAGAACAAGGGGTTACATATCAAGATCCATTCGTAAGAACTAAGAACCAATTCCCTCTTCTTAAACCAAGAACAAATAGGGAAGAGATACAAATAACAACAAGGGATCAAATCTGTTCTTCTTTTCTTCTCACAATTCACTTGTCCTATTTATTGATATTCCGTACAAAAACTAGAAATGGCAGAATTTACTGACAAAAATCAGGGTAATGCAAGATACCCCATCATTGTGATGATTTTCATTTTAATCACGACAGTTAAAATGTGCAATAACTAGTCAAGGTTAATAAAATCACACCATCTACCCTCCCCCACCACAACAAAGGGAAAAAAGGAAAACAGAATTTTGGGGTAGACAATCAAAGGGGTATCCTGCACAGTTCTATGAACGGGAAGAGGGCAAGCATAGTACTGAACCATAAAAATCACGAAAGTCGTAGGGAAGCATTTGCTCTTTGTCCCAACATTAGTGCTTCAATAGCCAATTTTGAAAGATACACAACACATATCCAAGCTATTTTTCCTAAATATATCATCTAATAAAAACTAACAACTATTGGAATGACATGACAATAGAGCAGAACAAATATAGTGGATTCATACAGCCGAGTTTGGAATTGCGGCATAGTTGCTAGATTAATTGATATCATCTAACAAGAAGGCAGCACAAATTAAGAGAGCAACAAGTACCATCGTAATAAAACATGTACACCATCATTGCATCTCTGGGTCAATCAGTTTCAAATATGTAAAAGCATAAAAGAGAAAAAGATAGGGAAGAAAGCTGTCCCGTAATTATGTCTATGTTCCTTATCCTTCTTTTTTTTTGAGAAGGTAACAGAAGTCTATGTTCCTTATCCTCAAAACTTATAATCCTCCTTGATGCCACCTGAAAAGGACCGTGTCTAGGCAAAGGTGTTCTTTGTATTTGCCTCTGACCACTTCGGACCTCATTACAAGTTGATCCATTTTATGAGCCCAAATCCTAATAATTTTGAAATGTTAAAAAGTCAATTCTAAGCCTCACTGTATCACGACTTACATAACATCTTAGATAGTGACAATGGATTGGGAGTCATGCAATTGTTGTTTTACCACCAAAATCTTTCTTCGATATCAATCATCAAATACTGGATATGCTTCTCCCATTTTCACCTGCAAAACCTTACTTTAATTGGCGTACCACTCACCATTATGAATACTCCATCACCCATTGATGAGCATCTGATTCTTTCTTCCAACAACATAAGGTTCTCCTCCTAGACCAGCTTCTGTTGTAATAACTAATGAAACTTCAAGACCATTATAGCAGAACTATGGTCCGTCAAATAATTTTAAGTCTCCATATAGCCTCAAAAGCACGAGGCTCTTCGAACATAGGAATAACCCCCACCACCACCACCATCATCACAACCCCCCACCACCACCACCATCATCACAACCCCCCACCACCACCACCATCATCACAACCCCCCCCCCCCCAAAAGGTTAACACTCTTCTTTTTAGCTACCTAAAATCCTGCCCTACACGTAGCCATCCTTCAACTTCCAAAGTACAAGACTACTGTACATTCTCAATCATAGGATTAACAGTAAATCAGCTTCAGCCAAATAAGTTCCATTAGTTATGACCAACTACACAAATGTGATTACCTTCTCACCCAACACCAGTTCTTGGATCTTCCATTCAGCAACTTAAGACTAGGATTTAAGAAAAATTGCTTCTAGCATAGATAGGTCCTCTAAGTAGAGTCATGATATTGCAAAGCCCATTCTCTCTTCTTACAGATAAATAAGCGCGGTGCAGACTCTCTGAGTAACATATAATTGCAGATGCAAATGTTCAAAATTATTCGCTCCAGCAGTTATAATTGATTTTTTTCTCCCTTTAACAGAAATGTACTATGGTCTGCTAAACATTTCAATAACACATGTCAATTCACTGAGAAGTATGAAAAGGAGAGACAAAGTCTCCATCGGAATGTTTATCTCCCCCACCCCCTCACCCCATCCCGCCCCCAAACCCCTAACATTGTCTTGCTTTGGAGCCTAATTCCAAATAAAGGAAAAAACAAAAAAACAGAACAAATATAGAATCACTATATGAATCTTATAATAGCTTCAAGCTGCAATCCAATATGAAAAAAAGACATTATGTTGGATTTGTTCAGCGGTAGAAGACACAAAGTTTGCCAAAAAAAAACATTATTTGAAAATGAGAACAAATATAGAATCACAAATATGAATAGTGTAACAGCTTCGAGCTGCAACGCAACATGAAAAAAAGACATTATTTTGGATTTGTTCAACACTCAAAGACACTATTTTCAAAAAAAGGATCAAATGCAAAGTACATGAAGCATTGGCCAGCAGAATTATTTCGCAGATTAGTCAACCTACTTACAAAACTGGTCTAAACACCAGTATCATATGAAAAAAGGACATCATTTTGGATTTGTTCAGCAGTAGAAGACACAAAACTTTCAAAAAAAAACTATTATTTAAAAACAAGAACAAATATAGAATCACAACATGAATCATTTAACACCTTCAACAGTGCAATACACTATGGAAAAAAGACATTATTTTGAATCTGTTCAACACTAGAATACCCCAAATTTTACAAAAAAAATGGATCAAATGCAAACTACATGAAGCATTGGCCAACAAAATTATCTAGCAGATTAGTCAACCTACTTGCAAAACTAGTCCAAACACCATTCCCTCTTCTTACAGATAATTAAATAAGCACGGTCCATACTCTCTAAGTAACATATAATCGCATATGCAAATGTTCCAAAAATATTCTCCCTAGCTTTTATTATTGATTTTCTTCTTCTTTTAACAAAAATGTACTATTCAGCTAAACATTTCAATAACACATCTCACTTCCAAATAAACATAACAAATATAGAATCACAATATGAACCTTATAGTAGCTTCACGGGTACAATACAAAATCTAAACCCAAAGACAAAAAACTTTATTTGTACTTGCAAACTGGTACAGCACACAAGTATTATACTCCCTCTGTCCCAATATTTATACGACACACTGTTCAAAAAAGAATGACACATTTACTTATTTGGCAACAATTTACCTTTTACGCGTAACGAGATGATATATAACCCCGCATTCAAAATTCTTCCTTTATTTCTTAAACTTCGTGCCTAGTCAAAAACTAGATCGTATAAATTGGGACGGAGGGAGTATCAAAAATGAAATGATTACCTGAAGAATACGGTCCATATGAGTGAGCGTATACGACTCAGGTGACGAGTCAATATCCATTTGTAACATTGACCGAATCCAATCGGCGCAATTACAATTCACAATTTCTACTAAACTGTACTGTCAGTTTATTATAAGTTGAATAATATCAAGTACTATATCAATATTTGAAACCCTAGCTTAAATATAGAGCATCAGATCTTTAAATCACAGATTTTTGATATGTAAAATTGGAAATTCTAATAATTGTGTCTGGAACAATCTGTAATACTAGTACTACTCTTCGTTTGTTTTTTGTTTTTTTTTAATTTGGATAAAGCCTAATTGATTACGTGCTTTATTCTGACTTTTTAGCCTTTCGTAATTTGTTTATGGGAAAAATGAGACTTTTATTTTGTTTTTTTCCTTTTTCTGAAAAAATGAAACTAGAACACTATCTTAATAAATTTAAAAAATAGGCCAACAACTTTGCGACTTGTAACAACTACTAACAAATGTGAGGCTCGTTAGTTCCACGAAAAGAAAAAGAATCTCGCTTAATATTTGGCAAACGTTTTTATACTGTTATTAATGTATTGGTGAAAATATTTTGAGGGAGAAGACTTTTAGACTAAACAAGTGGCGGAAAAAGAAGGGATTAGGGTGCATTGAACAAGTCAAAGGTTGTGTTTAGTGGTTTTCGGAGATGGCTCCGTAACCGGATGCGTTTTTCTGCTCCCGGGCCCATAGAAGCTGGGACTCGTTGAGGGATATAACCTTTGAGTAGAAGGATAACGCACATAACAGTGGCATTTTAAGATTTGGGATCGAGTTTAATACCATCAAGAGTCCATGATCTCTGCCCACGGCAAAAACATAAGTGAGTTAGAGAAGTTAGTTAGCTAGCGTTTGGCCATAGATTTCCAAAAAAAATTGAAAAACTTGATTTGGGTAAAGTTTTTCAAGTTTTGAAAATGTGTTTGGCCCTAGTTTTTCAAAACATATTTTACTTTTTTGTTTGAAAAACATGAAACATTCAATCATACAAAACATACATACTTGCTAATCCCAAATTATGTAAAACACAATATTTAAATAACAACTTCGTTAAAACCATGATAGTATCAAGAAATTCATACGCAATCAACCACATATTTAAAGCCGATGACTTCACATATGTTCTTTAGGTTGAATCAAATTAACAACTCAAACAGATATTATTGAGAAAGGTCAATCCAATTTTACAATCACCTGAAATAAGGCCTAACAATTTTTTTCACAATTCACAAAAAACAAATTGTACAAAATTATACTAGAGTTCATTTTTCTCGCAAGCCAACACTTTGATTTTCACGGCTATGATTTCTACTCTAATAGAAACTATAAACAAAAGAACAATCTCCGATTCAACCAATAAACATGAATCTCCAATTTCAACATCCAAAAATTCATAAAAGCTAAAGGTGTTCGTTATAACAAAATATATGGGGCATTTTATAAAATATAAAAGTTTGGGATAATTTTTAAAAGTTTTGAAAAGGACAAAATACAAATCTTGGCCCAAAAATAGGTTTGAGCCAGAGTTTGAGATTTGAAGATTTATTTTCAAAATCTGTCATTTTTTTATGGGCAAACAAAGATTTGGAAAAATAATTTCAAAATTTTCCCCCAAAATCTATGGCCAAACAGGAGCTTAATGTAGTCTATCTTAAGACTACTTTAGTTAAAAAATTGAAGAACACAACACAGACTCCATTTCTGGTATATAAGAGGTCTTTTAAGTTAGGATTTTCTTAATTTCCTTTTTTTAAGGGAAAAGAAGCAGCTAGCTTGTTATAGAAAAACCTTTGTGACTGTCACAGTAGCAGCTTGCAATCGCTAGCCTAAACGGATCATTCATCAAAACCAAACACCTAGCATATTTCTTCAACTGAGCAATAAAATGACAAGCATAAATAGTTCACAGCATTTTGAAACAGAATCCAATAAAACATATTTTAGAACCAGAAAGTGTGACATAATTTTTTCACAATTTTATCCACCTTCCACTTAAATAAAAAGCATAAAGAACGTGAGAAAGATGAAAATAGACAGGGAAATAGAAGAAAATGTTAAGAAAGCAATGGTTACTTGCATGTTACCGGTCAGAAATAGCTGCATATACCACATGCTGACTCCGAACTGATCTCATGGAAGGCAAACTCCCATTAAAAAGTATAGCCCACAAGAATGGAAATGGGAAATCTTCATTCAGGAACAGAATCACAAATAGTAGGAGTTTCATACTTTATTTGTTGTCTGCTCTACTATCAAGGCCCTTTAGCAGTAATGAATATGTTTGAGAACTAAGCCGAGAACCATTTTTCTCCATAATATCCAACAACTCAGAACATCTATCTACAAGTCCCCTCTTAAGTAACCCATCAATTAGAAGCTTCCAAGCTACTTCATCATTATTGTACCCACAATCAAGAAGCCGAAAAAAGATGGCTTTAGCTTTATCATTGTTTCCATCATCATACAACCCACATACAAGGAGCTTATATGACTCTAAATGTGGTAAAAAACCTTGTGTAAGCATAGTATCAAGAAATCTTGATGCATCATCATACATTCTCAACTTGCAACAACAATTTACCATTGAGTTGTATATATCTTCACAAGGAGACATGCCACAACTCTGCATACGATCAACTAACCTCGAAGCTTCCTCGAGGCGTCCTTCTCTACAAAGTCGAATAGCAAGCAAACTAAAAACATTTGTATTTGGAGGACATCCATGTTCCCCCATTTTATCCAAGAGTTTAAGCAAAGTTTCATATTTCACTACTTTCCACACGTCATCAATATTAAGATCAAGTCCTCCTTGGGACAAATGTTTGATCAAAACGGAATAGGTATAACCAGAAGGTTCATATCCAGCCTCAAACATACATTTTAGCATATCAAAGGCTCGATTTAATAATCCTGAACGACCATAACCATCAATCATTACTGTATATGCCATCAAATCTGGCCTAATTCCTACCTCTTCCATCTTAGCCATCACATCTTCTGCTTCTTTCAGTTTCCCTTCATTGTAATATGCAGCAAGAAAGGAAGTGTAAATCCAGACATTAGGCTTGTGTCCCCTAGAAACCATTAAACTAAAAACATTGTCTGCACGATCAAAGGCACATTCTTTTAGTAGTTGGTGAATCAAAATACTATAGGATTCAATTGTGGGTTCAACACCGCTGTCTTTCATCCGTTCGAGTAATTGGGTTGCTTCTAGCTGCTTACCCTGTTTACACAACCCGTTAATCAGCACATTATAAGTACATGCGTTTGGGGAGCAACCTTCCTCAATCATTTTCTTAAACAATGTCAAGGCAAAATCAACTTTTTCAGCCTTGCAATGTCCATCAATTAGAGCATTGTACATTACAACATTAACCTTTATACCCTTCTCTTTCAGAGAACTAAAAACGATGTTAGCTTCTTCAACTCTACCTCTTTCACATAAGCCATAACCTAGAGTACCATAAGTCCATTCATCAGGAGCCAAACCATTCTCCTCCATCAATCCAAGCAACCTAAATGCATTATCTATTTCCCCTACTTTGCATTGTCCATGAACTAACAAGTTAAAAGTGACATTACTAGGAGACAGTTTACGCTCGAGCATCTTATCAAGTAGTGACATTGCCTCGTGCACTTTTTTCATCCTACAAAATCCAGAAATCAATTCATTGTACGTACGTACATTTGGGACACAATTATTTGATTCCATCATATCAAAAATATCTAATGCAACATCAACCAAACCTTTCTTACAGTATCCATCAATCAAAGCATTGTATGTCACAACACTCGGAACTAACCCTTTTTCCGACATCAAACTTAGTAACTTTCTTGCTTCGTCGTGTTTTGAGTCTTTACACAAACCATCGACGAGAACAGTGTAAGTATGAACATCCGGCTCACAGCCTTTCTCCTTCATCTCATTAAACAAACTCAATGCTTCTACCCACCTATCCAATCGACACAACGCATCAATAAGAACCGTATATGTCCTAACATCAGGCAAACAAAAATCATCTCCCATTTCCGAAAACAACTTCATCGCTTCATCAATCCTACTCGTCTCACACAACCCATGAATCAAATTAGTATATGAAACCACATTTCGTCGACAACCCTTTTTCGACATTTCCCTAAAAACCTTAAAAGCACTATCTACATCCTTTTTCCTACAATGCCCCAATATAAACGATGTATATGTGTGTGTATTGGGACTCAAACCAGCTTGCAAGATCTTACTCAAATAAACCTCAGCTTCAACAACATTACCCAATTTACAATAACCATTAATCATTGTATTAAAAGTATAAATATCAGGCTTAATCATATCATTCAACATCTCATTATACACAGATTTCATTTCATCAACCATCACAAACCTCGATAACGACATCAACACTTTATTATAAGCCCACCCATTAAGCTTAAACCCCAACCCCCCATTATCACATTTATTCATCTCTAACACAAAACCCATCACAAAAACGACCTCGTTTTGTGAGTTACATGATTTAATCATGGAAAGTAGGGTTTTTTCCGCGACCGGAAAAAGCTTATTGGAAATTAAAATACGCAAAAGGGGTGCGTAGGATTGGGGATTGGGTTTAAAGGAAGGAATACGGGAGAGATAATCGAAGAAGGAAAGGGCAATATGAGGATTAAGATTTGGGTTTTGAGACAAGAATAGGGATATATGAGATGGGGAAAGTGAAGGAATAAGGTTGTTTAAAGATGGGTGTTTTTGCCAATTTGGATGTGAAAGGATGTTGAGGAGTTGATGGTAAATGGATTCTTGTGGGATTGAAAGAGAAGATATGGAAAATGGGAAAAATTTCATCAAGGAGAAGAAAATACCTGAACGGAATGGGAATGGGAATGGAGTTTTGAGATTCATGGAGAATGAGCATTGCTTAAACACAGCCGCCATTTTGCTCGGTGAGTGCCGATTTTAGGATAAGTTTGGTTCCGGTTAGGGTTATGCAAGCTACTTCTCTTTTTTATTATTATTATTACATAGGACTTATAATAATTGAGACCATATTCTATAAGGTATTGCACTTTGAAAAAAGATATGCTTCACTTTTTCATCTGCATCTCCAGAAATTGGACATATCATATTGTCGATAATCCCCCGTCTAAACAGTCTGTCCCTGGTTTATAATCTACCTAGAATTATTAGATACATATGAAGGTCCATTTATGTGGTCGACTATTATGGCAACTGATTGTATCTCATTCTCACAGTACTGCTTTTCTGAAATTCTTCTTTTAGTTTGACATACAGTTTTTTTTGAGCATCCATGAGACCATGATGCTTCCTTTGAGATTCCAAAGTGGTTTTTGTCTCCTTCTCCCATAATACTCATGTACCCACTTAATTCACAACTTCTCTTTGTTCTTACAAAGGTAGATATCTAATGTGTATTCATATTCCTCCCATAGGTATAAAAAAAAAATCATATTCCTCCCACGTGCGCACGCAAATGCATAGAGATAGATAAAGAGATAGATAGAGAGGTACCAAAATACACTTGACTCTTCTATAAGTTTGAATGTTAAATCATAGTAATTACCAGGTTCGAGACGTACCACCTTTGCTGATCATATGACCAACTCAAAATGATCTGTAATGCAAACCGGTCATTTGTTTTGCTTGCTTTTCTTGTGATTATGTTTTGTCTTGAGCCGAAGATTTCTCGGAAACATCCGATCTACCTACCAAGATAGAGGTAAAGGCAAGCATACAATTTCTTCATGAGCAAGGTGTGCAAAGTTCAAAACTAATTTATTACGTGATAGAATTAGTTTAGTGATGTGTAGCAAAAATAAATTAGTTTAGTGATTTACTCTAAGTAAGTCGTAGGGGTGTTCACGGTTTGATTAGGAACCGATCCAAATAACAAATCGAACCAAATCGATCAAATAAATCGCTTATTTGGTTTTGATTTGGTTTTAAATTTTTAAAAACCGATAATATTTTATTTGATTTTGGTTTTATTAGAAATAAATCGAAGAAAAAAACCGAATCGAATCGACAAATCGTATACATAATTTATATATATAAGATATATTAATTTTATAAGTAATTTTAAATATTTTATTTACTTTTTTTTATCTCTAATAAGCTAATGAACTTTACACTTTAAGCTCATTTCTAACTAAAAGAGATCCATTAAATTCAATCTCATTAATTCAAAAAAATATTTCTGAGATTCACCTAAAAAGGATTGTGTTTCTTATAAACTTTATTCACTTGATTAAAGCTTACATATATTAAGGTATGTTCTTCATAATCCAAGAAAATTATAGCTTCCGCGATAAAAAAATTAATAATAACCAATTATAAGTTGGAAAAGAATGAAAAAGTATTTCTTAATCGTGGGGAAAAAAATGAAAGAGAGAAATACCATTAGGTTTCTTAAAAACCGAAAATTCAAACCAAACCAAATCAAACCAACAACCAAACCGATTGATATGTATTATATTTGATTTGGTTTTGTTTGAATAATTAAAAAAACCGACTACATTGGTTTGATTTTAATTTTAACTAAAAATCGACCCAAATCGACCTATGAACACCCCTAAAGTAAGGTATGCAAAGTCCACTAATTTTTCATTAATCTTGTAACACCAGAAATAGGAATTAACCTATAAACAAGTTGCATTAATCCTGAAACACCTAGCATGAATAAAATTACAACTATGCAAATTCCAACCGCCATAACTTCCTGTTAAATATACCTAGGATATACACGTGTATATCCTATGTATATTGGTTCTCGGATTCCCCCTCTCCCCTTTACCGTGTATTACCTATGTATAGTAGGTAGTATTTTAGTATACTAGTTTAGATAATGTTGTAATGTAATTAGTAGTGTGCACTTACCATAATACTTGTATTATCATAAGTGTATAGTTAGTATTCAAGTAGAATAATATTTTAGGAATAGGATTCTCCTATTATGAAAATATGTAAATGTTATATAATCTTTCAATCAATGAAAATAATCAAGAGATTATTTCTTTCATGGTATCAGAAGTCTAGGTCTTAAAATCCTCTCCAAAATTCCCTCATCCTTCTCGTCCTAAGCCTCAAAAAACGAGCCCTCCTTCTCGGGTTTTGAGCCGACGATTCCTCTTTCTCCCAATTTTTTTCTTCCAAATCCCTCAATCACATATTGTTCTATCAGTATGTTTACATCAAAGAACACGTTTCATCTTGCCCTTGCAGTTTCTACTTTCTAACATCAAGAATAACATCCCTCTTGTTCTTGAAATAGAAAACGTCCAATATGCGACGTGGGCCGAACTGTTCAAAATTCACGCACGCTCGCATCAAGTCATCCAACACATAATCCCCGCGACTCCTGAGGATACGGAGGTGCCAAAACGCGATGATGATCCTAAGTTGTGGACGACTCTTGATGCCACTGTCCTCCAATGGATATATTCCATAATTTCTACCGACCTTTTGCAAACGATTATTGAGCCTGACGATAGGGCACAGGCGACTTGGGATAGAATGTGTGATATATTCCAAGATAATCAAAATTCTAGAGGTGTTACTCTTGAGCAGAATTTCTCCCACGTCAATATGGAAGATTTCTCTAACGTTTCGGCTTATTGCAAAAGATTAAAGGAATTGGCGGACCAACTCGGCAACATTGGCGCACCAGTTTCGAATGATCATTTGGTCCTTCAAATGGTTTCTGGCCTCTCCGAGGCCTATAATGGTGTTGGCACGCTTCTTCGGCAAAGCAATCCGTTTCCGCAATTTTATCAGTCTCGTTCTATGCTTACACTCGAAGAAGAAGGCATGGCAAAAAGAGCGGGTACCGGTGCTAGTCCCGTAGTCATGATGATCGAGTCCACGGTTTATCCTATCGGTTCCAACAACTCGGGCCAAAACCACAACAAAGGTGGCTGCAAAAAGGGGGCAATAAGAAAAATAATGGCAAGAACCGTGGCGGCAACAACGGCGGTAGCCGACACAATAGCGGTGGCGGTGGTGTCCCTTGCAGTGGTCAACAACAGCAGTTCTGGGCCCCACAGTGGCCCCTATGCCATTGCAGTGGGCCCCACAACCACAGTTTGGGCCATATTTCGCTCCACTGGCAGTGGGCTTCCCAGCAACAGTCCAGGCCCACTACTCTCTGGTCCACTTACAATCAGTCTTCTGGGCCAAGGCGGCAAGCAGGGGTACCTGGGGCTCGGCCCATCACGCAACGACACCCACGTCTACAGACATGAAAACCGCAATGCACACGCTTGGTTTAAATCCTTCGGACCCAAATTAGTATATGGACACCGGTGCCAATACCCACATGACATCCGATTCAGGTACGCTCTCGTCTTATTCCAATTTGAGCAACCCTCGCGACATAATTGTTGGTAATGGTAATTCTATTCCAATTCGTGGTTATGGTCATAAAACTTTATCTCCCCCTCATCCACCTCTTATCATGAAAAACACCCTACATACCCCCAAAGTTATTAAAAATTTAGTGTATATCCGTAAATTCACTACTGACAATTCCGTTTCTATTGAATTTGATCCATTTGGTTTCTCTGTGAATGATTTCAAGATGGGGAGTCCTCTCATGAGGTGTGATAGTAGGCGAGATCTTTATCCTATCACACCCAGTTCCGGTTGTTGACACCCAATTTTGTCCCATCTTTTATGATTTTATTCGTAATTTTTAATATTATTGACACTTTTAAAACAATTTTTTAAATATAGGCATATATGTGTATATATCTTATTATTATCATTATTCACATTTTTACTATCATTTGCATCTTTATCATAATCATAGTTTTATCCATAATATTCTATGTTATTTTATTTTTCGCAAGAATTGCATCGCATTTCCATTTTTTTTATTAAGCATTTCACAAATATTATATTATTTTATTGTCACATCGTTACGTTATTTTAAATAATTCACATCTTTTACAAAAAATATATATATATATATATATTAAACCCCTTTTATATTTTATCCATAACCCATTTTCATTTTTCCAGCCCAATACTCACTAACCCATTCGGCCCAACTCCCAAAACCCCTTCTCTCATTTTAACCCAACCAAAACCGAAGCCCAACTCCCCTTTTCTTATTGGCCCAACGCCCAAAGCCAAACTCCCCAATTAAATTCCCACAAGCCCAATCCCAAAATAAACTCCCAAGCCCATTCCCTTATTTCACCCTTCCAACCGGGACCATTGAACTCCCCAATTAAATTCCCACCAACCCAAATCGCCCCAGCCCAATCGGCCGACCCGTCGACCCAAACCCATTCCCCTCTTTTAATCCCCCCAAACAAATAAAAATCCCAAAAAAATCAAAAACCCTAAACTAAACCCTACCCCCAAGTCGTCGCGCACCCTACACCCCCGCCCCCGACGCCGCACCCTACACCCCTACCCGTCACTCGCCACCGCCACCACCCCACCCCCACACACGCCGAACGCATGCCCCAAGAACACGCCCCAAAAATCAGATTTTGTTCCCCCTTTATTTTGAAATTTGAATTCGTTTTAAGGGGGGTATGAGGGGGGGTTGGAGCGTTGGGGTGAGTACCTATAAATACCCCTTGTTGTTCTTCATTTTTGGGGGAGATTTTGGGTGGATAAAAACAGATTTTCGAAGGATTTTTCGGAAGACTATTCCATATATACATAAAATATTTGTTGTGTTCTAGATTTTAAATCATTTGTTGTCTTTGTTGTTCAAGATACAAGTCCGAAATAGGCCCAAGATTCGAAAGAAAGGAGGTGAGTTTCGTTCTTGAACTTGGGTTTTAAATGCCTCTATTCGGTTTCGAAAACCGAGTCCGAAAATCTGTTTTGCATTTCTTGTTGTTCTTCATCGATTTCGGGTCGGCCCGACTTGGTCGACCTTGCCGGGTAACATTTCCCGAATTCTTGCATTTCATATTTATGTATGTTGGTTATCCGGAATTGATGGAATTATTTGATGTCGGGTTGAATCTCCGATTCGGTCGGGTTATCGAACCGGGTCGGGTCGACCCGGTTTGAATTTCCAAATTTCTTGCATTGTTGTTGTTGTTATTGGTTATCTGAAATTGATGAAATCGGTTGATTCCGGGTTGAACACATGATTCGGGTCGGGTTCTTGACCGACCGGGTCGGGTCGACCGGTTTGAATTCCCAAATTTCTTGCATTTCATGTCTTGTATATTGGTTATCGAAAAATGAAAAAAAAATCGATTCGGGTTGGCATCCGATTTGGGTCGGGTCATCGACCGGATCGGGTCGACCGGTTTTGGCGTATTTCCGGATTATGGCATTTTTTCATATCTTGTATATTGGCTATCTAAAAAATCTGAATTTCGATTTCATTCCGGTCCGTTTTTCGAAAATTAACTCACTTTGTTCACTTTTTCGGTCTGTTTTTTTCGAATTAACTCATTATTTCATCTGCCTTTATTTATTTCTTTCGTTTCTCTATTTTCTACGTTATTTGGGTTAAACATCCGGGTAACGGATATCTTGCTATTCTTAATGCTTTCTTGTTTTATTAATACCGCATTTAGGCCGACGAAATTGAATTCGAGGCCGCGCTTTTCTTTCGTTTCAATTCTCTTGTTTTTCAAAGATCGTTTTAAGTATCCGGGCAACGGATATTTTATGTTTTTTACTTGTTTTAAACTAAACACCGCGTCATTTTCGGAAACTGTTTTTTCTGCCTCGTTTTCTGTCTGCTGCTCTTTGGCCGTTCTTATGTTCTTGTTTCATTTTAATTTTACTTGATTTGGACATGATACTACACTGGCCGATGAAAAATATCCGTCGATTTTGAGGCCTCCACAGCTTGCAAAGACGGAAATATAACTTCACGGGCAATGATGAAGACTTAAACCTTTTATTTCATCCGAGATCAACATGTTTAGTAGGCGAGGTGAATTATATATTCGCACCACGATGTGATTATAGTGATCTTTTCTATTTCACCCGAGAGACCAACACGTTTAGTAGGCGAGGCAATAAAAATAAACCACATTAGTCATATGTTTGCAGCCACGACGTGATTGGAATGTTCTTTTCAAAATTTAAGTCTGAGCCCTCCGTGATCAAAACATTCACTGTTTTGAATACGGATATGAAGTTATTTGTATTTAATTGTTTTTAACCGTTTGTTCTTGACAGCTTGCAGGGATTAAAGTAAATGAAGGCGAGATATTCCTCGGAGTTTATCTTATTTTATTTCTTTCTTTAATTCAGCTTTTATCCCGCTTTGTATTGTAAATATTATTTATCGCACTTATGTAACTATTGAAATGCTTAGAATAGGCAAACTTAGGATTAATTCATAGGGTAGTTTAAGATTTGAAACCCGTCGCTAGCTTATTTATTTGTAGGCTCGGTTAAATTCAAACTTAGAAATCCTTCGCTAGTTTATTTATTTTAGGCTCGTCACGCGTATTCAAGATTTTCAAAACAACTTTTGTCATCTTTTATTTGCTTTATTAAATCATACCGAATAAGTTTATCTTTTGTCAATTTACAATTCATTGATTCCCCAAATTTTACTTCTTTGGCATCATAAATAATTTGTTTTACTATCAATTGTCAAAAACATATTTTTTCAACTCTACATGTATTTCTCTTTAAATACCATACAAATGCATATTTAAAAAATCTCTACATGTATCTTTCTTTTTAAAATGCATCATTCACTAATTATTTGCAAACATCTTTAAAACTCTTGTTATACTTGTAAAAACATATATTTTTCTAGTAATGATTAACTTTGAGTTTGATCGGATAACCGCAAGTTAGCGGATCTTAAAGGATGCCTAACCCCTTCCCTTTAGGATAATAAAGAACCCTTACCTAGAATCTCAAATAGTTTCGCAGACCTTAAAATTGGAGTTTACATTGCGCATGTAGTTAATATTTAGGTGTCCTAATTCACCGTAAAAAATAATTAGGTGGCGACTCCTCAACTCTCTTTTACCCGGGAATCACACCGAACACGTCCGTGCTCCGCTTTGACCCGAGCCGAGGTCAAAATAGGGCGCGACGAATGGCGACTCCGGCGGGGATATTTCGGGTTCTTGACCATAGCCAAATCAGGTTAATTATTATTGTGCTTTACTTTTTGCTCATTATTTGTTGTAATGCTTTGATATGTTTCATTTGTGAAAATTTTGCATAATTGCTTTAATTGCTATATTGTTTTACTGCTTTCCTTAAATTGGCATTCCGCTCATATTTCTTCCACTCTGGAAAATTGACACTATCACACACTACACGCGAGGTGTGTTTTGCGCACCCGCAAATTTCTTTCAAATTACCAAATGTTTAGGAGAGTTGGTATATGCGCGGAGCGTCCGGACCATCCGGTTGGCCGCGTAGCCTTCTCACTCGAGCAGTCCGCTCGGGAACCTTGAGTCTAGTCAGCCAAAATCTTAGAAAATTTAGGATAGAGCTATACCACCCTTTATCTTAAGTCATGCATGCATATACCTTAGGTGGGTCGATCCTTGGTATCGACTCCACAATTAAGAAATCTACCAAAATTGTCGACGGGTCTCGCAACCCAACGACCAATCAGCATATTACGTGTAGCGTGATAATGATAGACAAATCCAAGCCTAATCATGACATGCCGAAATTGGAAAATGTACATTCATTTTGTCTCATTTCCAACAAAAGCATTACAGATTAACAGCTTGGATTAATCAGTCGTAATCTCGCATATCTGGCGTAAGAGAGCTCCCATGCATATTAGGACGCGTATTTAATTTCATACAATTTGTTTGCTATTTACTTACACTCTATGCATGTTATTTGAAGCAATAATTTCTCGTCTTATACTAACTTAGTTTGCTTCATTTTTCAGGAGGTTTATTTTGCCTAATTTATTTCCCCCAAAGGTTGATTCGTGTTGACTAAAAAATGGCGGAGCACCCCATCTTTTAATTCCCCGATCATATTGTATTAACACTAATTTATTGAAACAATGCTATTTAAATTGAGGCCTGAATCGCATTTATGCATTTTTGTGTATTTGCCTCCACCTTTTGAAAGCTTAAAAAGACAGATCTGCATTGCTTTTGCTATTTTAAAATCTGTTTTGTTTAATAATCTTCTTTTCTTTTTCATCATGCAAACTAATAAATCTGTCGATAATATGTGACATATAATGAAACAAGCAAACAAGGTCCAAAACAACAAGCAAGGCTTCGAAGAATATGAGAAGGACTCACAACCGGAAGAACTGGGGCATTTTTTTTGGAATAAGTCGAAGCCAGATTTGGATGAAACATCAGGATAGTTGATAAGTTACAAGCATCGGCACAGACGTTTGCCATTGGTACTCTTGGGCTACCACGCTACGACCAGGACTTCTACTGGGGCATTTCCCTATCGTTCGAAGCCAAATCATGTACGAAGAGGCGAGTGATGAAAGCATATGGACGCAATCGTCTGGGGCAACCTTATCAGGATAGAATGGCCGAAAACCATCAATGCAGATGCAGTGAAGAGATACCATATCTAAGATTAGTTATTCTCTATGTAATACTTTTTCTATGTTGTAAAAGTTGCGCTCCCTCGGCGGGATACGCATAGAACCCACATAGGGTTTCGCCTCTTTAAGACTGAAATTTCCCGAAAAATCGCATTTGTTTACTTGTAACATGAACTACGTCATGACGTGATTCCCTCGGCGGGATACGTAGGCGGCCACATCGGCTTCGGTCCCATTTTTAGAAAAACCCTTACAATCTCCTTTGCTTACATGAACTACGTTATGACCTGATTCCCTCGGCGGGATACGTAGGCGGCCACATCGGCTTCGGTCCCATTTTAGAAAAAACCTTACAATCCTCTTTACTTGCACATGAACTACGTCATGACCTGATTCCCTCGGCGGGATACGTAGGCGGCCACATCGGCTTCGGTCCCATTTTTAGAAAATCCTTACAAACCCCTTTTGCTTGTAATGAACTACGTCACGACCTGATTCCCTCATGGGGATACGTAGGCGGCCTAAATCGGCTTCGGTCCCACCATTAGGAAATATTTTTTCCTTTATATCACATATGACAAAATGCACCCATCTGATCACCCTGATAGGACAGGCAATCAACCCCTACACCAGACTCGGTTGTCCGTTCGAAAGTTCATCATCCTCACATATCGGAAACTGGGGCATTTTTTAAAAGGATCACTGCGAGACGACGCCGATAGACATAGAAAGTGTCGGCCACCTAAGTCTTCAGCCAGAAGAAGGATTTTGGATAAAACGTTTGCTTTGTTTCACCGCATAGCACTGCTCGACGACATTTATATATATGCATACCTTTTTATAAGCAAATTATTTTCAACAAACATTTTCATTAGAGTTCAACGAACATACTTGTTACAAACAAATTGTTTTCAACAAATGTTTTCATTAATGACTATCCAATACGGGGGACCGAGAGAGGGGCTACGGATCCGAGTTAGCAGGACATTGCAGATACCAAGGCCGAAGCTACAAAGTCAACGCGAATCAACTCCCCCCTCCCAAAACTCATAAATTTATTTTAGTACAGGTTCTTCAGGTCGAAAACAGTAGGGAAGCTGCAACATTTATGAGCAGATTCGCAAGGGCCTCCGCATCGCAACTCACTACGGAATCACTTTCTGTTTGGAGATTGTACAAAGACGTCATGCTAAACTACATGTTCCCAACCGTGTTGTGTCCACGGAAAGAACGGTATTTCGACTACGGGTCGCATTCTCATCTACTCAACTTTTGCATCGCTTATGTCCACACATTAACTATCATGGCATGGCAATAGGGTCACACTTTACAATACGTCAACACGACGACATAAATCAGGCGCCCACCTTCTAATGCGGGTATGTTTTAAATCAGGCGCCCACCTTCTAATGCGGGTATGTTTTAAATCAGGCGCCCACCTTCTAATGCGGGTATGTTTTAAATCAGGCGCCCACCTTCTAATGCGGGTATGTTTTAAATCAGGCGCCCACCTTCTAATGCGGGTATGTTTTAAATCAGGCGCCCACCTTCTAATGCGGGTATGTTTAAATCAGGCGCCCACCTTCTAATGCGGGTATGTTTTAAATCAGGCGCCCACCTTCTAATGCGGGTATGTTTTAAATCAGGCGCCCACCTTCTAATGCGGGTATGTTTTAAATCAGGCGCCCACCTTCTAATGCGGGTATGTTTTAAATCAGGCGCCCACCTTCTAATGCGGGTATGTTTTAAATCAGGCGCCCACCTTCTAATGCGGGGATGTTTTAAATCAGGCGCCCACCTTCTAATGCGGGTATGTTTTAAATCAGGCGCCCACCTTCTAATGCGGGTATGTTTTAAATCAGGCGCCCACCTTCTAATGCGGGTATGTTTTAAATCAGGCGCCCACCTTCTAATGCGGGTATGTTTTAAATCGGCGCCCACCTTCTAATGCGGGTATGTTTAAATCGGCGCCCACCTTCTAATGCGGGTATGTTTTAAATCGGCGCCCACCTTCTAATGCGGGTATGTTTTAAATCGGCGCCCACCTTCTAATGCGGGTATGTTTTAAATCAGGCGCCCACCTTCTAATGCGGGTATGTTTTAAATCAGGCGCCCACCTTCTAATGCGGGTATGTTTTAAATCAGGCGCCCACCTTCTAATGCGGGTATGTTTTAAATCGGCGCCCACCTTCTAATGCGGGTATGTTTTAAATCAGGCGCCCACCTTCTAATGCGGGTATGTTTTAAATCAGGCGCCCACCTTCTAATGCGGGTATGTTTTAAATCAGGCGCCCACCTTCTAATGCGGGTATGTTTTAAATCAGGCGCCCACCTTCTAATGCGTGTATGTTTTAAATCAGGCGCCCACCTTCTAATGCGGGTATGTTTTAAATCAGGCGCCCACCTTCTAATGCGGGTATGTTTAAATCAGGCGTCCACCTTCTAATGCGGGTATGTTTAAATCAGGCGCCCACCTTCTAATGCGGGTATGTTTTAAATCAGGCGCCCACCTTCTAATGCGGGTATGTTTTAAATCAGGCGCCCACCTTCTAATGCGGGTATTTAAATTTCAGTCAGGCGCCCACCTCCTAATGCGGGTATTTAAATTTCAGTCAGGCGCCCACCTCCTAATGCGGGTATTTAAATTTCAGTCAGGCGCCCACCTCCTAATGCGGGTATTTAAATTTCAGTCAGGCGCCCACCTCCTAATGCGGGTATTTAAATTTCAGTCAGGCGCCCACCTCCTAATGCGGGTATTTAAATTTCAGTCAGTCGCCCACCTCCTAATGCGGGTATTTTATTTTAAATCAGGCGCCCACCTTCTAATGCGGGTATTTTATTTTAAATCAGGCGCCCACCTTCTAATGCGGGTATTTTATTTTAAATCAGGCGCCCACCTTCTAATGCGGGTACTTATTTTAAAGTGTAAACAGGCGCCCGCCAACGCCATCATCTGCACAACATTAAGCAACGACATCATTTCAACTTACAAAGTCATATTCTCACTTACATATCTTATGCAACTGTTATACACTAACTTTTATCTTAGCTCTGGTCCACGGGAATTTGAATCGGCGGGAGCTTTCAGCACAACGTGGAGCTATATCTTACGGCGAACCAAGGCAATTTGGTCAACAACCTACTTCGAACGTCGATCCGCTCTTTCACATTAGTTTCTCGCATCTGCCACCAGTGTCATCCTAAGTCGACACTGGGGCATTGTTTCTTGAATGTGCACCATCTTTTTGCAACTTCTATACCCCTCGGGATTCTATTTCTTACCATGCAGTCCCGACGATCGGGACAAAATTGGCTACTCGGTCAACTTCTTTGTCCGAAAATTCTTTCATCGTTTCCGGCCAAAGAGGGGCATCTGTTGACACCCAATTTTGTCCCATCTTTTATGATTTTATTCGTAATTTTTAATATTATTGACACTTTTAAAACAATTTTTTAAATATAGGCATATATGTGTATATATCTTATTATTATCATTATTCACATTTTTACTATCATTTGCATCTTTATCATAATCATAGTTTTATCCATAATATTCTATGTTATTTTATTTTTCGCAAGAATTGCATCGCATTTCCATTTTTTTTATTAAGCATTTCACAAATATTATATTATTTTATTGTCACATCGTTACGTTATTTTAAATAATTCACATCTTTTACAAAAAATATATATATATATATATATATATTAAACCCCTTTTATATTTTATCCATAACCCATTTTCATTTTTCCAGCCCAATACTCACTAACCCATTCGGCCCAACTCCCAAAACCCCTTCTCTCATTTTAACCCAACCAAAACCGAAGCCCAACTCCCCTTTTCTTATTGGCCCAACGCCCAAAGCCAAACTCCCCAATTAAATTCCCACAAGCCCAATCCCAAAATAAACTCCCAAGCCCATTCCCTTATTTCACCCTTCCAACCGGACCAGCCCAACTCCCCAATTAAATTCCCACCAACCCAAATCGCCCCAGGCCCAATCGGCCGACCCGTCAGCCCAAACCCATTCCCCCTCTTTTAATCCCCCCAAACAAATAAAAATCCCAAAAAAATCAAAAACCCTAAACTAAACCCTACCCCCCAAGTCGCCGCGCACCCTACACCCCTGCCCCCGACGCCGCACCCTACACCCCTACCCCGTCACTTCGCCACTGCCACCACCCTACCCTGACACCGCCGAACGCATGCCCCAAGAACACGCCCCAAAAATCAGATTTTGTTCCCCCTTTATTTTGAAATTTGAATTCGTTTTAAGGGGGGGTATGAGGGGGTTGGAGCGTTGGGGTGAGTACCTATAAATACCCCTTGTTGTTCTTCATTTTTGGGGGGAGATTTTGGGTGGATAGAAACAGATTTTCGAAGGATTTTTCGGAAGACTATTCCATATATACATAAAATATTTGTTGTGTTCTAGATTTTAAATCATTTGCTGTCTTTGTTGTTCAAGATACAAGTCCGAAATAGGCCCAAGATTCGAAAGAAAGGAGGTGAGTTTCGTTCTTGAACTTGGGTTTTAAATGCCTCTATTCGGTTTCTGAAAAACCGAGTCCGAAAATCTGTTTTGCATTTCTTGTTGTTCTTCACTGATTTCGGGTCGGCCCGACCCGGTTCGGGTAACATTTCCAGAATTCTTGCATTTCATATTTATGTATGTTGGTTATCTGGAATTGATGGAATTATTTGATGTCGGGTTGAATCTCCGATTCGGGTCGGGTTCTTGAACCGGGTCGGGTCGACCCGGTTTGAATTTCCAAATTTCTTGCATTGTTGTTGTTGTTATTGGTTATCGAAATTGATGAAATCGATTGATTCCGGGTTGAACACATGATTCGGGTCGGGTTCTTGACCGGGTCGGGTCGACCGGTTTGAATTCCCAAATTTCTTGCATTTCATGTCTTGTATATTGGTTATCCGAAAAATGAAAAAAAAATCGATTCGGGTTGGCATCGATTTGGGTCGGGTCAACGACCGGATCGGGTCGACCGGTTTTGGCGTATTTCCGTTATGGCATTTTTTCATATCTTGTATATTGGCTATCTAAAAAATCGAATTTCGATTTCATTCCGGTCTGTTTTTCCGAATTAACTCACTGTTCACTTTTTCGGTCTGTTTTTTTTTGAGAATTAACTCATTATTTCATCTGCCTTTATTTATTTCTTTCGTTTCTCTGTTTTTACGTTCGGCTGGGTTAAACATCCGGGTAACGGATATCTTGCTATTCTTAATGCTTTCTTGTTTTATTAATACCGCATTTAGGCCGACGAAATTGAATTCGAGGCCGCGCTTTTCTTTCGTTTCAATTCTCTTGTTTTTCAAAGATTTGTTTTAAGTATCAGGACAACGGATATTTTACTTTTTTTCTTGTTTTAAACTAAACACCGCGTCATTTTCGAAACCTGTTTTTTCACCTCTGTTTTCTGTCTGTCTTTTCATTTCTTTATCGTTCTTGTTTCATTTTAATTTTACTGATTTGGACATGATACTACACTGGCCGATGAAAAATATCCGTCGATTTTGAGGCCTCCACGAGTTGCAAAGACGGAAATATAACTTCACGGGCAATGATGAAGACTTAAACCTTTTATTTCATCCGAGATCAACATGTTTAGTAGGCGAGGTGAATTATATATTCGCGACCACGATGTGATTATAGTGATCTTTTCTATTTCACCCGAGAGACCAACACGTTTAGTAGGCGAGGCAATAAAAATAAACCACATTAGTCATATGTTTGCGGCCACGACGTGATTGGAATGTTCTTTTCAAAATTTAAGTCGAGCCTCAGATCAAAACATTCACTTTGTTTTGAATACGGATATGAAGTTATTTGTATTTAATTGTTTTTAACCGTTTGTTCTTGACGACTTGCGAGGGATTAAAGTAAATGAAGGCGAGATATTCCTCGGAGTTTATCTTATTTTATTTCTTTCTTTAATTCAGCTTTTATCCCGCTTTGTATTGTAAATATTATTTATCGCACTTATGTAACTATTGAAATGCTTAGAATAGGCAAACTTAGGATTAATTCATAGGGTAGTTTAAGATTTGAAACCCGTCGCTAGCTTATTTATTTGTAGGCTCGGTTAAATTCAAACTTAGAAATCCTTCGCTAGTTTATTTATTTTAGGCTCGTCACGCGTATTCAAGATTTTCAAAACAACTTTTGTCATCTTTTATTTGCTTTATTAAATCATACCGAATAAGTTTATCTTTTGTCAATTTACAATTCATTGATTCCCCAAATTTTACTTCTTTGGCATCATAAATAATTTGTTTTACTATCAATTGTCAAAAACATATTTTTTCAACTCTACATGTATTTCTCTTTAAATACCATACAAATGCATATTTAAAAAATCTCTACATGTATCTTTCTTTTTAAAATGCATCATTCACTAATTATTTGCAAACATCTTTAAAACTGTTATACTTGTAAAAACATATATTTTTCTAGTAATGATTAACCTGAGTTTGATCGGATAACCGCAAGTTAGCGGATCTTAAAGGATGCCTAACCCCTTCCCTTTAGGATAATAAAGAACCCTTACCTAGAATCTCAAATAGTTTCGCAGACCTTAAAATTGGAGTTTACATTGCAGCATGTAGTTAATATTTAGGTGTCCTAATTCACCGTAAAAAATAATTAGGTGGCGACTCCTCAACTCTCTTTTACCCAGGAATCACCTGAACACGTCCGTGCTCCGCTTTGACCCGAGCCAGGTCAAAATAGGGCGCGACAGAATGGCGACTCCGCTGGGGATATTTCAGGTTCTTGACCATAGCCAAATCAGGTTAATTATTATTGTGCTTTACTTTTTGCTCATTATTTGTTGTAATGCTTTGATATGTTTCATTTGTGAAAATTTTGCATAATTGCTTTAATTGCTATATTGTTTTACTGCTTTCCTTAAATTGGCATTCCGCTCATATTTCTTCCACTCTGGAAAATTGACACTATCACACACTACACGCGAGGTGTGTTTTGCGCACCCGCAAATTTCTTTCAAATTACCAAATGTTTAGGAGAGTTGGTATATGCGCGGAGCGTCCGGACCATCCGGTTGGCCGCGTAGCCTTCTCACTCGAGCAGTCCGCTCGGGAACCTTGAGTCTAGTCAGCCAAAATCTTAGAAAATTTAGGATAGAGCTATACCACCCTTTATCTTAAGTCATGCATGCATATACCTTAGGTGGGTCGATCCTTGGTATCGACTCCACAATTAAGAAATCTACCAAAATTGTCGACGGGTCTCGCAACCCAACGACCAATCGAATATTACGTGTAGCGTGATAATGATAGACAAATCCAAGCCTAATCATGACATGCCGAAATTGGAAAATGTACATTCATTTTGTCTCATTTCCAACAAAAGCATTACGGATTAACGACTTGGATTAATGCATCGTAATCTCGCATATACGGCGTAAGAGAGCTCCCATGCATATTAGGACGCGTATTTAATTTCATACAATTTGTTTGCTATTTACTTACACTCTATGCATGTTATTTGAAGCAATAATTTCTCGTCTTATACTAACTTAGTTTGCTTCATTTTTCAGGAGGTTTATTTTGCCTAATTTATTTCCCCCAAAGGTTGATTCGTGTTGACTAAAAAATGGCGGAGCACCCCATCTTTTAATTCCCCGATCATATTGTATTAACACTAATTTATTGAAACAATGCTATTTAAATTGAGGCCTGAATCGCATTTATGCATTTTTGTGTATTTGCCTCCACCTTTTGAAAGCTTAAAAAGACAGATCTGCATTGCTTTTGCTATTTTAAAATCTGTTTTGTTTAATAATCTTCTTTTCTTTTTCATCATGCAAACTAATAAATCTGTCGATAATATGTGACATATAATGAAACAAGCAAACAAGGTCCAAAACAACAAGCAAGGCTTCGAAGAATATGAGAAGGACTCACAACCGGAAGAACTGGGGCATTTTTTTTGGAATAAGTCGAAGCCAGATTTGGATGAAACATCAGGATAGTTGATAAGTTACAAGCATCGGCACAGACGTTTGCCATTGGTACTCTTGGGCTACCACGCTACGACCAGGACTTCTACTGGGGCATTTCCCTATCGTTCGAAGCCAAATCATGTACGAAGAGACTGAGTGATGAAAGCATATGGACGCAATCGTCTGGGGCAACCTTATCAGGATAGAATGGCCGAAAACCATCAATGCAGATGCAGTGAAGAGATACCATATCTAAGATTAGTTATTCTCTATGTAATACTTTTTCTATGTTGTAAAAGTTGCGCTCCCTCGGCGGGATACGCATAGAACCCACATAGGGTTTCGCCTCTTTAAGACTGAAATTTCCCGAAAAATCGCATTTGTTTACTTGTAACATGAACTACGTCATGACGTGATTCCCTCGGCGGGATACGTAGGCGGCCACATCGGCTTCGGTCCCATTTTTAGAAAAACCCTTACAATCTCCTTTGCTTACATGAACTACGTTATGACCTGATTCCCTCGGCGGGATACGTAGGCGGCCACATCGGCTTCGGTCCCATTTTAGAAAAAACCTTACAATCCTCTTTACTTGCACATGAACTACGTCATGACCGATTCCCTCGGCGGGATACGTAGGCGGCCACATCGGCTTCGGTCCCATTTTTAGAAAATCCTTACAAACCCCTTTTGCTTGTAATGAACTACGTCACGACCTGATTCCCTCATGGGGATACGTAGGCGGCCTAAATCGGCTTCGGTCCCACCATTAGGAAATATTTTTTCCTTTATATCACATATGACAAAATGCACCCATCTGATCACCCTGATAGGACAGGCAATCAACCCCTACACCAGACTCGGTTGTCCGTTCGAAAGTTCATCATCCTCACATATCGGAAACTGGGGCATTTTTTAAAAGGATCACTGCCAGACGACGCCGATAGACATAGAAAGTGTCGGCCACCTAAGTCTTCAGCCAGAAGAAGGATTTTGGATAAAACGTTTGCTTTGTTTCACCGCATAGCACTGCTCGACAGACATTTATATATATGCATACCTTTTTATAAGCAAATTATTTTCAACAAACATTTTCATTAGAGTTCAACAGAACATACTTGTTACAAACAAATTGTTTTCAACAAATGTTTTCATTAATGACTATCCAATACGGGGGACCAGAGAGGGGCTACAGATCCGAGTTAGCAGGACATTGCAGATACCAAGGCCGAAGCTACAAAGTCAACGCGAATCAACTCCCCCCTCCCAAAACTCATAAATTTATTTTAGTACAGGTTCTTCAGGTCGAAAACAGTAGGGAAGCTGCAACATTTATGAGCAGATTCGCAAGGGCCTCCGCATCGCAACTCACTACAGGAATCACTTTCCTGTTTGGAGATTGTACAAAGACGTCATGCTAAACTACATGTTCCCAACCGTGTTGTGTCCACGGAAAGAACGGTATTTCGACTCACAGGGTCGCATTCTCATCTACTCAACTTTTGCATCGCTTATGTCCACACATTAACTATCATGGCATGGCAATAGGGTCACACTTTACAATACGTCAACACGACGACATAAATCAGGCGCCCACCTTCTAATGCGGGTATGTTTTAAATCGGCGCCCACCTTCTAATGCGGGTATGTTTTAAATCAGGCGCCCACCTTCTAATGCGGGTATGTTTTAAATCAGGCGCCCACCTTCTAATGCGGGTATGTTTTAAATCAGGCGCCCACCTTCTAATGCGGGTATGTTTTAAATCGGGCGCCCACCTTCTAATGCGGGTATGTTTAAATCAGGCGCCCACCTTCTAATGCGGGTATGTTTTAAATCAGGCGCCCACCTTCTAATGCGGGTATGTTTTAAATCAGGCGCCCACCTTCTAATGCGGGTATGTTTTAAATCAGGCGCCCACCTTCTAATGCGGGTATGTTTTAAATCAGGCGCCCACCTTCTAATGCGGGTATGTTTTAAATCAGGCGCCCACCTTCTAATGCGGGGATGTTTTAAATCAGGCGCCCACCTTCTAATGCGGGTATGTTTTAAATCAGGCGCCCACCTTCTAATGCGGGTATGTTTTAAATCAGGCGCCCACCTTCTAATGCGGGTATGTTTTAAATCAGGCGCCCACCTTCTAATGCGGGTATGTTTTAAATCAGGCGCCCACCTTCTAATGCGGGTATGTTTTAAATCAGGCGCCCACCTTCTAATGCGGGTATGTTTTAAATCAGGCGCCCACCTTCTAATGCGGGTATGTTTTAAATCAGGCGCCCACCTTCTAATGCGGGTATGTTTTAAATCAGGCGCCCACCTTCTAATGCGGGTATGTTTTAAATCAGGCGCCCACCTTCTAGGTGGCGACTCCTCAACTCTCTTTTACCCAGGAATCACCTGAACACGTCCGTGCTCCGCTTTGACCCGAGCCAGGTCAAAATAGGGCGCGACACCGGTCCATCGAGTCAAGCCTTGCCATCCGCATTTGCAGCCATTTCTCCTTCCTCGTGGCATGCTCGTCTTGATCATCTGGGATCATCTATTTTGTCTTCATTAGATAAAAATAATTTTATTTCATGTAAGGGTACGCGTAGTACTCCAAATTGTCAGTCTTGTTCTTTAGAAAAAAATGTTAGGTTGCCATTTGTAGACTAAAATTCTCATACTTTAATGTCATTTGATATTTTTCATAGCGACTTATGGACGTCTCCTGTTCTTTGGGTCATCGGTATTATGCTCTCTTTTTGGATGATTATTCTAAGTTTTTATCGACTTTTCCGATAGCGAAAAAATCTCAAGTTTTTTCCATCTTCTTAAAATTTAGAGCATTCATAAGAACCCAATTCGAACGGGAAATAAAATATATTCAGTGTGATAATGGAAAAGAATATGACAATGGGGTGTTTCGGGAATTCTGTGCTAATAATGGGATCAATTTTTGTTTTTCTTGTCCTCATACGTCTTCACAAAATGGAAAAGTCGAACGCAAAATTCGTACCATAAATAACATTGTCCAAACTTTATTGATTCATGCTTCCGTACCCCCGTCTTTTTGGCATTATGCTCTACAAATGGCTACATACCTCCTTAACATAATTCCTTCCAAAGGTTTGACATATTCTTCCCCCTTTCAAGTTTTATATAATAAGACTCATTCATATTCACATCTTCGGGTTTTTGGGTGTTTGTGTTATCAGTTATTCTCATCCACCACAATTAACAAACTTTAGGCCCGGTCTACTCCGTGTGTGTTTTTGAATTTTCCGTATAGTTATCGTGGTTACAAATGCTTTGATTTATCCTCTAATAAAATCATCATTAATCGCCATGTAATTTTTTATGAATCCCAATTCCCATTTGCTAAGGTTAGTACTCCCGTGCCTAGTTCGATAATTTTTTGGATGATAGTATATCCCCGTATATTATTCACCATTTTTTCGAACGTCTCCCTCACCCAAAATTCTCCAGCGGGCCTGCTGGCCCCACTGCCCCGTCACGACTACAGTGACCAGTTTAGTCACTGGGCCAGTTTCAGGGCCAGTCCAGCCCATTTCTGAAACTGGTCCAGTCCCTGTTTACCGTGTTGGGCCAGCAGGCCCACTGCCTGCTGGCCAGTCCATCCCGAGTCCAGAAAATTCCCAAAATCCGTCCAATTCTTCCTCGAGTCATGGATCGGTCACTCGTAGTCAACGGGGTGTGTTTAAACCAAAGAGACATTTGAATTTAAATTATAATGTTCTTAAGTCACCATTACCCCGTAATCATGTGTCTGCATTAAATGACCCGAATTGGAAAATTGCTATGACTGATGAATATAATGCGCTTATTGATAATAAGACGTGGGAGTTGGTTCTCCGTCCATTTGGTATTAATATTATTAGGTATATGTGAATTTTTGCTCATAAGGACAATTCCGATGGTTCATTTGCCCGACATAAGACGTGGCTTGTGGGTGATGGTAAGACTCAACAGGTTGGTGTAGATTGTGGTGAGATGTTTAGTCCGGTGGTCAAGCCAGCTACCATTCACACTATGCTTAGCTTGGCTCTTTCGAAAGCATGGCCTATTCATCAGTTAGATGTAAAGAATGCTTTCCTACATGGTGATCTCAAGGAAACAGTCTATATGCATCAGCATTTGGGATTTCTGGATCCCAAACATCATCATCATGTCTGTTTGTTGAAGAAGTCCTTATATGGGCTTAAGCAGTCTCCACGGGCCTGGAATACACGGTTTGTCAACTATGTTTTGACTATTGGGTTCACTCACAGCAGGTCAGATAATTTTTTATTCATCTACCGTCGTGGTTCATCCTTGGCCTATATTCTGTTATATGTGGATGATATTATTTTGACTGTCTCTTCCGATGCCCTACGCCAGTCTATCATGACAATGCTCAGCTCTGAGTTTGCTATGAAAGACTTGGGGCCCTTGAGTTATTTTTTAGGGATTGCTATAACTCAGTCTTGCAGGGGCCCTTCAGTATCTTACATTCACCCGACCAGATATTACGTATGTTTTTCAGCAGATGTGTTTGTTTATGCATGATCCAGAGTTGAGCACATGACTGCACTCAAACGCACCATTCGGTATATTTAGGGTACACTTGACTATAATTTGCATTTATATCCTTTCTCGACGTCCACACATGTCTCATATACGGATGTTGATTTAGGTGGCTGTCCGGACACCAGACGGTCTACGTCTGGCTATTGTATGTTTCTTGGCAATAATTTGGTCTCATGGTATGCGAAACGTCAGTCGACATTGTCCCGATCCATTGCTGAGGCCGAATATCGAGGGGTAACTAATGTGGTCTCAGAATCATGCTAGTCACGTAATTTGCTGTTGGAGCTTCATTGTCCTATTCAGAAGGCAACATTGGTTTATTGCGATAATGTTAGTGCCATCTACCTTTCTGGTAATCCGGTTCAGCAACATCGCACGAAACATATCGAGATGGACATTCACTTTGTCCGCGAAAAGGTTGCTCGTGGTCAGGTACGCGTCTGCCATGTCCCGTCAAGATATCAAATTGCCGACATCTTTACAAAGGGTCTTCCCTCGGTCATGTTTGAAGATTTTAGGGACAGTCTCAGCGTTCGAAGACCGCCCGATATGACTGACGATGTGTGTTAAATATACATAGGATATACACGATATACACGTGTATATCCTATGTATATTGGTTTTCGGATTCCCCTCCCCCCTTTACCGTGTATTACCTATATATAGTAGGTAGTATTTTAGTATCATAGTTTAGGTAATGTTGTAATATAATTAGTAGTGTACACTTACCATAATACTTGTATTACCATAAGTGTATAGTTAGTATTCAAGTAGAATAAGATTTTAGGAGTAGAATAGGAATATGATTCTCCTATTATGGAAATATGTAAATGTATATATACTCTTTCAATCAATGAAAATATTTAAGGAATTATTTATTTCACTTCCGGTATATCGAATTCGGGGTTGCTAATTGCAACAGCAGCAATATATTTCATAGGTTGTACAGGCATTGGTACACCATAAATTGCACCTGTAACAAAATTGTATACACCAGTGAATATTAATGTTGTACCAAGATTTAAGTCACTGGCTAGTGTTAAAGCCAAGACTATAGGTATATATGTGCCTAAATCACCCATTGCACCATGTAATTCAGCCCATTTCGATCTGAAAATCAAATTTTTGCGTCAATTCCCCATGAAATTTGTTGATGATTGTTGATTGGTTGACATTTCAGTGGCTTGGAAATGAGGATTATTTTCTTGAAGTCTGGACTCCATAATGAATGAGTTTCTCCATATGTGAACACATGCACATGTATATATAAAGAGGGTAGCAGTTGACTTATAGTAAATACGGAGTAATTAAATAGGGATGGCAGAATTTTTGACGCTACAATTATTGATAAATTCTAATTTCTATCCTCGTAATATATGACTCATCACATTTAATCTTGAATTAATTAAAATGTGTATTTTGATCCCTTTAAGTAGGAAATTTATGATAGTTAAATTATTTTTCGAATTAAATTATCCTCAAATATGGAATAACAATACCAACTTAACGTAACACATAGGTAACAAAATGATGAAACGATCGATAATTATGTAAATTTATGAACTATCACAATCAAAAGGATTAATAATTCACATTTCAATTAATTGAATGTTAAATATGTTTGATCAGATATCACATGGGCTAAAATCAGAATTGACTAATACTCGAGAGATAAGATGTTGATAACCCTATTAAATAAGATTATCAGGGAAGCAAGCTAATTAATGTCAATTTTAGAGATCAAATGTCTTTTCAAAGTGATGTGAGGCCATTTTTCAAAGTGATGTGAGGCCATTATAAGATCCCAGAAGAATTAGAAGAATTGATGAGAGGTTGTTATGGAATGAGAGATATTTGCCTTGAATACATTAGTACATTGTAAATGCATATAATGCAAATCATATATTTATTATGTTGGCTCATAAATTGTTGAGGATTCTATTTCCAGCTCATTTACACACTTTTTAGATTTGGATTTAATGTTTTTCTTTTCGTTTTAAAATAAAATTTCGACAAATTAAAAGAGCATCATTTCCCAAGAGTATGTTTTAACCACCCATAGAAAGGGGAACATGATACAATATTTTCTAGCTCTCTCCAGCCTTTTCTTCTCCTCAAGTTCTAGCTTTCGTTGCCTTTGCTTTTCTGCAGTCGCATCTAGCTTGGCCTTCCGTTCAGCTTCCTCTCTCTTCCGCTTCTGCAAAATTCTCAAAACATTGTAATAGGATGCTAAATTGATACTCCTTCTATCCCAAAAATAATCGCTTTCATTTTTAGTCCGTCTAAAAAAGAATGACATATTTTCTTATTTTGCAATAATTTAATTTTAAATTTTATTTTTTATGCAAAACGAGATAATCTATAATCACACAAATATCTTTGACTTATTTTAAACTATAAGATTTAAAAGTCTTCCATTATTTCTTAAAGTGGCAAATGAAAGTACATCATATAAATCGAGGCGGAGGGAGTAACAAATAACAACTCAAAACCACAACCCCGAAAGAAAAAGGGAAAGGGGAGATGGGTGAGAGGAAAATAAGAACTTGAGAGGGATCAGAATAGCTCCTAAACACTTGAGAATTATAAACCAGACAATAACATGTGCACGAAAGGAATTGTGAAGATAAGACCACATAACAAGCAGTATGCATAAACTCAATAAGATCAGCTAACCGTATAAATAAGCAATGACAACAAAATGCTGCTGTTAAAAAGAGAAGCCGAGTTGAGCAAAAGCATAAACTTTTTGGTGAAACACACTTCAATGACAAGCTAAATTCAATGCATAAAATGCATCTTTAACCAGAAGGATACCTTCACGTTTCCGCGCCTCCTTCTCTTCCTGCAACCTCTTTTGTTGTTCTTCCTCGGTTCGCAAAAAGTATATCAGCTTCCTCCTAGTGTCCCTGTCCTGTTTCCTTGTCTGAATTATCTGGGTTTATTCGTTCATGTCTCTCCTGTTTCAAGCTATTGAATTCAGCTTCCCTGCGGCTAACAACTCTTTCTTGGAATATTCTCTGCATAATCAAGCCTAAATCAGCTGTTGGTGCAAGGCTAGCATGAATCAAGTGCAAACTATGCCATAAAAACATTTTCGACAGAAAGCTTGAGTAATTTTGTCCCCAACAGCCAGTGGCTTAACATAACTCAGTTAGTTGAAGCAAATATTAAAGGCACTGCCCCTTTAAAACCATAAGCTCGAATACTCTGTCCGAAGATACTAAAACATAACGCAACCACATCATAAGATTAAGATCAACAGACCTTGTTCTTCAACATGCGGCCCAGCCTCCTCTTCTCTACAAGGTCCCCAGCATGTCGTTGTTTGCTCACTTCAATCTCTTGCTGCAAAGATTGTTGTAAACCCAGATCTGTTATCAATAACAGTTGACCAAAAAGGAGATACAAAAAGAAAAGCCAAACTTTTTTTCCAATAATTTTTTTCAAGGAAAATGTGAAAGAATAGGTTATGGTGGTTTGGCCAAACACATGCTAATTTTATGCATACCTGCTGATCACGCTCATGAAGAGCCGCCTCTTGAGCTAAACGCCGATGAAATGCAGATTCAATAAGAGCCGATGCTTCTTCTCTCTTCGCTCTCTCCAAATAATCATTATTTTGGCAAACTTCTGCAATTTTTTCTCCTTTTCCTGCCTTCCCCTGAGTTGCTCATTCAGTGCCAACTTCATGATAACCTGTTTGGTCATCTTTTCCTGCACTTAGATTACCATTGATAAGATTTTCCATTTAGAGGTCTGAAAAACAACCAAAAAAGGTTTGTACGCACTCCATCTAAGACTGGCTTCTTCTTCCTCTTGATGTGCTTTTCACCTTCTTGCAGCATTGCTTGGGCCTCTTTGAGTTCTCGGTCCTCTATCTCTTTCAGAATCCTTTGGTTCCTTCTTTGCTCTAGCTCAGCAGCAACCCTTTTTTGCTCGGCCTCGTCAGTCATCTTCTGATGCTCTCGCCTCTTTGACTCTTCCACTCGTTCCTTCAAGGAAATGTCAACAGAAGCTCATCAATCAAGAAAACAATGATAGCAAGAAACTCCAACACCCTCGTCCCTCAAGAAAGGAATACCTTTTCCAAGAGTAAACGTTCTTGCTCTTCTTTGCGTTTCTCAATTATGGACTTCCGCGCCAGGAGTCTCTTGTGCTCCTTCTCCACTATCTCCGCCAAATTAGAGAGGGCATCCCCAAGCTTGGCAACTTTCTTCACAGGGGGATAGATCATTAACCTTGCCTTGCTAAGGGATTCAGCAAAAAGCCACAAGTGATTCCGGAGTCCTTCAGCCTCAATACTCTGGAAACAAAAATATAAATAGAAGCACGACAAATCATTCTACTATTTCTATCACCACGTAAGGCAAAAGAAAGGATAAAACAAATCAAATCCGAAACTAAAAAATAAAAACAGTTGAAATGGAAGAAGAGGAAAAGGCTGGGTCTGGCCGTCCACCCCCTAGCATTCCAAAGAAAGCTGTTAAGCATGACAGAGTATATGCCAAGAAGATGCACCAAGATAAGTATACATAACTTCATTGGAATTACAGAAATCCTATTCACATAAGTATTTAGGGAAACACACACAGAAATGTTCTGCAACACTTGTTCAATGTATTAAACCACAGAGGTAAATGGCTAAACTTAACAAAGAACAGAAGAAACTTCTCACTTGATGCCACATCCCCATGTCCCAAAATACAGAAGCAGCACAAAGCGCTAAGCTGCTAAAACAACTCCTCAGAACTCTCCTACACCATTCAGCCCACATTCGATCTAGCAAGCAAGATATGTACTTGTTGTGCTAGCTCGAGTGTTTGACTGACACTTAAAGACGCCCAATTTACAGAGCAAAAACTTAAGATGAAGCCCAGCAATTTGATCCCAGCTATACCTCAACTTTTGTTGTTCATGCGTAGCAAAACTTAGAATATGTAAATTACAGGAGTTGTTAGAAAACAAAACAAGGAAAATGTTAGTAGTGAACTAAGCCAATGATTCTATTTAAATAGGGAGAAAAATCATGTAGCTCAGCACAGATAATTATAAGACGGACACGATATCTCAGAACCAACATAGAAGCACAGAGAAGAGGAACATCCAGTAAACACAATTGTACCTGTTTACCGAAGGAGACAGCACCATTCATGTGATCAACTTTAATGGCAACAAAATTATGTCTAACAGCATCCACAGAAATCTTCTCAATAGCAGCAAAGTCAAAGAATGGAATCATCTTAGACAGGTTACTGATCTGGATTGTCTGGTACACCTGAGATACCTGTAAATATAAAAAGAAGGAAAATAGCCACACTCTAAGTTAGTTAAAATGTAAGACAAAATGCCAAATAGAAAAGGACACCAAAGCTAAATGCGAGAACCTGCTGGAGCAACCTCAGAGTTGCAAGCTTTTCCAAGGCTGGAACATACTGGGACAGTTGCACTTCGGGAACTGAAGAAGCCGAAGATAGCTTACCCCCAAACTTCGAGATTTTGTTCAATAAGGGTTGCACTTTCAGTGCCAGATCTAAAGGAAAAAACTCATGTTCTAACAGATGATAAAGATCTTTACTTCTTGGGTGACACATGCCATCACGCCTTTGGACACCTATATCCATGAAAAGAAATTAAGAAAAAACAGCCGGAACTTCAAGACAATTAAATAAAATTAAAATGGAAGATTAATCAAACAATTACAGATGTACGAAGTCTCCACCCACCCCCTCCACCCCACCCACCCAAAAAAGAAAGATTTTGAGGAGCATATCCTTTCATATATTAAATTCAAAAACACACCAAGGTGCAATATCTAAAAGAACTTCGTTGGAGATTAGCTTACCAATTCCGAGAGAATTGATGACCGGGAAACCTGAAAAGGGGAAAACAGAAAGGAAATGAAGGTGAGAAATTAAAAATTAAGACAGATATTATATAAGAAACCAACATTGATTTACCGCATCTTTATTTTTATTTAAAAAAAATTACCGCTTCTCTCTTCTCTGCTCTGGGTTCAACTTCAACATCAAAGCCGATGAGATTGGCCACCCTCAAACTCTTCTCCTTCTCATTTTCAAGCTCCAGATGGGATGCACCATATAACTGATCACAAGGAGACACAGACAGTGCAGCTAAAACAACAGAAGATGCTATTAACTGCAAATCCTTCTTGCTTAAGTTCTTATTGAAACTCTTTTGAAGAGAGAAGAGTTTGAGCCATGCATAAGCGTGATAAAGATGATTTGATGACATCCTGAATATTTCTGTTAGCTTGCACACAACCATCAACGATGGTTTAGGGGTTTTCTTGACCATGCACATTAATCCATATATGTCTTCAATAGAACGAAAGGCTTCCTGCATAATGTCCAAATAAAAAGGTGACAAACAAATCCATGCACCTCAAAGTAAGCTCAAAATGCCATTGCAAGTGTGTGAAAGTTCTATCCCTCTCCAATAAGAATATGTATATGATATCAGAGAAACTAATAGAAACCTGCCAAAGTCCAAGTTCTGTTGCAACTTTCAGTTGCTCAATTCTTGTGTCCAGATACAACTGTAGGCTTTCTGGAGCCGACAGATCCTGACGGTCCCTCTGGTCTCTCCACTTTTTAAGATTTGCCAGATGATTTCACAAAGTCGACGAAACTCGGTTGTACGTTTGTACTGCTTACAGAACTGAAAGGCACGGTGCGCCGTCATCTGGGCATATCAGGAGAACTTAATTCAATTTCATTTGTTGCACCAACAAAATATATGTCTAAAATTTAATTGGTACGAATATAGAAATTATTGTCAACACTCCAATTATAAACAAAAATAATTTTAGAAAAAAAGGACGAACAATGAAAATTACTCATAAACTAAGATGCAAATTACCGCATAACCTCAAGGCAAAATATTGATAAAAAACAAAAATTATTGATCCAAATGCATTATATGCATCGTTGATGCACATACTAGTATCTAGAGTTCAACAACAACAACATACCCAGTAAAATCATACAATGTGGGGTCTGGGGAGAGTAGTTAATAATAGGCCCATATCTTGCTGCAATGTCATATATAAATGCATTTCTAAATTAATTTGCATGAGATTAAAGAACAGCATTCCTACTGTTGTGGTTGAGAATCAAGCAACTTTTGTAGCCGGAAGATCATTGGTTCATAATGTCTTGATATGTCATGATTTGTTTAGGCACGGAGATCCCATGTCACCACTATTGTTTGTGTTGGCGATGGAATATCTTTCTAGAACTCTACAAGAAATGAGTGAACTATCTGATTTTCAATTCCATCCTATGTGTAAACTATCAAAATTGACTCACCTTATCTTTGATGATGACTTGATGATTTTCTGCAAATGAAATATGAATACCATCTATAGAGTTATGGAGGCACTCAGGCATTTCAGTGATGTATCAGATTTGGTGGCTAATTTAGATGTCAGTGGGGCGGGTAAATGCATTTAACCGCTCCACTGACATCCAATTATCAACCAAAACATAATAAAAAAGGATGAACACATAGATTAATATGTGAAAGTTGTTAGAATATTATGTAAATCATATTATTATTATGTATTAATGTAGTATCATTTTATATATGGTAGGTAGTAAAATGTTAATTAGGAATATTATGTTAATTAGGTAGAATATTATTAGGGATTGATTAGCAAGATTAGCCATGATTGACTCTTCTTATTTACATGTATATGGTGTATATATTGTGCCCTTTAAGGATGAATAGATTGAGGAAAATACTTTCAAAGTCTTACATGGTATCAACAGCTTAAGGAAAGATCCAAAATTAGTTTATTTTCTTCCAAATTTTTGTTCATATTCCTCCATAGAACCCTAGTTGGCCGAAAATTTCCTCATTTTTTTCTCTCTTACTCCATTATTGATTATCCTTCATCACAACCAATTATGTCTGAAACCAAATCATCCTTTCACACTGCCCTTGCTGTCTCAAACATCAAAACACATGTTTCCATCAAACTAGAAATGGAAACCGTTCATTATGCGACTTGGGCGAAATTATTCAAATATGTTGTCGTGCTCACAAAGTTCTTCATCATATAATTCCTCCAAAAGATGGTAAAGGGAAAGACATAACAAATGATGCAGACAAGGAATTGTGGGATACACTTGATGCTACAGTCCTTGGTTGGATTTATGCAACAATCTCCACTGACTTGTTGCATACGATAATGGAACCGGATTCAACAGCCATGGCGGCGTGGGAACGTTTGCGAGATATTTTTCAAGAAAACCAAAACTCTCACGCTGTTACATTGGAACATGAGTTCTCAACCATTGACATGGCGGACTTCCCTAATGTTTCTACATATTGTCAACGACTCAAAGTGCTGGTCGATCAATTAAGAAACGCTGGTTCACCGGTTACTAATAATCGGTTAGTCTTGCAACTGGTCGTCGGTCTCACCGACGCGTATAACGACGTGGGAACTCTATCCGTCAAAGTAACTCTACCACAATTTTATCAAGCAAGGTCCATGCTTGTACTTGAAGAGTCGGGCTTGGTAAAAAAAGCCTCAACTACTTCAAATTCCGCCATGCTTGCCACTCCTTCGAATGATGGTAATTTTTTTGACCCTTCTCAACAAAATAAGGGACAAAAAGGACGTCATAACAATAAAAATAAGGGTGGAAATCGCAGAAATAACAAAGGTGGAAGCCACCGAAATTCCGGTGGCGGCGGTAATGGCGACAATACCAACTCCGGTGGTGGACAGTGGCAGCAGCACGGCGGTAGCGACAGGGGTGGCGGACAGTGGCAGCAGCCCAACGGCTGGCAGTGGCCTTGGGCTATACCACTCAGCCCAGCCCAGCCCCAACAGGCAATTGGGCCAGGCAGCCCCAACAGTCAATTGGGCCAGGCAGCCCCAAAGGCCCACTAGCCAGCCACAACAAAATAGTGGGTACTTTCCACCCATTTGGCAGCAGCAGCAACAGGCCCAGCAGGCCCATTTAGCTAGGTCTGTTAACACATGCAGTAGCAGTGGGCCTTAGCCGACCCAATGGCATGAGGCCCATTCAACAGGAGCCCACCCCACGGAAATTGAGTCCGTCATGCACACTCTTGGACTTAATCTACCGGATTCAAATTGGTATATGGACTCCGGAGCGACATCCCATATGACGTCCTCCCAAGGTAATCTCTCGTCCTATTTTAATTGAGCAATGATAATGGAATAATTGTCGAAAATGACCATTCAATTCCAATAAAGGTTATGGTTCTAGCAAATTGTCACCACCAAACCCACCTCTAATTTTAAAGAATGTTCTTCATGCTCCCAAATTAATCAAAAACTTGGTTTTTGTTAGAAAGTTTACAACTGATAATTGGGTATATGTCCGGTTTGACCTCTTTGGCTTTTCCGTGCATGATTTTCAGACGGGGAAGCTTCTCATGAGATGTGATAGCAAGTGGAAGCTCTATCCAATAAACCCGTCAACACAACAATCCAAGTTTCCTTCAATTTTTGCAGCCTTGGCACCATCTTTATGGCACCAACGTTTGGGACATCCGGGAGAGGCTGTTTTGGCTTCTATTAAAAAAGTAATTTTATTTCTTGTACCCAAACACGGACTCTAAATAAGTGTCATTCTTTCACACTTGGTAAACTTGTTAAGTTGCCATTTATTTTCTCTACTTCATGCACTCTTTTGCCATTTGATATTTTACATTGTGATATTTGGACATCATCTGTTTTGAGTTCTTCTGGTCATAGATATTATTTGCTTATACTTGATGACTACTCTAATTATTTGTGGACATTCCCTTTGTCGAAAAAATCACAAGTGTTTTCCATTTTTCTTACTTTTAGAGCATTCATCCGAACTCAATTTGAACGTGATATCAAAGATATTCAATGTGACAATGGGGGGGGGGGGGGGGAGTTTGACAATAAATAATTTTGGGATTTTTTCAAAACAAATGGTCTTCAGTTTCGTCTGTCTTGTCCTCATACTTCATCACAAAATGGGAAGGCGGAACGCAAAATTAGAATCATTAACAATATTGTTAGAACATCTCTTTCTCATGCTTCACTTTCCCCTGTATTTTGGCATCATGCACTCCAAATGGCCACTTACCCGTTGAACGTCCTTCCTCATAAAAACCTATAATACCAAGCTCCTCTAAAAATGCTTTATTTACGAGAGCCCACATATCATCACTTAAGAGTGTTTGGTTGTCTTTGCTATCCCCTCTTTCCATCCACCACAATCACAAAATTACAAGCCCGGTCTACTCCATGTGTTTTCTTGGGATATCCTACTCATCATCGCGGTTACCAATGTTACAACATTTCTTCCAAAAGAATATTTATATGTCGTCATGTAATCTTTGATGAAACAATTTTTCCATTTGCTAAGATACATGCCACCGGAACTCATAACTATAATTTTTTGGATGATGATAAACTTTCGTATCTAACACATTTTTTTCGTAGCTCGGTACCTATTGCTAGTGTTGAACACCGTAATTTAGGCCCATTGGGCCAACGATCGATGGCCCAACTAACTAACATTTCAATGCAGCAGCTTGGGCCTTTGGTTCTGAGGCCCAGTCCAATTACCGTACAATCTGCCCGGTCCAGCGGATTGGGCCAGTCCACCACTACGGGCCCAATTCTAGCTCCAGCAATACAACCCACTGGACCATCGATTTCTCACTCCCCGGTCAGTGGCGTCCAGTCCACTGGCCCAACAAACCGTCCGGTCACCCGTAGTCAACATGGAATTGTCAAACCCAATGCCAAATATAGTCTTCACACCCAGGTCTCGAAATTATCTTTGCCTCATAATCCAGTGTCTGCTCTAAAAGACCCGAATTGGAAAATGGCCATGGATGATGAATATCATGCTCTAATTACAAATAGGACATGTGATTTACTACCTCGTCCATCTAATGCTAATATAATTCGATCTATATGGATTTTCAGCCATAAAGAAAAATCTGATGGTACTTTTGAGCGGCATAAAACCCGTCTTGTAGGTTATGGGAAGACACATCAGATTCGTGTAGATTGCGTGAAAACATTAAATCCAATGGTCAAACCTGCAACTATCAGAACAGTTCTCAGTCTGTCTCTCTCAAAAGGATGGCCACTTCATCAATTGGATGTCAAAAATGCCTTTCTCTATGGACACCTTAATGAGACTGTATACATGCACCAACCGTTGGGATACAGGGATCCTAAATATCCCAACCATGTGTGTTTACTCAACAAATCATTATATGGCCTCAAGCAGGCCCCCAGGGCTTGGTATAAGCGATTTGCAGATTTTGTGTCACACATGGGTTTTTCGCACAGCCGTTCAGATAATTCCATGTTTATTTATTGTCAGGGTAATCATACTGCTTATCTTCTTCTATATGTGGATGATATTATTCTAACATCATCTTCAGACTCTCTTCGCAAGAATATCATGTCACAGCTTAGTTCTGAATTCGCTATGAAAGATCTTGGCCCACTACACTACTTTCTAGGAATTGATGCGACACGACATACATGTGGATTATTTCTCTCCCAGAAGAAGTATGCATCAGAAATCGTGGAACGAGCTGGGATGTCTTTTTGCAAACCTTCGGCAACTCTGGTCGACACAAAGTCAAAATTGAGTGCCATCTCTAGCAAACCTTTTGCTGATCCGACATTATACCGCAACCTAGCAAGAGCTTTACGGTATCTCATATTCACCAGACCAGATATTACCTATGCAGTGCAACAATTGTGTCTATTCATGCATAATCCAATGAAGGAACATATGCATGCTCTGAAAGGCATTGTGCAATATATTCAGGGCACTCTGGAGAATGGATTACATCTATACCCATCCTCTGTTTCCAAACTTGTTACTTACATTGATGCAGATTGGGCAGGATGTCCGGATACAAGATGATCCACCTCCGGGTATTGCGTCTTCCTTGGTGACAATTTAATCTCATGGTCCTCAAAAAGGCAGGCCACGGTATCACGCTCAAGTGCTGAAGCAGAATATCGTGATGTGGCTAATGTTGTATCTGACTCATGTTGGATTCGGAACCTGTTACTTGAACTTTATTGCCCTATTCCGACTGCAACAATAGTATAATGTGATAATATAAGTGCAATCTATCTCTCAGGGAATTCCATCCACCATCAACGCACTAAACATATTGAGTTAGATATTCATTTTGTACGCGAGAAAGTGGCTCGCGGACAAGTGCGGGTGCTACATGTCCCAACGCGTCATCAAATCGCAGATATCTTCACAAAAGGACTTCCGCTGATATTATTTGAAGATTTTAGGGACAGTCTTAGCATTCACCTCCCTCCAGCTTTGACTGCGGGGGAGTGTTAGAATATTATGTAAATCATATTATTATTATGTATTAATGTAGTATCATTTTATATATGGTAGGTAGTAAAATGTTAATTAGGAATATTATGTTAATTATGTAGAAGATTATTAGGGATTGATTAGGAAGATTAGACATGATTGACTCTTCCTAATTACATGTATATGGTGTATATATTGTGCCCTTTAAAGATGAATAGATTGAGGAAAATACTTTCAAAGTCTTACAAAAGTAATTAACATCGATAAGCAAGTTTATGATAAAATTAGATGTATTTAGCCAACGCTACATCTTTTTGCCCTAAAAGACTAAAACCTGCAAAGAAGAAGCTAAAGGGATGAGATGTTGGGGTTTATTATAACGTCTTTTTATGAGGATCGGGTATATGTTAGCTCCGGTTCAATTAATCTGGTTTTTTCTTACCTCTTGAAAATAGAATTTTACACAAAAGAAAAATAAGATTAATGTTGATACTCAAACTTGTGTTGTCTAATGCTTTCTAAGAATTATTATTATTTTATCTTCCTTTTTCCAGACGAATTAGGTTAACTGATATTTCTCTCCAACCAAGTAACAAATCATAGAATTAAGATATAAGTCTTTCTTTGTGCTGATAATTTTTATAACCCTAAAGTATTCTTATTGTATGTAAATTACTACTATTTCACTAAAACAAATTCAATTGCACTCATTATAAAATTTGAATTTAGCATCAAATGCCTAATTAACTCTCCATATTATGACAAAAGATTACATATCAATCAATTACATTAACTTAATGGCCTTTTAATTAACTAATATTTTTTAGACTTTAACTTAACTTATTTCATGGTTTTGATATAAAATTCACCTGTAGAATTTATATAAAAACTTATAGCCTTTTTAAAGGAGTGTTGTTAATCTCTAAACCTACCCGTCTTAATTTATATGATGTACTTTCATTTGACACGCATTTTAAGAAATAAAGGAAATTTTTTTAATCTCATGGTCTAAAATAAGTAGAAGATATATGTGTGGTTATAGATCATCTCGTTTTGCATAAAAGATAAAGTTTAAAGTTAAACTATTGTCAAATAAGAAAATATATCATTCTTTTTGGGATGGACTAAAAAGGAAAGTGAGTCATTCTTTTTGGGACAGAGAGAGTAATATGGTTTGCTGATCCTTAATGAACATTATCCATTAAGGGCGTGTTCGGCATGGAGGAAAATGGTTTGCACGTAAAGTGTTTTCCTCGAAAATGTGTTCTTGAAAAACAAGTAATTTTCTTAGTTCCTCCGTGCCGATTTTTGTGATGTACTTTCATTTGCCATGCACCTTAAGAAATAAAGGAAGACTTTTGAATCTTATGGTCTAAAATAAGCCAAATATATTTGTGTGGTAAATCCCAAGCTCCACCAACCCCACTCCACACACACCACACCCTCACCACCCACCCCAAGCACCCACGCACCACCACCCACCACCCACCACCCAATCAAATCCCACCCCACCCTCGAACGCACTTCATCTTCACCCACCCCTACCCCACACCACGAAACCCACCCTAACCCCACACCACACCACCGTTCCACCAACCCCTACCCAACCTCCTCCCTCCCGATTTTCTATTTTAATTTTATAAAAAAAAGGACGAACAACGAAAATTACTCATAAACTAAGATGCAAATTACCGCATAACCTCAAGGCAAAATATTCATAAAAAACAAAAATTGTTGATCCAAATGCATCATATGCATCGTTGACGCACATACTAGTATCTAGAGTTCACTATGCTAAAACCTCCATTTATCAACCAAAAATAATAAAAGAAAAAGGACAAACAAATAGATTAACATGTAAAAGTAATTAACATTGATAAGCAAGTTTATGATAAAATTAGAGAAATTAATATATAACTGAATTTAGATGTATTTAGCCGACCGCTATATCTTTTTGACCTAAAAGGCTAAAACTTGCAAAGAAGAAGCTAAAGGGATGAGAAGTTGGGGTTTATTTGTAACGTCCTTTTATAAGTACCGGGTATATGTTAGCTCCGGTTCAATAACCCGGTTTTTTCTTAACTCTTGAAATTAGAATTCACACACAAAAATAAGATTAATCTTGAGACTCAAACTTGTGTCAGTCTAATGCTTTTCTATGTTGGAAAGAACCAAATTATTATATATACTAATTTTATCTTGCTTTCCAAGATGAATTAGGTTAACTTATATTTGTTTTCAATAAGTAACAATTTCTTTAAAATCCTAATTTAACTCAAGCACAACAAAACACAAAATTAATGTATAAGGCTTTCTTTATGATAATAATTTCTATAATCCTAAATTATTCTTACTAGAATAAATAATTCCTATAATCCTAAATTCTTCTTAACATAATAAATTAGTTCTAATTATTTACTAAGAAAATTAGTTGCACTCCTTAGTAAAAATGGAGTATAGTATTAACTATTAAACATTTATTTAACTCTTTGTTCCATAATAAGTGGTGTTTTAGATTTTTTATTTTATTTTAAAATAAGTGGTACTTTAGGATTTCAAAAATAAATTAACCTTATTCTTCCAAAATTATCCTTATTTACATAACGAAGAATAGTAACTTGTTTGATGTGTTGGATACAAAATTCAACCTGTAGAGTTTATATTGTGAAAACTTATAAACTTTTTAAATGAGTGTTATCAATAGCTAAATGGTGACGTGAATTCTATTAAGAAGTTAATGTTCACACATTATATGTTCATCATCAAATTTATTTGGTTTGCAAGAAGAAGAAGAAAAAGAAATCTCTTATGTTTAGTTTAAGAGTATTTTTGTCCACTTTATTACTAAGTGTCTAAATTTGATTGCTTTTATAATAGTGTGGCTATATCTAGTGAAAAGCGCTATTAGGTCTTACACCGAGTGAATTTGAATTACTCGACATACCAAAGCGAATATCGAACACCCAACGAAATATTAGAAAATAAATTTCTTGTTCTATTGATTGTCCTAAATGTTTTTATCGAATACCCGATGAAATATTAGAAAAGAAATTTATTGTTCTATTGACTATCCTAAATGTTTTTTTTATAATTGTAATCCAAGCTAGCTTGCTCGCATATTAACTAATTTCACGGGCTAGTCACTATCTCCAACTAGCACAGGTATCGAGTAACTTGGTCCACCAAACCTTAGACAAATGAAACTAAATCACTTAATATTTGCCTCCGATGAAATTTAAACTTAAACTAAAACTTCATGGTTCTCAATCCACTTCATTCGCCACTAAGCCATTCCCCCTCGAATGCTTGTCTTTGCCTCTGCTAGAATTTAAACATGAGATTTCATGTTTTCAATCCACTTTCATTTGGCACTTAGGCCACACCCGAGAGTGTTTGTCCTGAATGTTTGTTAAGAGACCAAACGGTTCAAAGGTTAAGGTTTTCGTTTGCAAGGTGAAGTGATTTCTGTCCTCCAATACTTTGGACAAAAAGAAGGCAATGATTTTGCATCTCTCCTTAGTCTCTTCTCCAATTATACCAGAACCAGAACATGATAGTTAAATAAATCCCACATTAATAAGAAAAATCAGTCTCTTAGTTTCCTTGTCCCCCTCTCTTGCCCTCCCTTTAACCAAGTACGAAATAAGCTGCTAGTTGCATTCCTATCCCTCACGACAGATACGCATTAGCTTTGCAGAATCAAGCTACAAATGAAACACTCAGATGAATGAATTCTAAGAAAATAGAACATATCTTATACTAGACCACCATAAAGCTCGTTCAGAATCAAATAGAACATAAACTACAACACTTGAAACCGTATCATATCTAGCCAAGTTTTTATCCCAGAAGCTATAAACATTTCCTTAAGATGATTGCATTGGAATTCTTCCGTACAGGTCTATCCGATGCCTAACCATCCATACCTAGTTCACCCGGCTTTTAATTACATCAAGTCCCATTTCAGTTGGATCCATAGCCTGCAACTCAACCTGAATTCCATCGAGCTCTCTCTTGAATCTGTCCTTTGAACTTGCATAAATCATCTTGCTTCTCACTCTTGCTGTGTCAGGGGACCTTACAACGAAAAACCACAAATGAGACCAAAGTGCCCCTATATACTTATGTACTAGTATTCATTAAAATGCATAGGAACATTTAGAAAAATACCATGCAATAAAAAAGATCCTGCTTTTTTGGCAATTCTCCTCAGTCATGAAGTCGAAATCGTAGACAGCGTATCTGCATTCATCAGTAGGAAGACTTTCAGCAAAGTCCTCGTAGCTTTGAATTGGCTCACCAACTTTTTCAACCGCAACCTGTTTTTGCTTCTCTTCTATCTTGAAAATGATAAATCGGTGAGTTCTTTTTGCTTTCAGTCCAAGAACCTTAATTTGCAGTCATCATGCACCACCATCCCAGATGCTGCATTAGCCTATAGCATGAACAATATCACATCCCCCAATCATGTTAGAACTTTACCGCAGTTAATTGATCACAAGCAAATCCAATTAAAAAAAGGTGAAGAATCTTGTAGGTAAACTAATAAATTTCAGTTGCGTCCAATCTCATGGTTGGTGGTGGAGAGTCATTTTCATTAGGTTATTCCTAACTTATCATGTCATTGCATTACTATGCAACAGTAATTTTGTCTGTCCAAAAGCCATACAGAATACATATTAACACTTATCTTTAGGGATGTCAGTGGTGCGGGTAAATGCGGGTGTCTCCCTGCATCCGCTCTAGTTGGGTCGGATATGGGGATGGTTCGGTGGGTGGTGGGGCGGGTATGGGTATCAAAAATGATACCCGCCATGGATAATGGGCGGGGGTGGATTTAATATAAGACCCGCACCATACCCGCTACCCGCATCGCCCGTACACGCACCGCCCATACCCGCATCGCCTAAATAGTGGGGCGGGTACCTGCATTTACCCGCCCCACTGACATCTAAATTAGCCACCAAATCTATTACATCACTGAAATGCCTGAGTGCCTTCATAACTCTAGAGATGGTATTCATATTTCATTTGCAGAAAATCATCAAAGATAAGGTGAGTCAATTTTGAGTTTACACATAGGATGAAACTGAAAATCAGATAGTTCACTCATTTCTTGTAGAGTTCTAGAAAGATATTTCATCACCAATACAAACAATATTAGTGACATGGGATCTCCCTGCCTAAACAAATCATGACATATCAAGATATTATGAACCAATGATCTTCCAGCTACAAAAATTGCTTGATTCTCAGCCACAATAGTAAGAATGATATTCTTTAATTTCATGCAAATTAATTTAGAAATGCATTTATATAGGACATTGCAGCAAGATATGAGCCTATATTAACTAACATATTGGGGGGCTGCCACTTTGGGGATCAGAGATATAATGGTAGAATTTACTTATCTTAGTAATTTACCATTCTCAAAGAACTCCGGCACAACACTTGTTACCTCTTGCCCAATAATACTCCAAGCATCTCCAGTGGGGCGGGTGAATGCGGGTACTTCCCCACACGCGCTCCAGTTGGGTCGGGTATGTGGGATGATTTGGTGGGTGGTGGGGCGGCTATGGGTATCAAAAGTGCTACCCGCCCATGAATGGTGGGGCGGGTGTGGGGGTGGGTTTTAAGTGGCGGGTACGGGTATGGGGCACCCTTCCCCCGCCCCGTTGACATCCCTACCTATCTTACACAATTCTTTCATTTCAATATAAACTTCTTTTAATGGATAATGGGGAGAGCGGATGGGTAAAGGTTTAACCAGAGTTTGGCAACAAATGCAAGCGAAGACATCATAAAAATCCAGTGTTCTTCCCAAATACTATAACGGGCAGTTCGGTTATAGGGACTAGGGGATTATCCCCTTATCAAATTTGGGATTAAATTCGTTGAGTGTTTGGTTGCGGGATTAGCTAAACATGGGATAAAATTTATACCAAAATCATGAAATTATTTATTTCTATAGGTCTATCGTGGTTATAATTGTTGTATTATAATCCCGAGATAACCTTGTATAGAACCAAACAACCCCTTAGTACATTACATTGCTATTTCAGCCTAATAATAGCTTGGATTATCCTACAGGTAGGGGTGGGGAGCATTATCATTAAGAAGGAATAGGAAGAGAGCAATCATCATATTCATTATAGAGTTAACTAGGGTCCATTCTAGTTAGTACATCTCGTCATAAGGCCCATCACATCTTTAACTTTAACCAGCAGCATTCAAGTTATACATGAACAACATTTCAAAAGACAAGAATCCTATATTTAGACTTACTAAAAATCCTAAAAAATACATCAGAGTACAATTCCATGTCCCATCTAGAACGAAGTCAGTTGATCAGGCAAATTATCACCAGTATAATATAACTTCCCAAAGTAATCAAATACTCGGATCAATATTCTTGAAATTCAAAAGTTGTCCGGCACAGCTGATTACAAAAATCACACTTAAATCTAAATAGCTCCTCTTATCAGATACATCACATATCAAAACCCCAAAAAAATGCGAGAAAATGAAAGACTCACCATACTGACTGAGAGAGTGTTGATTATGAAGGAGAAGGAAAATTCAGAGAGAGTACGAAGAAATTAATGAAGGCTTATGAGGTGAATTTAGAACGGAGGAAGGAGCCCTTCTTATTAAGGACAAAGTCCGCATTACAATTGAAGCTAGAAGCCATCAGCTTAGCTTAGCTTAGCTGTTGATGCACACCATATCCTTCTAAAATTTTATTTTTCACCAGATATTCGATATTTATATTCAAATACTAGTATCAATTTTGTACAACACATTCCTCTATTTCTTCTATTCTATGTAGTATTGGATATATAAAGCAGTACGGAAAGTAAATAAATACAAGTGCTTCGAAAGGATAAACAACAAAGATTACAACAAGAAGTTGTCAATCTTTTAATCTTGTACTAGAACTTCAAATCTGGATCTTGTATTCAGAAATACAAGAACATGAACTGCTACACTTATGGCTTGTAGAACCGTTGAGAATCCGAACGGTTAGAGTCCTTAGAGTTTCAAGTTCACACATGAAACACTTAGCAACCAATTAGATAATCACAACACCACCGGCTGAGTCGAGAGATGACTCTCTGTCTTTAAGACAAGATTTCCCCGTATATATGCTTTTACGTTAGCAGGCAATAGTCTCCCAAGATAAAACAACAACTAATCAACACTACAAAGCAAATAGATTGATTCTGACGAAGAAAACAAACATGAAACGACTTGCTGAAGAATGAAAATTTTAGAGGAAAAGGAAGATTTTCTGCTCTTGTTCAAGACTTGTGTTATCTCTTTTTTTCTCTCTACTGTCTACTCAAAATTAGAGTAAGGTTTTCTCTTTATAGTGTTTAGGAGGAGGAGAGGTGTTAAGAGGTTGTTTAAGAGGTATAGTCATGGCCAAATTGTACATTTTGTAATAAGTGCAAAACGTTTCAGATGGTTAAAACTGTTGACTTTCCGGTTGCTGGCAGTATTTCGAAACTCCAGGGGCCAAACTGTATATAATCAAAAATAGCCCAGCAGCCCGCGACCCGAGACCTAAGACCCGAGCCCAGACCGGACGGGCGGGCGGCGGCGCTCGTGTGGGGCTAGCCTTGAACCCAAGCACACCTAGGTCCTCACTCCTTCAAACACATGAGTTACTCCTTGGGGTCCCAAACCCTTATCCATTTTTAGGCTTATAAAAAGAACAATTCTTCCTTTTCCCACCAATGTGGGAGATTTGTCCCACACCATATTTTCATGCCTCAAACACCTTACTTAGTGGACCAATATCTCTTTCATTTCTTAACAAAATTTGACGATCTTAGGCCATACAGTCATCTACTCACTTAGTAGATTATGCACGTGTGAAGAACTAAAGACTCCAACATGCGGAACCCGAGTGTTTAAGTCATTAAAGATGGGTGGACGCAACCCCCATCAAAGGCAAATTTCCAATAATCCCCTCTTGAAAGAGAATTGGTGCACACAGGGTGCCAAACTTCAGCAATCTTTCAGCGGAAAGATATTGAATCAGGAGAGGTAGCTTCCGCTTTGAACCTTCCCTAGTTGAATATCACCATACTTACTTACTGCGCGGTGAACGTTATGTCTTAAACTGTCAGTGTTTAGTGTAAGCCAAGACAATGATACCAACACAATAACTCTCTTTATTCATTTTCATTCTTATTGTTCTGTCCGTTGTGGCCGTGGACACACTTGGATTCTTAAGTGCGTTCATTTGAGGCGGCATGTCCTCACACTTAAATAGGTGATCTCCCACAAGTTATCCTGCTATACCCCACTTCACAAGTGTTAGGATTCATTAAAAGTTTCCCTAACCTTAACCTCAACCGTTTGAGGATCGTTAAAGGTTTGAAAGCTTAACCTTTATCCACTATGCAGGCAACACCTTAATGTCTTTCATGGGAATGACTTTGGATTCATGTTTCCTTACAGAAATCATCATCTGAAGTGCTCTTGCTTCCACCGAAGCGCTCAACTGAACATTTTGCAGCTTAGTTTTCCCATTGAACCAAATTCTTGGGTTTTCTAACTGAATCTTTCATATCGAGACTTTTGTTTCAATATGACTACCACTTTTAGATTGTTGGTTTTCTAACTTTAGAGTCAATGTTTTTGTTGTCAGATTCATTGTTTCTGTTTCACCTGAAACTTCCAGGACCAAAATATAAACATTTCAGGGACCAAAAAAAAGTTCAGGAAGAAGCCTAACAGTCCAATCAAACCAACTCTGATCCTCCCCTTCCAACTCTCCGGTTAGAAAGGCTGTCTCAATATCCATGTCACGCAAGACTGCAATGGCCCTGGATGTTAAACTATTCACAGGGGAGCACATGTCTAAGTAGCCGAGGCCTTATACTCGTCAGTAGATCCATCTACTTTGTACTCAATTTGAGTATCCACTTTTACAACCTAAAGGTTCTTTTCCCGAAGGAAGGTCAACCATTACACAAGTATGGTTCTATTCAATAGAATTTGTAGCTTCTTTCCAAAGTAGTGCTTCTGGAGATGACAATTCTTTGTTAATTGTCCATGGTTCATTTCCAACCATACAAGCTAGAAGGCCTGGAACAAGTCTTTGTCCCCTCTTTGCTCCGTCTCGATTCAACATCTAGAATCCCTGAGTTCTTTAGATCTGAAATATTAAGTTCCGGATAGTCAGCAACTTCCGAGTCCTGTAGATCTGGAATGTCTGGTTCCGAATAATCAGGCACTCGTGGGTTCTTGTTAACCTCGAGCAATTACTTCTTTTTCATTCTCAAGGAAAATTATCTTCAAAGAATTCAGCATTCTTTGCTCCAAGAGGCGATAAGCACTACTGTTATTTTAAAATCCAGTGGATATGCAATCTACAGTCTTAGGTCCAACTTAACCTGTTTCGATATTCCAACCTCTACCAAGCCACCCACATTATAATATTTGTAGGTGTGATCATTTCCAGGTTTCATATGGAGGGTTATCCTTATCCTTATGTGGAGTTCTTCTGAGAATCGTATTAGCGGTAATGATTGCCTTGCCCCACATATTTTGGGCATACGACTTTGCGCTTGGCTAACACCATTAGACTGAGGTGAGTAATGAGCAGTCGTTGATGAATGATGTTTCACATTCTCCCCCTCTATCACTATGAATTCCTCAATCTGTAGGCTTAGTTGATTTTCAACTTCTGCTTTGTAGTGCTTATCCGCTTCTACAACTTCATCTTTGCATTTCAACAAACAAATGATGCAATACGTTGTACCATCATCAATGAAGGTCATAAAGTACTTGTCTCCTCCCTCTATTTTGTACAAACTTAAAATCACCTATGTAGGTGTGACTAAGTTCTAGAGGAGCGGTCCTTCTTTCGCTATTTATTTGATGGAATGGAAATGGGATTTTGCCTCTTCGCCCACCTCACTTCATTTTGAGAGTTTATGTCGACAGAAGGCAACAATCTCAACTTCGTTAGCTTTTGAATGACTTTCTATTTAACGTGTCTTAATATATGATGGCATAGATGCATGTATTACAATTATATCATTCATTTGGCTACAGACATACTGTACCATTCTTAGTTATTACAGACCTGTTGGACTAGTCTCAAACCAGCTTGACAAACAACGTCCCTGAAACCAAGTTTGGGACATGTATCACCTCATTTTAGAGTGATCTCATTCCCTGAAGTCCTTTTTAAGGACAACCTCTCCAACCCCTTCTAGTTCAGAGGTGACGTTGCTTCACATGAACAACCTCTTGCCCGTGGTTAGGGCATAATCGAATTATATGTGATCTGGATACTATGGCCCACTCCAGTTGCTTTTGTAGACTGAGTGTCCAATTTCTCTTCGGCCTTTCTTTTGGCTTTCATATCATTTAAGACCTGAAAACTCTGGCCCACTCCAGTCACCCGTAGGCTTTGTACGACTGAGTGTCCAATATCATCCTATCAAATAAAGGATCTTCTGTCAGATAGTGTGACAGGTTCAACGTCTTAAGACACGCCATTATCTTTTAGTCTTCTTCCTTTGAGATTGGTGCCCAGACATTTCCTATCGCTTGCTTAAGAGTGGTAACAGTTTTCGCACAGTCAGTAGATCTCTCTCCTTCGTATGTGCGAACATATTTTACACACTTTTAATAATTACACCTAAAAGAATGGATCTTTTAAGTTTTGTTTCCCAATATCCAATCTTTAACCGGGAAGAAAGGTGAGATAAAACTTCTGATTTTAAAGCGTAAGGAATATAATTTTTTTCTGGATAACATTTTCATATTCCTAGTCTTACTTTAAGTCCTTTTAATCAGACACCATTAAATCTCATTTTTGACAAGAAAGAAAAATAACTTATCCCAATTTTGAATTCTGGCCCACTTCAGTCACTTCGTCGGACTGAGTGTCCATTTCCTCCTTACCATAATTCGGATCCTTTGTCTGGGACATATATAGGCCCTCTGTTACATGATAGAACAACATCTTCAGCCTTTTCCTATTTTCCTAGTTGACATCTTCAACCTCTCGTGGGCGCTTGTTCCCACCACTCTCGGGAGCGGTGATACCATCAACACCTTGATCGTCAACAACATAATCAAAACTGTCTTCTATCAGAAAACCACAACCATAACCAGATTTGGTCACACAACTGTTGACCGACATCTTTCGAATACTAATACAATCTTGTCTTAAAATTGTTGGATATATAAAGCAGTACGAGAAATAAATAAATATTACAAGTGCTTCTAAAGGATAAACAACAAAGATTACAACAAGAAGTTGTCAATCTTTTAATCTTGTACTAGAACTTCAAATCTGGATCTTGTATTCAGAAATACAAGAACATGAACTGCTACACTTGTGGCTTGTAGAACCGCTGAGAATCCGAACGGTTAGAGTCCTTTGAGTTTCAAGTTCACACCTGAAACACTTAGCAACCAATTAGATAATCACAACACCACCGGCTGAGTCGAGAGATGTCTCTCTGTCTTTAAGATAAGATTTCCCCATTTATATGTTTTACGTTAGCGGGCAATAGTCTCCCAAGATAAAACAACAGCTAATCAACACTACAAAACTAATAGTGTTTAGGATGAAGAGAGGTGTTAATCATAAGCAGCCTAGTAGTCCGCGATCCGCGACCCGAGCTCGGACCGGACGGGTGGGCGGCGGTGGCGCGCGTGTGGGGCTATCCTTGAACCCAAGCACACCTAGGTCCTCCCTCCTTCAAACACATGAGTTACCCCTTGGGGTCCCAAACCCTTATCCATTTTTTAGGCTTATAAAAAGAATAATTCTTCCTTTTTCCACCGATGTGGGAGATTTATCCCATACCATATTTTCATGCCTCAAACACCTTATTTAGTGGACCAATATCTCTTTCATTTCTTAACGAAATTTGACGATCCTTGGCCCTACGCTAATCTACTCACTTAGTAGATTATGCACGTGTGAAGAACTAAAGACTCCAACATGCGAAACCCGAGTGTTTAAGTCATTAAAGATGGGTGGATGCAACTCCCATCATAGACAAATTTCCAACATGTAGAACTTCATAGGATTAGTATATGTTTACCCGTAAAATGATACAATGGAATTTGTACACGTTGTCAAGGATACATGGATTGATAAGTTAGACAAGAATTACATTTATGATAAATAATATTAAGATAAAGTAAACAACAATTAGTCTGAGCCTTGAGATAGCTTCTGAGCAAAAGTGCCGATAACTCGTATGAAAGCACCGAAATTAAGAGAATATCAGTAAGTATTTTGTAATAGTAAGAATCTGATGGGTTACAATAGAATAATATGCCCTATTTATACATTAGCTATCGGGTACACAGCCCATGAAATATACCCTAATAAATGAAGGAGAATGAATGTTGTAATAATTGGACAATCAATCTCTTAATAAATATCATTAAAAGGTTGTTGAAAGTCGTGTGACCGGATTTAGTAACGGAGTCCGTTATGATGCAAACGACTCTTAGCCTTCTTTATTACCGGTACCGACTTTTCTCATGTCGCTCCTGGTACCATGCATATCAAACCGGGAGTGCTGTAAACTGACATGGGTCTGACTCAGCATTATACTCTAAGTGTCTCACCATAATTCGTACAACTGTCTTATATGAATTTTGCTCTATACAAATAGTCCCCGCACTTCCCGGTAGCATCCTTCATGCAATCAAGAATTGGATTTGAATTACAAACCAATCGATACATCGTGTTCTAGTGGGAAACTTCGAAGTATGTTGTCCATATATTATGTTGATCCAATCGTCGCCATAATTAAACGACGACATCCTTCCATCTTCCTCGATTTATGGAATACCTGCAGAGTAATGATGAGGCATGTCATCTAATCATCTCTGACACCCACGTGTTGCCGCTGATTGGCATTCGATACCTCATTTTTTTCAAACGATGCCACCACTTTTTTACTTATAGATACTCTATCTATTTAGAGGTTCAATTATTTATCTCTTTATTTTTACAAAAAATCATTTTCAACTTTCTAATTAACATCACCCTCTTCATCAACCCTTCCAAGTGCAGTAACACTTTTTCACCCAGTAGAAACCCTAGCTCTCAAACAGGGACCCCTTCACATCAAAATCCTTTGGTTTATTCTATTATACTGAGGACATGGTGTTTTACCCATGATTTTCAAAAGACAACCTCCAAGGTCCTAACTGGCGGTAGGGATACCCCCACCGGTGATTTCAAAACCCGGATCACCGCCGATATATTGCCAAAGGTGAAAATCGATTGCAACTGGGAAATAATTGAAGTTTTAATCCCTACTAGTAAAGAAAAGGTCACTTCTTATAGAGTGGTGTATTCTTATGTTTATACTTACCCATTTTCTATAAAACTCTGGAAGGAAATCAATGGCGTCATTCTAATATTTTACTATTTTACCGTCGATACAAAGTTCGCATAACTCAGGTGGGTCCTCAGATCTGGAGAGCAGTTGCGTGCCTTCGACACTTCGCTCAGGAGGCCAAAGTTGACTTTACTTTGGACCACCTGATTTATCTTTACTCTCTATAGAGTTTTCGTGACGGAGTTATCAACTTGCACCACCGAGAAAGCAAGGCCATTCTTGCCAGTCTTGATGACGACCATGATCGAGGTTAGACGGAAAGATTCGTCATTGTTTAGACTAGCGATCTTCTTCCTCCTACTAACAACCACTCAATCCGGAGTGATGGAACCGCCATCGTAAGTTTGTTTCTTTGACATTTTTTTTAACTAAGCAGTCCATTTTTCCTTTTGACCGGATTGAATTTCTTCCTTCAACCATTGTATGTGAGCATGCAAACATAGACGACCTTGGGACCTGGGTTTAAAAGATTCTTAATGTTTTCACCCCGGAACTCCGTACGTGAAAAAAAACTTATTTTAAAGAAGAAATAGACACCTCGCAACCACGATACACACCGTGAGAAAAATTGGTTTGACGGTTGGTTCTCTCCCCGTAGTGGACATGGATGATGAAGGTCCATGGGAAGAACGATCTCTAGAAAAAAAGAGGAATGAAGCCCCCATACTTTTCGCTGAAATAGAAATCACCAGTCATGACACCGACTACACCAATGCCTCATTTTCCCCGATAAGTTTCGGTGCTCGTCAACACTAACATGCACCATCCAACATCTCTCTCCCTCTAATTGCTGAAGACCATGGGTCCCCATTCATGCCAATTATGGTCCAAGATGAAAAAAATGATATTTCCTCATCCTCAGACCGGGTTTCTTCTTCAATTAGGGATGAGTTAGTAGATGAATACTCAGCCCCGATAGCTCAGCCTATAGAATTCCAGACTGTAACCTTCCAACTTTCTACCGACTGCCATATTTGTCTAAGCCTGTCGGAATAACTAACTATATGAAGCACATGACGTTGGAAAAAGACAAGCAGAATGATCACTAGGTGTCCTCTGAGTGCGTTGTTGACACCCAATTTTGTCCCATCTTTTATGATTTTATTCGTAATTTTTAATATTTTTGACACTTTTAAAAACAATTTTAAAATATAGGCATATATGTGTATATATCTTATTATTATTATTATTCGCATTTTTTACTATCATTTGCATTTTTATCATAATCATAAGTTTTATCCGAAAATTCTATGTTATTTTATTTTCGCAAAATTGCATCGCATTTCCATTTTTTTTATCAAGCATTAAACATCTCGCAAATATTATATTTTATTTTATTATTATCACATCGTTATGTTATTTTAAATAATTCACATCTTTTACAAAATAAAAATAATATTTTTATTAAACCCTTTTTATATATTTTTTTTTTAACCCAAAACAATTTCCAACCCATTTCATTTTCCAACCCAATACAAATTCTACCCAAACAAAATTCACAAGCCCAAACTCATTCCCCTTATTCCCTTCCCATTTATTTCCCCCCAATTCCCATAGCCCACATCCGAGGCCCAATCGGCCATCCCCTAACAACACCCCAAACCCATTCCTTTTTATTTCCCTTACAACCATTCCCAAAAACCCAAAACCCAACACCCCTTTTACCAGGCCCAACCGGCCACTCCTTTAAGCCCAAACCCAAACAGCCCAACCGGCCACCCCATCGCCCCAGCCCCGTCGCCCCAGCCCAACTCCCGTCGGCCCAGCCAGACCGGCCCAACCCCATTTCCCCTTACCCCTTTAAACCAAAAACAAAACCAAAAAAAAAATCAAAAAAAGAAAAACCTAAACCCTAACTCTCCAAATCAGCCGCCACCCTACCCCCCTGCCGCACCTACGCCGCACCCTACCCCCCTGCCACACTAACACCGCACCCTACCCTTCTGCCACACCTACGCCGCCACCCTACACCCCTACGCCTGACACCACCAGTCCCCACACCGCCGCCTGACACCACCAATCTACCCCATCACCTTTCTGCAACACATGCCCCAAGAACACGCCCCAAAATTTAGATTTTTTTTTTGCCTTTAATTCAAATTTCAAACTCGTTCTTGGGGGGAAATCCACCTATAAATATCCTCCTTGTTCTTCATTTTTTGAAAAAGAAAAGAAAATCTGGATTTGGAGAAGAAAATCTGGATTTGGAGGAAAAAATCTGAATTTTGGAGGTCCGAAAATCGAATTCAAGTGTTGAAATCCGAAATTTAAAATCTAAGATTCTCCTAAGGTTGGTATTGTTTCTTTTTTGTGTTTGTTCATCATCTTAAAGAGTCCAAAAATATAAGTTAAAATTATTGGGATTTTGGTAGTTAATAATCTGAAATTTTGCTATTTTTTCACAGTTTTCGGATTCCGGGTCGGGTCGGTCACTGTTCCGGGTCGGGTCGACCCGGTTCGGATAAATTTCCAGATTTTTGTGTTTTTCATATCTGTTGCTGGTTATCAAAAAATCTGAATTTCTGATTTCATTCGGGTCACCGTTCATAATTCGGGTCTGTTTTCAGAATTAACGCGCTATTTCATCTACCTTTATTTATCTCTTTCGTTTCTCTGTTTTTCTGTTCACTGGGTTAAACATCCGGGCAACAGATATTTACTGTTTTACTGTTTTTTTTTTTACTAAACATCCCGTCTTCTCGGGAATTGCCTTCTTGTTTCTTGTTCATTCATTTCTTCGCTCACCGTTCACTTTGTTCACTTCGTTCATTCGCTTTAATTTAATTTTACTGGATTTGAACACGATACTACATTGGCCGATGAAAAATATCCGTCGATTTTGAGGCCTCCACAGTTGCAAAGACGGAAATATAATTTCTGGGCAATGATGAGACTTAAACCTTTTATTTCATCCGAGATCAACATGTTTAGTAGGCGAGGTGACTAAAATAACGAACAAGTTATATATTCGCAGCCACGACGTGATTATAGTGATCTTTTCTATTTCACCCGAGAGACCAACACGTTTAGTAGGCGAGGCAATCAAAATAAACTACATTAGTCATATGTTTGCGGCCACAACGTGATTGGAATGTTCTTTTCAAAATTTAAGTCTGAGCCCTTCGTGATCAAAACATTCACTGTTTTGAATACGGATATGAAGTTATTTGTATTTAACTGTTTCTAACCGTTTGTTCTTGACAGCTTGCAGGGATTAAAGTAAATAAAGACAAATATTCCTCGGAGTTTATTTATTTTATTTCTTTCTTTAATTCAGCTTTTATCCCGCTTTGTATTGTAATATTATTTATCGCATTTATGTAATTATTGAAATGCTTAGAATAGGCAAACTTAGAATTATTTCATAGGGTAGTTTAAGATTTGAAACCCGTCGCTAGCCTTTTTTTTTTTTACTTGTAGGCTCGGTTAATTCAAACTTAGAATTTTCTGCTAGTTTATTTATTTTAGGCTCGTAATGCATATTTAAAATTTTCAAAACAAACTTTGATCATTTTCTATTCATTTTATTAATTGAACAACTAAAAATGATTTTCAAAAATTACTCCTTTGGCATTACAAATGAATTGCTTTTCTCCTTATTATTGTCATAAATGCATACATGTCCAAAAATGCATCTCTTTCATTAATTATTTGCAAACATCTTTTAACTTCATGCTTCAAACATGCATTTTTTCTAGCAATAATTAACCTGAGTTTGACCGGATAACCGTAAGTTAGCGGATCTTAAAGGATGCCTAATCCCTTCCCTTTAGGATAATAAAGAACCCTTACCTAGAATTTCACTAGTTTCGCAGACCTTAAAATTGGAGTTTACATTGCAGCATTTAGTCTAAATATTTAGGTGTCCTAATTCACCGTAAAAATAATTAGGTGGCGACTCCTCAATTCCGATACCCAGGAATCACCGAACACGTCTGTGCTCCGCTTTGACCCGAGCGGGTCAAAAACAGGGCGCGACAGCATGGCGACTCCGCTGGGGACTTCAGGTTCTTAACCATAACAAGTTCAGATTAATTATTACTTTACTTTTGTTCCTTATTTGATTTAATGCTTTGATATGTTTCATTTATGAGATTTTGCATAAACTGCTTTAAATTATTATATTCTCTTACTGCTTTCCTTAAATTGGCATTTCGCTCATATTTCTTCCACTCTGGAAAATTGACACTATCACACACTACACGCGAGGTGTGTTTTGCGCACCCGCAAATTTCTTTCAATCTACCAAATTTTAGGAGAGTTGGCGTATGCGCGGAGTGACCGGACCATCCGGTGGCCGCGTAGCCTTCTCACTCGAGTAGACCGCTCGGGAACGTTGTGTCTAGTCAGCCAAATCTTAAAAAATTTAGGATAGAGCTATACCACCATTTATTTTAAGTCATGCATACATACACCTTAGGTGGGTCGATCCTTGGTATCGACTCCACAATTAAGAAATCCGCCAAAGATGTCTACGGGTCTCACAACCCAACGACCAATCATCATATTATGTGTAGCGTGATAAGGATAGACTAATCCAAGCCTAATCATGATATGCTGAAATTGGAAAATGTACATTCATTTTGTCTCATTTCCGACAAAGCATTGCAGTTTAGCAGCTTGGATCAAACTTGTCGTAATCCCGCATAGCTGGCGTTTAGGCCTACCTCTGGCATAAGAGAGGCCCCATGTATATTAGGACGCGCATATACAATTTGCTTGCTATTTTCTACTGCTTTCCACTCTGTGTAATTATTTAAATCAATAATTACTCACAGTATACTAATTTGGTTTTCTTCATTTTTCAGGAGTTTTATTTTGCCTTATTTATTTTCCCAAAGGTTGATTCGTGTTGACTAAAACTGGCGGAGCACCCCATCTTTTATTTCCCAATCATGCCTATCCAAATTGTATTAGTGTTAACTTAATGAAACAATGCGATTCTAATTGAGGCTGGAATCGCATCTATGCATTTTAATATGTTTTGCCTCCATCTTTTGAAAGCTTAAATGACAAATCCACATTGCTTTTGCTATTTTAAAATTTATTTTGTTTACTAATTTTCTTTTCTCTTTCAGCATGCAAACTAATAAATCTGTCGATAATGTGAATGTGACATGTAATGAAACAAACAAATAGAATCCAAACAATGAACAGGACTTCGAAGAGTATGAGGAAGACTCGCAGCCAGAAGAATTGACAGAGGAATTGGAAAATTTTGAAAATAAACCAAAGCCAAATTTAGATGAAACTGAGGCAGTAAATTTGGGGGATGCAAAAAATGTGAAAGAAACAGGAATTAGCGTCCATCTGAACGCCCCACAAAGGAAAGAACTAACGGATCTTTTGAGGCAATATATCGACGTATTTGCTTGGTCTTATGACGAGATGCCAGGGTTGAGCACGGATATTGTTTCGCATAGATTGCCTATCGATCCATCCTACCCTCCGGTGAAGCAAAAACCAAGGAAAATCAAGCCTGATTTGAGTTTAAGGGTCAAGGAAGAGGTGTCCAAGCAATTCGACGCAAAGGTCATTCGAGTCACAAGATACCCCACTTGGTTGGCCAACTTTGTACCTGTACCAAAGAAAGATGGAAAGATACGGGTGTGCGTGGATTATCGGGATCTCAACAAAGCCAGCCCGAAGGATGACTTCCCTCTTCCAAATATTCACATACTCATTGACAACTGTGCGAAGCATGAATTGCAATAATTTGTTGATTGCTTCGCTGGTTACCACCAAATCTTGATGGATGAAGAAGACGCAGAAAAGACAGCATTCACTACACCTTGGGGAGTATACTGTTATCGGGTAATGCCGTTCGGACTCAAGAATGCAGGTGCCACCTACATGAGGGCCATGACTACCATTTTCCATGATATGATCCACAAAGAAATTGAGGTCTACGTGGATGACGTTATTATCAAGTCGCGAAGGACTTCAGATCACTTGACAGATTTAGAGAAGTTTTTTGACCGACTGAGGCGGTATAACCTGAAATTAAATCCCGCTAAGTGCGCATTTGGTGTCCCTGCTGGGAAGCTGTTAGGTTTCATCGTAAGTAGAAGGGGTATTGAATTGGACCCCTCGAAGGTAAAAGCTATTCAAGACTTACCTCCTCCAAAGAGTCGAAAGGACGTAATGAGTTTCCTTGTTCGCCTCAACTACATCAGCAGGTTCATAGCACAATCAACAGTGATATGTGAGCCAATATTCAAGCTACTGAAGAAAGACGCTGCTACCAAGTGGACATCGGATTGCCGGCAAGCTTTTGATAGAACAAAAGAATACTTGTCTACCCCACTGTTTTGGTGCCTCCGAACCCGGAAGGCCGTTCTCTGTTATATCTGTCTGTGTTAGAAAATGCATTTGGATGCGTGCTGGGACAACATGACGAAACAGGAAAGAAGGAGCAAGCCATATACTACTTAAGCAAGAAGTTCACACCGTATGAAGCTCGGTATACTTTGCTGGAACGCACTTGTTGTGCCTTAACGTGGATTGCACAAAAGTTTAGACATTATCTGTCTGCATATACCACTTATCTCATCTCAAGGATGGACCCGCTCAAATACATCTTTCAGAATCCCATGCCCACTGGAAAGCTAGCAAAGTGGCAAATCTTGCTAAGTGAGTTCGATATCATATATGTCACCCAAAGGGCTATCAAAGGACAAGCACTAGCCGACCATCTTGCTGAAAACCTTGTGGATGAAGAATACATGCCTCTCCGGACTTATTTTCCGGATGAGGAGGTACTGTTTGTTGGAGAAGACATCTCAGAAGAGTACCCGGGTTGGAGAATGTTCTTCGACGGAGCTGCAAACTTCAAAGGGGTTGGTATTGGAGCAGTTTTGATTTCAGAATCAGGTCAACACTACCCAATTTCGGCAAAACTCCGATTTCCATGCACCAACAATATGGCGGAATATGAAGCTTGTATACTCGGACTTAGAATGGCCGTTGATATGAACATTCAAGAATTATTGGTTATAGGTGATTCGGACTTATTGATTCATCAGGTGCAAGGCGAATGGGCGACCAAGAACGGGAAGATACTTCCTTACCTGCATTGCGTGAAAGAATTATGCAAAAAATTCAGCAAGATAAAATTCAAGCATATCCCACGAACTCAAAACGAGTTCGCTGATGCTCTGGCAACACTGTCCTCCATGATTCAACATCCGGATAAGAACTATATTGATCCCATCAAGGTGAGCTTATCGGATCAGCCGGCCTATTGTTTCAATATAGATGGAGAGTTGGATGGAAAGCCTTGGTACCACGACATTAAGAGATATCTCAAGATAGGTGAATATCCAGAAGGCATAACCAGTATACAAAAGAGGACACTTAGGAGGTTAGCAAACCATTTCTTCCTAAACGGAGAAATCCTTTATCGGAGGACTCCATATCTCGGTTTGTTAAGATGTGTTGATGCTCGAGAGGCAAGCAGTTTAGTTGAAGAGATACACGGAGGCACGTGCGAGCCTCACATGAATGGCTTCACTTTGGCAAAGAAGATTCTAAGAGCAGGATACTTTTGGATGACCATGGAAACAGATTGCATCCACTTCGTGCAAAGATGCCATCGATGTCAGATTCATGGCGATCTAATCAAGGTGCCTCCTAACAAACTCAATGTGACGAGCTCTCCTTGGCCATTCGCAGCTTGGGGCATGGATGTCATTGGCCCTATTGAACCTGCCGCATCAAATGGACACAGATTTATTCTAGTAGCAATTGACTATTTCACAATGTGGGTAGAAGCATCGTCCCACAAGTCAGTAACAAAGAAAGTGGTAGTTGATTTTGTCCACAATAACATCATTTGTCGATTTGGAATCCCTGAGTCGATTATAACAGACAATGGGGCTAATCTCAACAGTAATCTGATGAATGAGATATGCGAAAAGTTTAAGACCACTCACCGCAATTCCACTCCATACCGACCTCAGATGAACGGAGCAGTCGAAGCAGCCAACAAAAACATCAAAAGAATACTACGAAAGATGATTGATAATTACAAGCACTGGCATGAGCATCTGCCTTTTGCACTTTTAGGCTATCGCACTACAATCAGGACTTCTACTGGGGCAACACCGTATCTATTGGTCTATGGAACAGAAGCTGTGTTACCAGCAGAAGTAGAAATACCATCCTTGAGAATTATCCAAGAAGCCGAGCTAAACGAAGCAAAATGGATACAGAATCGGTACGAACAATTGATGTTGATCGATGAAAAGCGATTGAACGCAGTATGCCATGGGCAACTTTATCAAAACAGAATGGCCAAAGCTTTCAACAGGAAAGTAAAACCGAGGACTTTCAAACCGGGGCAATTGGTGCTAAAACGCATATTCCCGCACCAAAATGAAGCTAAAGGAAAATTCGCACCTAACTGGCAAGGGCCTTATATGGTTCACCGGGTGTTGACTGGAGGAGCGTTAATCCTAGCTGAAATGGACGGTGAAGTATGGCCAAAAGCTATCAACGCGGATGCAGTGAAAAGATACTACATTTAGGATCTTTCTATGTAATGCATTTCTTATGTTGTAAAAATTGCGCTCCCAGGCGGGATACACAAAGGAACCCATGTCGGGTTCCGTTTCCTAGATTGCAAATTTCCCCAGAAACACATTTCTTTATAATATGAACTACGTTATGACCTGATTCCCTCGGCGGGATACGTAGGCGGCCACATCGGCTTCGGTCCCATTTTAGAAAATCCTTACAATCCTCTTTTGCTTGTAATGAACTACGTCACGACCTGATTCCCTCATGGGGATACGTAGGCGGCCTAAATCGGCTTCGGTCCCACCATTAGGAAATATTTTCTCCTTTATCTCACAAAAGACAAAATGCACCCATCTGATCACCCTGATAGGGCAGGCAAGCAATCTACACAAGACTCGGTTGTCCGTTCAAAAGATCGTCATTCTCACATATCAGACACTGGGGCATTTTTTAAGGGATCACTGCCAGAGGACGCCGATAAACATGGAAAAGCATCGGCAAACTAAGTCTTCAGCCAGAAGAATTTTGGATAAGACGTTTGCTTTGTTTCACCGCATGTCACTGCTCGACAGACATATATATATATATATGCAGTAATCCTTATAAGCAAATTATTTTCAACAAACATTTTCATCAAAATTCGATAGAATTTTTATGTTTCTATTTTTTAAGATGCATTTCTACTAATTGTTTTCGAATGTTTTCATTAACGGCTGGCCAAGACTAAGAAGCAGAGAGGGGCTACGGGTCCGAGTTAGCAGGACATGCAGATACCAAGGCCGAAGCTACAAAGTCAACACAAATCAACTCCCCCCTCCCAAAACTCATAAATTTATTTTAGTACAGGTTCTTCAGGTCGAAAACAGCAGGGAAGCTGCAACGTTTATGAGCAGATTCGCAAGGGCCTCCGCATCGCAACTCACTACAGGAATCACTTTCCTGTTTGGAGATTGTACAAAGACGTCATGCTAAACTACATGTTCCCAACCGTGTTGTGTCTACGGAAAGAACGGTATTTCGACTCACAGGGTCGCATTCTCATCTACTCAACTTTTGCATCGCTTATGTCCACACATTAACTATCATGGCATGGCAATAGGGCCACACTTTACATTATGTCAACACGACGACATAAATCAGGCGCCCACCTTCTAATGCGGGTATGTTTTAAATCAGGCGCCCACCTTCTAATGCGGGTATGTTTTAAATCAGGCGCCCACCTTCTAATGCGGGTATGTTTTAAATCAGGCGCCCACCTTCTAATGCGGGTATGTTTTAAATCAGGCGCCCACCTTCTAATGCGGGTATGTTTTAAAATCAGGCGCCAACCTTCTAATGCGGGTATGTTTTAAATCAGGCGCCCACCTTCTAATGCGGGTATGCTTTAAATCAGGCGCCCACCTTTTAATGCGGGTATGTTTTAAAATCAGGCACCCACCTTCTAATGCGGGTATGTTTTAAATCAGGCGCCCACCTTCTAATGCGGGTATGCTTTAAATCAGGCGCCCACCTTTTAATGCGGGTATGTTTTAAATCAGGCGCCCACCTTCTAATGCGGGTATGTTTTAAATCAGGCGCCCACCTTCTAATGCGGGTATGTTTTAATCAGGCGCCCACCTTCTAATGCGGGTATGTTTTAAATCAGGCGCCCACCTTCTAATACGGGTATGTTTTAAATCAGGCGCCCACCTTCTAATGCGGGTATATTTTAAATCAGGCGCCCACCTTCTAATGCGGGTATGTTTTAAATCAGGCGCCCACCTTCTAATGCGGGTATGTTTTAAATCAGGCGCCCACCTTCTAATGCGGGTATGTTTTAAATCAGGCGCCCACCTTCTAATGCGGGTACTTTATTTCAAAGTATAAACAGGCGCCCACCAACGACATCATCTGCACAACATTAAGCAACGACATCATTTCAACTTACAAAGTCATATTCTCACATACATATCTTATGCAACTGTTATACACTAACTTTTATCTTAGCTCTGGTCCACAGGAATTTGAATCGGCGGGAGCTTTCAGCACAACGTGGAACTATCTCTTACGGCAAACCGAGGCAAATTGGTCAACGACCTATTTCGAACTTCGATCCGCTCTTCCCCAACAATTCCTCGCACCATCAACCAGTGTCATCATAACCCGACACTGGGCATTATTTCCCGAATCTGCATTATGTTTTGCAACTTCTCTCCACCCTGGGATCCTATTTCTACCCATGCATACCTAATCTTCTTTGCAGTCCCGATGATCAGGACAAAATTGGCTACTCAGTCAACTTCTTTGGCCGAAAACTCTTTTATCGTCTCCGTCCAAAGAGGGGCATCTGTTGACACCCAATTTTGTCCCATCTTTTATGATTTTCTTCGTAATTTTTAATATTTTTGACACTTTTAAAAACAATTTTAAAATATAGGCATATATGTGTATATATCTTATTATTATTATTATTCGCATTTTTTACTATCATTTGCATCTTTATCATAATCATAAGTTTTATCCGAAAATTCTATGTTATTTTATTTTCGCAAAATTGCATCGCATTTCCATTTTTTTTATCAAGCATTAAACATCTCGCAAATATTATATTTTATTTTATTATTATCACATCGTTATGTTATTTTAAATAATTCACATCTTTTACAAATTAAAAATAATATTTTATTAAACCCTTTTTATATATTTTTTTTTTAACCCAAAACAATTTCCAACCCATTTCATTTTCCAACCCAATACAAATTCTACCCAAACAAAATTCACAAGCCCAAACCCATTCCCCTTATTCCCTTCCCATTTATTTCCCCCCAATTCCCATAGCCCACATCCGAGGCCCAATCGGCCATCCCCTAACAACACCCCAAACCCATTCCTTTTTATTTCCCTTACAACCATTCCCAAAAACCCAAAACCCAACACCCCTTTTACCAGGCCCAACCGGCCACTCCTTTAAGCCCAAACCCAAACAGCCCAACCGGCCACCCCATCGCCCCAGCCCCGTCGCCCCAGCCCAACTCCCGTCGGCCCAGCCAGACCGGCCCAACCCCATTTCCCCTTACCCCTTTAAACCAAAAACAAAACCAAAAAAAAAAAACAAAAAAAGAAAAACCTAAACCCTAACTCTCCAAATCAGCCGCCACCCTACCCCCCTGCCGCACCTACGCCGCACCCTACCCCCTGCCACACTAACACCGCACCCTACCCCCTGCCACACCTACGCCGCCACCCTACACCCCTACGCCTGACACCACCAGTCCCCACACCGCCGCCTGACACCACCAATCTACCCCATCACCTTTCTGCAACACATGCCCCAAGAACACGCCCCAAAATTTAGATTTTTTTTTTGCCTTTAATTCAAATTTCAAACTCGTTCTTGGGGGGGAAATCCACCTATAAATATCCCCCTTGTTCTTCATTTTTTGAAAAAGAAAAGAAAATCTGGATTTGGAGGAAAAAATCTGGATTTTGGAGGTCCGAAAATCGAATTCAAGTGTTGAAATCCGAAATTTAAAATCTAAGATTCTCCTAAGGTTGGTATTGTTTCTTTTTTGTGTTTGTTCATCATCTTAAAGAGTTCGAAAATATAAGTTAAAATTATTGGGATTTTGGTAGTTAATAATCTGAAATTTTGCTATTTTTTCACAGTTTTCGGATTCCGGGTCGTGTCGGTCACTGTTCCGGGTCGGGTCGACCCGGTTTCGGATAATTTCCAGTTTTTTTGCATTTTATATCTGGTTGTTGGTTATCTGAAATTTGGAAAGAAATCGATCTGGGTTGAAAATTCCGGGTCGGGTCCGGGAACTGTTCCGTGTCGGGTCGGTACTGTTCCGGGTCGGGTCGACCCGGTTCGGATAATTTCCAGGTTTTGTATTTTTATATCTTGTTGTTGGTTATCTGAAATTCGGAAAGAAATCGATCCGGTTTGAAAAATTCGGATTTCGAGTCGGGTCGACCCGGTTTCGGATAATTTTCAGATTTTGTATTTTTATATCTTGTTGTTGGTTATCTGAAATTCTGAAAGAAATCGATCAGGGTTGAAAAATCCGATTCGGGTCGGGTCACTTGTTCGGGTCGGGTCGACCCGGTTCGGATAAATTTCCAGATTTTTGTGTTTTTCATATCTGTTGCTGGTTATCAAAAAATCTGAATTTCTGATTTCATTCGGGTCACCGTTCATAATTCGGGTCTGTTTTCAGAATTAACTCGCTATTTCATCTGCCTTTATTTATCTCTTTCGTTTCTCTGTTTTTCTGTTCACTGGGTTAAACATCCGGGCAACGGATATTTACTGTTTTACTGTTTTTTTTTTTACTAAACATCCCGTCTTCTCGGGAATTGCCTTACTGTTTACTGTTCATTGTTTACTGCTCACTGTTCACTGCTTTAATTTAATTTTACTGATTTGAACACGATACTACATTGGCCGATGAAAAATATCCGTCGATTTTGAGGCCTCCACAGTTGCAAAGACGGAAATATAATTTCTGGGCAATGATGAGACTTAAACCTTTTATTTCATCCGAGATCAACATGTTTAGTAGGCGAGGTGACTAAAATAACGAACAAGTTATATATTCGCAGCCACGACGTGATTATAGTGATCTTTTCTATTTCACCCGAGAGACCAACACGTTTAGTAGGCGAGGCAATCAAAATAAACTACATTAGTCATATGTTTGCAGCCACGACGTGATTGGAATGTTCTTTTCAAAATTTAAGTCTGAGCCCTTCGTGATCAAAACATTCACTGTTTTGAATACGGATATGAAGTTATTTGTATTTAACTGTTTCTAACCGTTTGTTCTTGACAGCTTGCAGGGATTAAAGTAAATAAAGACAAATATTCCTCGGAGTTTATTTATTTTATTTCTTTCTTTAATTCACTTTTATCCCGCTTTGTATTGTAATATTATTTATCGCATTTATGTAATTATTGAAATGCTTAGAATAGGCAAACTTAGAATTATTTCATAGGGTAGTTTAAGATTTGAAACCCGTCGCTAGCCTTTTTTTTTTTACTTGTAGGCTCGGTTAATTCAAACTTAGAATTTTCTGCTAGTTTATTTATTTTAGGCTCGTAATGCATATTTAAAATTTTCAAAACAAACTTTGATCATTTTCTATTCATTTTATTAATTGAACAACTAAAAATGATTTTCAAAAATTACTCCTTTGGCATTACAAATGAATTGCTTTTCTCCTTATTATTGTCATAAATGCATACATGTCCAAAAATGCATCTCTTTCACTAATTATTTGCAAACATCTTTTAACTTCATGCTTCAAACATGCATTTTTTCTAGCAATAATTAACCTGAGTTTGACCGGATAACCGTAAGTTAGCGGATCTTAAAGGATGCCTAATCCCTTCCCTTTAGGATAATAAAGAACCCTTACCTAGAATTTCACTAGTTTCGCAGACCTTAAAATTGGAGTTTACATTGCAGCATTTAGTCTAAATATTTAGGTGTCCTAATTCACCGTAAAAATAATTAGGTGGCGAATCCTCAATTCCGATACCCAGGAATCACCGAACACGTCTGTGCTCCGCTTTGACCCGAGCGGGTCAAAAACAGGGCGCGACATGCGTGATCATTGAAGGGATGCATGTTGCAGCCAAGTTACCACTCTTTTTTGTTTCGTTCATGCTTTAATTTTTACCATAAAAACCTCTTTTGACACTTGCGCCCAATTTCCAAGCCAACTTTCTCTACCACGAAGGGCTCTAACGCATGATTGAAAAAAATCCACCTTGAAAACTGAAAGGGACAACGCCATTCATTGGCTAACAATGGCAGAGGTGAAACTTACCAAAGTTGATGAGCTACGCAAAAAACTTAAACTTGTGGAGGAAGATAAAGAGGCTTATAGAAAGCATGCTAATTTACACGAGGACCAGGATGGGGATTGGCAGAAAAAATGGAATGAGGCATCAGACATTATGTCAGATCTGACTATGCGTCTATCAGGCCTTGAAGCTAATGTGGGTTCATTCTTTGATCATCTCAAAATTAAAGAAACAGAGATAGAAGCTTTGAAGAAAGAGATCCAGTCCTTAAAGTCCCATCTTTCTGCTTCAGCTACTCAGAATGAGAGACAACGAGAAGAGATTGTTGAGTTGACCCGGGCCAATGAACTCCTTCATGTTACTGGCATCGAACTTACTCAAGTCGTTCAAGCTACAGAGGATGAGGTCCAGACCACTATCGACAAGTATACTCTGGTCATGATCATGAATGGTTACATAATGCACCGGAAGGCTTTGGAGGCAATGAGAATCGGGCTCATAAACATTGATGAGGAAATTGTCAAGGCCCAATAATTAGAAATGGCCTTTGTTGAAAGTTTCGATGGCTCTCTGCCCATGGAAGAAGACATTGATTCATCTAGAGGGGCCGGAGATGAAGAAGTCCTCCCGAAAGCTGAAGAAGTCCTCCCGAAAGCTGAAGATCCTTACTCCCAAGAGCACGTACCTTCTGCCTTGACAGCGTACATGGTGCATCAGCTTCAGACCAGTCTTATTCAGCCCCTACTTCTTAGGATTTATTGGAAACACCAAAAACACTACCAGGAACACCCTCGACGGACCATGGAGCAGACACGCCGTAACCTTTCGCATGGGTTTTTGTTTCAATTTTTAATTTGTTACTGGGTCACACTTTGGGTCAGGTTAATAGCTTTTTTATGCGGACTAGTTTCAGTCCGGAAGAATATGAATGAATGAACTTCTCCTTTCGCAATTCTGCTTCAAGTTTTTCACTCTTCATTTATTTTCACAAGCAAGCATTAGTTTCAAACTTAACACTTTACTTTATGAATCGAAACTTAGCTTTGAAGTTCACTTTATCTGCGTAAGTTAGGATTCGAACTTAGCTTTCAAACTTAGCTTTCAAGAAACCTTTACTGAATCCCAAAGATGTGTTTTTTCTTTTCATCCTTGATTGGGGTTTCCAATAACCTCTAAAATTAGCTCTGGGCTTATCTTATCTCTTAACTACTTAACACACTGGTACTTCTTGCATCCAGAGCCTTAACTTTTTTGTTAAGATTTTAATAAGAGAGGCCCCTTATTTTTAATGATGTTGTAGAATAGGATGTCTCCCGTTCATTATGACATGAATTTTTTTATATGTTTAATATAATAACATACGTTTTATGCTCATGATGACAAAGATTTGTTAATCATAAAAGGAAATTTTCATTGATTTCTTTGAATTACAAATGTGAAGACAATTGTAATAATAATCCGATTGCCATCTAGTGTGGTCAGTCCAATTACATATATGTTGATATTCGAGCAGTCCCCATTTTCGATGTTTTCCTTCAGATCATTCAAAATTTTAAAATTTCACTCCATTCTATGTATTTTCACTCCATTCCGGGTGTATATTTCCCTCAACATTCGAGACTTTATGTTATGAAGACTTGGATACTGGATAGACTTCTTTGGTAGTAAGATCAATAATATGCTTATGTCACGGTGCTGCCTCATTAGAAACTTTGCCGGAAACATCCAATTGGGACAAAAACTGATCGAATGGAAAAAGAGTGCATCACATGTTTAAACTACTACACATTATACTTCTTCAAGTGGCTCACATTCCAATTGATATGAAGTATATTCCCTTATTGGTCTACTAGTTGATAAGCTCCTTTACCGGCAATGTCTGTTACAATATATGGTCTTTCCCAATTTGCTCATACCTTTCCAACATTACGCTCCCGGATACTCTGGTTGACTCTCCAAAGCACCAAGTCCCTGAGTTTGAAGTATCTGAGATTTGTGCGTCGGTTGTAGTAACGCTCCATTCTTTGCTTTTAGGCCACCATCCAGATGTATGCCAAATCTCGATGTTCCTTAAGCAAATCAATGTGTAAGAACATTAACTCTGCATTTGAATCCTCCTCAGCTAGGAGTTCTAACTTCCACCGGGATCAAGGCTTCTGCACCATAGATCAGAAAAAAGAGTTTCTCCGATACTCATTTTTGACGTGGTTCGATACGCCCATAAAATCTCCGATAGTTTGGACAATCAGTTTTCTTTTACAACCTCCAATTTGTTCTTTAAATTCTGGATTATGGTCTTATTTGTTGACTCTGCTTGTCCATTTGCATTGGGATGATAAGGAGTAGAGGTGATCCGTTTGATGTTCAATTCATCAAGAAAATTTATGATCTCGGCTCTGATGAAATTCCGGCCGTTGTCACAAGCTATCTCCTTAGGAATTCCAAAAAGACAAATAATATGTTGTCAAATGAAATCATTTACCTCTTTCTCCCATATCTTTACATAAGTTACAGCTTCAACCCATTTAGAAAAATAGTCAGTCACAAAAATAATTTGAGATACCTGTCTTGGAGCCGCTGGAAAGGGTCCAACGATGTCCATCCCTCACTTCATAAATGGTCAAGGTGATACTACCGAATGTAGCTCCTCTCTCGATTAGTGTAATAGTTGTGCATGTTGCTGGTACTTATCATGTTTCCATACGAACACATTCGTATCTTTCTCGATCCATGACCAATAATAACCAACCCTCATAAGCTTCATCATTAGGGATTCTGCTCCTGAATGATTCCCACAAATGCCTTCATAGACTTCTCTCATCACACAATGTGCTTCATCGGAGCCTATGCACCGGGATAGGGGACTATAAAAACACCTACAATAAAGTTTTCCGTCTACAACATTGTATCGGTAACCTTGGTCCTCAGAGCGTTGGGTGCTTTCGGGTCCTCCGGGAGCTTTTCGTTCATGAGATAATCCAAGAATTCATTTCTCCAGTCCCAAGTTGGTCTAGTTGAATTTACTTTGTTATATCCAATGGGATCCAGTGCTGAATGGAACAACTGAACCACCGACTCAGTTTTAGAGTCCTCAGACTCTATGCTGGAGCCTAAGTTTGCAAGTGCACCCGCCTCTATGTTTTCCTCACAAGGTATATGTACCACCGTCCACTCTTAGAAACGGGACAACAACTTCAAAGATTTTTCAAGATATCTTGACATCTGCTCTTCTTTAGCCTCAAACACTCCATGGACTTGGTTTACTAGCAGCATCGAGTCGCATTTGACTTCGATGATTTGTGAACCAAGTCTCTGAGCTAGTTCTAAACCTGTAATCAAAGCCTCATACTATGCTTCATTGTTAGTCAACAGAACACTATGTATTACTTGTCTTAAAACTTCACCGGTGGGAGTTCGCAATACAACACCCAAGCCGGTCCCTTTGACGTTCAAGGCACCATTTGTATAAAGTGTCCAGATCTTGGGGGCAATCCCCAATTAAATATACATAAGATATACACGTATCTACCGTGTATACCTTATGTATATTGTTTCGGCAATGTACAAAGACCGCCCACGGTTTGGGTGTGTTAATTTAGGTAATGTTTGTTGTAATATTTTAGTGTAAATATTACATTAATTAAGTATTGTACACTTACCATAATTATAGGAGTCTTTGTAATGCTAGAATAGGGTTTTGGAATTAGAATAAGAATATGTTTTCTATTATAGAAAATTTGTAAATTGTATATATACTCTTTCATTAATGAAAATAATAAAGAAATTATTTCTTTCAGTTTTTAACTATACATGAACAGTACCGCCCGCGAGCTTGGCTACAACGAACGGGACCAGACTTTATTGGTTGCCTTATAATGCAACGGTTCAATTAGTTATGCAGGGTACTGGAATTATAGCCCCTGAGAACATCCAATCCATTTGCATGGCTTCAATTTCTTTGTAGTGGGTAAAGTAATAGGGAATTTCAATTCCAAAACGTACCCTAAGAAGTTTAATCTTGTTGACCCTGTTGAAAGAAATACAATTGGTGTTCCTTCTGGAGGATGTGTCGCCATAAGATTCCGTGCTGACAATCCAGGTATGCCCGCTTCCTTTTTTTCTTATTGAATTTAAATTTTATGAACTAACGCTACAAAAGGAGAATTAACTAAGAACTTTATCGCTAACTCATAGCTAAAAGAACATTTTGATGATCCGTCACTAAATAAGATTAGCAATTAATTTTGCTGTTTAGTTATAAAATTTATCCGTCGCTAATTTCTATTTTTTTTTTAGTATCAGATCATTTATAAGGTAACTATGGAAAATTTGAGTTTAATTTTGGGTGATAATACTATTTCAGGAGTTTGGTTTATGCATTGCCATCTAGAGATACACACAACATGGGGATTGAAAATGGCATTCCTTGTAGATAATGGAAAGGGCCCTAATGAGTCACTTTTGCCACCTCCAAAGGATCTCCTAAAATGCTAAAATCCTTTCAGAGTACAGCAAAAAGCTGCACCATGCAATGAGGGAAAGAATAATAGAGAGTCAACAAGCAATGTACTCATTTTCTTGAGTGGAAAAAAAAAGGGAAATTTTGCTCAAGCAAACCTCAATAATTATACGGATATATTTGTTTTGTAACAATTTTTTTGTTATCGTTGTTCACGGAAGTTTGAGAAATGGATTGTTTTTTTATCTCTTAAATGTTCTTGTTCTCTCTCCCAATTAATATAATTCACACTGTGTTAAAGCTTTCTTTATGTTTTTTATTTAGAATGTAACATTGTAATAAAAGGAATAAATATTTCACGTTGAATCCCACCAGATCATCTGCATCATTCATGTGGAGACTCAATAATCTCGACTAATTAACAAAAATGATTAAAAATGGAACGTATTAAGCTATATAAAACTAAACCAGTTTCCTATCTCACCCCTTCTTGCGGATGATCTAATTCTCCTAGCTAGAGGGAATTATTTGATTGAACATATATATGAAGTAAGAATGAAATAAGCAGTGGTGTACGCAAGATTTTTCATTAAAGGTCACATTTTAAAAGGAGAAACAATATATAAAATAATGTATCACCATATGAAAAAAGAACAAAATATAAATAAATACAATTGGCGTACATTACTATAACTTTTCTATAAAAAAAACTACTATAATTTTTCTAGATGAGTTTTTTATTTTAAATGTATTCAAAATAACCTCATTAAATATGATACTAAATACTTAATCAATTTGATTTCGCAAATTTTTCTTAATCAATTTCATTGGCGAGAAAGAAAAAAACAAAAAAGGAATTGCACTGATTATTGAAGCAGCTTGTAAATCAATTCTTGTCGCAACGATGACAAATATGAATTTGAACCAATTGGTTTTAATGTTGGTATCTTCCAAGAGGTCATGCTAATAGGGTTCGGACTCACGTCATCAACTGAGGAAATGAAGCGACTAACCAGTTGCGCTATGCGGTCCTTTATGTTCAGGAGTGTCACTTTACATAATATTTTTCCTTCTGCCTTTTAATTATATACACATATTTAGTAAATTTTCCGACGAAGCAGTGTCACGTGACTCCCCTCGACATAAGGTAGATCCATCCCCGGAAATAAGGACTTGTGGCATGTACTAAAAGTAGGTACAAATTTATGATCTTAAACCTATCATGACATTTCTACGACAATAAGAGCATTAACAACAAGGTACAACATTTAAAGTTAGAAAATTTCAAATGTAAGGAAGCTGTTAAGAACTTAAAAGAATACAAAAGTTCCGGAGTTATTGTTAAGAGTCTCAATCGGATATGAAATGAGAACATGGACTCTTTATATGGACTTGGACAATCCTTATCCTACAAGCTAGCTTTTGGAGTTGCGTTAGGCCCAAGATTCATTTTTACATGGTATTAGAGCTAGACCCATTCCAATTCTTTATTCACCGATGTTGGACCCCCAAATTATATTATCCACGCTCTAGTTAACAAGGTCTGGACGTGCGGGGGAGTGTAATGAGTCCCAATCGGATATGGAATGGGAACATGCACTCCTTATATGGACTCGGACAATCCTTACCTTACAAACTAATTTTTGGGGTTGAGTTAGACCCAAGATCCATTCTTTACGGTTATGTTCACTAGAAAGAGGTCACGCTTACAGTAGCTCAACTGTGTGGTACCAGGGTATTGCTATTGGATTTTCTTTTTTTGGGGAGGAGGGGGGTCTCAAATCTCGAAGTCTATGTCTTCTGATGACTATTTATTGACCATGAGTTTTTTTTTTCATTCAGTTTTTGCCATTCACCGCTTGACTAGTCCGAATTCGCATAAGGGTCAACTTAGGTAAAGCACTCTGTAGCAAAAAAAAAGTTATTTCTAGGACTCGAGCCCAATACTTTTGTTAAGGGTGAGGGATCCAGTCATCCTACTATATCCCTTTATTAGGTTTTTTTCTTGTTGTTTCTCGACCATGAGATATGATGGAAGATAAGTTGAGAACTTCAGTCACTGGATGCTACGTGTCACTTCATCTCTCCATTTCTAACAGCTCCTCTTATTTTACACATGATTATAACAAATGAAAGTCCTTGTCAAATTTCTGCCTGTTTATCTTTTAACCCTTATCCATTTTAATATCCATGGAGAAAGCTTATTTTCTGTACAGTGCCATATCCATACAGTGGATAACTTGGATAGAGATTCTTATCATACTAAATTAACCAGAGGCGTACACAAAATTTCACGTAAATTTTCACTTAGATGATCACAATTAATCTTGTATGAATTTCAATCTGAGAATATTGTGGTGCCATTAATTTCCCATAGTTCTATTTCATATTATCAACCTATTTTTCACATCAAGCTGGACTTTTGATTCAGAAGAAAATAGTGATAGTATACAATAGTTTCTTCGCTATTAATATGACACACAACTTACAACACAGTATAAAATCATCTATACTTTCTCGCTTTTGGTGGGGAGAGAATTTAAAAAGGCTACAGCCTACACATTCACTTCTCCCTTCAATTGGGAACCTGTAGTTGCATTGAGTTGATTTCCTTAATGGGAAGAACATGAAAACCAACAAATTCCTATACTTGTGGGAATTAAGTTTTTGGTACAATAACTTATGGGAATTTAGTACATGTACAGAGATTGAATTGAATACTAAAACAGCACAACAGGCTAGGTGTTTTAGGTCAATATTGCGAATCTACAACAACTGCAGCAGCAGACTATATTTGCTGGCCAATATTTTAGTCCACATCTAGATGTAAATAATGAGAGAATTAAGCACCTTCCTAAGCAATAGAAACTACACTTTTACAATAAATCCGAGAAATGCATCACCTACACTACTTCTGATGCCTGGAGCCTACGCTTGAACAACCATTGAAATGGTCTCCCCAACTGTGCTCTCTTCTTCCTCCAGAACCAAATGGCTGCATTGTACTGCTCATTACGAATCTTTCTTGTGGCAGCCCTCCAATCATACTTCTCCATTTCTACACGTGCAGCCCGGCCAATAGTTTCTCTCAATTCAGCATCGTGCAGAAGTGGCTCCAGTTTGCTCAAGCAGTCGTCAAGGTCCCCAGGATTAAACAGATATCCGGTTTTTCCCTGCTGATCATCGGGAATGATATCTGGTATTTCTCCAGCACAAGCAGCCAAAACAGGAAGTCCTGATGGCATGGCCTCCATAACAACGAATCCAAGTGTCTCGGACTCTGAAGGCATAACAAAAATATCTCCACTGGCATATGCCTGAGAAAGTTCCTCACCTAGTAACATTCCTGTGAACACTATAGGCATGCCAGAGAACATTTTCTCCAACTCCTCCCTATAACAAGTGATGAAACAAAAAATCTGTAGCTTAATCTTTTATAAGAATGCTAAACTGCATCTCCTTCTCATGTTAAGCATACAAGCTATCAAGATTCAAGACAGGATATTCTTATAAATAGCAATGCATTCCGATGTCCACATTCTCAATCGATCAAAGCATTTGACAGTAGCTTCTTCTCACACACCAATCATGTCCCTTCTAAGTCAGGGAGCACTTTTTCGTTCAGAATTCCTCGTTCCCTTTTGCGTGAATGGTAGGTTTCAATGGTGAAGAGAAAATTCTAGTTCTCTTTTCAGATAAAAGGGGAATGGATGTCTTGTTGAGAGTGATTATGGAAGAACCTTCTAATAGAGGAGAGTAATAGTCCGGTTTGAAAAGCAAGCTTGAGAAATATGGCGAGGCCATTCATTGATAGCGGAAATATCGGTCACTCACTCATATTATACGATTGTATCACTCAGTCCATTAGCTCCAATTGACCTATGTTCCAAGCTTGGGGCTCAAATCCAATAGTTCTTGCCAAAGAAGTAGAAAGTTTAATCTAGACAAAGGAGAGCTAATGTAATTTGATTTTAAGAGACCTCGAGTTCCTACGTGGTAACAAATGAAAATGGTAATGCTTAACTAAGAAACTCTACCAAAAATTCAGCAACTCCTACATGGCAATTGGGATATAAATGTTGCTATTGTTTTTAAACTCAGGATTCTGCTATAGTAAAACACTACCTACTAAAGTAAAGTCGATAAAAGTTCAGTGGGATTATCAGGTGGCATAGTCTTTTCCTGATTTTTGTCACTTTCATCACACAAGCTAAGCAACATTTCTAGCAATAGAGATCAACAGTGAAATATATCTAGTTTCGAGTCATGACTCTTCACACAAGATCCTCAATGGTAATTTGTTTTTTGCTTGACAGCCTATGATTATCCCTCCCCAGACCCCACTTGTGGGATTACACTGGGTATGTTGTTGTTGTTGTACAGCCTATGATTATCAGATGAGGGGAAAAAGGGAGAGACTGGACAGCTTATTGTGCATGATACTAGATATCAAAAATATTTTACAGGTAAAGTTATGAAAGTAGAAAAGGTAAAATTACTACTGCAAGTACCTATATGGTCCATCTCCAATAAAAGCTATGCGAGCTTCTGGAAGTCTATCCATTAACCTGCTCCAAAGTCATTTTGAAGTGTCATGTGCGAGTCTTATCCTTTCTCATTAACAAAGAGAGGCAATACCTTTTGAGGAAATCCAAATTCTTCTCGACTCCAAGTCGTCCAACATGGACTATCAATGGTTTATCAGGTTCCCCATTGCTGATCGTGAAGAGTAACAGGAGAAAGGAAAAAGAATTATCAGTACACATTAAGGTTGTTTACATACTGGATGGTATTTTCAGTAGGAAGCTCCAACCTCAGTCTTAGTCGCATTTCATGAGACCGATACCGGGGGTGGAAGCTCTCAGAATCAACACCCTTATTCCACAGAAGTATTTTGTTAGCTGATAAATAAGCAAAAGAGAGGAACAGTCAACAACTCTGAGCAGTGCGTTAGCAGCTAAAAGAAGCTAACCAGAGAATGCATCTAAGACCAACAAAAACTACTTTGACAGAACACAGAAGACAATACTGCTTTTGCCTTTAATTGTTACTCCCTCTGTCCCAATTTATGCGACACTCTTTCCTTTTTAGTCAGTCCCAAAAAGAATGACAACTTTCTATATTTAGTAATAATTTGACTTTAAACTTCCCACTTTACCCTTAATGAGATAGATATATAGCCACACAAATATCTATGGCTTATTTTAGACCACAAGTTTCAAAAGTCTTCCTTTCATTCTTAAAATCCCTGCCCAATCAAACACCTTCACATAAATTGGGACGGGGAGTATCTAGTGAAGTCCATGTCGCAGTGTAATAAACAAGTTCACCGATCGGTCTTTTACCTGCTGTTACCCTATAAGCTTTCAGATCCTTTGCAATAGCAGCAGATGGCACCAGTGTAAGATCAGCAGCTCTATGTAGAAACCCTGATAAGCAGCAGTTTATGTCTTAATTAGTATACAGAGAGAGAGAATAGATACTGCAGAAGTGAATGCTCTGCTCACATACTTATAACCATCCACATAGGTTGCACTAACCAACTAAAGGTATATCTTGGTATGTATCTACAGAATAAGAGTCCGGATCAGCAGAGAGCCCTTAATCAATACAGAATGCTATAAGAAGCTTCAGAAACTCATTCTTTATGTTAATTCATCAGAAAGATCAACCAAGAAAAAGCTTTTGCTTCTTGAATCATGTAATTTACAGAAGCTATCAAATGTTCCAGTAACGTGACTTCCACAGGCAAATGTGTGTGATAAGACATCACTATCGGCACACATAACAGTTTTGCAATGATAAGAGCACCAAATACCTAACAATAGGAAAAATATTATCTAAGTCAGCAAGCTGGGAAAAAAACATGAACCTTAAGCTCCTTGAAGTGAAAAGACGAACATCACTGCGCCACTGAAAGGAGGAGGAAAAAGCAACTGAAAACTCACCATAATACCAGGAGATGATGCATGTATGATGTCAGGTTTGAATCGTGCTACTTCTGAAATTATTCTTGGGCTGAGAGCAAGTGAGAGGGGCACCTTCTGGTACCAGGGGCAGGGAAAACTGCAAATGAAGTAAAACATTTTTTCTTTAAAAAACTAGCCAATTACCATACATGGAGAATATTTCATAGCTTACATGTCACTGATTTTTGCTTAGTTTGCGACAGACAGAATTGAGGGAATTTATCAAGTAAACATGAAAAAGAAACATATATGAAAGGCAGTAGAATCTGCCACCTTCATGATCCAATACACTTTGCTCCATGTGTGGTCACAACCATAACCTGTACCACAACATTAACAAAGGATTATAAGTGGCCAAACATCAGGTGTAGATCTTCAATTCTAGAACAATCTGGCTGAACTATGGCTAAGAAGTATTTACTACAGTTAGTCCCTATGAACTAAACGACTGTTAGAATAACTGTTTCTAGGTATGTGAAGACAAAGCATAGCATATCAAGATTGCTTGAAATTAGTTCAGGGGAACAGAACAGGTAGAGGTCAAGATTGTGAATTCCTGATTGCCGAAATAACATTCTGAGAGAACTTGCAATGAATATAATCAGCTCAAACATATTAATTTTGTTGGTAGATGCATGGTGGTATAGAACTAAGTTAAGAAGACCAAAAGAACACCAGCAGCTATCAGTAATCAACAACTCTTGTCAGCAATGAGTATACCTCATCCCCCATTTCACAGAGATATCCTATAAAATTCTGGAACCGGTTCTTATAGCCAGATACATACCTGCACATTTCACAAAGGAAAATGGTCGTTATGACAAAATGTAAGCCCAATTCAGTAAACAATATAATTGTAGTAAGGCCTGATTCAGATGATGTACTGAATTTTGATCAGTAGAATAAGTCCAAACTAGGTCAAGATTTGTTTTTCTCAGGAAATGTCAATCTTTATTCTCTAAAATTACTGATCAAAGATGATTCCATAATTCCCCGTATTAAGACACCAGAGTCCCGAGTTGAGAACATCTCTGACTCCCAAATTAACGGATGAAGGCAATATCGCTTCTAAGTATCACTGAGCAATAAAGACAGCAAACTGTAATAGAAGCGAGAATTCTTCTGAAGTGTATCTAAGGTTGAAAGGTGTCTAATTGGACACAACTATATTTATTTTGCTAGATCAATATGAAATTGACTTTCCAAAATACTACAAGGAACCATTAAAGAAAGAATGCAGGGATAACATAGATTAAAATGCAGCTCAAACAAATAAAAAGAAAAAATTAGGTTCTAATGCTTAAGTGGTAATCAATGCAACAAAACAAGTTTTGAGATAGTGATTGACCATGCACATTACTATAACTAACAAGCATGCACGACTTCCTTTTAATAGCTACATATGTTAGAAATCATAGTTCCCTCCCTTAGGTCTTTTTCTTTTATAAGGAAAAAAGACCTAAGGGAAGGAACTATGATTTATAATCCCTTAGGTCTAAGCTAAGCCTTAATATAAGTCCTATCTTACAGGATATTCAAGGTATATTGGCTCCAATTCTCACGTATTAAGCACGAGAGATTTGTTCCAAAATCATAAGCAGATAGATAGTTGATCAAGTCTACATTCCATAGGATGATAAAAAGATGTGATGACCTGAGAATACAGTTGATACCATTTAACAATTAGAATTAGCGGAAGGACTTGAGTGCAAAGGCGGAAAAGTATGAAGCGCCAGATCATTTTTGGGTTAATGAAGATCAACAGCCCAGATCAATTCTACTGAGTATTAGTAACAACCAGGAGAGAGAGAATGGCAACTAACTTCCGGTAAAATCCAAATTTTGTTCTCTCTTCTTCTTGATCTCTTTCTCTTCTTTCCTAATTCCAATCTCTCATTTCTATTGCAGATTCAAGCTACTATTATGGATAATTCAGTATAGTTTCCAGTTTTCCTTAATTTCTGTTTTGTAGTTGTAATCGTTGCTTTCATTAATATACCAGAAAATTCTCCCAAAACAAACTTACAATTTCAATTTCCGTTCATTAAGTTCTGTTTAGTTGAATTCGAGCTAAGGTCAAAGCAATTGGTATCAGAGCCTTTGATTCTGCGACTTATTCTGATCGGAATCATGGCTGAAGGAACAAGGATAAAGTTGATGGATGAGACATTAGCTCACCATGATGAATTACTGGTTGAATTGTGCGATGGTCAGCAGGCCCTGCGTGATACTCAAGCGGGTATACAAGCCACCTTGGAGCAGTTATTAGATCAGTTGACTGCTATGGATAGGAGACCCAATCGAGGACCTGAGCAGATGCAAGGTGTTCGGGATGGATTGCTTCCCATTCCTGCTGAAGCTAGACCACCACAAGGACATGCTCCTAATCCTAAATGGGAACTGCCGAGCTTTGATGGATTTGTCCCTAAGATATGGACTAGAAAGTGTGATAGATTTTTTTAATTTGTATAAGGTTGTTGAAGAAGGGGAGCCTTGGAGTAACTGGTAAAGTTGTTGCCATGTGACCAGGAGGTCATGGGTGCAAGCCGTGGAAACAGCCTCTGGCAGAAATGCAAGGTAAGACTGCGTACAACAGACCCTTGTGGTCTGGCCTTTCCCCGGACCCCGCGCATAGCGGGAGCTGAGTGCACCGGGCTGCCATTTTTTTTTGTAAGGTTGCTGAAGAACAGAAAGTAGAAGGTGCTGCCTTATATATGAATGGACATGCTAAGATTTGGTATAATTCCTTGATTTTAAGTAAAGGACCAATAACCTGGGATGAGTTGAAGGTGGAGGTATGTAACAGATTTGGTGATGTATTGATGGAGGATGTGGTTGAGGAGCTTAATAAACTAAAACAAACTGGGACTATTGAAGAACTCCTAGTGAAGTTTGATGACTTGAAAGCACAAATGATAGTCGGGAATCCTGCATTGAATGAGACACATTTTCTGTCTAGCTTTGTAGGAGCTCTCACGGAGGAGATTAGGTTCTCTGTGAAGTTATTTAAACCAACCACACTCAGCTGTGCCATAGAACAAGCAAGGATGCAAGAAGGCAATAGAAACTGCTACGAACAAGAACAAAGTGGTGACAAGGGCTGCTACATCAGCCAGTACTTCAGTAAATGCACAAGTACAGAGAGCTACTGCAGCAACTTCACTCAAACCTAGTCGATTAAGGTTGAGTTCAGAAGTTTATGAGTATAGAAAGAGTAACCACTTATGCTTCAGATGTGGAGAAAAGTATGGACCAAGACATAGGTGTCAATTGAAATAGTTGCACTGTTTGACGGGAACAGCTGAGGAAATGCCAATCATTTAAGAGGAACCACCACCTGAGGTTGAAATTGAAGTAAAAATCAGTCCAGACATACAAGAAGCAGTGTGTTTCAATGCCCTATCAGGAACCAACATGGGGGTCAATACCATACAGGTGCGGGGGAGGGGGTACCCGCACCCGCCCAATTGCCATCCCTAGTACTAGCAATCCTCCTTCAGTTAATAGTAAGGCTATCCAGTGGGCCGGGTCGGTCCGATCCCTGCCCCGTCCCGATCCCCCTAAAAATTTTTTATGGTGTCGGATTCGAAACCGAGACGGGACCTGGGCTCGTCCCGCCCCAATCCCCTCCTCCTCCTTTGCAAAACTAACCGTTGCAACAACGGCCAAATTTAGATTTTGGCCGTTGTGCAACGGTTCCAATGGCCATTTTTGTCCCCCTACCCCCTTAATATTTATTTTTAACCCCTAAATTCGTATATTTACACTTTAACCCAATTTCCCAACTATAAATACCTCATTTTCTCTTTATTTTATCTCACAAATCTTCCTACAATCTCTCAATCTATCACTCTACAAGTTTACATTGCCTACGAAATATTTTATTTTATTTGCTCATTTGTATAATTGTATCAAAGTTCAAAAATTGGGACTGAAGTTGGCAACTAGCTTGAGGATCATCCATCAAGCAAAATTTCAATTTTTAACCTCGATTACACGTCAACGTTACGTCGCGTTTGGTACCTTCGTTCTTTCTTTAAATTACTATTGTTCCTTTATTTTTAATTATCGCACTTAATTTCATTATCTTTAATTATTTATTTGTATAATTAAAATGGAAGGAATTAGACGTATGATTAAGAGTAAGGGTGCTTCATCTGGTGGGGTAACAAGGACAGGGGTATTTTTTCTAGTCATCCTATTCCTAGTCATGATGATTTGATTGATTACTCATATATATGAAACTGATTTTTTAATGATATACCATTAGATGATGAGATATATTTTGCAACTGAACCAGACTTTAATTTAGACAATAATCTAGATGACACACCCACTAGTGCACCTCAACAACCTCAACATCAGACTGAGTTTCAGCCTCAATCTGAAACTGGAATGTCTCCTATTCACCCTAGTATGAGTCGAGGCCCACACAACGAAAATTAAAATCAGTTGCATGAAATTTTTTTGATAGGGACCAAGAGAATCAAGTAGTTAGATGTAAAATTTGTAAAAATGTTTATAAATTTAAAATCGAAAAAGGTCAGCGTGGGACGGGAGGTTTATTGAGACATGTACAAGGCTTTCACAAAGCTAGGTGGGATGAATACGAGACTACAAAGTCGGGTGTACCAATGCGCTCTGAGTCGGGACAAGGTTCACATAGTGTCACAGACCAAGTACATGAGTCAAATTAACCCGACGACGGGGAATTGTAGGTCCTAAATACGATAAATACAGAGATGGGGAATCAATAGCAAAATTAGTTGAGGTGGAGGGTTTGCCTTTTGCATTTCCATCCTCTCCTGGTTTTATTCATTACATTAGACAAATGTATAATCATGCTTTTAATGATTTTTCTAGATCAACTGTTAGGAGAATTTGCACATGAATATCAACAATATTTACGTTATGCATTATATCATTTTCCTAGCAAAGTATCTATCACTTCTGATATAGGCCGTAGTACTAACGGCAGTGATTATTTAACTGTAACATGTCATTGGATATATCATAATTGGTCTATGCAAAAACGTATTTTAGCATATAGATATATTGATGATAGGCACACTAAAAATTTTATTGCACAAAATATTCATGAAGTTTGTGATTATTATGGTATAACTGACAAAATTATGAATGTTACGTTAGATAATGCTTCTAATAATTATGTTGTGAGACTTTTAAAAGATCTATTAACTCCATCTTTTTCTAATCATTTTCATATAAAATGTGTGTGCCATATTTATAACTTAGTTGTAAAGCATGGTCTATCACTTTTTTGAAGACATTCTTAATAAAGTACAATTTGCTATAAACTTTATTTTTAGAAGTAATAAAATACAAAGAAAAAAAGAATATAAAAAAAACTTGTCACGATTGTGAATTAACTTTTAGAAAAATTCCTGAAGAAGTAGCGACTAGGTGAAATTCTCTATATGAACAACTATTTGTTGCTTACGATTATAGAAGACATATAACTTTATTTTTTAACGCCCGTAATCGAAATCCAACTGATATGCTTATAGATAATGATTGGGAAAAAATTTCACAACTTATTGGATTTTTAGAGAAATTTTTTAAAGCAACTAAATAATTTTTTAATATATATTATCCTACTATTTCAACTATGTTATTTTATATAGCTCTAATATTTTTGTTACTTAGTTATATGGAAAAATCATCTTATAAGGCACCTATTAAAAAAATGTTTATCAAATTAATTTTTTTTTCTTCTATTCCCACTATTTATATTATTGGTGTTGTATTAAATCCGACTATTAAAATAGACGATTGTAAAGCACTTATTGAAACGATTTATGATTGTATAGCAGTACTTGCACATTCAACTCCAAAAAATCCAAATGAACAACCATCTAAGAAACCAACTAAAGAAGTTTTGTCTAGCATACACGATGAATGCAAAAAGTATATATGCATTACCAACAAGAAAGTGCTAGCAACCAACCAGCTTCTATACCATCTTCTTCTTCAATACAACCTTATAAAAGACATGATGTTTCTGTGGCTAGTATTGAAAGCCTTAGAAATAGAATGTTTAGTGGTTCCACTGCTAATCAAGTTAGCGAGTTTAATGCTTTTTGTTTTGCAGGGTGTTGTACCGTACAAATCAGTTCTCAATGAAGAAGGACGTGAAGACTTGCTTAAATACTAAAGAAAAATGAGAAGACATTTCCGATACTAGCAAAGATGGCCCGAGATGTGTTGAACATTCAAACATCATCAACAACGTCTGAAAGCGCTTTTTTCTGCTGGAAGATTTCAAATATGAGAGCACAGACACTCATTAGCGGGAGACAGCTTGGAGATTACAGTTCTATTCAGAGATTGGATACGAGCAGAGCGTAGAAAGTGCGGTCAACCAGATATCAACAAAGAAGATGATTTAAACTACAACAAAATCTTGTTCGAGGAAACTGGAAGCGACGTCGACCAATTTGACCAACAAATTCCAATTCCAATTGAAGAACCACAAGACATTATGAAGAAATTAGAAAAGGTGTTTATAACTATGTAATTTTTTAATTGCAGTTTTACTATGTGATTTGCAACTTTTGAACAACAACACAAAGTTGCAATTTTGAAATTATATTACAAAATATCATATTTCTATTAAATAATATAAGAGGCACAAAAACAGTCTTGGGATATTATTACACTATCTTGTTCAATTATTTAAGTGTTTGTATTCCTAGCTTTTTTGAAATTAAGTGTCTAAAAATGGAATCTCGGACCCGACCCGACCCGACCACGCCCCGCCAATACGAGTCCCCTTTTCCGGCGGGATGAGGGACGGGAGGGGACATCGGCCTGTCCCGGCCCTTTCCCAGTCCCGCTGGGACCCCAAACCCGGCCCTTTGGACAGCCATAGTTAATAGCGACAGCTTAGTGCAACGGGCTGCCCTTTTATCCATATTAATTGATGTTTAGTTTCAAAAAAAGTTAATAGGTTACTCATAATATAACCACTTAACCAACCCCATTGTCTTTAGAAATGCCTACAACTCTGCAATACAAACTTTCTCAAATGACTGAAGGTAGACATGTTTTATTAGAAAAGGGAAATTCTCAAAAAAACATCATTTACATTACCAACAACAAAACATCATATTTGATTAATAGGTAAAATACAAAATTATGGTACTAGTTCATAAAAATAAATAAATAAATAAAAATTAAACCTACAAGACCCCAAATTTACATTTATGTGCAACATTGTATAGTTGAAGGCAATCCTAATTTAATAGCAAGTAACCAAAAAAGAAGAAGAAAATGAAAAAAAAAACATGATAGTTCAATAAAAGGGCAACCACATATTTAACTTACAGTAGATTGTATGCAAAAAGGAGTATGCTTAATTGATCAGATTGAATTTTGAAAAGATAAGTAGAATCTGCTTAACACAAATTTCTAGACAGAGTGAATGTGAAATCAAAATGAAGCAAGAATCATCATGTAGAGAAGTACATGTTGATTCAGTACTTAATTTATTGATAGAAATCTTAACATGTCAATTAAGTAAGCAATCGAAAGCCTCAATCAATGTCAACAACTTAGTCAGACCAAGGAAGTACCAGAACTGAAAGGCGAAAGGTAAGGCCAAGAAACGCATACCATTTTCAGAGATTTACCAAATCTTGATTGGAGCTAAAGATGAACAGATGGGTGAATACCCGTCAGACAATCGTGTGTGCTTACCAGAAAATCTGCATTGCCATAGAATTAGAAGCACATATACCATCAAGGATAGAAGCGGCAACCATATGAAATGACAACATTTTCAAAATAATCGTCTTTCTAAAAAGATTAAGCTATTCCAGAATCCTACACAAATCTCCTTGCTGCCAAATCACAAACAACAAAAATGATTCTTCGGTGATTATTTTCTTCCTCTAGATTTTGCAAATCAAGAACATTGCACAGATATTATTTTTACTAAATGAGAAAAATTATCAAAAGATTGTTAAGATTACACCAACCTTATTTTTTTCTACATGACCAAAATTATCAGAAATTACCAAGAATGTTATGTAAAAAGGCAAAATTACCATGAACCCTCCAGTTTTTTCTCCCTAGAGTGCTAGTTAGAGCAGCTTCGGTAAAATCTCTATGCTATCTCTAATCCAGCTTAAAAGGAATAAAACAGGGTTAGTGAAGGTAAAGGCACCTGCAAACTTTACAACAAAATCCACACGGCCACGCAAATCAGGCTGAGAAAGTTCAGGAAGGAAAAGCCAAGATCAGTGCACCATAAAACTGAGAAGCAACTTTATCCAGGTGATAAATTTTCTATTTCCCTCCTGTTCCATCGCTGAAAAAGAGATTTTGTACCACTATGAAGATAGTCATTTAAGTTGTAGCCCACAGACCTCATTCTTTCCAAAAGATCAACAGCATGCTGTGCTTTATCTTGAGAACAGAGAAGGGACTGAAGCAATCTGTTGCAAATTCGTGGCATCAAGCGGACACCTCTCTCCACAGTATATAGGAAAACCTCAACCGCCTGATCCAAGTTTCCTTCCTCGCAAAGACCGTGAATCAACATTACACAGCTTGGGGCTGAAATCATGACATGAAACTCCTCAAGTAAGGAAAAAATCTTCAAAGCCTCACCTGACTTGCATCCCTGACACATCCCAATCAACCAAATGTTGTAAGGTGATGAATCAAAGTCTTCCAGTTTTAGGTCCATCTCAAGTAATCCTCGAACTACTTTTTCCAGATCACCTTTCTCTAAGTGTTCCTCCATTAACCCTAATACTTCGCCATCTCGAACAGCTTGGTTTCTCAAATACTTCAACCAAAGGCTAAACGAGGTAGAGATTTGTCCCCTCCTGCAGGACCAAGTCATAAGGGACTTGTAGACCTCTGCACTCGGCATGCACCCATTCTTGCTCATTTGGTCAAGGAGTTTAAAAGATTCCTCTTCCTTATCAACCCTTTGGAGACCGTCGATAAGTGTCCCATAAGTAATTGAATCAGGGGAATGCCCCTTGACTTGAAGCTCTTCAAAAAGCTTAAAAGCACCATTCATATTTCCCGATTTGCATAATCCATTGATCAAAATATTATATGTAACTATATTTGGTGTAACTCCACAGTCAGCCAACTGCATAAGAAGCTTGTAGGCTTTAAGAATCTTACCTGATTCACACAATTTCTCAACCATTTTTTGCAGGCTTGCACTGTCAAGGACTCGATCAGCACCTTGAGAGAGACGAAGAAACAATGAAGGGTTTTTACCTATCTCCATTTTGTAAAACATTAGCCGAGCCTCCTCAAGCTCACCAGCCTTACAAAGTCCATCAATGAGAGTATTGAATGTTACAACAGAAGGAAAGCATCCTAGCTTCTCCATCTCATTGAAAATATGCCTAGCCTCCCCCATGAGGCCATTTCTGCACATACCACAAATAAGAATAGAGTAAGTACAGGTGTCTGGAAAGCAATCATTTTCTGATATTTCTAGCTGAAGTGACCGAGCTTGGTCTAAGAGTCCCATATCACAAAATCCCTTTATTAGAGTATTATAACATTGAGTATCCGGTTGCACACCTCTCCCTGTCATATCTCTTAACAAACTCAATGCCTCTTTCACCCTACCTGCTCCAGATAAACCCCCAATCATAGTTGTGTACAACACAACATCGGGAACCGCATTATTCTCAAACAAACTTCTAAAGACAGATTGTGCTTCATCAATTCTCTTAGTTCTAACGAACCCGTCAATCAGACATGTATATCCCTTTATATCCACTAAATAACCTTCATTTTCGAAAGACCTAAGAAGTGCCTGTGCTTCATCAATCCTACCAAGTTTACAAAATCCATTAAGCAACGCATTATAAGCAACGAAATCCGGCATACATCCTCTACTCTTCATCACATCAAGCAGCCTATGTGCATCATCAGCTCTCTTAGCCTGACATAACCCTGATAAAATAACAGTATACGTAATCTTACTAGGCAATACACCTCTTTCACTCATTTCATCAAACAGTTTGAGTGCATCACGAGTCCTCCCACTCTTACACAACCCATCAATCAAAATGCTAAAAGTCGAACTATTAGGCATTGAATTCAACTTCAACATCACATTATACACAGCTAAAGCTAACAAAATCGCATCTTTACGAACCGTAATATGAAGAACCATATTATAAGTAAACAAATTAGGTTTACAATCAAATTCTTCCATTCTACCAAAAGCTTCAACAGCCTTTTCCGCCTTATCTACCTTCCAATAACCCCAAATCAAAGCTGCAAAAGCATTAGAACTTATGGGTATTCCAGAAACCTTAAGTTTATCTAGAACATTCCAGTATAAATCGAAACCATTATCGTTTACAAGCATATCCACTATTAAATTTTGCGAAACCCAGCTGCGAAATCGCCCTCGTTTTGCAGCCCAGATGAAAAATCGAAAACCCAGTTCAGGGTTGTTTCGTTGTTGTTCAAGAATTGAAGATATAGTATTAGGACATAAGAAATGAGCCAGTTTATCAAGTGCTGGTTCAATTGGGTCCACTTTTTCGATTATATTGAGGACCTCGTTGGATACAGGGAATGATTTGGAAGAGATTGAACGGAAGATTGGAGAATGTAGGAGTTTCATGGCTTGGAAAAGAGGTAATGATTTGTGAGGGTGCGGCGCGGTTTAAAACCCTTTTGGAAATGCAAAGGTAAGTGGTGTATGGGGAAATTTGAAAGAAAAATATAGAGTAAAAAATTCCCTTTTGGAAAAGAGTTAATGATCTGTGAGGGTGCGGTGCGGTTTAAACCCTTTTGGAAATGCAAAGGTAAGTGGGTCTATTGAGAAATTTGAAAGAAAAATATATAGTAAAAATGCCCTAAAAGGTCACCTTTTTCGGATTAGAAAATTACTCAATTTTTTTTTTCAATATATAAATTATTCGTTCTCTCTTAATTAGCATGTCAATACACATTAAAATTCTATTTTACTCATCAAACCTATTTAACCAACCAATTCATATCTTATTCTTATTTAATCTTGTTACAAAACATCAAAATAGTTAACTTTTATACCCGGTTTCTTTCTTATAATTTCTCACCCAACTCAAACTCATTTTACCAACTAATTCATAACTTATTCTCATTTAATTTGGTTAGAAAAAATTAAAATAGTTAAATTTTATACCTGACTTTCTTCCTTATAATTTTCTTCTTAGACTGTGAAACCCAATTTTGTTGGGAGTTAATTTGACAATCTGTTTTTTGAAGTTTTTTTCCATTAAAAACAATAAAATTTCTATTTATATTGAAATCGTTCACAAGACGGTGTACTTAAACAGTTAAATTTTGATCGGAGTTATTCATGCCTTTAATTTATATACATCAATAATGAAAGAAAAAAACTTAATTAAGAACATTTAAGAAAATATTAAAAAATAATATAGATTATCTATTATAACAAGATAATTTAACCAAAAAAAAAAGATAGTCTTAGACAAGAAGTATTTCGTTTTTCAAAGACATAACACATGTAACTTATACTAATACAAAAATAAATGATTAAAAATTATTCATAATTCAAACTCGTGATTACTAGCTGGTCCTAAAAAATAACTTTATCATCAAAGAAGAAAATTGGGTATAAAATTAGGCCACTTTGATGATATCTATCCGGATTAAATGGGTATAAGATATGATTTGGTTGATTAAATGGTTTGAGTTGAGTTAAATGGGTTTAATGAGTTAAAAAAAATTATTATTAAAAAACAAATTTTTAATGTGACATGGCATGCCAACTAGGAGACAATGAAGAGTTTGTGTGTTTAGTATATTGAGGGAAATAGTGATTACTGAGTAATATTCTAGTCCTAAAATAAACATAAGTGATATTAGTATGCAATTCCCAAAATATGAGTGACCTTTAAGGGAATTTACTCAAAAAAAAAAAATAGCACTCCATCTGTCCAAACAAATTATAACTTTGAAATATGTAATCTAAAATAGGTCTTAAATATTTGTGTGATTGTAAATCATCTTATAAAATTATTTCTAAAAATATAAATTTACCAAATTTTCTTGACAAAGTAATAAAGAAAGTAAAACAATCTTTTCGGAACGGAGAGAGTGCTGAGTAATTATTTTAAAGTTGAAAATGATATTTAAAAATTGTAGTTGGAAAGAGAATAATCCCTTGATTATTTTCATTAATGTCAAAGGTATATATACATGATATACAATATTTAATTATAAAAATTAAATCTACATTTTCCTAATACAAGACTAATACATTCTCCTAATACAAGACTACTACCATAATTACACATGTACAAGAATTCTACAAATATGGTAAGAGGGGAAACTGTGTATATATGGAAAGTATATACACGGCATACATAGTAGGGTTCAGGGCTCAGGGCTCAGGATTCAGGGTTCAGGGTTCAGGGTTTAGTGTTTAGGTTTTAGGGGTTAGGGGTTAGGGTTCAGGGTTTAGGGTTCATCGGGTTTAGGGTTTTTGAAGCCACAACCTCGCAGCGTGTGGTATTTTATTAATAATAAATAAAGACAAGGGCTCCCAAAGGGGAAGTATAAGCAGGGGGGACTCATCCTGCTACCCACTAGACTACTCCTATAGAGCCTAAAAGAAAACTAAACTGAATGTAGAAAAAAGGAACTTGATATTCTAATAATTCTAATAATCTCTCAAGGAATGATTCAATTCCATACATACTTAGAGGATGAGCATGAAAAGGTACACCATATTGAAGACTTCATAAAGCCATATGTAGTTTATAGCTTTGTCATTTTATTAGCTTTTCTTTATGACAGTATCATCATTTGTAATATCATCATAGAGTGCATTATAAACTCTGTGATGATCATAGAATACTTGGTCATATCAAGTTCCTTTTTTCTACATTCAGGTTAATTTTCTTTTAGGCTCTATAGGAGTAGTCTAGTGGGGTAACAGGATGAGTCCCCCCTGCTTATACTTCCCCTTTGGGGCCCTTGTCTTTATTTATTATTAATAAAATACCATACGCTGCGAGGTTGTGGCTTCAAAAACCCTAAAATCGATGAACCCTAAACCCTGAACCCTAAACCCTGAACCATGAACCCTAAACCCTAACCCATAAACACTAAACACTAAACCCTAGATACTGAATACTGGATCCTGTACCCTGAACCCATGAGCCCTGAGCCCTGAGCCTTGGGCCCTGAACCCTACTATGTATACCGTGTATATACTTTCCATATATACACAGTTTCCCCTCTTACCATATTTGTAGAATTCTTGTACATGTGTAATTATGGTAGTAGTCTTGTATTAGGAGAATGTATTAGTCTTGTATTAGGAAAAGGTAAATTTATTTTTTATAATTAAATATTGTATATCATGTATTTATACCTTTGACATTAATGAAAATAATCAAGGGATTATTCTCTTTCCAACTACAATTTTTAAATATCATTTTCAACTTTAAAACAAGTACTTAGCACTCTCTCCGTTCCGAAAAGATTGTCTTACTTTCTTTATTACTTTGTCAAAAAAATTGGCAAATTTATATTTTTAGAAATAATTATATAAGATGATTTACAATCACACAAATATTTAAGACCTATTTTAGATTACATATTTCAAAGTTATAATTTGTTTGGACAAATGGAGTGCTATTTTTTTTTTTTGAGTAAATTCCCTTAAAGGTCACTCATATTTTGGGAATTGCATACTAATATCACTTATGTTTATTTTAGGACTAGAATATTACTCAGTAATCACTATTTCCCTCAATATACTAAACACACAAACTCTTCATTGTCTCCTAGTTGGCATGCCATGTCACATTAAAAATTTGTTTTTTAATAATAATTTTTTTTAACTCATTAAACCCATTTAACTCAACTCAAACCATTTAATCAACCAAATCATATCTTATACCCATTTAATCCGGATAGATATCATCAAAGTGGCCTAATTTTATACCCAATTTTCTTCTTTGATGATAAAGTTATTTTTTAGGACCAGCTAGTAATCACGAGTTTGAATTATGAATAATTTTTAATCATTTATTTTTGTATTAGTATAAGTTACATGTGTTATATCTTTGAAAAACAAAATACTTCTTGTCTAAGACTATCTTTTTTTTGGGGTTAAATTATCTTGTTATAATAGATAATCTATATTATTTTTTAGGGTTCAGGGTTCAGGGTTTAGGGTTTAGGTTTTTTTTGAAGCCACAGCCTCGCGGCTTGTGGAATTTTATTAATAATAAAATAAATACATGGGGCCCCAGAGGGGAAGTACAAGCAGGGGGGACTCATCCTGTTACCCCACTAGACTACACCTATAGAGCCTGAAAAAGAAATCTAACCTGAATGTAGGAAAAAGGAACTTGACAAGATCAAGTGTTCTATGATCATCACAGAGTTTATAATGCACTCTATGATGAGATTACAAATGATGATACTGCCATAAAGAAAAGCTAATAAAAGAACAAAGCTATAAGCTACCTCTGGCCTTATAAAGTCTTCAAAATGGTGTACCTTTTCCTGCTTTTCCTCTAAGTATGTATGGAATTGGATCATTCCTAGAGAGATCGGAGTATTGCCTTTCGGCGAAACGCTCTTTCTGCCCTCTTACTTCTTATAGGCTCGGGGGCCCTACCAGCTGCATTATATGTCGGGGTGGACGCCTCCACTGTCTTTTTGGCATCTCTCGGTAGCATCTGTCTGTGTGGCGTAGCAGATGGAAGTTGCCGAGTCTGCGAAGACACCGTATCTCCAGAAGTAAAAGAAGATGATGAAAATACCTGTGTATGTACCTCATGCGGTCTTTTCGGTTGCTTCATCACTGCTCTGGCCCTCGGCGGTGTTAAGATGTACTCATTCGGCTCCATGAACATGGTTGTCAAAGCCTCTGTCATGCCCTCAAATTCTAGCCCCTCCTTTGTTGTGAACCCTAACATTCTTAGTGCCCGTGGGTGCAAAATATTCGCATCAAGTCACACTATAGGTGTGTCAGAATCAATTGAGCCAATCGGAGATCTTGGTTCTCTAAAGTCCATTGTGATTTGGGCAAACCCATCTTCATCTGATTCGGCTTCCTCCTCAAAGCAATCATCACCCCACTTCCTCCTTTCACTACTTGAAGTAGGCAACTCAACACACGATTGATTAAGCTTAACCAAGCCTTCAAAGGAGTTTAAGGTACAAATAAGAGTGTATGTAGATGCTTGGGGATTTATGCACGAAATTGGATTTTGGTTTGGGCTAAAATTGGGTCTCGGGTTTTGAGTTAGTGGGCCGAGGAAGGCGTCGGTTCGGGTAGGGTTTGGTCCCGGGTTAGGGGGTTTCGAGTGGGCTGGAGTGGCGGGTAGTGGGCCCACATAAGATGTGGGTTGGGTTCGAGGGTTTGGGCCGAGTCGGGTTTCAAACATGGATGGGTATTTTGGGTGACCCGAAACCACTGTTGGGAGTGGTTTAGGGATTTGGGAATTTGGGCCGGATAGGGTTAGTTTCTCGGGTAGGGTTTCTTGTAGCGGTTTAGGGTTTTGGGTAGTAGTTTCGGGTGGGCTGGGTTGTGGCGGCTGCTGGAAGGGGACCGGAATACCAGAGGGGCTTCCGATGGTGTTTTCCGGCAGCCTAAAACAGTTTCCGATGGTAGGGTTTTGAGGGAGGATGGTTTCGGGGCTAGGGTTTAGTGGGAGAGTGGTTTCAGCGCTAGGGTTTATTGTAGGGATAGGGTTTTGCGGCGGTGTGGTGGTATTAGGGTTTAGAGGGTTGACGGTGGTTGACGGTAGGGTTTGTTGCCGGGATCCTATTTCCGACGCCGCAACAGTGTTTCCGGCATGGAAAATTGCCGAAATCACTATTTTTTTCGTCGGAACAGTAGATCTGTTAGGTTTTTGTGGAAATTTTGAATTTGGGAGAAGGGATTTTTTGGAGTTCTTGCTAATAATAGTGGTCCATTGATTGGGTGTGGGGGGGTTTGCGATTTCGCTGTGATGTGAGGGTTAGGGGGGCTAGGGTTCGGAGGTGAAGGGTTAGGATTTGAGGCCTTACCTTTACTCTTTACCGCCGCCTTGTCTCTACCATCTGAAATCTCTTTTCCCGGCGCCAATTCTGGATGCAGATTCCAACATCCATGAGTATCGTGCCCTTGCAGTTTACAATTGGGACAATACTTGGGCAAGAAATCATATCTAATCTTGCCGGAATATGTCTTAGTTCCTTCCCCTTCTCCAATTTGAATATTTTATCTTGTTGGGTGCTCCTTCCTCAAATCTGCTTCAACCTTAACCCTAGCACAACTAGGGTGTGTCTTGTTCTTGGTAGCCGCATCTATTGAGATAGGTTTGCCCACCGAAGATGCTAGGGATAGCAAAATCGATTCGACAAAGAAGTTAGGGGCCAAGTTTGGGAATGAAATCCAAATAACTGCAAGGCTTGTCTCCTCTTCCGGATTAAAGCACATGTCCCATTTGAAAGTTCTCATCATGAAAGACTTCGATTGGTCTTTAATCAAAAAATTTGGCCGAGACATCAAAGAGACATAATCCTCTTCAATTGTGCATCGAATCAAAACATGTCTATTGTGTAAGAGACCAATCTTAACATCTGCCTTGAGTTCACATTGCTTCGGTATAGCCGTCCTCAAGAGATTAAGATCTGGCATACCATGGCTAAACTTGCCTATGACGGCAAAGTTGAGGTCTTGTTGCTCGATTTTCAAGGCAACTTCTTGGTTGCTAAGCCGTATGGTAGGTTCACCGTGAAGATAATGGAGGGGTTTTCTCGGAAAATCAAAGTTTCCGCCATGGCTAGGGTTTTCGCCATTAGCCGAAATGGGGGATTTGAAGAGATTGGCGTATGTGATGGGTTGGGGATTTGCCGGGGCTATCGTCGGGGGCTGGAAGACCTCAGGGGAGGCCGTCCAGTGGCCACCATGGCCATCGAAGGGCTGAAAGTGGGCTGATATGTGTTTTCGTAGAAACTGTCGGAAATCGCCCTCAAGATGAGAGCGTTTTTCCGTGCCTTGTTTCGATGAAAAGTGGGGGTTCAGGGTTTGGGGTTCGGGGTTTGGGGTTTGGGGTTCGGGGTTCGGGGTTCATCGAGTTTCAGGGTTCATCGGGTTTAGGATTTAGGGTTTAGGTTTTTTTTTTGAAGCCACAACCTCGCGGCTTGTGGAGTTTTATTAATAGTAATAAAGAAAGACAAGGGGCCCCAAAGGGGAAGTACAAGCAGGGGGGATTCATCCTGTTACCCCACTAGACTATCCTATAAGGCCTAGTATCTAAAATCT